>OX422209.1:553942812-554647812 GCA_949130495.1 Sambucus nigra
AACCTTTTGTGGACAAGGTAAATCATTGAAGTCATTTTGTTGGAGGTCGTATTCTTCAAGATTGCAGGTTTACTTTGCTTACATCATTTTATGTTAGGAGTAGATGGATTTTTATGTATTTTTTTTAAATAAGACGTGTGAAATTGTGTAGGGAGATTTAGGTTGGTGGACACAATCACTATAAGAATTTGCACCATTAGCAATAATATTTAGCAACACAAGCTATTTTTATTGCCAAAGATACCCTTTTGGCAACAAAATCTTAAGTATGTTGCCAAAAGACCATTTTACATTGTACTTTTGATAACATAAAATAAAACTTGTTGTCAAAAGTTAAAATTTCAAGCGGGAAGATAGCAAAATAAAAGTGGAATTTTTTTTAGCTTCATATTTGTTTGTTGCCAAACATGACTTAAGTTTTAGCAACATAGGTGTGGGTTGAGAAAAATATCATACTTTTGGCAACAAATAAAATTGTGATGCCAAAAGTATTTTATTTGTTTGTTACTTATTTTTGTTGGGTGTTAAGTTAACTAAAAGGCTAAAAAAAAAAAATCTCCCTCACCTCCGCTCAACGAAATCGAGCCGTAACCTCTGCTATCCCTCTCCTCCGTCCAGCTCTCCCTCACCTTCGTCTCCTCCATCCCGCTCTCCCTCTCCTCCGTCCTGCTCTCTCTCTCTCTCGCCAAAGACGAACAGATCTGGTCAACATAACGAACATGATTGATTCCTCATACATGATTGCTGGCTCACCTTTGAAGGAGATTACGAGTTGCAAAGAGGTTGTAGGAAATTTTTGGGAACAAACTACATCAGCAAAAGACTTTGGATATATATCAGTTTGAGTGTTTTGTGAGGATATTAGGGCTTTTCTCCCCAATATCCATTTTCTTTTTTACGTTCATATACAACCGCCGGATGGCATGAATCTTCCCAGCAGCTTATTTTCTTTCGATTCGCACAGTAAATCGTCGGCCGCTGTTGTTGTTTACCCTTGACGAGATGAGATGACGATGGGGGGATGAGACAGAGGACTACTCTGTTCTCATGAAGAACGAGCAGTAATCGGAGAAGGAGGTGGTTAACTCCTTTCGATTCGCACAGTAAATCATCGGTCGCCGCTGTTACTTCTTGGTGGCTTCAACCGATGGATAATTCTGCCATTCTTACGTGACATAACGAAGTATTTATACATCTTTAGGTTTTAATTCTTAGTTAGGTTTCTACATATTTAGGTTCATATTTAGGTTTTGATTGTCTACGGTTTAGGCAATTTATTCAACTGATACTACTGAGGTGTTGCTTACCTTTGTTGTGTGTACATTTGGTTGTGTTGTGTTCGGAATATTTTTATATTTCATTTTGCCATTTTCATCATGTGGGGGTTTTGTTCCTCAATCTGGTGTTATTTTGGATCTGAATTTAAAAAAAAAACAAATCAGAATCCTGGTTTATTCATGTTGTTTGTATGTAAAAAAATGTGTTCGTGTTCATATATGCATATGATTTATGTACACTGAGAACCCATATATATTAACTACTCAATGTTGTTATTGGGTTATTGAAATTGCAATTAAAGCGCATCTGCGATTAAAGAGTTGGTGGCTTGCGATTTCGCTGGATTCAGAGTTGGATTTCACAACAAAAAAAAAACTGTTGCTGGCCTAATAATTTATTCTTGTGTATTGTATAATTTTTAGAGTTGGCTGATGCGTAATAATTTATTCTTGTGTATTGTATAATTTTTAGGATTGGTTGATGCCTAATAATGTTTCTCAAATAGTAGTTTTAAAACATTCATCTTCGTCTTCTTGTTGGGTAAGGCTTTCAGTACTTTTCTGGTCTAATTTTGACTTATTTTAATTTATTTTGTTGGGTTGTAGTGGCATTGATACGGCAGAAATATTGCGTATTTCACCCGTTAACATACGCGTTATTAGCCCCCTCGGGTATCTTATTCCCTATATTTATGATCGTTAACCAGACAACCTCGGATTTCTATGTTAACATGTTTTGCAGGGGTTAATTGAGCTTTTGTAGGTGTTTGGATGCTTAGTGTGACCTTCAGATGCGTTTCGCTCGATTTTCGTACACAATCACACGCGCAAGGGCATTTTAGTCTTTTGACTGTTTGGGCACCTGGCCCGACATCTACACGGAAGTTTTAGCTCTCCTCGCTAGCTTCGCGTGGCCGCGAACGGTGCGCGATTCCGATGCATAACGACAAAGTTACTGCGATTTGAGCGACGTTGGATTGTATGCCAATGCAGGGGAAATTGCAGGCTGCCCCTGCTTGATCGATCGATCGAGCCTGGGGGTCGATCGATCGATCTAGCCTGGGGGTCGATCGATCGAGCCTTATTATTTTTTCCACGTTTTCCAATGTCGATCGATCGACCACACCCGATCGATCGATCCCCTGTTTTTCCCCTGCAGATATTTTCTTTTATTTCTTTCTTCTTTTCTTTTATTACAACTTACTATATAAGTTGGTTTTTGTTGTAATAAGAGATACTTAAGGACTCACATATTCTGATTTAGATAGTTTTAGTTAGGGTTTGGTGTGGAGAGTTCATTTCTCTTTTCTTCTTGGATTGACAACCCATGTGGTTTGTAAGATTGAACTATTCACTTCCTCTCCATTAATATAGTTTGTTCTTCTTCTTCTCTTTCCTTGTAATTTAGTTTCAATGCTTTCTAACTAGTTTACTTGCTTTAATTCTTGCTTTCTTAGTTTAATTAGCATAATTTAGTTTAACTCACCATGCACCCTTAGATAAATAGGATCGGGATTTCATTTCCGCCATTTTCGGGCCCCAAGCTCCGAAAACTAGGTTTAGTGCAAAATTGCGTTTAATTGAAACCGCGCGTATCAAAGTTGGATTGCTAAGCGTTTATCTTTCTTTGTCACGCAACGTTAGAGTTTATAGCGACAATCCGAGTTTAATCCGCGTGCGACCATTTTTCAGTTAAATGTATTATCTCGCAACTTTGGGTTAAATTCCTTCTTGCGTGATGTTTATGCTTAATTGATTATGCTCGATTAAATTGCTTTCGAGCCTTAACTCTAGTTAGTAGTTGTTTCGATCTGTTTGGTAGAATGCGATCCCGATCCTCGCTTTCCTTTAATCTAGCATTAACTTATTCTTTTCTTTTGTCACCATAACCACCTATCATCTTTTACACTTTTATTCCTGAAGTAATTAAAACAATTAACATCTAAAATTCAATTACTCCCTGTGGATTCTCGATACCCGACTTACCGCTCTACTTGCTTGTCAAGTGTAGCTGTAGTTTAGGTTCTTTTGCATGTCGAGCGGGAGCCGAAATCAACGATAGTGTCCCTACACGAACACTCGGTTTTCCTCGCATCAAAATGGCGCCGTTGCCGGGGAGTGTATTTTAGATATTAATTGTTTTATTATTTCGTAGTATTTTTCCTTTTGTATTTGTATTCTTTGTTTTAACCTTTTTTGCAGGATAGCATACTTGAGCGCTAAGAAACTTTGATTCGCGGTTGCTCACTTTCTTTCTCGGATTCTCCATCTACAAACAACGAGGTAATCATGTCCTATTATTATAGTTATTACGGTTATTCTAATGATTCATACTTTGGGGATAGTTTTCAAGTTTTTCATTTTCAAGATTTTCTTGAAAATTAAAGACTTGAAAACATTTATCGGAATGAAAATCATTATTGGGAGCTTGAGTTGGATTCATTATTCGAATCCAATGACGATTCTTATTTCATTACTTTCGAAGACGAGTTTCAACCAAATGAGGAGTCCGAGGTGGCGCCGTTGCCAGGGAGTGTATTTTAGATAGTAATTTTTTTATTATTTCGTACTATTTTTCCTTTTGTATTTGTATTCTTTGTTTTAACCTTTTTTGAAGGATAGCATACTTGAGCGCTAAGAAACTTTGATTCGCGGTTGCTCACTTTCTTTCTCGGATTCTCCATCTACAAACAACGAGGTAATCATGTCCTATTATTATAGTTATTACGGTTATTCTAATGATTCATACTTTGGGGATAGTTTTCAAGTTTTTCATTTTCAAGATTTTCTTGAAAATGAAAGACTTGAAAACATTTATCGGAATGAAAATCGTTATTGGGTATGGTTGAAACTATCTAAATCAAACACTCAAGCAGGGTTTGGTGTGGAGTTATAAACCAAGAGCCTCGGACTCCTCATTTGGTTGAAACTCGTCTTCGAAAGTAATGAAATAAGAATCGTCATTGGATTCGAATAATGAATCCAACTCAAGCTCCCAATAACGATTTTCATTCCGATAAATGTTTTCAAGTCTTTCATTTTCAAGAAAATCTTGAAAATGAAAAACTTGAAAACTATCCCCAAAGTATGAATCATTAGAATAACCGTAATAACTATAATAATAGGACATGATTACCTCGTTATTTGTAGATGGAGAATCCGAGAAAGAAAGTGAGCAACCGCGAATCAAAGTTTCTTAGCGCTCAAGTATGCTATCCTGCAAAAAAGGTTAAAACAAAGAATACAAATACAAAAGGAAAAATACTACGAAATAATAAAACAATTAATATCTAAAATACACTCCCCGGCAACGGCGCCATTTTGATGCGAGGAAAACCGAGTGTTCGTGTAGGGACACTATCGTTGATTTCGGCTCCCGCTCGACATGCAAAAGAACCTAAACTACAGCTACACTTGACAAGCAAGTAGAGCGGTAAGTCGGGTATCGAGAATCCACAGGGAGTAATTGAATTTTAGATGTTAATTGTTTTAATTACTTCAGGAATAAAAGTGTAAAAGATAATAGGTGGTTATGGTGACAAAAGAAAAGAATAAGTTAATGCTAGATTAAAGTAAAGCGAGGATCGGGATCGCATTCTACCAAACGGATCGAAACAACTACTAACTAGAGTTAAGGCTCGAAAGCAATTTAATCGAGCATAATCAATTAAGCATAAACATCACGCAAGAAGGAATTTAACCCAAAGTTGCGAGATAAAACATTTAACTGAAAAATGGTCGCACGCGGATTAAACTCGGATTGTCGCTATAAACTCTAAAGTTGCGTGACAAAGAAAGATAAACGCTTAGCAATCCAACTTTGATACGCGCGGTTTCAATTAAACGCGATTTTGCACTAAACCTAGTTTTCGAAGCTCGGGGCCAGAAAATGGCGGAAATGAAATCCCGACCCTATTTATCTAAGGGTGCATGGTGAGTTAAACTAAATTATGCTAATTAAACTAAGAAAGCAAGAATTAAAGCAAGTAAACTAGTTAGAAAGCATTGAAACTAAATTACAAGGCAAGAGAAGAAGAAGAAGAAGAACAAACTATATTAATGGAGAGGAAGTGAATAGTTCAATCTTACAAACCACATGGGTTGTCAATCCAAGAAGAAATGAACTCTCCACACCAAACCCTAACTAAAACTATCTAAATCAGAATATGTGAGTCCTTAAGTATCTCTTATTACAACAAAAACCAACTTATATAGTAAGTTGTAATAAAAGAAAAGAAGAAAGAAATAAAAGAAAATATCTGCAGGTGAAAAACAGGGGATCGATCGATCGACCCCTGTGGTCGATCGATCGACATTGGAAAACGTGGAAAAAATAATAAGGCTCGATCGATCGACCCCCAGGCTCGATCGATCGATCAAGCAGGGGCAGCCTGCAATTTCCCCTGCATTGGCATACAATCCAACGTCGCTCAAATCACCATAACTTTGTCGTTATGCATCGGAATCGTGCACCGTTCACAGCCACGCGAAGCTAGAGAGGAGAGCTACAACTTCCGTGTAGATGTCGGGCCAGGTGCCCAAACAGTCAAAAGACTAAAATGCCCTTGCGCGTGCGATTGTGTACGAAAATCGAGCGAAACGCATCCGAAGTTCACATTAAGCATCCAAACACCTACAAAAGCTCAATTAACCCCTGCAAAACATGTTAACATAGAAATCCGAGGTTGTCTGGTTAACGAGCATAAATATAGGGAATAAGATACCCGGGGGGGCTAATAACGCGTATGTTAACGGGTGAAATACGCAATATTTCCGCCGTATCAGGCATGTAAACAATTATTTATTTTTTGAAAAATTAAACTGACTATTAAATCTGTGCAATCGTGGGCGGGGATAACGGAGGGAGTTCAAAACATAGAGATCACGGGCGATCAACACTGAAATGGTAATATTCCAGTTAGAGTCAGGGTCTGAGTTTTATTTTTCATGATTCGATCGATCTGTTGTATTTATCTCGTCTTTATTTATGTGTATTCACTTCAGGCTCGTCATCGTTAGTGATGGCGGAACTACATTTGGAGTTCGATTGAGAGGTGAGAGCAGTTTTGAAGGTGTTGGTCACTGACGTCATCCACATCAACACCAGATCTCAGGTATAATAATATATACATCTCACATTCTCTAAGGTTTCGGATCCAACTAGCTTTGCTCCAACTTTTAATCTCTCTTACATTTAGTTTCACTCCACAAACATTCCATATAACTTTGCTCCAACTGGCTTAGGTATTGTTGGTGCATTTCTTTCTTGCCACTTCTAGTGGGGGGCAGTACATAACTTTTGAACAAAGAATGGTTAGAGTGAACACTAGAAAAAGAAGGCATTATACAATGGATTGCCACTTTCTAGGTTTAAGGCGTCTCCATTTCTCTACAATGGTCCACATTAAACAAATTGGTAACCATTTGTTTATTAGCTTAAAGATATTCTTGATTAGTCTAAGCTGAATAGGAGAGATGTGAAAATGGGAATAAAAATTAGTCATGGTTCGAAAGTTATTCCTGGGTTTGTAATTTGTGACCGCCCATCTTATTCACTTGTCGCACGGGACCAATGTGACTCGTAGGAACCGTCCGCGTAGTCACAAGGCTCCCGGTTTGAGTATACGACGTAACTTTGCCAAAAATTAGACTTAAGCAAAAAAATATGCCATCGAATGGTGAGAACGTAAAACAACCACAAAACGGTCCTGTAAGAGGCACGGACCAATGTGACTCGTAGGAATCTACCGCGTAGTAATGGGCCTCCCGGGTTGAGTGTACGCCGTAAATTTATAAAAAAATTAGACTTAAGCATAAAAATATGCCATCGAATGGTGAGAAGGTAAAACAGGCACAAAACGGTCCCGTAAGATGCACGAACGCCTCGCACAGGACCAATGTGACTCGTAGGAACCGACCTCGTAGTCACGGGGCTCCCGATTTGAGTGTACGACGTAAATTTGAAAAAAAATAGACTTAAGCATAAAAACATGCCATCGAAGGGTGAAAACGTAAAACATCCACAAAATGGTCCGACAAGAGTCACGAACACCTCGCACTGGACCAATGTGACTAGTAGGAACCGATCGCGTAGTCACGGGGTTCCCGGTTTGAGTGTACGACGTAAATTTGCAAAAAAATAGACAAGCATAAAAACATGTCATCGAAGGGTGAAAACGTAAAAAAGCCACAAAACGGTCCGGTAAGAGTCACGAACACCTCACACGGGACCAATGCGACTTATAAGAACCGATCGCGTAATCACAGGGCTCCCGGTTTGAGTGTACGATGTAAATTTTTAAAAAAATAGACTTAAGCATAAAAACATGCCATCGAAGGGTGAAAGCATAAAACAAACACAAAACGGTACTCTAAGAGTCATGAACACCTCTCACGGGACCAATGTGACTCGTAGGAACCGACCGCGTAGTCACGGGGCTCCCGATTTGAGTGTACGACGTAAATTTCTAAATAATTAGACTTAAGCATAAAAACATGCCATCGAATGGTGAGAACATAAAACAACCACAAAACGGTCCCGTAAGAGGCACGAACGCCTCTCACGGGACCAATGTGACTCGTAAGAACTGACCGCGTAGTCACGGGGCTTCCGATTTGAGTGAATGACGTAAATTTGAAAAACATTAGACTTAAGCATAAAAACATGCCATCGAAGGGTGAAAACGTAAAACAACCACATAACGGTCCAGTACCAGTCACGAACACCTCTCACGGGACCAATGTGACTCGTAGACCGGGTAGTCACAGGCTCCCGGTTTGAGTGTACGACGTAAATTTGTAAAAAATTAGACTTAAGCATAAAAACATGCCATCGAACGGTGAAAACATAAAACAACCCCAAAACGGTCTGGTAAGAGTCACGAACACCTCGCACGGGACCAATGTGACTAGTAGGAACCGACCGCGTAGTCACGGGGCTACCGGTTTAAGTGTACGACGTAAATTTGAAAAAATAGACTTAATCATAAAAACATGCATCGAAGGGTGAAAATGTAAAACAAACACAAAACAGTACTGTAAGAGTCACGAATACCTCGCAGGGGACCAATGTGACTCGTAGCAACCGACCGCGTTGTCACGGGGATCCTAGTTTGAGTGTATGACGTCAATTTATAAAAACTTAAGCATAAAAACATGCCATCGAATGGTGAGAACGTAAAATAAACCACAAAACGGTCCGATAAGAGGCACGAACGCCTCGCATGTGACTCGTAGGAACCGATCGCGTAGTCACGGGACTACCGGTTTAAGTGTACGATGTCAATTTGAAAAAAATTAGACTTAAGCATAAAAACAAGCCATCGGAGGGTGAAAATGTAAAATAAACACAAAAGGGTCTGGTAGGAGTCACGAACATCTCGCACGAGACCAATGTGACTCGTAGAAACCGACCGCATAGTCATGGCGCTCCCGGTTTGAGTGTACGATGTAAATTTGTAAAAAAATAGACTTAACCATAAAAACATGTCATCGAATGGTGAGAACGTAAAACAATCCCAAAACGGTCCTGTAAGAGGCACGAACGCCTCGCACGGGATCAATGTGACTTGTATGACGTAAATGTGGAAAAATTAAACGTGTATATAAAATCATGCCATCGAAGGGTGAAAACGTAAAACAGCCACAAGACGATCCGATAAGAGTCACGAACACCTCGCACGGGACCAATGTGACTGGTAGGAACCGACCACATAGTTACGAGGCTCCCGATTTGAGTGTACAATGTAAATTTGTAAAACTTAGACTTGTGCGTAAAAACATGTCATCGAAGGGTGAAAACGTAAAACAATCACAAAACGGTTCGGTAAGAGTCACGAACACCTCGCACGGGACCAATGTGAGTCGTAGGAACCGACCGCCTAGTCACGCGGCTCCCGATTTTAGTGTACGACGTAAATTTGTAAAAAATTAGACTTAAGCATAAAAGCATGCCATCGAATGATGAGAACGTAAAACAACCATAAAATGGTCCCTTAAGAGGCACGAACGTCTTGCATGGGACTAATGTACTCGTAGGAACCGACCGCATAGTCACGGGGCACCCGGTTTGAGTGTACGACGTAAATCTGGAAAAAAATAAACTTAAGCATAAAAACATGCCATCGAAGGGTGAAAATGTAAAATAATAAACATAAAATGGTTTGGTAAGAGTCACGACACCACACACGGGATCAATGTGACTCGTAGGAACATACCGCATAGTCACGGGCCTCCCTATTTGAGTGTACGGCGTAAATTTGCAAAAATTTAGACTTAAGCATAAAAACATGCCATCGAATGGTGAGAACATAAACCAACTACAAAACGGTCCGATAGTTGGTACGACCGCCTCGCACGGGACCAATGTGACTCGTAGAAACCGATCGCGTAGTCACGAGGCTCCCATTTTTAGTGTACGATGTAAATTTATAAAAAATTAGACTTAAGCATAAAAACATGCCATCGAATGGTGAGAGCGTAAAACAACCACAAAAAGGTCCAGTAAGAGGCACGAATGCCTCGCACGGGACCAATGCGACTCGTAGGAACTGACCGCGTAGTCATGAGGCTCCCAGTTTGAGTGTACGACGTAAATTTAAAAAAAATTATACTTAAGCATAAGAGCATGCTATCGAATGGTGAGAACGTAAAACAACTACAAAACGGTCCCGTAAGAGGCACGAACGCCTCGCACGGGACCAATGTAACTCGTAGAAACTAACGGTGTAGTCACGCGGCACCCGGTTTGGGTGTACGACATAAATCTGATAAAAATGAGACTTAAGCGTAAAAAATGCCTTCGATGGGTGAAAACGTAAAACAAACACAAAACGGTCCGGTAAGAGTCACGAACACCGCGTATGGGACCAATGTGACTCGTAGGAACTGACCGCGTAGTCACGGGGCTCCCGGTTTGAGTGTACGACGTCAATTTGTAAAATATGAGACTTAAGGATAAAAACATGCCATCGAATGGTGAGAACGTAAAACAACCACAAAACGTTCCGGTAAGAGGCACGATCACCTCGCACAGGACCAATGTGACTCGTAAGAACTGACCGCGTAGTCACGGGACTCCCGGTTTGAGTCTACGAAGTCAATTTGAAAAAAAATTAGACATAAGCATAAAAACATGCCATTAAAAGGTGAAAAAGTAAAATAAATACAAAACGGTACTGTAAGAGTCAAGAACACCTCGCACGGAACCAATGTGACTCTTAGGAACCAACCGTATAGTCACGGGGCTCCCAGTATGAGTGTACGACGTAAATTTATAAAAAATTAGACTTAAGCATAAAAACATGTTATCGTAGGGTGAAAACGTAAAACAAAAACAAAACGGTACTGTAAGAGTCACGAACACCTCGCACAGGACCAATGTGACTCGTAGGAACATACCGCGTTGTCACGGGGCGCCCAGTTTGAGCGTACGACGTCAATTTGAAAAAAATTAGACTTAAGTATAAAAACATGCCATCGAAGGTTGAAAACGTAAAACAAACCCAAAAGGGTACTGTAAGAGTCACGAACACCTCGCACGGGACCAATGTGACTCGTAGCAACCGACCGCGTAGTCACGGGGCTCCCGGTTTGAGTGTACGACGTAAATTTGCAAAAAATTAGACTTAAGCATAAAAATAAGCCATCGAATGGTAAGAATGTAAAACAACCAAAAATAGTCCGGTAAGAGGCACGAACGCCTCGCACGGGACCAATGTGACTCGTAAGAACCGACGCGTAGTCACGGGGCTCCCGGTTTGAGTGTAAGACGTCAATTTGAAAAAAATTAGACTTAAGCATTTAAAAATGCCATCGAATGGTGAGAACATAAAACAACCACAAAACGGTCTGATAAGAGGCAAGAACGCCTCGTACGGGACCAATGTGCCTTGTAGGAACCGACCGCGTAGTCACGAGACTCCCAGTTTGAGTGTACGAAATCAATTTGAAAAAAATTAGACTTAATCATAAAAACATGCCATCGAATGGGGAGAACGTAAAAATCCCACAAAACGGTCCCGTAAGAGGCATGGACGCCTCTCATGGCACCAATGTGACTCGTAGGAACTGATCACGTAGTCACGGGGCACCCGGTTTGAGTGCACCACATAAATTTGAAAAAAATTAGACTTAATAATAAAAACATGCCATCGAAGGGTGAAAACATAAAACAAACACAAAACGGTACTGTAAGAGTCACGAACGCCTCGCACGAGATCAATGTGACTCGTAGGAACCGACCGCGTAGTCACGGGGCTCCCGATTTGAGTGTATGATGTAAATTTACAAGAAAATAGACTTAAGCATAAAAACATGCCATTGAATGGTGAGAACGTAAAACAATCACAAAACATTCCGGTAAAAGGCACGATCGCCTCGTACGGGACCAATGTGACTCGTAGGAATCGACCGCGTAGTCACGGGGTGCCCGGTTTGAGTGTACGACATCAATTTGAAAAAAAAATTAGACTTAAGCATAAAAACATGCCATCGAAGGGTGAAAACTTAAAACAAATACAAAACGGTCTGGTAAGAGTCATGAACACCTTGCACGGGACCCATGTGACTCGTAGGAACCGACCACGTAGTCACGTGGCTCCCAGTTTGAGTGTACGACGTAAATTTGAAAAAAATTAGACTTAAGCATAAAAGCATGCCATCGAATGGTGAGAACGTAAAATAACCACAAAATGGTCCCGTAAGAGGCACGATCCCTCGCACGGGACCAATGTGGCTCGTAGGAACCGACCGCGTAGTCACGGGGCACCCGATTTGGGTGTACGACGTAAATCTGATAAAAAATACACATAAGCATAAAAACATTCCATCAAAGGGTGAAAACGTTAAACTTCCAAAAAAAGGTTCGGTAAGAGTCAAGAACACCTCGCACGGAACCAATGTGACTCTTAGGAACCGACCGTATAGTCACAGGGCTCCCAGTATGAGTGTATGACGTAAATTTACAAAAAATTAGACTTAAGCATAAAAACATGCCATCGTAGGGTGAAAACGTAAAACAAACACAAAACGGTACTATAAGAGTCACGAATACCTCGCACAGGACTAATGTGACTCGTAGGAACCGACCACGTAGTCACGGGGCTCCCGGTGTGAGTGTACGACGTAAATTTGTAAAAAAATAGACTTAAGTATAAAAACATGCCATTGAATGATCAAAACAAAAAATAACCACAAAACGGTCTGGTAAGAGGCACGGACGCCTCGCATGGGACCAATGTGACTCGTAGGAACTGACTGCGTTGTCACGGGGCTCCCGATTTGATTGTACGACAAAAATTTGCAAAAAAATAGACTTGGGCATAAAAATATGCCATCGAATGGTGAGAACGTAAAACAACCACAAAACAGACCCATAAGATGCACGGCGCTTCTCACGCGACCAATGTGACTCGTAGGAACCGATCGCGTAGTCACGGGCTCTCAGTTTGAGTGTACAATGTAAATTTTAAAAAAAAATTAGACTTTAGCATAAAACCATGCCATCGAAGGGTGAAAACGTTAAACATCCAAAAAACGATTCAGTAAGAGTCAAGAACACCTCACACGGGACCAATGTGACTCGTAGGAACCGACCACGTAGTCAAGGGGCTCCCGGTTTGAGTGTACGACGTAAATTTGCAAAAAATTAGACTTAAGCAAAAAACCATGCCATTGAAGGGTGAAAATGTAAAACAGCCCCTAAACGGTCCTATAAGAGGAACGGACGCCTCGCAGGGGACCAATGTGACTCGTAGGAACCGATCGCGTAGTCACGGGGCTCCCGGTTTGAGTGTACGACGTAAATTTATAAAAAATTAGACATACGCATAAAAACATGCAATTAAGGAGTGAAAATGTAAAACAATCACAAAACGGTCTCGTAAGAGGCACAAATGCCTCGCACGGGACCAATGTGACTTATAGGAACCGACATCGTAGTCACGGAGCTCCCGGTTTGAGTGTACGATGTAAATTTACAAAAAAATAGATTTAAGCATAAAAACATGCCATCGAATGGTGAGAACGTAAAACAATCACAAAACGGTGAGGTAAGAGGCTTGAACGCCTCGCACGGGACCAATGTGACTAGTAGGAACTGATCGCGTAATCACGGGGCCCCCGGTTTGAGTGTACGACGTCAATTTGAAAAAAATTAGACTTAAGTATAAAGACAAGTGACATAAGGATGAAAAGATAAAACAAACACAAAACGGTCTGGTAAGAGTCACGAACACCTTGCACGGGACCAATGTGACTCGTAGGAACCGACCGTGTAATCACGGGGCTCCCGGTTTGAGTGTATGACTTAAATTTACAAAAAATTAGACTTAAGCATAAAAAGATGTCATCGAATGGGGAGAACGTAAAACAACCATAAAACGGTCCAATAAGAGGCACGAACGCCTCGCATGGGACCAATGTGACTCGAAGGAACCGATCGTGAAGTCACGGGGCTCCCGGTTCGAGTGTACGACGTAAATTCGCAAAAATTGAACTTGTGCATAAAAATATGCCATCGAAGGGTGAAAACATAAAATAGCCACAAAACGTGCCAGTAAGAGTCACGAACACCTCGCACGAGACCAATGTGGCTCATAGGAACCGACCGCATAGTCAGGGTTTGAGTGTGCGACGTAAATTTGAAAAAATAAGACTTGTGCGTAAAAGCTTTCCATCAAAGGGTGAAAATATAAAATGGCCACAAAACGGCCCGGTAACAGTCACCAACACCTTGCACGGGACCAATGTGACTCGTAGAAACTGATCGCGTAGTCACGGGGCTCCCGGTCTGAGTGTACGACGTAAATTTGTAAAAAATTAGACTTAAGCATAAAAGCGTGCCATCGAATGGTGAGAACGTAAAAAACCCATAAAATGGTCCTGTAAGAGGCGCGAACACTTTTCACGAGACCAATGTGACTCGTAGGAACTGATCGCGTAGTCACGGGGAACCCGGTTTGGGTATACGACATAAATTTAAAAAACATTAGACTTAAGCATAACAACATGCCATCGAAGGATAAAAACGTAAAACAAACACAAAACAGCCTGGTAAGAGTCACGAACACCTCACACGGGACCAATGGGACTCGTAGGAACCAACCGCGTAGTCACGGGGATCCCGATTTGAGTGTACGACGTAAATTTGGAAAATTTTAGATTTAAGCATAAAAACATGCCATCAAATGGTGAGAACGTAAAACAACCACAAAACGTTCCGGTAAGAGGCTTGATCGCCTCGCACGGGACCAATGTGACTCGTAGGAACCAACCGCGTAGTCACGGGGCGCCCGGTTTGAGTATACGACATCAATTTGCAAAAAAAAAATCTTAATCATAAAAACATGCCATCGAATGGTGAGAACGTAAAACAACCATAAAATAGTCCCGTAAGAGGCACGAATACCTCGCATGGGACCAATGTGACTCATAGGAACTGACCACGTAGTCAAGGGGCTCCGGGTATGAGTGAACATCGTAAATTTGCAAAAATAGACTTGTGCATAAAAACATGCTATCGAAGGGTGAAAATGTAAAACATGCACAAAACTGTCCAGTAAGAGGCACGAACGCCTCGCACGGGATCAATGTGACTTGTAGGAACCGACTGCGTAGTCATGGGGCTCACGGTTTGAGTGTACGACGTAAATTTGAAAAAATTAGACTTAAGCATAAAAACATGCTATCGAAGGGTGAAAACCTAAAACAGCCACAAAACGGTCTGGTAAGAGTCACGAACACCTCGCACTGGACCAATGAGACTTGTAGGAACCGACCGTGTAGTCACGGGACTCCCGATTTGTGTGTACGAAGTAAATTTGCAAAAAAATAGACATAAGCATAAAGACATGCAATCGAAGGGTGAAAACGTAAAATAACCACAAAACGGTCCAGTAAGAGGCACGAACGTCTCGCACAGGACTAATGTAACTCGTAGGAACCGATCGCGTAGTCACGGGACTCCCGATTTGAGTGTACGAAGTCAATTTGAAAAAATATTAGACGTAAGCATAAAAACATGCCATCGAAAGGTGAAAAGGTAAAATAAATACAAAATGGTACTATAAGAGTCACGAAAACTTCGCACGGGACTAATGTGACTCATAGGAACCGACAGCGTAGTCACGGGGCTCCCGGCTTGAGTGTAGAACATAAATTTGCAAAAATTAGAAATAAGCATAAAAACATGCCATCAAAGGGTGGAAACGTAAAATAACTACAAAACGATCCCATAAGAGGCACGAACGCCTCGCACGGGACCAATGTGACTCGTTGGAACCAACGGCGTAGTCACGGGGCTCTCGGTTTCAATGTACGACGTCAACTTGAAAAAAACTGGACTTAAGCATAAAAACTTGCCATCGAATGGTAAGAACGTAAAAAAGCCACAAAACAGTCTCGTAAGAGGCATGAACGCTTGCACGTAAGCAATGTGACTCGTAGGAACCAATCGCGTAGTCACGGGGCACCCGGTTTGAGTGTACGACGTCAACATGAAAAAAATTAAACTTAAGCGTAAAAACATGCCATCGACAGGTGAAATGTAAAACAACCACAAAACGGTCCGGTAAGAGGCACGGACGCCTCGAAGGGGACCACTGTGACTCGTAGGAACCGACGGCATAGTCACGGGACTCTCGATTTGAGTGTACGCCGTCAATTTGAAAAAAAATAGACTTAAGCATAAAAACATGCCATCGAATGGTGAGAACGTAAAACAAATGCAAAACGGTCTAGTAAGAGGCACGAACGCCTCGCACGGGACCAATGTGACTCGTAAGAACCGATCGCGAGTCACGGGGCACCCATTTTGGGTGTATGACGTAAATTTGTTAAAAATTAGACTTAAGCATAAAAACATGCCATCGAAGGGTGAAAGCGTAAAACAAACACAAAACGGTACTGTAAGAGTCACGAACACCTCTCACGGGACCAATGTGACTCGTAGGAACCGGCCGCGTAGTCACGGAGCTCCCAATTTTAGTGTACGACGTAAATTTGCAAATAATTAGCTTAAGCATAAAAAGATGCCATCGAATGGGGAGAACGTAAAACAACAACAAAACATTCCGGTAAGAGGCACGATCGCCTTGTATGGGACCAATGTGACTCGTAGGAACATACCGCGTTGTCACAGGGCGCCCGATTTGAGCGTACGACGTCAATTTGAAAAAAATTAGATTTGAGAATAAAAACATTCCATCGAAGGATGAAAACGTAAAATAAACACAAAACGGTCTGGTAAGAGTTACGAACATATCGCACGGGACCAATGTGAATTGTAAGAACCGACCGCGTAGTCACGGGGCTCCCGATTTGAGTGTACGATGTAAATTCGCAAAAAAAAATTCTTAAGCATAAAAACATGCCATCGAAGGGTGAAAATATAAAACGAACACAAAACGGTCCGGTAAGAATCACGAACACCTCGCACGGGACCAATGTGACTCGTAGGAACCGACCGCGTAGTCATGGGGCTGCCGGTTTCAGTGTACGATGTAAATTTGTAAAAAAAAATTCTTAAGCATAAAAACTTGTCATCGAATGGTGAGAACGTAAAACAAGCACAAAACGATCCGATTAAAGGCACGAACGCCTCGCATGGGACCAATGTGACTCGTAGGACCGACGTCGTAGTCACCGGGTTCCCGATTTAAGTGTACGACGTCAACTTGAAAAAAAATAGACTTAACCATAAAAACATGCCATCGAATGGTGAGAACGTAAAAAAATAACAAAACGGTCCCATAAGAGTCATGAACGCTTGCATGGGAGCAATGTGACTCGTTGGAACCGATCGCGTAGTCACGTGGCACCCGGTTTGAGTGTACGACGTAAATCTGAAAAAAATTGGACTTAAGCATAAAAACATGCCATCGACGGGTGAAAACGTAAAAATACCACAAAACAATCCGGTAAGAGGCACAAACGCCTCGCACGGGACTAATGTGACTAGTAGGAACCGACTGCATAGTCACGGCGCTCTCGGTTTGAGTGTACGACGCAAATTTGTAAAAAATTAGACATAAGCATACAAACGTGCAGTCGAAGGGTGAAAACGTAAAATATCCACAAAACGATCCCATAAGAGGCACGAACGCCTCGCACGGGACCAATGTGACTCGTAGGAAATGACGGCGTAGTCACGGGGCTCTCTGTTTCAGTGTACGACGTCAACTTGAAAAAATAGACTTAAGCATAAAAACTTGTCATCAAATGGTGAGAATGTAAAAAAGCCACAAAACGGTCCTGTAAGAGGCACGAAAGCTTGCACGTAAGTAATGTGACTCGTAGGAACCGACCGTGTAGTCACGAGGTACCCGGTTTGAGTGTAAGACGTCAACATAAACAAAATTAAACTTAAGCATAAAAACATGCCATCGACAGGTGAAAATCTAAAACAACCACAAAATGGTCTGATAAGAGGCACGAACGCCTCGAACGGGACCACTGTGACTCATAGGAATCGACGGCATAGTCACGGGGCTCCCGGTTTGAGTGTATGCCGTCAATTTGAAAAAAATAGACTTAAGCATAAAAATATGCCACCGAATGGTGAGAACGTAAAACAAACACAAAACGGTCCAGTAAGAGGCACGAACACCCCGCACAGGACCAATATGACTCGTAGGAACCGATCGCGTAGTCATGGGGCACCCGTTTTGGGTGTGTGACGTAAATTTGATAAAATTAGACTTAAGCATAAAAATATGCCATCGAAGGGTGAAAACGTAAAACAAATACAAAACGGTCCGGTAATATTCACTAACACCTCGTACGGGACCAATATGACTCGTAGGAACCAACGGCGTAGTCACGGGGCTCCCGGTTTGAGTGTACGACGCAAATTTGCAAAATTTTAGACTAAAGCATAAAAACATGCCATCGAATGGTGATAACATAAAACAATAACAAAACATTTCAGTAAGAGGCATGATCGCCTTGCACGGGACCCATGTGACTCCCGGTTTGAGTGTATGATGTCAATTTGAAAAAAATTAGACTTAACTATAAAAACATGTCATCAAAGGGTGAAAACGTAAAACAAACACAAAACGTTCTGGTAAGAGTCACGAACACATCGCACGGGACCAATATGACTCGTAGGAACCGACCGCGTAGTCACGGGGCTCCCGGTTTGAGTGTACGACGTAAATTTGCAAAAAAAAAATTCTTAAGCATAAAAACCTGCCATCGAATGGTGAGAACGTAAAACAAACACAAAACGGTCCGATAAGAGGCATGAACGCCTCGCACTGGACCAATGTGATTCGTAGGACCGACGACGTAGTCACGGGGCTCCCGGTTTAAGTATACGACGTCAACTTGAAAAAAATTAGACTTAACCATAAAAATATGCCATAGAATGGTGAGAACGTAAAACAACCACAAAACGGTCCCGTAAGAGGCACGAACGCCTGCTTGGGGGCAATGTGACTCGTAGGAACCGACCGTGTAGTCACGTGGCACCCGGTTTGAGTGTACGACATAAATCTGAAAAAAATTGGACTTAAGCATTAAAACATGCCATCGACTGGTGAAAACGTAAAACAACCACAAAACAATCCGGTAAGAGGCACGAACGCCTCGCATGGGACCAATGTGACTCGTAGGAACCGACGACGTAGTCACAGTGCTCCCGAATTCAGTGTACAACGTCAATTTGAAAAAAATTAGACTTAAGCATAAAAACATGCCATCGAATGGTGAGAATGTAAAACAACCACAAAACAGTCCCGTAAGAGGCACAAACACCTCGCATGGGACCAATGTGACTCGTAGGAACCGACCTCGTAGTCACAGGGCAACCAGTTTGAGTGTACGACGTCAATCTGAAAAAAATTAGAGTTAAGCATAAAAACATGCAATCGAAGGGTGAAAACGTAAATCAAACACAAAACGGTCCGGTAAGAGTCACGAACACCTCACACGGGACCAATGTGACTTGTAGTAACCGACCGCGTAGTCACGAGGCTCCCGATTTGAGTGTACGGCATTAATTTACAAAACATTAGACTGATATATATATATATATATATATATACTAGGGTATGCCCGTGCCTGAAGGCACGTAGATAATTTTCCTCCATATTATGTCGTGTATAATGTAAGTCATTTTTCTATTTAACACAAATAATTTTAAATAATTTAAAAAATTTGGGTAGTTATTTTTATTTATAGGACTACGCAACATGTTTAAGAAAACAAATAATCCAAAAAATATTAGTCAAACCGAATCTCGTAATAATTGTAAACTATTATATTACGTAAATAATTATAAACAATTTAACATTTTGGGCATAATTTCCTCTATTTAGAGGACTATCCACCCTGTTTAAGAAAAAAAATATTACAACAATACTAATAGTCTGCCATGGACCTCTAATAGTGAATTGATTATAGCGTACAAATATTATCATTCCGTTCAAATAAACACGTCCAAATGCTTGTACACCATAAGTGTACATATTTACATACCCTGAGTGAATACACATTTTCAATGTGAGGATTTGTAAACAATAAATAAATTCCATTGACAATTAAAAAGCTTAATAAGTTGCATTCAAATAAAATTATCCAAATGCTCTTAAACCATAAGTTTACAGATTGGGATATCATAGGGCTTGTAAACAAAGTATAAAAGTCTCCATTATACCTGAAAAATAGACAAAAGAGAAATATATCAACATCCAAATTACATTAACCGGACAATTCATCCGTCAAGCCTATTTTAAATTATAAAATTATAATAAAAAGATAGTGAAAACACCAACTTATCTTAAAGTTTGGTTTCAAATTTGAGTCCGCCTCCAAGATCTGATTTCAAATTCAAAGCCTATTGAACTATTTTGGTGGTTGAACATGCTTCTTGCCTTCAAACTTTATATACCGGGTATGAAAAATCTACAGCACATCGACTCAAATTAGTAAGTGCAATACCCAAATACACATAAGTATATACATGATTGGGGTTAAATTCAAACTTTTGGTGAAAGGATACTTACCTGGAAATGGTTGAATGAAATGCCCTACCTAGATATAGGTTAGCATATAACTTCATTGATCTAAAAAAACATTATATCAAGTAGATTAAAAAAAAGAAAAATAGATTATCAATGGTAAACGATAGCAATAAAATCTACTGTTACAATACCTGGCAAAAATTTAGTGCGGGGGGTAGGTAGGAGGGAGGAATTAGTGTCATTTTGTACTTGAATAGGGAACAAACTTGAGTTCATCAATTTAAAGTATGCCTATTAGTTTGGGGGAAGATATTACTGTCTACTAATTACTATTTGTCTACTTCCAAGTTAAAAAGATGTTATTGTCTACTGTTTACTGTTTGTCTACTTCCAAGTTCATCAATTCAAACTTGAGTTTATCGTGTATTGTTTGAAGCGATAATTATGGGGAGGTATGTACCTTCATTTGAGATGGTCAAATACAGAGTGAATTTTCCATAATGATGATCAAAATGAATCTTTGGTGTGTGTATATGAATCCAACTCATCACTCTTACATCGTTGAGTTGGAATTCATGGACGGCTAAAAAGGCAGATTCACAGGGAGAAAAAGAGATAATCAGTATTAAAGAAGTCAAACTAACTTAAGTTTTGATAAGGTGATGTCCGCTGCATCTACTACATGTTCCATACCCAGCACACACCGTAACAAACCTGATCAAGCAGATGACACTATTTTGGGTTCATTTGGCAGTTGTTCTTGGAAGTGTACAAATTGCAATGACATACAACATTGCAAATCTATAGTTCTCATATTTTAAACAGTAGCTGGAAATTTTGATAAGAAACTCAGCATCCATACAGAGTAAAATGGCATGATTACCAAAAAATCATTTAAGAAGATTAAATAACTAACCACATACGGGGAGTTTCAATACGATCACCACGAAGTACTTCTCTAATATTCTCTGCACTATCTACTATAGTATCTGGGCGATAATAAGTGAGTGAATAATAGGAGAAAGGGAGCTACATTTTTATAGAAATTAGTTTGTTCGCTTTTACCTTCAGAAGATCCCTATATGATTTATAGACCAAAAACCAACTACGTATATCATGTGGTTTTCTACAACCTAATGTAGTTGACTAATTTGATCACAACTCTTCCCTCGCACCAGCTGACATTGTCACTCATATTTCCAGGAATAAGGATATCTATAATCTATCACATTGTCTTCTAATATTTCAAAGGACACACAGTTGAGTAATCTGGTCACCACTCTTCCCTCGCACTGGCTGACATTCTATCCAGATGAGCTCCTTGCTACAGCAACTGGCAAAACATAGCCAACACCCATCCCTTAAAAGCCCTCCAAACTGATTCCGTACGCCCCAATTTAGCAGAAGATACCAACTCCATCTCAGAGCAATGTTTCAACCTGCAATGATCTTTCATAATCATATTATTCACCCTCTATTCAAAATCTGTTGTGGAAATAAAAAATATAGCATATGACATTTTCTTAATGCAATATTTGATAAAAGAGACCATAAAGATAATGTCCCACCGCATGATCTCGCAAAGTGGATACACTGAAAGCTTATGGTTCAGTTGCCTGGAGGTTCAGGTTAGATGTACTTAAGGTGATGAGTATTCAGGTTCATATGATGCATTGGACCTATTTACCCTTTCAAGAGTTGAAAAAAAAATTGGTTTAATAGGATAATTTATCTGGGTCTAAAGCCAAATTAGGAGCTTCCTGTGAGAAAATCTTACTTCATAAAAAACTCTTATGAATCATGAATGTTTGATGATATTCCCATGATGAACACTATCACAAAATTCACTCTTACATGGTTATGCAAAAACTAAGCTATTGAGCAAGAGAGCAATGCTAATTCAGAAATGGTCCCCTGTTAAACTTAAGAGTTTTTTTCACAACATCAATAATGTTCTATCCTGGAGAATAAAATAGATAGAGATAACAAAATTCACTCTTACATGGTTATGCAAAAACTAAGATAACAAACGTTTTCTTGTGCATTTATTATATCCAACTTTATCTTGATGAGACACGGGAGCATCTACAACAACAACTGGAATAGATTTGAGAGAGAGATTAAGAGATTCAATGGGGGGTATAATCACTATTTTCCATTACCTTAGAGGGGCAAGAAAACAGATTAAGGACTTCATAAGAGATTATTTTGCTTCAGAGACATCAAGGATCTATAGAGAGCTATTTCCATTAACTTGGGTGCTAGAAGAAGCCTCGTTGTGCATAACTTTTAACTTTACAACCTGCTTTAAACTGTGAAATTTCTCCTTTCGTTTGGGCATATCTGATGACTCTGATGCGGATTTCGCAATATTGCAGCTCAAGACAATGTTTCCTCGTGCCACTGAGCCTGTTCAGTATCCTGTATCTGGTTGGGGAACAAATCGAGACTCTCATGGATGCTCTTCATATGATTTGGTGGGAAAGAGAAAATTAAAACACTAATTTTTAGTGGAGCACCTGAAAAAAGTAACGTATATAGCAAAACTTAGATACCATGAAGATTTGAGAGTTATAAGATAAATTTCCCCATAGTTATGCTATAAATGGACCATGAGATAATTTCCCCATGATAAATTTCCCCATGGTTATGCTATAAATGGACCTTAAATCAGCAATAATGATCCGCAAAAGTTATTGTATCTAAGATTTTCGGAGATAAACCTTTCCTTACTTGTTTTATAACCATTCTCTGTTTCTTAGGAAGAATTCTGCACAGTTGTTATAAGAATATATATCTGTAGAAGCTTAACTAAAAATGCAGAGATCGTTGTAAGAACATATATCTGCAGAGGCTTAACTAAAAGCCAACATAGAGATCGACTTAGTTCTAAACTCGAAGAGTCAATTAAATAGCAGTATACTCTCACAATTTACGTCGTAGGTGAAATAATTTTTTCATGAGAATCCAATGTATGTTACAATAAACATCAAGACCATAAAATGTCATAGATGGATAATCCCAATCTTTAAAAAACAAACTTTTTTCCCACAGATTCTCAGAAGATAAATAAACTGCCCCTCTGATCTTTAAAGCGCATCACATCAGTTTTTCAACTACAATTAACAGATAAAACATGGAAAAAAGAAAATCAAAACCTGTTAAAAGTAGCTAGAAAAATGATATAGCTCAATAATCTTTCCAGATCAGGACGAAATCTAAGGTGTGTTCAAAAGTGTGAAACTGACACCACTTAAGTACAAAAATGAAAAAATTGGGTTTAATAAAAGAAGACATACCATGTTCATCATCCTCACTACCCACATTCTAACTAATTTCTTATTTGAACCTTGCTTATCAGAGATTTGATATGCTCAATGTTACATTCAGCATAACACCTTCAAACATAAATGATTCCATTTGATATGTTTAATGTTACTGGAAACAACTGATGTACGCTTCTATTAAGCACTTATATTTTTTGGTTGGTTGCTGCTATTAAGCACTGTTACCTCCAAATAACTCATTCTCTAAATATCTCATTCTCGTCCATAAACTTTTTAAAATCATTTATAATTTGAAAACAAAAAGGATGACAACTTTAACTTATTCTACGGTTACAAAAATGCATACATAGTAAGTAACAAAATCAAGACTTATCGATACAAATGTGGCAGCCATTATGTTTGAGCAACCGAAACCTTTCCAATAATACACTAATTTCATCCTCAAAATGGTAATCAATTCCAAGCCTTTGAATTGTGTCTAATATAGATCAGTTGGAGAAGCCCAAATGAAACAGAGAAAGGAGAGATAGAAGTTGCCTCATTAAGAATGAGGAAGAGTATCTTTAAAACCTATGGATTGTTACAGTACCTGGTGAAAAAACATCCAACAAAAAAAGATAAGGTGACTACTCAATTTGCCAACATAGACAATAGTGCATTTGCAATGGGACTAACCTACAATGACAATAACTAAAACTTTATTTCAGTGGGTTGCGATTACAATAAGGCTCCCGTGAGTCAAACACAAAATATATGCGATGGTAATGTCAAAATAGTGGGTCCGAACCATGAAGATACTGGGGTACCGTATCTTCTATGAATCTGCTACAGGTAGCTCAAAAGTTGGTCGCAAAAGAATAAGGATGTCCAGCTGTGCATACAAAGACAATTAAAAGTATCAATTAAATCAACAAATATAAGAAACTTACCCCTTGCCATATGTTTGAACCCAACTTATGAAAAGAGGATTACAATAGTTCCACAAACACGAAAGAAAAATACCCACATAATCAGGTCTTCAAAAAAACACAAAAAAATAGATCCCAAAACATAAACATAAACATAAACATAAACATAAACATAAAAAGATCTAAAAATGAACAAAACCTAAATTACGAATCCCAAGAATATATAAATCATAAATAAACCCCAAGAACATATCAATCAACCCCAACTCTATAATAAATAAAAGGAAACCTCAACTCTAAACAACATTACATATAATTATTATAAACATAATAATTATCCCTGTATCCAAATAGGAATCTTTGCCAAATAAAGAATCAACTAAAAGACACTTACATGTTACACTTTGACAAACAAAAAAATTAAGCAAACGGAGTCAGTCCTTAAATTTATATTATACACACAAACTAAAGCTCATGGAAGTTACACAAAACTTATCTTACATAGGTCTCAAGTTAACTCCATTCATAGACGAAATTACAATCCCAAGTGCAACATGTAATTTCATGAAACTAAAGTAAGAAAATTGTATTCCTACCTGAACAAAGATATAGAAACGTAACAAAAACCTGACATTTATTAACTCCAGAAACCACAACTTGTAATCCCCAAAAATTGAAACCCCTATACATCATAACCCCCAAAAATTGAAATCTAAAACCATATAAAAGGATAGATACAACACCTTGAAGAATAAAATAATAGTATTGAAAAATAGATACAACAACTAAAAGTTATATATTTCAATCAACCCAATGAAACATATTGTGAAAAAATAAACAATCCTACCAAAATAACATATTATGACCCCATACCTTCTTAGGGCTTCTTGTTTTGATGAATTTGGGGTTTTAAAATTTGCAAAACATAAGAAAAACATTGGATCTCTAAGAAAAACATTAGATCTGCAACTGAATAGCTGAATAAGTGCAAAGCATGACAGCATCCCAGTGTGTGTGTGTGTGTGTGTGAGAGAGAGAGAGAGAGAGAGAGAGATTACCTATTGTGGCAGCATTGGATCTCAGCGTGGGAAGGATGAGGACATGGTAGGGCAGATGTGTTGAAGTTGAAGAGAGATGAGGGAATGTCGGGGGTGGGAATAGTGAGAGGAGAGAGTGAGAGGAGATAGCTAGAGTAAGAAAATGAGATCAAAATGGTATAATACCATTGTACCCTTATTATTTGAATTTTAAAGGGAAGAGGGAAACAAATTAGTGGGTATCAAAAGGGGGGAATCCAAAATTTTCAAGGGCAAACAGGTAATGCAAGAAAAAATTATATAGATGACATCATCAAGTAAACTTATGACATACATATGTTTCCTACTTTATTATATATATATATATATATATATATATATATATATATATATATATATATATACAGTTCTACTCTTGTGAGGATCACTTCGCATTTTAAAAGTGCGGACTGGACATGTGTCACCTGGCGGTGATCCCAGAAAAGAGAGAGAGTGTGCCTATAATTTAGGCGATAATTTCTAGGTGCACGATTAGGTGACACATGTCCAATCCGCATTCTTAAAATGCAGACTAGTCCGCACAATAGCATTATATATATATATATATATAACAATTTTTTTAAATAAACTGTTATATATAACTATTTATATATAAATGTTTATATCTATATAATAAGTTAGCTTTGTTTTTGAAAATGTACACATTTTTAACGCTCTAGATTGATGCCACCTCCTTACACATTTTGCCAAAATTAAGCTCCGAGATTGATTCTTGCAACTACAATTCAAATATGCCTATTTTCGGATTCCCGCCCACACTTGAGAGTGAAAATATGCCAGCCCTTTTCAATTTGTCACACGGCTCGAGATTGTCCCATGTCTCGAGACTGGTAAAATGTACCCAAAAGTGTCTTTCTCAGATCTCTTCTTCGTAACTCATACTTTTTCTCTCTCTCAGATCTTCTTTTTGCACCAAACCAACAGAGACCCAACCTCAAGCTTTCTCTCTCTCTCAGATCTTCTTTTCGCACCAAGCCGAAGCTGTGTCCGGCTCCAAAAGGTATTCTACTTTAATATCAAATTTTGATTTTGATTTCACATTTGGGCGATTTTGATTTCACATTTTGATTTTGATTTTTGATTTCGCATTTGGGTTTTGATTTCAGTAAATACCTAAGAAAGATCTACACCCGGTTTTGAAAATCCCCAAACCCTGAATTTTGTAAACTTGATTTGGTTGAATGTTTTTTTTTTGTTTTGTTCAGGAGCTCTGCGTTTAAGTCTTGGATATAGAAATGGCGGCTGAGAAAAAATACCTAAGGTTTGTAGATAAGGTATTAATGAGCTGTAGTGACTACATCAGAACAACCTAAAAATCAATGAATTCCATATTTATGTCACAATACATCATTCTCTCATCAAAAGAACATATTATAGTATTTGTGTGGAGGTGGTGAAAGAGAAGGGATGCCTTTGTGATTTCATGA
This sequence comes from Sambucus nigra, assembly GCA_949130495.1. NCBI lineage: Eukaryota > Viridiplantae > Streptophyta > Magnoliopsida > Dipsacales > Adoxaceae > Sambucus > Sambucus nigra. The sequence goes on from OX422209.1 coordinate 553,969,774, forward strand.
TGTTTTGAATTCCATCTCTGTGATTTCATGATGTTTTGAATTCCATCTCTGTGATTTCAGGATTTTGATAAAGTTAACAGAGTATGATGTTTTGAATTCTTTTACAAAGGGATGCCTTTGTGCTTTATATAGTGTATCTTCTCTACATTTGAGGCATTTAAAAAAATTATTGTCAACATTTAACATAGAAGTAGAATCATTTGAAGAGGGGCTGTAATCCCTTTTAAACAGGTTAGTAACATATGCAATTTATTGCGTTCGAAGAGGGGCTGTAATTTTTCCTTCGAGCCGCTACCTCTTCTAGGCACACCGAGGTGAAAATGCATTTTTATTTAGGGATTAGATTGTTGCAGAAATGACAATGGGACTTTTCTCTATCGTAATGACAAACATGTTTGTTGTATTTAGGTTGTTCAAATGCGGAAAGCGTTGTTGTGCTACAATCACATTTTATATGGATACGAGCATTACGACAGTTGGCTAGAGGTTAGACCATTTATATTCCAAGAATCATGTATCTCAACTTCTCTCCCAATCGGCTACTGCACATTTTTAAGGGCTTTACTAGGAGAATAGGAATCATATGAGGTGTTATATTTGTTTGTTTGGTCTAACCATGTCTGTATTTACTGGGTTGTGTATTCCAGATCTGTTAAAAAGCTAAAAACAGATCTGTTAAAAAGCCTATAAATCAGTATGTTGGTTGTGTATTCCTGATTTGTGTTATTCAGTATGTTGGTTGTTATTGTGTTTGGTGGAACAATATCTGTTAAATATGATAAATGATTTGACTGTTAAATATGATAAATGATTTGACTGTTAAATATGATAAATGATTTGACAGATATCTGTTACGGATCATTTAAAAAAAAATAACAATTATCATTTGTGTTATTCACTATTAAATATGATAACTCATTTAAAAAAATATCTGTTACAAATCATTTTAAAAAGATAACAATTATCATTTGTGTTATTCACTATTTAATAAGGAACATACGTCTATTGTTGTTGCCGTTGGTGGAATATAGTTAATGTCTACAAATTAGTATGTTGGTTGCTGTTGTGTTTGGTGGAACAATAGACTCGGTCATGTTATTTAGTATGTTGCTAACTGTTATGTTAGTGTATATAATGGCCAGGTATGTATTCTCTTTTCTTAAGCCTCCAAATGTAGCTATGAGTTCGCTATGTTCGGAGCTTCATCATGTGCGAAACATCCACTTAGAGACATCACTAATGTTTATGTAGAGGCAGATGACATAAGGATGTATTGAATATCTTATAAAGCACAAGAATACGCACTACGTTTAGAACTCTGGTAAATTGCGAGCAGACTTACGAGCATACGTGCTAAGTGGTGATCGTTTAGTTAAGAGAGGTACGAATAATTTAGGCATCAAAGTAGTTGAATTAATGTTTCTCCCTTATATCATAGTAGTTGAACAAATGATAGTTTCATGTGTTAGAATTCTTGATATACCTTTAATTTCAATTTGAAAGTTGAAAATGGTGAAACAACAACATAGTTTCAAGCACTCTCAAGCAGACTACAATGAAAAGAATTATCCATACATGGCTTCCATCTTATCTCATTATTGGATTATTGTTTTTTCTTAAACACGGCGAACCTGCTACAATGGAAATATGTTTTTACTTTTTATTGTTATGATGCTACTTGCTTAAAATGAATGTTATATGATTACTTTGCTCGCATCTAACATCAACTAAGGATAGTATTCCGAAGTAGAAGAATGATGCTTTATGGGCCTGTATTGAATTGATTTATGGGTGGTTCCATTTGAAAAATATGCAAGGATAATATTCATTTATTGGTTTTGAAGCACTAATTTTTTTGGGTGTTGATATATTTATTTAGAGCATGGTAGTATTAAATTTTTGGGGTGTTTGTTTTAGTGAGTTCGAGGATGGACACATGTGAACATTAGTTATTTTCTACGGATATATGCTTATTAAATGACTTAATTAGTAAATATTTATATTTCTAGATTTATTTTTAATCATCTCATTAATAGAGAATTATCCTTATCATCCAAATGCAACTGTCCTATGTACAGGTACTTGCGGCATTCAGTTGCTCCAACATTGAACCCAATTTTCTCACAAATGTCCTACATACAAGTAATTGGAAGTATTTATAACTCACTGATTTAATTTAAAATGGAAGATATCTTTATACTGGAGGTCCATATGTAATATTATTAAATTAGGTGATTGGGTGGTTATTGGATGGATGAACACGTGTGCTTGTTTTTTGTTATGGATGAAGCCATAGCTACTATATAGCTGCTACATACTTTCTATATAGCTTCTATTTACCATTTTTACATTTTTACTTGGATTTGTGTATTACCTATATGTATTGAGGTTCCATAGAGTATTTTCGTGTTGTGTGGGAACATTGAAATCGAGTGACTAGAGTACGCTTAGTTAAACATCGTATGTGGTTAAACATCATATATGCATTATTAAACATCGTATGTATAAACGTATGTGGGTTTTGACTGTTAAACCACCACCATGTAAGGCAGTCACCATTTATGTATCATTGATACTCCCAGTAATGTTACTCTAAAGCAATCACCATTTCTATAGTGTTTGCATTCTTCTATATAGTGTTTGCACAATGTTGCTTTATTGAGTTGGATCATGTCACGTCAACAATGACTTGTTGTGCTGGATACATTGTGCTTAAGAGTTGGATCAGTACCCAAACTATTGTCATTGGAGATTTATAATTTGTGATTTGTTGTTAGACATGGGTCAATGTACGCTTTAGAAGGTAATTAGTTATTTCCAGTTTGATATTTGATGAGTGACTGTTTAATGGTTAGGAATTTAGCTTCATTTATTCTATTATTCTTCTATTTGTTTGAATAAGTTTGATTTATTATAAAGTGACAGTAAATACACATGATTTGTTGGTATGCATATATATAATTGAATAGTAGAAATGGGGTATATGTTGAATGACAACACTGTGTAAACTTCTAATTTTGATGTTCGCTTACTCATTGATGAGTGATTGTTTTGGATCCTAATTTTTATGTTCGCTTACTCATTGATCCCTCACTATAGTAAAAGATAATGTATGTGAGTTGGTTGTTCAAAATTGTACATTTTACACGCAAATTACAGTTTTTATTAGTTAATGGACCATATGAATAATACAACCAACATACCTTTGTGAGTATTTTTTACCCAAGACCCTCTCTAATAGTTAGTTATTTAAAATAATATGTTTTTATTGTTATGTTTGTACTTTTTATTGTTATGCTACAACTTGCTTAAAATGAATGTTATGTGAGTACTCAATTATGTAATTAACATGGTCTGTTCGGTTTACAGTTTGAACAACAACTTTGTTCTCTAATTTAGCATATCATATTTACTTTCCTTTATTTTTTGTAGACTATCACTTTGACAGTGATTCTGTGGGCTCACGAGTCCCGTCAGCGGAAGCTAACTATGTCAATGGGCATATCGAAAGAAGAGGGGTCCTGGACAATCAAGAATGGAAAGATGTAGGCGAAATCAACCAGCTAAGTGAAGTCTGTTTGTGGACAACGTTGTTTTAGCCAAAGTCAAATAGTTAAATGATGCCTCTGGATAGATGATAGCGTTGTTGTAGGCATAATCAACCAGCTAAATGAAGTCCGAGTGGTTCAGTTACTAAGCACCAAAAAAAGTCTTCCACCCCTCAGTTTATATGGTACTCCCCAAAGTCTTTTTCGGCTTTCTAGCTCCCATCTCCGAATTTGAGATTTTTTTTATATTATTGGATTTGTTGTTCGCCCTTAAATATGGTAAATAGTCCAATAAACAAAGGAGATTATGCCCAATTTTTTTAAAAAATTGACACTTTGCTTTTTTGAGACACATTGAGTTTGATTGATGAATATTGTATATTTCATTTTATATATGAATTTGTTTGATGAATTTAGACAATTTGGATGTTGGACTATTTGTTATTTATTAAGCAGGGTGATAGTTCCATAAACAAGGAGATTGCCCAATTTTTTTTTAAAAATTTGATACTTTGTTTTTTTGAGATACAATGTGAATTCTATGGATGAATATTGTGTATTTCGTATTATATGTGAGTTTATTTGATGAATTTAGACTATTTGAATGTTATTGGACTATTTGTTGTTTGTTAAGCATGGTGAATGGTCCTATAAATAAATGATATTGTGGTCAATTGTTTTAAAATTACACTTCAAATTTTTTGCATTTCGATATTACGTACTTTGAAAAATGGTCGCCATTTCGCGATTACGTACTTTGGAAAATTTTTTCGTGCCTTCAGGCACATGCATACTCTAGTATATAACTATAATATTTATAAATTATTATTATCTTTTGAAGTCGGATAAATTATAATTTATTTTGTATTTTGTGTAGAATGAAAAATGGATTTGTGACACATGAAAAAGTCAATGGATACGGAAGATCGAGGTACGTAGCTACTCGGATACTATGGCCATGTGGGCTCGTATATACTATTTTTAGATGTTAAATCGGTGGAAGGGATTTTTTGGTGGTTTAGCTGCGGTTTTTGTTGTTGTTGGGTTTATTTTAATGTTAAAACAGGTTGGATTTCATGAATAGCTAAAGGAAACTCTGCCGAAAGTTTCTAAAAATAATAGTGTTTTAAATTGATCAAGTCAAACATACATGCATTTGAAGTTATAAAAACCCATATAGTCATTTATTTTTGTATCTTGTGGAGGTTGATGATGGATTTTGCTTGGAGTTATTATGTTCGTGGTGGCTTGGAGCTGCGGTTTCTTATAGCGTCGGGGAGCGATATTGTCATCGTCGTTTTAGTTTACATGGATTTTTTTAACATCTTTTGTACCTTTATACTTTGATTGTGATGGAATATTATTTTGTGATTCATATTTATGAAATTTGGTTGAAAATTGTGGAACTTTGTATTACTTATGATTGTATGAAAAATGCGTAATGTTATTTTGGATTATAATGTTGCACGTTTGATGAAAAAAGTGCAGGTTTAAAATTGTTTTCAATTGCGAAAAAAATTATAGGTAATAAATAAAAATATAGTACTTTTGGCAACACGATTTTTTGTCTCCAAAAGTTATCATCTACATCTATCACTTTGGATATGGCAACACATATTTGGTTGCGAAAAGATAACTTTTGGCAACACGAGCTGTGTTGCCGAAGGTATAGCTTTTGGTAACACAAGAGCCTCTGGCAACACAGCTCTTGTGTTGCCAAAGGTAAACGCTATACCTTTTAGCAACACAACTCTTGTGTTTCCAAAGATATTGCTTTTGGCAACATAAGAACTGTGTTGCTAAATGTATAGCCTTTTGGCAACACAGCTCTTATGTTGCCAAAAGCTATACGTTTTGGCAACACAATAATATTTGTTTGAGTGACTTTTGGAGACACAAATAATATTTTTTATTATAAATTTGATAAATTATAAAATACTTTTCGCAACACAATTGCGTGTTGTCAAAAGTATACCTTCAGCAACACAAGCCTGCTGTGTTGCCAAAGGGTTTTCTAGACAGACAATAGGCAACAAGCTGGAAACATAGCAAAATATGTTGCCAATACCTTTTAGCAACATATTTCTAACTTTAGCAACATAATTTGTATGTTGCTAATGGTGCAAATTCTTTTAGTGAATGTTGGAATTGTTGATTGCGTAAAGATATTTTACTTGTATGAACTCTAATTGTAGTTGAATAGAAACTCGTATGTTATATATGTTGAAATGAGGTGCCAAAGATGTTATATATTCTTTTTATGAGATTTTGTGTATGATTATATAGAATATATTTTGGAATTGATGAAATTCTAATTTTAGTGCCAAAATTATACAAGATCGCTTATTTACCGTCTCAAAAGAATCCTATAAAAAATCAATTTGGGACTGCGATTATTGTCTTAAAAAACATTTTTAAAAGACGACTTTTTTGCCTTTTCAAAAGGGTCCCATAAACGATGACCTTTTGAGACGGTTTAGTTACCATCTTAAAAACCCTTTTGAGACTAATGTTGTCGTCTCAAAAAATAGTTTTAAAATACGACTTTTTTGCCATCTTAAAAGGGTCGTTAAAACGATGACCTTTTGAGACGGCTTATTTCTCGTTTAAAAAAATGTTTTTGAGACAACTGTTCCCATTTCAAAAAGCTTTTAAAATGGGGGTCTAATATGCCCCCCTTTGTCATCCCAAAAGGCTTTTAAGACGGCTAGAGGACCTTTTGAGACGGTTGGAGCACCGTCTCAAAAAGCAGTTTTTTTGTAGTATGCCAATGATAATGTGAGGTTGGTAATTGAGGTGCATTAATAGGGAGATATAATGAACCTGTAAAATCTATAAAATTATATGATAACTTTTAGCCATTGAATGATGTAACCATATTGTAATTTGTAAGAGAAATCCAATAAATGGTAGGTATTTTGAAAGTCAAAGATTTGATATAAGATAATAATAATAATGTTTCAGCAATTCATCCGAGAAATTAAATATTGGAAATGTAAATTCCTTATTGAAGCGGAGTAATGTCGTAAAGTAGTAGAATTTGCAATAATTTGAGGCAAACGTATTTTTGTAGCCTCTTATTTTTCATTTCTTCACAGTCGAGAAGATCACACATGTTTGTTTGAAGCGGGTGATCGTTATTCTATAAGAATGTGAAACGAACGTAGTAAGATAGACTTTAAAGAGGCTTAAATGAATTTAAACATTGAATTATAAATATGGCTTTGTTATTTTCTTTCAATGATTTAAAGCAGATAGTGTAATTACTGGTAATATTAATAATCTTGAAATGGGTCATCAGTGTCCCCTATATCGATGATCTTTTCTCATACTTGCAAAATATATGGATTGTGTTTAGGTTTATGTATTGTTAATGTTTAAATAATCATTAAAGGCGTAAAGTAACTATAGTAATCATGAATACATACTTACTTATCTAAGACACGTGTTTTTTATTTGGTGAATTTGGTGGTGGTTCAATGTAGTCAGTTGACTGACTTGTGAATGATGTTGATGGTCGTTTGTGACCATGTTTAGTAATGTGGATCAGTATAGTAGATTTTATTGAATGACAATGAAGTATAAGAACTCAATAGAATGTATTTACACGTGCTTTAATTGGCATTAGTGGATTAAGTGCATGTACTGTGTCTTCGATGAGAATATTTGTGACTCTATAGCTACGGGTTCCATGCTTAAAATTGTACTTATCAAGCTTGATGTTGAAGAGGTATGCGCTTCCTAATATTTTATTCGGGACGCTAGGTACCTTGATATGGTTATGTTACTTTATTACAAATACAATGAAGAAATTTAGCAATCTTAGATATTAAGAGGATATTTATTTAATGCGAGGTTATACCTCTTTGACTAAGCTGCGAAGTTGTGTAACAGGTATATGAAGTATTTTCTATACTTCTTTATCAAAAATGACAAAAATCATTGAGCCTGTTGTATCCTCGACTTAAACACTCAAGCGACATCTTATAAATACGAACTTATATTAGAATATGATTCTTTGTTATATAATGGTATTAATTTGTACTTCGTACCTTGATTTAGGAAATTTTGGTTCCATGTTGTAATGACCGCACCAAAATGTTGTAAATAGTAGGCTACACTTTCTATTACATTCGTTATAGGATAGGTAGAACCAACCATCTTGTGTATCATCATTGATGATCTTCTCTAGGAAGGAAACGGACATTTATATTTTGATGAAATGGTATTTGTATGTTGTGATAATAGTATTAAATAAGGTGTCACTATTTGCCATTTTTATCTAAATGCAAATACCCTCGTCTCAGCATTGGATGTAATCGTTAATATTTCTTTTATTGTTTTTATTTTGGGATTGCGATTAGTTGTTGATTCAATATGACTGATCTCGACATTTTAGGAATAAAAATGTATTATATGCAAAATTAAGAAAATGTAAAAATATATAGGGGTAGTTATTTTGAAGTCCAATTCACTTGGTCAATGATGCAAGAGATCCTTTGACTGAGTCAATGGTGTCAAAGGTCCTATTTTGCCAACTCGGCACATTAAAAATGAAAAATACACCCTCACAACTCTTTACACCTCTTAACTTCGTTTAAAAAAAAAAACCAAATCTTTAGAAGTCCATAACTTCAAATCTACAAATCCAAAATTCATAAAATTTATATATTTGGAATCTATTCGTCGAGATCTATCAAACAACACCCATATTCGATATTTTTTAAGGAAAAATCGAAACCGATAAATTTATCTGTTTCTGTAAAACCTCCATTTTTTCGGCGAAACCTCCATTGTTTCCAGCAAAAACTCTTCTTCTCCAACTTGGGTGATGGTGCCGTTGGCGTGGACAAAAAAAAAATAAAGAAATAGACGAAGAGAGAGAGAGAAACAAGGAGAGATAAACACTTCGGTGAGAATTTCGGCGACCTCCAGCGAGATTTTTCGGTGGGCTGTTTTCAGTGAGTCTCCGATGGGGTGGGGTGGGGTGGGGGTGAAGGTGGAAGTGGGGATATTAGAGAGAGAAAGAGTGTGAGATTATGTATCTATTTTTAAAAAGAGAGTAAGTGGGTTTAAAATGGGTACATGTGAGGGTATATTTGTCTAAATATATGTAGTCTATAATGGAAAAGGACTTGGTGCATTAAAAAAAAATCAATGAGATTTGGTGCATCTTCGACCCAATAGATGGGACTAGCTTTGAATTATCCCAAATATATATGAAAGTGGAAAGGTTACCCTGGAATAATTTAACTATTGTAGATAACACAAACATAATGATTGGTGATGATGTTTTTTAAAACTATCCTCGTCCAACACAAGTTAATGATCAAAGTGTGATTTGAAGTTTTTCCGCGTTGTTTTCAAATAAGGAATTATATATATGTATTTACTAAAGAAAATATATTAATGAAATGAGATGTGTAAAAACAATTTACCTTAGGTCTTGAGGCTGAATACCTCATTTTTTTATTAGACTTCCCATTGCCAATTGATATTTGATATCACCCATACCATTCATGATTCCTACTAAGTCTATTTAGAACTATTAATTGTTAGGGAGATGAACATAAATTTCCTGTAATGTTGTTTAAAAGATGTAACACCCCGCTTAAAATAATAACGGGTGGCCAGCCCTATACTACATTAAATCAGGAATTTCAGATGGTCTAGTCTCAACATCAACTGTCGGTACAATATAATATAGGACTAACTACCCGGTATCATACAAGGGAGATGTTAAAATTTAATCAAATATGCAACAGAAAACAAACTAACACTATAACACTACTAGTAAAGGGAAGAAATATGCATGAAAGAACTATGAGAAATGAAATGCTAGAATAAAAATGAAATAAATGACTACAACGGAATATACTACACAAAGTAGACCCGAATAAGCTGTCGGATCACAGCCAATACAATAACTGGAATGGAATAAATATAAACATGAATATAAATATCCCTTGGGTACAAACCCGATATACAACATGAATCCTACCAAGAATTTTTTTTCAAAGGAGGAAGCGACTACATTCTACATCCCGCAACAGTCCGCACCTGCCGCGGCTCCCAAAACTCTGGATAGAAGGTCATCCGGCATCCATGCGGTAGGACACCTGTAGTAATATATATATACAGGCAGGAGAGAAAAGTAAACGGGTCAGAGCCCGAGTTGTGAAAAAATATTTAGCAAGTGTGTTAACCGTGCATAATAAATATCGGTGCACTTATTTCATAATTAAAAGTGGATTCGCACTCTCGTGGATTCTCAACTCACCCCTCATCTAAAGGCGCGCACCTATTCGCGACCTCAACTTTTAGTTAAATTACCCCCATTTATTATTAGGACAACCTAACTTATCATAGGCCTAGCCTATACCCACGAGAATTTCCTTCCCAACTCAACCCAAGAATCCACTCTTTCTAACACAAACTTAAGTATTTATTTTTGAACATATATGCCTTATTAGGCTTAATGGATTCCGGTTTATAATTTATCCAATTATAAATTTAATAAGTTACCCAATATGCATTTGGGTTGAAACATATGATTTAATTTCTAATTAATAAGCATGCAAAATTATTATTGACACAACTACCCTCCAATTTCAACGCTGCGCTGCGTTTCGTGCGTGGGGTGTCTCGCAAAGCGAACTCCAAACAAGGAACTACCCCGTTACACTACTCCTTGTCAACGTCGATCCTGGGGATCCATTATGCCACACATAAATATCGACATAACTTTCCTCTAATCTCAACAATGTACTACGTTTCGTGCGTGGGGTGTCTCGCAAAGCGAAATCCAAACAAGGAACCACCCCGTTACACTACTCCTTGACAATGTCGATCATAGAGATTCATAATGTCGTACATACCATAATTGAAAGAACTTTTCTCCAATCTCAACACTGCACTGCGTTTCATGCGTGGGGTGTCTCGCAAAGCGAAATCCAAACAAGGAACCACCCCGTTACACTACTCCTTGACAATGTCAATCCTAGAGATCCATAATGCCATACATACCATATAATACTACCACTACTACTAAAACTCCAATAATATCCTTGGGGTGATGTAACCGAAATATTCCTTAAATGTGATACATCAACCCCCCCATCAATCTAGTACACCATAATCATCCAAGATGTACTCCACAAAGATTCTATATCCTTTCATCTATAGGATATATAAATATATATACATGAATTTTATTCTCACCATATATATATATCAATCATCCATACCCATGACCAAGTGTACATATCATATCTGATGTACAATGGACATGCACATAATCCACCCGGCTATATATATCGCTGATAAAACTGCATCAATGCTATCATCTTCCCAGTGCTCGGCTCACGTAGCAACTGGGGACCACATGCTGGGGATCAACGACACCCACCTAGTGATAACTCACACACACAATGTCCCGGAAAGCGGTCATGGCTCCAACTGGCAATGAGACGAAACATACCCACCACGTCTCATCCCAAAAATATATCTATCGTATAATAACACACGGGACGACTATGACCTGGAGAATATCCACACCCTGCTCTATATGCCAGGATGCTCTCCCTCTGCGCGAAAACTTCCCAATGATAGCATGATCTGGGTATGCTTAACCACATAAGTATATATATATATCGTTCACATGCACAATATACATACATCCATATGATCCCATCATATGATCAAATATTAAACCATCATATACGGTTTAAATATCCATACCATGTATGTCCACAACATAAATATATCCATATATTCATATTTATATATAGATATATGTACATATATTCACACATCGTTATATCTATATATATACAAACTAATTATCGTTCATATGTATAAGATATATAAACTCGGCTATAAGTATACATAATCCTTAATATACAAGCCGTCACCACAAACTCAAATAATTTACCTCGATATGTGAATACAATCCCTCACTTGAAACATATTCAATCATTTTTACTATGATGAATAGTCTCCCAAAATCATATGTACTTATATATACATATATATTCAACCTTAGGGTTATCACCCATAATTTTGTGTAGGAACCCATCACTACACATTTCATCCATATTCAAAAGTACATAATTGCCTTTAGTACTATTTAACCATAGGCACATACATGAATTAACAATCTAAAATCTTAAATTATTCCCACCTCGTTTCAAGTATTGGAATCTCATTGGTTATTTCCCCACAATTACGTGTAAACTATCCTAACTAGAACTTATGCTACCGCTTATTCTAGTCGATAGTACGATCCAAATCGTTCCCAATTTCACCTATGGTTCAATTAATCTCATGAACCCTTACTCCTATAGAGTTATCGATTGTTCTTTAGTCTAAACATTTCTAAGGATATGAGACCCCTCACTCTCTAAGAGTTCTCAACCTCACATCATATTTATACCTTTTTCTATAATTGGTTCCCAACCTCAATGAGGTTTCCCCACAATCTCCATATGCAACTCCAATACGTACATGGATACATTTCTCCCAAATTACCCTAAGGAGTCCCCAAAATCCTAATATGTGAGAAACTCCTTATATGTCTCCAAGAACATATCTCTTACATCATAAGAGAAGGCCCCCAAATCAATAAACCCAACCAAAAAGGGTTTGGAATCACTATGGAGAAAATACCTCAAAATGCCCTGTTTTCGAATCGATTTGGTCCCTCAGAATTGATTCGGCCTAGCAGCGAATCGATTCTGCCCATCCGATTCGATTCGGTCCAAGGGACCTGAGAGTCTGTTACTTACCGAATCAATTCGCTAGGGGCGAATCGATTCGGCCCTAAAGACCTGAGACTTCTGCAACATAGCGAATCGATTCGCTAGGGGCGAATCAATTCGACTTGTGCAGCAAGCCATGAAAATGGCTGATTTTTCCAAAGCCCAAATTCTCCAAAATTCAATTTATACCATTTCTAATCCTTAATCTTCAACCTCAACATAATTTCAAACATCAAAACTCATCATTTATCTAATCTCATCAATTTATTTCTCTTAATGCCAATTATAATCTTCAATTTCAAGATTTAAACTAAAATTTAGGTTTTGATGTTTATAACCAAAAACCACTTCTTTAACCGACAAATTATGAAATAAAATACACAAATGACTTATTTAGCAAGATTAAACACTTGCCTCAGATTTGTAGAGGTTGGATCGTCCTCGATGTCGTGGTTGGGCCGGAATCTCCAAGATTTTCTTCATCTCTCTCTTCCTTTCTTCTTCTTTTCTCTCTTCTCCTCTCTTTATCTAAATGAGAAGGCTTCATCCGTAAGCCTATTAAACCTTAAAACATTAAACCCAAATTTAAATGTTAATACAAAATTTAAATGACTCGTTTACACCAAATCGAGTCAAACTGATTTAAAAAATATTTCGGAGCCGAAATAAAACCCAATGACAGTCATTTTGACTATCTCGACCCTTCCGGGATCAATGGTACCCTCAAAATCATCATCCGGAATACTTTAAAACGTCCTCTATTTTTGGACTTAAATTCCCAATTTTAGAATTCTCCAATTCAATTAAATTTTATTTTCCCAAAAATTTAATTTCTCAGTCTAAAAAATCATGGGGTGTTACAAAAGTATTTTGTAAAGGTAACAAATAGTTACCAAATAGTTGCTTATTGTCTGTTCGTGTTGCAGCATGGGAGAAATCAAGGAATTTAAATTGATGGTGAGAAATTATTAGGTAATTATCTGAAAGTGTTACTATAGATGTTATGGGTAAGAAGTAAATCATGTATTTATGGCTCACTACCTTGTATGCAGGCTTGTTATCCACCACTACGAAGCTCAAGATTGTGTATATTTTTCCTTTATCCATCAAGTGCTCGAATTGTTCTACTATTTTTTTCCTCATGCACGCATGAATGTTATCTACCTTTTGACAGAAATAAATATGGATAAGAGCATTATTTGGTATATTTTAAGAATTTTTTATATTAAAGATAAAAGAAAGGAATAAAATTTCATCCAGTAGTATTAGGTTAGTGCTCATCACTTCATTATTTGCCTTATTATTGTGAGGCCTCCATTTTCACGTGACTCTCACTTGTATTGTGCAATCAATTCCTTCCTTTTGTAGGCCCTTGAGTAATTTCACCATGCTCACGATTTATTCTGGGATGCACTTGTGCTGAAAGAAATGATAAGTTTCATTAAGGATTGAGATTGAGAATGAAATACGTTCATGTAATTTTGAGATACAGTTGTAATACAACATACTTGTATGAAATGAATCAAATACTTCTTTATAAACCACAGTCTTTGTCTTATTGTGTAGATTTGAGTTCTATGATATAAGAAAAGATTTCAAACCAGCACGTGAAGTAACTTGTGATGCCACAAATTCAGTTGTTGGATCTTCCTAGTGTCATTGAGGGTGCTAGGATGGAAAGGGTAGAGGAAGTCAGGTCATCAATACTATTAGGACAAAAAATTGTATTATAATTGTTCTGGATGCAATAAAGAAAACTTCTGATAGAGAAAGATCTTGAGGGGTTTGGCATCATGTTAAACAAAAAACTCCAAATCTTTCATTCAGGAAGAACCAGAAGAGTGGGATTAATTTCACATCAACGGTGGCCAACACAAATCTGGACGTTGAAACTATGAATGCAATATGTGGTGAACTACATAATACATAATAATGATGTCACCCTAAGGTTTGATGCAATTGCTGATGATCTATGTTGTTAATAAGATTGACCAGATCACCATTGAAGAGCTGGAGATTCTAGATAGGCTTTTTCACTACTATCCAGTCAGTGCTCACCTAGAATGGAACATTGATGGTATGCTGAAGAAGATATGGGAATACCTCAGCTTAACTCGCTTATACACTAAGCCTAAGGGGATGCATCCAGATTATGAGGATCCGGTTATCATGTTGAAAAAGAATAGGACAATGGAGGGCTTTTGCGAGCGAGTTCACAAGGACATGCTTAGACAGTTTAAGTCTGCACTGCTTTGGGGTCCGAGTGCAAAACACAAGCCTCAAATAGTCGAAAAGGAGCATGAACTTGAAAATGAAGATGTTGTCTAGATTATCAAAAGTTGTGATGTTTGAACTCAAATTCACATCTGTTCTTTAGCTCCTTTTTTTCGACATATATTTCAGATAGTAACTAAACCCTACTTGCTTTGCAATCACCCCTATTGAGTTCAATATGTATCAGTTTAGGCTAAAAAATGATAGTTTGATGTGTAATTAAGCATTCCTAACTAGTTTTTGCAGGATAATGCTTGTGTCACTAAAAATAGTTGAAACAACATAAAACTCGGGACAAATTAGAAGTGTAAGCTTTGATCAATTTTGTTTTATTGAATGTTTCAGATCAAGTATGGTGTTTATTAAAAGTGTCTTTTTATTACTATTGAAAGTACTACTTTTATTATCTATGACGATGAGCATGTAATACCTAATTTGCAAAGTTCAAGACTCGAACTTGAGACACCCCGCATAATAAAATACCGGGTGATTAGTCCTTTATTAAATTAAAATAGGTTTCTCATTTGGTTCATTCTTAGCGTCACTGTCGAAAACCATATTAATTACTAATCACCTATTAGTTAATCAAACCAATGTCAAACTTTATCTTTCATTTACATATAGCGATAATAATATGCTGAGACTAAACTAAACCATTCACACAATAATATAGTCCAAGCCATCACATAATAAAAGTCTTGTTGAATAAACCATCGGCTAAAAGTCCCAAACCAAACAATGAATCCAACAGATAATAAATAGTCAGAATACAAGTCTGAGCTAAATAACTGAATAAGTAAAGTATAAATGGGGCAACCTGCCCAACTGAAATACTAAAATGAGATCCTACACTAGGGATGAAATGATGGATGCATCTAGCTAAATCTTGTAAGCCTCCACAACACTACAACTACGCGTCCCTAGAACAGATAATCAAGTCTGGCATCCATGAGGTTGGACACCTAAAAGGTTTTAAAAATATTTATAGCAAGGGTTAGAACCCAAAACATTTTGAATATATTTAGCAAGTATTTATGATAATTAAAAATCAGCTATTAGTTACACATGTTACGTTTACATACACTCTCTTAAGTTTTCTCACCTCTCATCTATTGTGCACACTTAGCATTCTCTACTTATCACAACAAGCCATACTACCCAAGCTAACTAGACATAAGTATCTAACTGATTTTCAATGCGTTCAATTCCCCGTGCCACCCATACAGCACGCTATCTGATAGTTAACGTTTCTTGTACATTATAAGAGTTGAATTTAACTTTTCACTTATGTTCTCGTTTAAAGCAGTTAATTAAGTTTCACTAATTAATTTCCTTTCTTTAACAATACTCTTTAAGTGTCTACTATCACACGTAAGTAGAATATCCAAACAAATATATATATTTATCTCACTAATATATATAATTACGGCGTCTCTCGTAACGACCACCATAGAATAGGCTTACTATGCTATCAGTTCGTGTACCTGTCGTACTAAATAAGGCTATGGGTTCGGCATGTATCCTCGAACCCAAAATCAAATATCAAGAAATGGAGTAAAACATTGTTCTAAGCCATAGGATACGCAAACACCAAACATAGCCGAACGACACATTGGTTCCATTATATTCACGCGAATAATGGTCCGCCCTAAGTTCTATGTCCTGGGGCACAAATCTAGACCTCACTCGAATCGTCAAGGTGGGATTGCCCATTGCGCGAGAACCTCTATGATAGGAGGTAGCGTAGGTATGCTAACACATAACATCAGTCATATAATATGTACATCCACAACCAATATATATACATATTCAGTAGGTATGCACACAACCTAATTATCACACCTCGTACTTAGTATAATCCACTTTAATACTCACCATACTTATTGTTTTACAATTAAATTCACTATTGTATTAAACCGAGTATTATTCTCTACTCTAAGGGCCCTAGTTACCCCGTATATGAATTCAATAGCTAACTCAATCATACACTACTGGTCTACATAACAAGTTCATTCGAAACATCTGTAATTTATTCTCATTCTCTATAATTAATTACCTTGCTATTAAGCCCAAATAAATTTAGCCTTAACACTCTCCATAATACTACTACATGATTCTATCAAGGACCTAATGTAATGTCACAAGTCCCCCATAATTATTTAAAGAGGTCCCAAAGGTCACCCAATTATTTACACAAAGTTTCAAGGCTTAAATAGACAAAATTGACAAATTTGGGCAAAATGAATCGATTCGCCCTAGGGCCGAATCGATTTTTTTATACCAGATCATCTTCATCCAGTAGTATTAGGTTAGTGCTCATCACTACTGTTATGTCTCGCTTCATCCCTGACCACTAATATTTCCGCCTCATATCCTAGTACATCTTATCCCCACCGGGATGCACCATAAAACTCAAACAGTGAGACTCGATCATCACTGTATGCCTCAAGTCCTCATCCTCTGGCATAACCAATCTTCCATTAAAATGTATGCCTCTCTCTGAGCTGATCGAGTAAGACTCTGCACCCTCAGCTAGCAACTATTATACCCAGTCCTGGAAGAACTGATCCTCTACTCGTGCTTTCACTACCCGCACAAAAATCTCAGGAGTGATAGGTAAAACTGTCATGCACGCTCTGGCGATCTCATCATCGTGTCGAAGCTCACTCCACTTTGCCTTCCAGACCTCCTCGAACTCCCCCATAGGTCACCAGCTCAATGCGTCTGCCACCACATTAGCCTTACCAGGATGATATTTTATATATATCAAACTGGTAGTCCTTCACGAACTCCACCCATCGCCTATACCACATGTTCAGATCCTTCCGTGTGAATAGATTATGAAGTGACTTATGATTCGTGAACAATGTAAATTTCTCCCCCAGAAGAAAATGCCTCCATATCCTTAAAGAAAAAATGACCACTGCCAACTCAAGGTCGTGGGTGGGGTAATTCTTATCGCGAGTTTTAAGCTTTCGAGAGGAATAAGCTATATCCCTTTCCTCCTACTATAATACACCCATATGTCCCTGTAAGGATGCATCTGTATAAACCCCATACTCTAATCCTCCCCTTCGCAAAGAAAGTATGGGTGTTGATGTCAATTTGTCCTTTAGCTCATCAAAGCTAACTGATAATGGACAATCCACACACACGGTACCCCTTTATGTGCCAGGTTCATCAACGGACTCGCAATCTTTGAGAACCCCTTGATGAAGTGATGATAATATCCGACCAACCCCCAAAAGTTATGAATCCCAATCGGTGTTGTGGGTTGTCCCCACTCCCTTATCGCTGATACCTTACTCGAATCAACAACAATGGCTCTGTCGAACATGATGTGGCCTAAAAACTGCACCACCCAAAGCCAAAATCCACACTTCCCCAATTTTGCGTATAACTGGTGGTCCCGTAGCATCTGCAGAACCATTCGCAGATGCTTTGTGTGCTCATCCTCAGTGCGTGAGTAGAACAAAATGTCATTTATAAACACAATAACAAAATTATCTAAAAATTCCCTGAACACCGTGTTCATGAGATCCATGAACACTGCTGGCGCATTGGTGAGACCGAACGACATCACCTTGAACTCGTACGGCCCATACCACGATAGAAAAGTGGTCTTAGGCATGTCCTCCTCTCGAATGCGCAACTGGTGATATCCCGATCTCAAATCAATTTTAAAGAAGTACGCATCCCCCTCAACTGATCAAATATGTCATCGATCCTCTATAACGGATACTTAATACGCATCGTGACCTTGTTCATCTCCCTATAGTCCACAAACAAGCGAAGTGAACCATATCTCTTCTTTTCAAATAGTACCGGATCACCCCACGGTGACGTACTCCGCCGATGAAACCCTGTCCCAAGATCTGCTGAATCTTCTCTCTCAACTCCCGCATCTTAGAGGGAGCCATGCGATATGATGCTCAGGAAATCAGTCTCAAACCCAGTGCTAAGTCTATGACAGACTCAATCTCGCATCTAGGTATTAATCTGGGTATCTCCTGGAACACATCCTCAACCTAACTAATGGGATTGAGTCCAACGAGATAGCCACCTCCTGTGAGGTCTCCTCCTCAATATAATATAAGTGCGTGTGCGACCCTCCCTTGGGAATAGTCATCGCCACCAGGAACATCCCTAGCCCCAGAATGGAAAACACAATGGTCCTCTTATAGTAATATACCATCGTTATGTACCCTGCCAACCAATCCATACCTAGAATCACATCGTACCCGTCCATGTCCAACACTAGAAGGTACGAAGGTAAACTCAGTCTCCCAATAATGATATCGACTCCTCTACATATCGAGTGTCTAGTAAATCTGGTCTTAATAAAAGAATGCTATGCCGCGCTATAAAAAAGAATCCTAACCTCAAGCTCATGAATAGGAAACGTACCCTCTACTGTCGGCGGCGCCTGAGGTGCTGGTGGCATGGCTATGTATCAGACGTTATACACACGCCCATAATGCATTTGTTCCTACTGCTGCTGAGGGGCTGGTGGTGCTAGTGCTGCAGGGGTAAAGGAGACTCCTGTCCCAGATGGGCACCCTACTATTGTGCCCTGCCTTGCTGTGGGAAATATCTCCTATTGTGACCCTGTTGGCCACATACGAAGCACTGCCCTGGGAACTCTCTATGTCTCTGGCCCTACTAGCCCTGATGATGCTGGCCCTGCTGGCCACCCACCGGTTCCCTTGGCCCTGACGGATATGAGGAAACTGCTACTGTTGGGGGCTGTAATGGCCCTGCCTAAATCCCCTATCGGTCCGATAACCCCCATACCTGAATCTCCTGGCCTGATCCCCTTGTCCGGAATCCTTCCCCTGATGTCTGTCTCCTTTTACGACTGCGACAGTTCTCCACTAGTACTTCCTCCCTCTGCCTTTCTCGGTTGGCTAGGCTTTAATCCTCTTTTGCACCCTTTCATGTGGAAGCGATGATTGTAATAGTGTAAAAAAGAGACATTGACAACATCAGTATATGTCACAATTGCGGGGTTTCCTATCAAGTGCTTCCTGATCCTCCAGGATAAGCCATCCACGAACTCTGCTTTCTTTTGCTCCTCATTGCTCACCTCTTCTGGCATAAAATTTTCCAAACGGGTGAACTCCTCCTCATACTGATCTACTGAGCAGTCACCCTGAGTTACTTCCCCAAAATTCATCCGCATCTCTAACTCAATTATAGGAAAAAAATATTTGTTGTCGAACCGCACCTAGAACTCAGTGATAGTCATCATATCTCTCTCCTCAGCGGTGGTCACTGACTCCCACCACTACTATTCCACTTCAGCCAGTCAGAAAGTAGCCAACATTTATTTCTGCGCCTCACTACACTCCACTATGCACATGTGGTGCTGTATATTATTCTTCCATTGATATGCCATAATTACATGAATATTGCCCTGAAACTCGGGTGGGTGGCCCTTATGGAAGGTATCTCTAACTTTATGCCAAGTAGATGGCCTGGCCGGGCCTGAATCACTATAGCCATTAGAGGCTGTGGCTGGGCCTGAGGGAAGTGTATTGCCACAATTTTCATAGCCGCGTTGACCACATGGGCCACTATATCGGCAACCCGTGCAATCAAAATCATCTCCGGTGGTGGATATGGTGGAGGTACCTGTGGCTCCTACTGAGCCTCCCTCACGTCCTCCCTGACCAATGCCCTCTCCGCTCGCTCTCTCCTCAGTGGCATCTAAAAATATATCTAATTGTATGAGTTCACAGTCAATAAAAATTTAATAACAGAAGCCGTATATCTCAAACACGTGAAGATAAAAGCGACAGTCCTAATAATAGGGCTCTGTATCAAAAGAACGCTACGCTGAATTCGTAGTAAGACGTACAGATCCTATGGACACTAGAACCTGATGCTCTGATACCATCTGTGGGACCCCGCCTAAATAAATACTGGGTGATCATACCTTTATTAAATTAAAATAGGTTTCTCATTTGGTTCATTCTTATCATTACTATCGAAAACCATATTAATTACTAATCACCTATTAGTTAATTAAGCCGATGTCAAATTTTATCCTTCATTAACATATAACGATAATAATATGTTGAGACTGTATTAAACCATTCACCCATTAATATAGTCCAAACCATCACATAATAAAAGTCTTGCCGAATAAACCATAGGCTAAAAATTCCAAACCAAATAATGAATATAACAAATAATAAATAGTTTGAATACAAGTCTAAACTGAGTAATTGAATAAGTAAAGTATAAACGGGGAAATATGCCCAACTAAAATACTAAAATGAGATCCTACACTAGGGATGAAATGATGGATGCGTCTAGCCAAATCTTGTAAGCCTCTACAGCGCTACAGCTACGCATCACTGGAATAGATAATCAAGTATGGCATCCTTGTGGTTGGACACCTTAAAGGTTTTGAAAATATTTATACCAAGGGTTAGAACCCAAAACATTTTGAAAGTATTTAACAAGTATTTATGACAATTAAAAATCAGTTATTAGTTACACATGTTAGGTCACGTACACTCTCTTAAGTTTCCTCACCTCTCATCTATAGTGCACGCCTAGAGTTCTCTACTTAGCCCACATAGCCATACTACCCAAGCTAACTAGACATAAGTATGTAACTAATTTGGAAAGCATTCAATTCCCTGTGTCGCCCATACATCACACTATCCGATAGTTAACGTTTCTCATACGTTATAAGAGTTGAATTTAACATTTCACTTATGTTCTCGTTTAAATCAATTAATTAAGTTTCACTACTTAATTTCCTTTCTTTAACAATAATGTTCAAGTGTCTAATATCACACGTAAGTAGAATATCCAAACAAATATATATATATATATATATATATATATATATATATATATATATATATATATATATATATATATATATATATATATATATATATATATATTTATTTATCTCACTAATATATATAATTACGGCGTCTCTCATAATGACCATCGTAGAACAAGCACACTCTGCTATCAGTCTGTGTACCTCTCGCACTAAATAACGACTATTGGTTCGTCATGTCTCCTTGAACCCAAAATTAAATATCAAGCAATGGAGGCAAACATAGTTCTAAACCGTGGACTACACACATTCCTAACGTAGCCAAACGACACGTCGGTACCATTATATTTGTGCAAATAATGGTTCGCCATTAGTTCTATGTCCTGGGGCACAAATCCAGACCCCACTGAATTCGTCAAGGTAGGATTGCCCACTGCGCGACAACCTCCGTGATAGCAGGCAGCGTAGGTATGCTAACACATAACATCAGTCATATAAGAGGTACACCTATAGTTTATATATATATATATATATATATATATATAGTAAGTAGGTATGCACACAACCTAATTATCACACCTCGTACATAGAATAATCCACTATAATACTCACCGTACTTATTATTTTATGATTAAATTCACTATCTTATTAAAACGAGTATTATTCTCTACTCTAAGGGCCCTAGTTACCCCTTACATGAATTCAGTAGCTAACTCAATCATACACTATTGTTCTACATAACAAGTTCATTTGAAACATCCATAATTTATTCTCATTCTCTAGAATTAATTACCTTGCTATTTAAGCAAAATAAATTTAGCCTTAACTCTCTCCATAAGACTACTACATGCTTCTATCAAGGACCTACTATAATGTTAGAAGTCCCCCATAATGATTTAAAGAGGTCCCAAAGGTCACCCAATTATTTACACAAAGTTTCAAGGCTTAAACAGGAAAAATAGGCAAATTTGGGCTAACCGAATCGATTCGTCCTAGGGTCAAATAGATTTTCCCTTGGGCCGAATCGATTCATTTTATACCAGATCGTCTTGTTCGCAAGTTTTCACCATTTTCACTATTTTTGCTCGTCCCAACTCTCACGTTTCTTTTTCAAATTTAGAACCAAATATTCTCAAACATCATATACATGCACTATGATGATTTCTAACGTTCCAATCACATTAAATCTTCATGATATTAAGACAAAAACGAATCAAACCCATTTATTATCGAAAAACCCTAGATTTGTGTTCTTCCCTCATATTCACCCAAAAACTCAGATTTAATTCGGTGTGATAATCACATATTCTCTGATTTCCAACCCTCTACAGATATTAATTCATACTACATGCAATTCCTACCGATCACATGAGTTCTAATCATTCTTTTCTTCCAAAAACATAAATTTAATCAATATAATTGAGACCCTAGCTACATGGGTATTATAACTTCAAAGTATTTGCAAATAAACACTTGCCTTTCATCAGTAGGGCCTGATTTCATGGTTAAGTGATGGATTTGGTTGTCTTCCCTTCCAATCCTCACTCCAAAATTGATTGTCGTGCAAGAACATGACGAAGGGCTCCAAGAATCTCGTTAAAACCTCTAAGAATCCTCTCTTTTTCTTCATAATGGTCACCCTTAAATTTCTGAGTTTTTAACCCTAGACTCACCCTCCTATCAACTGATATAAGAATCCAAAATTCGTAGGTCTCTTTACCCTATTTTACCAAATGACTAAAATACCCTCATACAGTGCCGATTTAGTCTAAAAATGTCCCGGAACCCAAATAGCACCCCCAGGTATACTATTCTGAGTATTTAGAACCTTTCAAAATCATCAGTGACCTTGAAATCATCATCTGAGTCACTTAAAATAAATCTCCTATCTCCTATCTTAACCTCAATTTAGTTTACACGCCCATTTGAGATAACATCTAGATACGCCAATATCACTCGATATGACATAATTAAAAATCATGAATTATTATTCACTAAGTATATTTATCTCATAATATTAATCATTATCATCCTCGATTAATTTTTTATTATCGCATTAATATTTGATTCAATTAAATTACGTCACTTGTGTGATTTAAATTAAATCGAATTAATTACCAAATTATTTAAATACGCAAAAATATGGGGTATTAAAGAACTATTCAATGATATTGGAATTAAAGACTTGAGGGCCAATAATGTTGTCCATCTCATCCGTATGAATAAGATCCTTGCCCCAACATTAACTGAGGTTGATTGAATTATTCAAATCGAATCTGGTAGTGCTACTAAAGTTTAACTCCCTCCCTTTTTTTCCTCGAACAAAAATGAAGATGGGTTCAGACGGGGAGATAGAGGAGGAGACACCAATAATTACATCCCATTTTTAGGATGGCGATGGAGATGGTGATGGTCAGATATAGAAATGGATAAATTATATGAAAATCTAATGTGTCTATATATTCCCCATTTCTTGTACGATATTTTCAGCTCCGGCTCACTCCGCAAGTCTAACATTTATCTCATGGATGGATCGTGGACTAAAATATATAACCTGTATAACCATGATCACAAGTGATGTGCACACATTTCTTTGTCAAAAATTGTCAAGAAAACTAAAACTATTTAGGTTTACTAAAGTTCATCTATAACTCATGGAGGGCAAGAAACTAATTAGCATTTTCATCCTTATTTTGAAATTTTTCTTTCTGAATTTTGTATATGATATGATAACAGTCTTGAAATTTCTTAGAAATTAAGGTATTTTTAGTACTTTACTAGAAGACCTCAAAGTTGGCACAATTTTCCTAATACCAATGCATATTTTGACCCTGGTAATATCAAGATATATTGTTATATCGTATGGATTTTGGAGTTAAGAGTTGTTTTGATTTGCCATTGCTCACCACGTAGTAATACTTAATAGGAAAACATGAATTCTTTACCTTATTAGGTTTCTTTACTCTTGGTATATACGTGACATTTCGGTACTTAGGCATGATTTGTCTAAGCTCACAACATGTTTATCTTATATAGGTAACGATAACCTTAAGAGAATCAGTTCTAGAGCCATTGAATCTTATTATTGGAATTGATTTCACTCAAAGTAAAGAATGGACATGTATGTTGAGGTGTGAAAATTTGTATTCAAGATAATATAATGGATCTTTTAGAATGTAATACCTCTATATTATGGGGTGTTTGACTAGTGCTAGTCTAAACTTAATGTTAATTTTCATTGTCTCTCTTATTGATCTTTGGTTAAACTTAATCGTAATATTACAACTACGCATTATGAATGGGGGCAAGTCTAACAATCCCTTAAGTGTTCCTTCACAGGCTTTATGTCTTCAATCATAAACATCTTCAATCTATATTTCCATAGTTTCATATTTTGATGCTAATTTTTCTGTAGAGGCTCATATTGAAATCGCCTGAAATAGGTGGCACCAAGGTTTTATGCTCAACTAAAGTGGTTATAGAGGATGGGCTTAAAGATGATGAGTATTATGAAGACATTTTGGAAGACATGATAGCATAATGCAAAAAAATTGGTAAATTCTTTGAGTAATTTTTTTACTCATATATAGTGTCTTTTTCCCCTTGTCTTTTATATATGTGCAAATGAATTTTAACTCATATATAGTTTTTTTGAGTAATTTTTGACTCGTGTATCGATATTTTCTGCCCTTAGTTGTTTACATTGTTGTGGCTACTATTGTAGTTGTTTTTGAGTTTATTTTTATGTTTAAATAGGTCAGTTTTCATGAATAAACAAAGGAGACTCTGTCGATTTTTTT
This sequence comes from Sambucus nigra, assembly GCA_949130495.1. NCBI lineage: Eukaryota > Viridiplantae > Streptophyta > Magnoliopsida > Dipsacales > Adoxaceae > Sambucus > Sambucus nigra. The sequence goes on from OX422209.1 coordinate 553,994,960, forward strand.
AAAAATATTAATGTTTTCGAAATATTATTGTTTTTAAAGGTAATTAATACGAAGATATACAAATTTGATAATGTTTTTAATGATTGTCATCTATAGGAACTATTAAAAAATATTTCTTATTTGTTTAAGGTAATTGACACTAAATAAATCTTATTGCAGATGGAAACCTTTTGTGGACAAGACAAATCATTGAAGTCATTTTGTTGGAGGTCGTATACTTGAAGATTGCGAGTTTACTTTGGTGACATCATTTTATGTTAGGAGTAGATGGATTGTTATGTATTTTTTTAATGAGACGAGTGAAATTGTGTAGAGAGATTTAGGTTGGTGGACACAATGTTGGAATTGTTGATTGTGTAGTGAGATTTTACTTATATGAACTCTAACTATAGTTGAATGGAAAATTATATGTTATATATATTGGAATGTGAAAAATCGTATGAAACGCGGTGTGTGATATCGATTTCAATTATTCGTAAGTTTCCAATTAAACCTTATTTAATTAGAGACTATTTTTAAACAAACTTAATTCAGCCCCAAACCATTCAACTACGTGTGTGCGTGTGTCAATCCAAAAATAAAGCATGCGACACAAGTTTAAGGAAAAATCCCCAAAGGGCAAAACCTTTTATTTCTAGAACTTTGAAGAATTGACAAGACCATTGACTTACATACAATCTTGCTTTCGCCCACAAGTATAATTCACGGTGTCTTCATCAAACCTCCAAAGCAACGGATAGAAATAACACCGGCTGGAATATCCCACAAGAACTCCAGGTGGTCAGCAATGAAGAAGAAAAACGGCTTCTTATAAGGACTCCCTCCACAAAAGCACGCAGCTGTCAGCTGTAGAGTTTTCCCTACAAAGAATAAATTAAAGCAAAATATGTTCTTGGGTTCCACAAAACAACTCACACAAAAGTAATTGGGATTTTTGTGAATTGTAAGCAAAACAAATATTTGAACCCTTAAATTGTTGGAGAAAAACTTTCAGCCAAAAGGTATTTTTCTAATTGATTTTGGGCAGATAAACAAAACAAAAGTTTTCAAAGGATAAAACTCTTTAAGGTTGAAAACATTTCTCCACGTTTTCCAAGGTTGGAAGAATCCCTTTTTATACAAATTTTGAGTCGGTCAAAGGATAAGCATGAGGTCATCTTGTCAGCCGAAAAGTAACCTCGTTCGAACGAGAAGCCCATCTCGCTCGAACGAGATTCACGTGTCTCTTGAACGACATCGTGCGAAATCTCAATGTCATTCGAATGATATGGTGATCTTGCTTGAACGACCATGAGGTCGAAACCCAGGTACGCTTGCTGCCTTAGAATTTTTTTTTCAAATATTTTCAAAAAATAATGTTTTCTAAAACAGTAAAGAAACCTTTTTATAAGAAAACATTTATAAAAACATTTTTATATAAAAGATTTTTAAATCACCTTTTAAAAATATCCCAACACTCTTAATATGAAATGTATATGAAACTTTAAAACATTATCTTACCAAAGTTCATATTGTTGGGCTTGAATGTTGAAGACAACTTGTAATTTAGATCCGTCTTTTGTAGATACAATCTTCTCAATTCTTCGATGACTTGTAGCGGTATACGACATAATTAATTGTGACGGACTTATTAAAAATATGTCCTTGCAAATATTCCCTATGTCTATGCCGGTACATACATAAAAACATCCGAATTATCAAATACCAAAATACCTATACAAATATACCCTCCCATGAATCCCAAAACTGAAAAGGTAAAATTTGCAAGTTCTCAAATTTTTCTTCAACATCAAAACTCTCAAAGCTTTTATCATCAGGGTGTGCAACATCATGATCTTCAATATTTGTACCTACAAACATGAGATAAAGAAAAATACCTTCGTGACGCATCGAGTTTGAAATGATAAAAGAATAATCATTAATAAATTAAATCTCCTCCATAATGCTAAAACTCACCCATAACATGATAATTCTTTCTCCCCCTTTTTATGATGTCCTCAAATAGACAGATAAGAAGAAACAATCAAAACATGGAGTGTCACGATAAAATGCATAACAAACAAGGATCAAACTACGCGCATGCAAAGGAGTATCCCACAAACATCCACAAACTATTTTTGCATTTTTCAATTTTTTCATACAAAAATAAGATACTAAAAATCACACTATGGATTTAAACTAAAACAACCAAGTCATGGGAATGAAATGAATGGGTCCGTACACATTCGATAGGTAAATAAACTCAATCAATCATACGTGTACGATGCATATGTGTACTCCTAACGAATGAGCATCAAAAGTATCCTTAGGTGTAAAATTTGTTGAATTTAAATGACATCGTCTTATGAAAATCAACAAATCAAAGTCAAAGTGATTTCCACACCAATAACGTCCAGAACTATGTAGCGCTTTTTCAAGACTTTGAAGGACGTGTAAACCCGTTTAAATTCCATCCAAACTCCCTCATATATATTTTATTTTAGAGGTGTTAAACTAAATTCTCAAACTTTGGAGAATAGGTGCAAAAACCGAAATGGACCATAATTGGCATGAATTTCTTTTTATTGCCTATAAATTTTTTTCGGCTCTTTTAAACCTCCTTGGACCCCCAGATAATAAAATTCCTCAATTTTTTAGGTCCAATTTAAACAACGGATTAATCGCAAAGGATAAAAAATAATCTTTCGTAGCCCTTCACCGTTTTAAAATAAAGCACACAAACTCACAAACGGCTCTTACATGCACAACTTTCTTATCAAGTTTTATCGTGATTGATTTGTTTTAAGGATAGGATTGAAGTGAAAACACCATACAACATGTGATAAGACAAGCACAATAATCAAACAAATCCGTGCATGTGTGCAATATAGGAAACATGAGTCAAACATGTAGGAAGTAACACTTAATTACATCTTAATGAGTCCAAACATTATAAAGCACATGGGTGAATTGCCATATTGTCTCAAAACACTATCAAATAATCACATGAAAAATAGAATGATGTTGTGACTGGGTCATCGTAAGTGTTCATCCGTAAACGGTGCAAACAAAATACAAAAATCTTTTTGGATTTTTCAAAAATTTTATCAAAATAAAATCTTTTTGTATTTTTCAAAATTTTTCCAAAAACAAAAATCTATACAAAAAGTACATGTCACAACGCTAGCAAACATAAATATTATGAAACAAAAAACTAGCGTATGACAAACATACAAACACAATCATCTATATGATATGGCAAGAGAAGAATCATGGGCAAGCAAATGAGAATCAACTTGTCTAAAATCTAGTGCCTCTAAAAGTGATTTCCTAACCCAAACAGATGTGAAACGACGTGTGGGGGCTTTAGGAACCACGGGAACACTAGACATAAAATTCCTAGGATATTTTCCAAGATCAAACAAAAATGCCTAAGGTGACCTTTCCTACTACAATATGAACATGTGTAAATGGGTGGAACGACACCTACGGATTGACCTTTTCTATCTGTAACAACCCGCCCTTTTGAAGACGATTAAATTCCATAATTAAAAATAAATTGGAATTTGGGGAATTTTCTTAAATAGTAATTTTTAAGATTTTCGAGGATTAAATGAGTTTCGAAGGATGTTGTGATTATTTTTGGGACTGTATAGGTCGAAATATTTTAATTATATGTTGCCGTGGAGAAAAGCGACACGAGGTAAGATTTTTAATTAGAAAACTCACATTTATTTATTTTGGGTTGGAATAGTGATTTGCGGTCAAGTACCTCGGATGGAAATTTTGACTGCGCCATGATTCTCGGAATGGTCGAGATAGTCGGAAAAGAGTGTCCGATAGTCAAAAATGAGTTTCGGGTAATTTTAGAGGTAAAAGTAACTCGTAATTGGGTAAACGAGTCGTTTTTGGATTTTAAGGGGTTAAACCCTTTTGTTTCTATATAAAGAGAAGGAGAGGGAGAAAAAGAGAAAGAAAGAAGAGAAAAGAGAGAGAAGAGAGAGAGGAAGAAGAAAAGAGGAAGAAAATGGGAGATTCCGGCCTACCTCCGCGGGATTCGGCTCGAGGTCGTCGGATTATATCCACGAGGCAAGTGTTTACTTATTTTATTTATCTTTTTGCATAAATATCTCATACCGTAGTTTGGTATAAACAAACCCTAATGGTTTTGGGGTGGGTTATCGTGGATAAAACGGATTTTTGGGAGTTAAAATAATTAAATCCCAAATAATATTTCAATTTATGGAACTTAGGTTTTAACCTAAATTAATTGGTGGTTTTGGGTTCTAGGATGTTTAGAACCCTTAATATATGTGTATTTGTAGTTGTTTGAGGTTATAGGACGTTGGGTGAGGCGACAAAAGCTTGGGAGAAGCTTTAATGGCCGAAATCGTCTCGGAGAAGATGATGAATAGTAACCCGTCACTTTAGGGGCCCATTTTTGCCAGGAAAAGAATTGATTTAGCTTTCGGCCAAAACATGAAAGTTGTAGATATTTTCGATATGGTCGCGTGGGCATCAACAACGTATTATTCTGATTTTTCTACGATTTGATATGATTTTTACAAGATGGCAGCTCCGGGTTGAAATCATCAACTTAGAAATCAAATCGGGAATTGGAAAAGTTACGGCTAGAATTAATTGCGTAGATGTTCGGGATAATTTTTGGTGTAGTTTAGAAACCCCGTTAATGAATTTGGGTTTGCAAGAATAAATCCGACTTATAGTTTAAATGGTGAGTGGATTAAATTTTGGGGTTTGGGGTTATATAAAACCCTAAGCAGATTTGGGATTTTCGGACAAGCCGAATCGATTCGGACAGGCCGAATCGATTCGGTAAGAGACAGTTTGAAAGTAGAACCATTTCGAATCGATTCGGACAGGGCGAATCGATTCGGTGGCCAGCTAATCGATTCGGGCAGGCCGAATCGATTCGGTCCTGGCGAAATTTTGAGGTTTTCTCCTTTTAAGTTTAGGGATACTTAAATTATGGTTTTGGAGATTATTATAGGAGTTTCTACATGGAATATTAGGACTCCTAGATGATGATTGAGGAGGATAAGAAAACCTCGGATTAATTTAGAGTGTGATCCGGGGTATGGAGTTAATTAATGTTTTGGGATAAGAGACATTCGGGTTGATGTATAAGTCCGTAAATGAAATTAAGGTATCTTTGTTAGTTATAAAAGTAAGAGAATACTTTGGGTTTAGTATCATGCATATATGAATGCATGATTATGATTCCTTGAGGGAATCTTTGGGATTAAGGGTCATCGATAGATGGTTTGGCAAATATGGCCATTTTTATATATTCAGGTAGGAATATATGGTATATATATACTATGTGATTTAAGTATATATATGAATTAAGATAAATGACTTTTGAAAATGTAAATATAAATGTTTTCAAAAAGGAAAGATAAATGATTTTCTTAATTAATAAAAATGAGGATACACACCTCTCTAAATCGCTATCATAAGGGAAGTTGCATGCGTATGGTGAAGCCCCCTGACAAATTAACGCTGGGTGGATATAGTACTATAGGCCATATGAGCGTTTGTTGTATTTTTCTGCGCTGGTTAGGAGATTCCGGGTGTGGTCTTGACTATCCCGCAGGCATATGGCCGCTTCCCGACGTCTTGCGATGTAGGATCCCAGGTTGTCTTATGATAGGCCCTGGAAGATGATAGCCATTTAGGGGCGCGTACAGTGGAGAAATTCGGACGGGCGGTCTTAGAACGCGTTATATATTAAAGCAATTAATGATAATGGATTGGCTTTAATTACATTTCCTGGATATAGGAAGGGAAATGAGACAAAGTTTTGGCTTCGGTAACACTCCCGGATGGAAGAAGGGTTATGGAAGCATATGATATGATCAAAGCATTTTTATGATAATGAAAATGACTTTGAATACATTTCCTGAGTATAAAAAGGGAAATGGGATGATTTAAAATGGAAAAGCATTTTTTATGATAATTAAATTGGCTTTTAAAAGTATATGATTTGTTAAAGCAATTCATGATAATGAATTGGCTTTTATATTTACATTTCCTGAGTATAAAAAGGGAAATGGAAAGTTTTGAGAAAAATGAAAGTATTGATAAATACTTGATATAAGAATCCTCAGTCCGAGAGATAGATCCGGATGATTATGGAAATATGTATATATAAATGGATGAATCGAGTACCGAGGGTCTAATGGATCCCGATGATCGACCTTGCCGCATAGTAGTGTATCGGGGGGGGGGGGGGTTCCTTGTTTGGATTTTTCTTTGCGAGACACCCCACGCACGAATATGGCAATGTGTTGAGACTGGGGAGAAGTTTAATCCTTAGTGCTCTAATATTATAAATGCTTATGGTATATATTTATATATATCTTTCTGTACTGAGGGACTGGCGGATCTCGACGATCGACCGTGCCGCGTAGTAGTGTATCAGGGGGGTTCCTTGTTTGGATTTCGCTTTGCGAGACACCCAACGCACGAACATGGCATAGCGTTGAGACTAGGGTGAAGTTTAGCCCTTAGTACATTGCTTGGACTATCTAGGATTGATAGTGGGTTGGTGATAGACTAGTTTAGCAGGATAGCTTGACTAGAATGTTTAGAGGGATGCGTTAGGAGTGCACTATTGATGGAGAGGTGAGGGGTATCTCATGGGAGTGCGATACCAAATTTAAATATGAGATAAAACCTTTTTCTAAAAATAAGGCATTTATGCACTTGCAAAATATTTTCAAAACTCGGGCTCTGACCCGTTTATCTACTTTTCCTTTCTTTCTATATTATGTATATACATAGGTGTTCAGACACAGGGACGCCTGGATGGCACTTCTTTCGAGTCAGAAGTTAGCTGCAGCAGCTGTGGATGCGTGCAGGTTTTTGATAGCCGCTTCCATCGTTGTACTCTAGATAGGAGGTACTGTATAAACATTCGAGCTAATGGCTCAATTGTATTTATTTATTCTTTCAGTACAGCATTCGATATGGTTGTATATTTTTGCCCGAGTGTTCGGTTATTTGATTTCATTTCAGTTTAATTTCCGCAAAACTGTGTGGATGTTTTATTTATTGTTGTTAAAAAGAGAAGTAAAGTTAAAATTTTGACACCGGCCTAATAGGTTATTAGTAATTAAATGGATTTTCGACAGTGATGCTAAGAATGATCCATATGAGACTCCTATTTTAATTTAATATTGGAGTGATCGCCCGGTATCTTATTAGGCGGGGTGTCACACTATCATCCTTGAAATTAGTTGGCCCTTTAAGACAAATAATGGTTTTGACTTTAGCATTAGAAGCATGAGAACACGATGAGCCATTACCATCACTATCAAACCTACTTGAATCGTTTAAATCATTTTTCAACTTCAAAATATTTGATTCAAGTAAAGAATTAGACTCTTCCAAATTAAGGGACGCATTTTTCAAATTTTGAACAATTCCTAAAAGGGTATCTCTCTCTCCCTCAATTAAGGTAAACTTTTCCCTAAGAGTCTCTTCACGTGCCACAAACTCATTGATTAAAATATTTTTGTCATCTTTGGCACAAACACAAACCATCGAATTTTTAAGGTCCTCTGATTCCTTTCCTAAAAATAGGACCCTATCATCACTTTCCTTCTTGGACAATCTTAAAGCAACAAAGTCATGTCCAAGGAAACAAAATTTTCACGATAAAAATCTCTTTGATTTTGAACCGTTTGCAAAAGATCTAACGCGGATTTAAAACGAGAATTTTTTTTTCCAAAAAATTATTTCTTTTTGCAAATGTAAAATTCAAACTATTTAAATCATTAAAACTCTGACTCGTGTCATCAAAGGGGGGCATCCGATCAGATAAGTGCTCCATCGAAAAAATTGCGATTTTTCACAAAACTGAATTTTTAAAATAATTCAATATCACACAAATTTTGTGGAAAATAGGGATATGCGATAAATTAACGCAACCCGCTCTGATATCAATTTGACAACGTGAGAAGTCAAATTGTATAAAAAAAACAAATCCTCGAAAAAATCAGGATCACGTGATAAATTAGTGTAACCCGCTCTGATACCAATTTTATGATGAGAGAAGTCGAATTTTATCAAAAAAATATCCTTGAAAAATCAGGATCACGCGATAAATTAGCGTAACCCGCTCTGATACCAATTTGAAAAATCGTATGAAACGCGGTGGGTGATATCTATTTCAAATTATTCACAAGTTTCCAATTAAACCTTATTTAATTAGAGACTATTTTTAAACAAACTTAATTCAGCCCCGAACCATTCAACTACGTGTGTGCGTGTGTCAATCCATAAATAAAGCATGCGACACAAGTTTAAGAAAAAATTCCCAAAGGGCAAAACCTTTTATTTCTAGAACTTTAAAGAATTTACAAGACCATTGACTTACATACAATCTTTCTTTCGGCCACAAGTGTAACGCACGGTGTCTTCGTCAAACCTCTAAAGCAACGGCTAGAAATAACGTCGGCTGGAATCTCCCACAAGAACTCCAGGTGGTCAGCAATGAAGAAGAAAAGCGGGTTCTCCACAAGTTGTGAACTTTATAAGGACTCCCTCTATAAAAGCACGCAGCTGTCGGTTGTAGAGTTTTCTCCACAAAGAATAAACCAAAGAAAAACATGTTTTTGGATTCCACAAAACAACTCACACAAAAGTAATTGGGATTTTTGTAAATTGTAAACAAAACAAATATTTGAACCCTTAAATTGTTGGAGAAAAACTTTCTGCCAAAAGGTATTTTTCTAATTGATTTTGGGCAGATAAACAAAACAGAAGTTTTCAAAGGATAAAACTCTTTAAATTTGAAAACTGGTCTCCACGTTTTCCAAGGATGGCAGAACCCCTTTTTATACAAATTTTGAGTCGGTCAAAGTATAAGCATGAGGTCAGCTTGTCAGCCGAAAAGTAACCTCGTTCGAACGAGAAGCCCATCTCGTTCGAATAAGATACACGTGTCGCTTGAATGACTACGTGCGACATCTCAATGTCGTTCGAACGAGATGGTGATCTCGCTTGAAAGACCTTGGCGTCGAAACCCAGGTACGCTTGCTGCCTTGGAATTTTTTTTTTCAAATGTTTTTAAAAATCAATGTTTTCTAAAACAGTAAAGAAACCTTTTTATGAAAAAACATTTATAAAAACATTTTTATATAAAAGCTTTTTAAAACTCCTTTTAAAAATATCCCAACACTCTTAATATGAAATGTATATGAAACTTTAAAACATTATCTTACCAAAGTTCATATTATTGAGCTTGAATGTTGAAGACAACATGTAATTCGGATCCGTCTTTTGTAGATACAATCTTCTCAATTCTTTGACGACTTGTAGCGGTATACGACATAATTAATTATGACGGACTTATTAAAAATATGTCCTTATAGAATGGGGTGCCAAATATGTTATATCATATTCATTTTATGAGGTTTTGTGTATGACTATATAGAATATATTATGGAATTGATGAAATTCTAATTTTTGTGACAAAATTACTCAAGACAGCTTTTTGCCGTCTCAAAAGAATCCTATAAAAATCCTTTTGGGACTGCTGTTGCCGTCTCCAAAAATAGTTTAAAAAGACGATCTTTTCACGGTTCTAAAAGGGTCCCATAAACGATGACCTTTTAAGACGGATTATTTACCGTCTCAAAAAAAACTTTTGAGACTTTTATTATCGTCTCAAAAAATAGTTTTAAAAGATGGCTTTTTCGTTGTCACAAAAGGGTCTTATAAATGATGACGTTTTGAGGCGGCTTAATTCTCGTCTCAAAAAACCCTTTTGAGATGGCTATTGTTGTCTCAATTTTTTTAAATGGGGGTCTAATATGACCCCTGTAACACCCTGTAAGTTTAAACCATGAATTAATTAAATTAATTCCAAATTCGGGAAAAATAAAATTTTGGATTTAAATATTTTTAGTAAGTTAATATTTTGGATCTTATTATTGGAAAATGGTATTTAAATCGGAATTGAAATCGAAAGTAAAATCTAAAAGTTATAACTTTTTAAAATAAAATAAGGATTTTTTGATTGCCAGACCCCTCGAACCGGTTGGGGGGGGGGGGGGGGGAACCGGTTTTCCCCGACGGAATTGCCCAGAACTTCCAGATTTTATTAGTTGCATTTTAAAAATAAATTCCTCTCTTTATATATATTAATATTTCAGGGTTGGGCGTTAAACATCATTATTTGAGACCTAAGAGCACTAGTCTCCTTTAATTCCATTGTATTCTACCTCCAAATCCTAGATCCATTTAAACCAAAGATTCCAGTCCCGATTTTGAAGGCCAAAATAAGATTTTTTCAAGTTGGTCCAAGATAGGATCTTTGGCAACTTTTCGCGAGGAACATGCTCATATGATCAGATTTTCTTCAAATAATCTCAGGCATGGTTATCTCTATTTATTTCCCTTAGTATTATGCGTCGTGATCATGGCCTACACTAAAACTCATATTTTTCTAAAATAAATTAGAGATGTAATTAAGGAAAGTGATAGATTTTGGGGCTTTTTTTCACGTAAAATTTATCATGATTATAAGACTCAAAATCCTCGTGTGTGTAGTGTGGAGATGGGGTTTCGATTGATTATATAATGTTGAATGTAAGAACACTTGTAGAGATATTCAGGTTGATTAAACAACGTAGAACTCATGCTAAAAATTAATAACTTGTAAAGTAAGGTATTAACATGATATGATTATGGGACTTTGCATGTGTTTAGAATATGGAAATGTTATTGTGAGTAGTTAGGACACAAATTTTCAATTGATTCTACATGTAGTATTGGCTTAATTCCGAACAAAACCATTTGAATCATAGGATAAATGTTCTTGTGTATCCTTCCAAGCCTATGACGGGTGTATGTTGAAGACGTTGAGGCCTAGATATTCAAGTTCATCCTTTTTGGGTTTTCGTCCCACGTTTCACATCATCAACATGAGGATTCCAATGTCTCCAAAAGCTATGAATGCATTTAATATATATAGGGAGACTTGGAATATTTTTATGGGTGTAATTTTTGTCTAAACGACTTTTTATTTAAAGAAAATATTTTTAGAACTTTGTATAAAAAATTTTGGGCTTAAATTGAAATTTTAATTTTTTTTAAATTTTCTGAAAAGTCATTCGAACGACTTCTTCTAGTTCAAACGAGCTCGTTCGAACGACATTGCTAACGAGGTTCAAATGAAAATTGCTCAAATTCTCTGTTTTTCATCCGAAGTTTCGTTCAAACGATCTCGTTCGAAAGAGTTTTTCCAATGAAGTTTTAGCCTTGTTTTTCTTCTATTTTCTCGTTCGAACATGGTCGTTTGAATGACATCAAAATGTCATTCGAACGACATTTTAGCAGGAACAATTATTTGCCAGTTTTTCCCATTTTCCCACGTTTTTGTCCCCACTACTTTTGACAGTTTTTAATTATTTTGGGACAACCTTTTTGATAGACTTTTTACCTCACTTTTGAGAGCCATTGAGAGAAAAACATCTTTAAGAAAAGTCTCTTTTGTGTGTTTGATTTCCATAGTTTAAATTCTTCAAAAATACATATACACCAATAGTTTGTTTATTTCCAAGTTCATACATATATATATTTTTTTTGGAGAGTTTGTTTGGCAGCGGGTTTTCTCTACACCAATAAGAAGAGAAGTTTGGGTTCATTCTCTACCCATAAAGGAGAAGATTTATTCTGTTGCGACTTTATCACATGCTTAAAGGCACCATGTGTGGTTGACGGTTTCTATTCTTCGATTGGTGGAATTCAAGGATGCGATGGATGTCGTGGTTATTTGCTAGGTGGAGGTATTTGCAAGAAGAAGCGTCGGGGCTTGAAGGGAGTCAAGTTGTGTGTTGTAAGTATTTTTGTCTTGTAATTTTAAAACCATATCTAGTGAATTTGTTAGGCTAGGGTTGTCTGAGGTTTTTTCCATTGTGGGTTTTCCTCATACATCATCGTGTAATGAGTTTGTTTCTTTTATCTTATTTAACTCACCTAGAACGCATGCTTCGGTTAAAAAGATAAAAATTGGTTTAATTTGCAATCTTGCTTAATTTGGTACTAAAATATGTTTGGGTGGATTTAAGTTAATTTAATTCAAGTCGACACAATTTAATTAGATAGAATTTGGGTTAATTTAGTTTGGCCTATATGGAAATATGAATCAATTATTGTTAGGAAAATTTTAGAACTTAGGTTGAATTAAATTTGTAGTTAAGAAAAATTCAAATATTTGTTCAAGTTTAATTTTAGTTTTGAAGAAATTAAAATTTAATATTTTAATTGTGAATTTTTAAAAGATAATTGTTTTTAAATTTTTTGTTGAACCATCCTTCTGCACTTGGAAATTTTAAATTTAAAAAGGAAGAAATTTAAAATTGGGGGCATATATTCTAACATGAGTAAATTGCTTATTCAGTTGTGATAAATTAAATGGAAATAATTGTAAGAATTATGATGTTGCAATAAATTAATTTGGACTTGTTAAAAGATTATAACATATGCCACTTAGTGAATTATATGACTTTAGACACCGCGGGTACGGCGGGATAAATGGATTATGGTTGTTTCCACCTTATTTAGGATGCTTGCTAGGTATGGGACTAGTGGGTAGACTTTTACGAGATTCTTACTTTCTAGGTATGGGACTAGTTAGTATAGATAGTTTGCGGATGAGTTTTTCGAGGTGGGGCTGATTTTTACGATATTCCTTGGTTTCGATAGGCTAAGGGCGAGACTAGGTTGTATTTATTAGTGAGTACTCTTCCTATAGGATAGGATGGAATGTACGGGTGTATTGTGAGACTTCTAGGTATGGGACTAGAGGTGTTTTGAGGACTCATCGTCGATTAAAGGATGGGGCTATAAAATAATAAAATGATAAGAACTTGAGAAATTTAGAATTAATTCCTAAGATAATAAACAGGTATTAAAATGGATTGGCATCGTCAATATGTGTAGTGCTGACAGTTAAACGGGTGAACTGGCTATAGCGGCGTGGGTGTATGTTAACGTCACCAATATGTACAGTGCTGACAGAATACAAGCGAACTGGCTATATTGACGTGTCATGTATGGAACCTCACCAATATGTGCAGAGCTGATAGAACACGAAAGAACTGGCTATAGTGAGGGCATGGTGTGTGGTGTAAAACAGTAGGCGTGCTAGCAATATGTGTAGGACCCGTGCGGGGGTGAAGTGGCTATACTGGTGTCGCATAAATTAATTAATTATGAGAAGAAGGAATTTAATTAAATTGTAAAATATGACTAATTATTTTCACAAGGGAAATTGATTTAAATAATGGGGTGTCTTAGTTATGCGGGTAATTAATGTCAGTTATTCGTATTCGCATATTAATTTATATCTCGTTGGAATTTAAATTATTCTATTGTTATGATTGACATGTATAATGCTATTGTCTGGGTTCAAGGACCCTATTTGAGAGGAGTAACTGGTATCCATGCTCGGGACTCTAACCCTGTGCATTGACTAATATTTTTTAGGTTGTAGTGCTGGAGTGGCTGCATAGGACTTATTGGAAATTATTTTTGAGGTGCAGTTGGAGTTCCATTTATTTATTCGCATTATTAATATAATTTTACTTTATTTAGTCATTTTCTATTATGAGACTTCTTTATGGATTTCCTTGGGATATTCGGTTCCAAAGTTGTTTATGGTTTTCATTCAGATATTAGTAGTTGGATTTTATTCACTTATATATTTATTGAAGATTGGATTTGTTTAGAGTTTAAAATGGTGATGGATTTTTTTATCGCATGAATGGTTATTATTTATTGGGATAAATTTAATTATTATCTTTTGGAATAAATTTATATGTCTCATATATGTCACATGCTAAGAATTATATTTGGCTTAATCTCACCCGGCGTGGTTCGGCGGCAGTGGCTGGCCACCCCGTCTGTCGAATTTCACGGGGTGTGACAACCCCCATTTGTCATCCCAAATGGCATCCCAAAAGGCTTTTAACACGGCCAAAGTAACTTTTGAGACGACTGGAACACCATCTCAAAAAGAATTTTTTGTGTAGTGTGCCAACGATAATGAGAGGATTGAAATTAAGGTGCATTAACAGAGTGATATAATTAACATGTAAAATCTATAAAATTATATAATTGGATTACTTCACGAAGTGGGTGGAAGTAGAATAACTCATTGAGATGATCTATATAAAAGTCTTTCAGTTCATATGGAAGAATGTGATCAGTAGGTACGGAATCCCTCACGCATTTATCGCTAACAATGGAACCCAGTTTGACAATGATGATTTTCAAATATATTGTGACAAAGACAAAATATTAAAGTTGCATTCATCACCATCTCATCCACGATGTAACGGATAAATAAAGGTCACAAACTAAATTTTTTTAGAAAGGATGAAGAGGAGGGTTGAAGCATCTAAAGAAGATTCGATAAACATGCTACAAAGTTTGTTGTGGACCTACACAACAACACCACAAAATAGGAGAAACACATGCTGGTATTTGGAAGTGAATCCATGGTCCCAGTAGATATTGGTCTACCAAGTCACAGAGTGCTAAATTTTTATTCTCCCAGAAGTGACTTGGTGAGAAGATTGGATTTTAATTTGGTAGACGAAGTCATAAAGGAAGTCGCACTCAGAGTTGTAGCATATCAACAATGCATGACTAAATTCTATAACCAAAGAGTCAAGTCGTGCACATTCAAAGAGGGAGATTGCATCCTGAAGAAAGTCACACTGAAATCCAACAAGCTGGAAGCAAATTGGCATGGTCTTTAATGCATAGTTAAAGTGGTACGACTAGGCAAATACCGCATTAAAACTTTAGAGGAGAAGCAATTCAAAAACCCATGGGATTCCGAGCATCTCAAGAAGTATTATCATTAGAAAGTCTCACGATGGGAGATTATCAAAGTTGTGCAAAGAAAAATTCATTATATGAAGATATTTGATACCTCTTCAGTTATATTAATGTTTACCTATTGAAAATTTAATTTTGAAATGCACATCTTTGACTTCACCAAATAAGTATAGATCGGGTGGGCTTCATCCAACCCAATTGATCTGATTACTGTATTTGACTACATAAAAATATTATTTGGAAATGAATGTCTTTGACTAAACCAAATTAGTATAGATCGGGTTGGCTTCAACCAACCCAAATGATATAATACACATTTTTTACTGCAAAAAAGTATTATTTGGAAATGTACATCTTTGACTGCACATAATGAATATAAATCAGGTCGGTTTCAACCAATCTAATTTATCTAATGCAGATCTTTAACTGGAGAAAAATATTATTTGGAATTATAGGTCTTTGACTACACCAAATGAGTATAGATTAAGTCGACTTCAACCAACCCAATTGATCTAATGCACATTTTTGACTGCACGAAATGAGTATAGATTAGTTCGGCTTTAGCCAACCCAATTGATCTACCGCACCTCATCCTTAGAATAACTAGTAAGCTAAGTGATAAGAAATACTAGAAAATCGGCTCATAAAACGAATTGTTGGCAGAAGTTAAAAACATGCATCAATCAGAAGAACAAAATAAACAAAAGACCATTCATATTACACAAGAAAAAGGGTGCTAGAGTGTTAAAAAATAACTTGATCAATTATAATTAATCTAAATAAAAACAAGGGAAGGAAGTGAGCTAATAAGTGCTAGCATCTTTTGTTGCACACTTTATTTTCTCGAAAGTTTCCTCTGGGGCAGTCGTTGATCCACTAGCATTAGGTTCACCTTCCACCACTTTTGAGGACTTGGAGCCCATCCTCAGAAGATGAATCTTCATTAGCTTGGTGGGCAGATTCTTCGTCCTCATCCATTTCTTTTTCCTTGTCATCGTCCCCCTCATAAACTATGACGGTTTCATTAATGTTAGGGTAGTGCTTAGCCAACCCTTCTTAATCTCATCATATCCTTTGAGGAAGTCTATGGTAGTGTAGATGAAATACTATTCAGATGCTTTGAAGGCCTTCACAGCATGTTCCCCTGCGATGGATGCAACCACCAAGGTATCGTAAAGCTTCACCTTTGTAGCCTTAATTATGTCATATGCGTACTTGAAATCAAGATACCCTAATTCTCATTTTATCCCTCCTAAAAGATATAAAGTCAAAAGTGTCCAACATAAATATAAAACTACTCTACAAAACCTACAATGTTGATAAATCAACCAAGTATCCTTAATGTTTTAATAATTGCAAAATAGACCCTCAATATTTCAAACTACCCTAACTTAACTTATACTTGATCCCTAGACCCAAAATTTATATTAAATTAAACCTCTAGACTTCAAATAATAAGAAATTATAATTTTAGCCACTACAACTTTCTAAAATTAAATATGGCCCTAAACTTTAACAAAATTACACGTTTAAAGCTATATAAGTAGATACCTTATCAACTAAGGACTAAAACCTAAATATTTGACATTTACACAACACCCTTTGCCCACATCAGCCTCCACCTAAGCCAATAAGTCCAAAAATCATATGTTATAATCATGCAAACATGTGAGGTGCAAGAAACCATGGATAAATTCACCTCCCAACCAGACCAATCAAACCTCCTCCTTCTCCCCTATAAAAAGTCCACGCCATCAAAACTCACCACTGCAGTCTATACAAACTCAAAAATTTCCTCTGAACCAGGTATCATATAACTTCGTGCTTTATATTTCATTCGTTCATTACCAAATGATTTATCTATTGATATTAGGTCTATATCAATCAAAACAGTAGGAACTTTATGTGTAAAATAGTCCCTAGTTGAAGTAATATGAAAAATCCACCATTAAAGCTTGAGATTTAATGGTGAACTTTGATTTATTGATTACAAATCAGTTTTGAAATTAGGAATTGATTCATAGGACCTTAGTAACTCTAGTTCAATTGTTATATTCGAAGAATTTAAACATCAAGCCTTAAGGTGTTTTATTATTCGGAAAACTCAAAACTTCGAATTCTACACGCACAGACCACCTCAAACCTTGAAATCAAAACAAAACTACTCCCTTGGAGAGCATAAATACAACCATATCCAAAATATATAATCCCTGCCATACTTAGAAAAACTTCAAATGTTTGGTCAAAATTTCTAAAAAACTCACAGTTATGTAACTCAATGTATAATGAACCTCAATCCATAAAACTAATATAGTTTGATTGCTTGTCAAAAATTAGGCTGGGTTTTTTCAGAAATAATCTCCAATGATTTAGAAATGAAGAAGATATCTCAGGTCAAAGATTTCAATCCCTAAAGTCAACCATCGAGAGGTTACAGATGAATTATTTGACCAAAAGCATTGAACACGCGCATGAGGGGGCAAGGCCAATAAAAAAATTATGTATTTTTTTCAATATTTTTATTTTGTTTTTGGGTCAAAATGGTATAAGATAAGGCCGTGGTTGGTCAAACCTAGCCAAAGTTATGGAAAATTAGGGTTTTATGGTTGAAATATTTTTCTAAATTATAAATTGACCCCACTTGACTTTTTCAACTTATGGATTTTAACTCTAAACTTTTTCTATAAGTACTTTAAAGTATTTTGAGTCAAAAAGTGTTCTATACCAAATTTCAAATTTGACCTTATGTTTAAGATTTTAAACCCCCTAAACTTTAAAATACAAAGTTTTTGTTATAAATTGACCAAAACCATCCTCAATTTCAACCATACTTATTCACCCAAACATTTGCATACAATACTCAAGTAGTGTCTCCTACTGACATCCTCTTTTGGTCCTTAAGATGTTCAAAACACCGTTAAACTAGGTTCTTTTTACCTCGTTAATAGTAAATTTTTGCGTAATTTCTTAACCGATATTGATAGCATTTAATGACAGCCCAAATTGATTCCAAGTATCTGTAGATATTACCGTACTCATATGTTATTATATCATCGATTATTTTAATTATTATCATTGAATCAAATTTGAAACTTCTCATCTAATAACTGAATTCATAACAATTCGTTGTAACGAATCACTTCACCTTACACTTTTGTGTATTATTTTAAAAGCATCAGTAATAACTGGGGAGTAGACAACCGTGTTATCCTATGGAATTTTTCTACTTGGCCTATGGTCTCAAATGATTGAGAGTTAGAGTTTAGCTACATATGTATGAGTGATACTTTAATTGTGTGCCTCGCCAGATATTTTCCAAAGATTTTGGATTAATTATTAATTGATGTACTGATGGCTTATTTAATTATATACCCACTTTGAAAATATGATAAGTATGGGATTATCATCTTTGAACTCTTTGACTTTGTTATGTAAAGTATATAGACATCTGAATTCTACATACACTCCACCTTCCATCTATACAGATACTTGTTATGAAAGTGGTAAAGCCTGCTTAGCCTATTTGTGTTAATTCCTTTTTCCTCCAGATGTCCCAAGAAAAAGAGGATTGTCTCTCTTCCCTTTTTGTGACCCACACAAGTCACTTGTTTGCGTATGTGATTGTTTGGATGGAGACTAAACCCGATGGAAGTAAGGAGTGACACATTTCTATTATCTGATTTATAGTTCGTGTTAAGAATAAGATATAATTCACCCCTACGGTGGTAATACATAATGTGTACCATTTTAATAATGAGTAAAGTTCTATTTTTCTTCCTTAACTTTAATTCATTGCTTTGTATATACTCTATTATACATTCATACCAAAAGATGTGCGTGGCAAATTGGTATGAGAGCATGTTTTAAATTTAACATATCGCCAAGTTAGCATTCTATATACAAAAAGTTATAAGATAAGATATTAGTTATTTTATCTTTTCGTAACTTCTTTTACCGATATTATATAGTAAATCTTGTTTTGCAGAATGAATACGCGTGATTCACTTTTATTTAGCATGGAAATTGTACCAATAAATTGTTGGGAGACCACTGTCACATAATAAGTACTTGCAAACTCAGAGAGATGATCCGCACTGTGGATAAAGACTGGGGAATCTCGAGCAGTGATATAGAGAGTCTAGTGCTAACAAATAGAGTTACAGGAAAAGTTCAAGTTATGAAAAAAAGTGATTATGTGCTAATTATACTCCAGGAGGCCATCAATATTTCTTTAGCATATGAACCAACATCTCTACCACGTTATCCCGAAACTACATCCAATGGTGACCTTATCGTTGGCTTATCTTTAGATACAAGTGATTCTCTTGTTGATGATCCTCCTGAGCTCGATGACTATTTCCCTGATCCAGTACCCGACTCTTCTGAGAATGATGTTACTATTCTCGCTTATGAAAAAACCAAAATCGTCTCTCCTCCAAATGTGATATAAAAAAATAAAGTACTGTACGTAGTGCGCTTAACTACTATTTAGGAGGTTGACTAACTTTAACTGATATAAAATAGGTACTAATATCAAATATGACCTTATTATACCATATAACTCTTTCCTTGTATAATATAAGTAGGCTTGTGATATATTCCTATTTATGTTCTTCTTTATCATTATAATTTTTCTATTATATTTTAAGATGGTTAGTACTCGAATTCCTTCCACTGGAACTCGAACTGGGCAGACTCACACTGAAGTAATCATGCACTGTCTTTAGGAATTAACATCTTTATCCCAAAATAACAAATTCCTCACCCAACTCCATAGGAAATCTGAGAAGAAATCCATAGAAGGAAGGACCTCAAAGAATTTTTGTAACAATGACCTTCTTCCTTTCTTAGAAAGCCAGGTGCCAGTGAAGCTGAGAATTGGATGCATCAGATTGTGAAAATTCTGAATGGAGTATGTATAAATGCCAATCTCCGAGTAATTCTAGAATCCTATTCGTTCGAAGGTGAATATGATTTCTAGTGGAAAGTTGTGTCACGTAACCAGAATATTGTTAATTTTACTTGGGGGAAATTTGAAGAACTCTTCTTCAAAAAGTATTTTCCTGAAGCTGAATGAGATCAACGATTTGTAGATTTCTTAAAATAACAACAAGAAAACATGTACGTAGCTCAGTATGAAGCTTAATTTATCGAGTTGTCATGTTATGCCATGGAGTATGTGGATATTGAAATAAAGAAATATAAGAAATTTGAAAGAGGACTGCATTCAAGTATCAAGAATTATGTCACCCCTTTACAAATTCGAGAATATTCTCAACTTATCGATGTTTTAGAAATTGTGGAATGAA
Source organism: Sambucus nigra (assembly GCA_949130495.1). Classification (NCBI taxonomy): domain Eukaryota; kingdom Viridiplantae; phylum Streptophyta; class Magnoliopsida; order Dipsacales; family Adoxaceae; genus Sambucus; species Sambucus nigra. Next base: position 554,015,128 of record OX422209.1, read on the forward strand.
ATTCTTCTACTGTGGTACAATCTTTTCCCCCGTAACTAGAAATAATCATGTTATTAGGACGTCAACTCAACCTCGACCTTAACCCTATCCAAATTCAAATGGACAAGATTATTACAAGATTATCCACAACATTACTCGTTCATTTATTCATTGCCATGAATGTCAAGAACTAGGACATATGCAGCCATGATGTCCTAAATTAATGTCTTAATCACCTACGAAATCCAAATTTTTGTCCTATCCAAAACCAACCTAAGACGAATCCTGCTAAGAAAATTGTGCCAGTTACTCGACATGGAAAGAATTGTGCTATGTTGCCTACACGAAACTCCCATAACGTGATATAAGGTAAAATGCTTTTTCATCATCTTCATGCACTTATTTTATCTGATTTTGGTTCAACACATTCCTCTATCAATCTTAAACTAGTTAAATTGTTACAATTACTACCTATGTCTTTAACCGTTCCATCGGATATTGAATTACCAACAAGTGAAATTAATACACCTACCCAATGTTATAGAAATTGTAAAATTCACCTAGGTTTAGGAACACTCTTTGTTAACTTGATAATTTTATATATTTCCCATTTCGATATTATTATCAGGATGGGTGTTCTGTCAAGAAATCATGCCTATATTGATTGTCATGCTAAGAAAATTTATTTTCGAAAGAAAGAAAATTCTTCATTTGTATTTCAAGGATCGGGTCCGTCTGAACCACCAAGTTTCCAAATTCAAAATTCTTTTTCTTTAATTCGAAGAATTTTGGAACAATTCGAAGATGTTTTACCAAAAGAATTACCAGGAATAACCCCTTCCGAAGAAATAGAATTTAGCATAAATATTTATCCGAATACTCTTCCCATTTCGAAACCTCAGTATCGAATGGCTCCTTTAGAACTTTGAGAACTCCGTACTCAACTAGATGACGTTCTTAAAAAAGGTTTTATTTGCCTCAGTTCATCTCCTTGGGAAACTCTGGTATTATTTGTTAAGAAACAGGATGGAAGCTTTCGATTATTCCTAGACTATCGTAAGTTAAACTCACTGACAATTAAGAATAAGTTTCCTCTAACCCAAATTGGAGATCTGTTTGATTAATTTTGAGGATCCATGATCTTTTCTAAAAAAGACTTATGATCTAGTTATCATCAATTGCGAGTAAAAGAAGAAGATATATTCCAAATACTCATTTTCAAACTCATAATGGACATTTAAAATTTACCGTAATGTCTTTTGGATTAACGAATGCACCCTTAACTTTTATGGATATTATGCATAGAATCTTTAGACATTTTCTTGAACAATTTATTATCACTTTCATTGACGATATTCTTGTTTCTTCCCAGAACTCAGTAGAACATGCCCAACATCTAGAGGCAGTACTAGGCACTCCAAGAAAACATCGGTTGTATTCTAAGAAGCGAAAATATGATTTGTCGATGAAATAAATAAATGTTTTTAGGGCATGTGATTAATGAGAATGGAATCTAAGTCAATCCTGCTAAAATTTCAGGCATTTTGGAATGGAAAACTCCTACCAATATCACCGAGATAAAAACGTTTTCTAGGATTAGCTGGATATTATCATCGCTTTGTGGAAGGATTTTATCGTATTCCCCTCTTAGAGCTAATTAAGAAGGAAGTACCATTTGTATGGAGTGACGAATGTAATCAAGAATTCCAAATTTTAAAGGACAAATTAACTACTGCACCCGTCCTTGCTATTCCTTCTAGTAATGTAAGTTATGATGTACATACTGATGCCTCATTGCAAGGATTATAATGTATTTTAATGCATGATGAGAAAGTAATAGAGTATGGATCACAACAAATCAAAACTCATGAAGGTAATTACCAAGTCCATGATCTTGAGTTATGGGCTGTAGTTTTCTCTTTAAAAATATGGCATTGTTGCCTTTATGGTGAATAATTTCAAGTATTTTATGATCAAAAGGGTTTGAAATACATCTTCACTAAAAAAGACTTAAATTTAAGACAACGACGTCGAAAGGAATTTTTGGAAAATTATCGATTTAAATTAAACTACCATCCAAACAGGTGAAATGTGGTAACCGATGCTTTAAATCGTAATCCAGTAGGAAGACTCCATACTTTGATATCTTACGATATTTCTTCTACCATAGAGCAATATGATCTTCAATTGATACCCCCTTTATCAAAATTTTCCAATATAATTGCATATCCACAATTGAGAGAGAAAATCTTAACCCAACAATCCCAAGACCCTTTTGTTCAACATCTTAAAGATACAAATCATGACTTCTCATATGATAAGGAAAAAAACTTATGACTTAGAAGTAGATTGTATGTACCTGGTAATTTATCTCTCCGAGAAGAAGTATTGCAAGAAGACCATAGTTCTAAGTTTATGATTCATCCCGAAAATTCCAAAATGTACCATGCCTTAAAGAATCAATATTGGTGGCGAAATATGAGAAATAATATTGAGGGTTTTGTAAGGAAATGTCTTACTTGTCAACATATAAAGACAGAAAACCACCATCTTGGTGGACTTGTTTAACCTTTACCAATTCTAGAGTGGAAATAGGGTAATATTATAATGGATTTTTATTAGTGGACTACCTCTTACATCTTTAGGATATAATTCCATTTGGGTAATAGTAGGCCAAGTTACCAAATCTGCTCATTTTTTACAAGTGAAAACAACCGATTCATTTCAAAAGCTCAGTAAACTCAACATTAGAGAAATTATTCGATTGTATGGAAATCATTTATCCATCATGTCAGAAAGAGATTATCCTTTTGTAGGAAAGTTTTGGCAAGCACTTAAAACCGAAATGGGTACTAAAATTCATTTAAGTACAGCATTCCACCGTCAAACGGATGGACAATCTGAACGTATGATTCAAAATTTGGAAGATATGTTACAAGCTTGTACATTAGATATGCCCGACAATTAGAATGAACATTTACCCCTCGTTGAGTTTAATTATAACAATAGTTACTAATAAAGTATCAAAGCTGTCCCGTTTGAAGCTTTATATGGAAGTTAATATTGATAACCGACGTGTTGGATGGAATCAGGAAGTAGTAAACAATTGTGACACCCCACCTAATAAAATATCGGGTGATCAATCCTATACAAAATTAAATAGAAATCTCATCTGGTTTATTCTTAACGTCACTATCGAAAATTTTAAAAAAATTACTAACCACCTAGTATTCAAAAAGATGGTGCCAAATTTTATCTTTTCATTAAACTAACATACATGCAAAAATATAAACTAAGACATTCACACCAATATGAAACTGAAACAAATTGAATAATTAATAAAAGACTTGCCGAATAAACCCTCGGCTAAAATTCCAATCCAATTAAATAACCAACAATGAATAGAATAATCTCAGAACTGAATTTGAAAGTAACTAGGTAACATGCCCTACATAACTGTAACTAAGAATAAATCCCTAATCTAGGAACAAAAGGATGAATCGTCTAATACTAACTCCGACTAGCATCCACATGTACCGCAGCTGTGTGTCCTTGGAATAGATATCAAGTCTGGCGTGCCTGTGCCTAGACACCTAAAAGGTTTTGAAAATATTTTTATAGCAAGTGTTAGTACACAAAATGTTTTGAAAATATTTATCAAGTAATTTATCGCAATAAAAATCGGTTATTGATTACACATGATAGGATCACGTACACACTCACTTGAGTTTTTTCCTCACCCCTTATCTATAGTGCACACCTAATGCTCTATACTTATCCCACCTAGCTATACTACCCAAGCTAACCAGACAAAAGTATCTCACTAAACTTTTCTACACTTCTAAGTTCCCGAACCGCCCATACAGTACACCTATTTATTAACATCTCTCATATGTTAATTATTTACAAAGTAACATTACCACATATGTCAGCTTTCCATGTTCATCATTAAGTCTCACTACTTTATTTAATTTGAATGTAAGTGTGCCATCTAATCGTCTACTATTTCACTTAAGTAGATTATTCACTTGCATATATATATATTTCACACATAATATATATACTATAAATGTAATTTTCTCTACAAAGTCCTATTATCACACATTTAGGATATATTGGTTCGAACTTTGTCATCAACCCCAATTCATCCTATTATTAACATTGATCTGGATAGCCATTGACCCCAATGTAAAGGTTATTCGTTTATTGGTCCAGACATCCATCGACCCCAATATAGTTAGTATGCCTTAGGCAATCACACCGCCTAAGTAATTAGTATAATATGTATTCACCCAACCTCATAGTTCACATTGGTACGCAGTATATTTACCTCTAATACTCACCGTACCTTTTATTGTATGATTTATTTCACTATCGTATTAATCTAAGCCTTCACATAAATTATAAAGGTCCTTAGATACCCCTTATATATAATTTCAGTAGTTAAATCAATATTTACACCACCGATATACTTATTAATTCATTCGAAGTTCCCCTAATTTGTTATCTTTCTCTTTGATAAATTACGATATAATTCATCCCAATTTATTTTCGTCTTAATCCTCTCAATAACACTAACTTACAAGGCCAATTTAAGCCTACTTTAATATAATAAATCCCTTATTATATTATACCAAAGTTCCAAGAGTTTTCCAAGATAACTGTTGAGGAAGTCTAGGCTAAAAAAGGAAAATTTTATATTTTCTTGGACTCGAATTGGTTTGCCCCGGACCGGTTCTTTTTATCCGGATCGGTTTGCCCAGGACCGGTTCCCTTCACAACATTTCCTCTTCTTCATTTCGCAAATGCGTTTTTCACCATTAACACACCTATAACTTCCGTGTTTATCCACCACACTTCAAACCAATTGTCCCAAACCCTTCCCACATGTGTTAAGACAGTTTCTAACGTAATTTTTGCATCAAAACACTACGAATAACAATTAAGAATGGATTTAAACATCTAATCCTCGTGAACCCTAGGTTTTCATGTTTCCTCTATTATTCATCAAAAACTAAGATTTAATTCATTTTAACTACCACATCTTCTATGATATCAATTCCTCTACAGGATTAAATCATTCTACATGCAAATCCCTAACCAACATGGATCAAATTTATTCTTTTTCTCCCAAGAACATGGATTTTATCAAAACTATTATCAAAAACCTACGCATGGGCATTATAACTACACATTTAATTGCAATAAACAACTTGCCTTTGATTTTTGGATTTGATTTGGTAGCTGATGTTCGTGTGGGGTTGATTTCCTCCTCCAATCTCCCTCCTCAAGGGGTTTAATGTGCAAGGACACCTTGAATCCTTCACAGTTCCTTCTTTAATCCTTGGGAATTTTTTCTCACTTATCTTAGGTTTAGAATGGTTTTTTCTTCCGTTCAACACACTTAGACTTAGGTTAATTATACCTAATCCCGTTTTAAGGCTTACGAGCCAAGCCCAAATGACCCGAACACCCCCGCGTGGGCTCGATTATGCCTAAAAATACCCCGAGACCCGATTATTATCCCCAGGTACTCCTTTACGACTATCCAAACCTCTACGGATTCAACCATGCACTCAGAATTGTCATCCGAAATACTTTATGATATCCTCTAATTTCGACCTCAAAAATGCGATATAACAAAATTCGAATAATTTAGTCCAACCTCCTCATATTTAAATAGTTGATCCAATTCAAATAAAATCTCCAAATTATAAATTTAAATTTCTCCAATTTAAATAAATATTATTTCTCCCAAAATACTTAAACTCTAAGTCCCTCAAAAAATGCGGGGTGTTACATACTCCCCCCCTTACGAAGGAATTTCGTCCTCGAAATTAACATTAAGCCTAGTACTCCAAATTTTAACTAGCTCCCAAGCTACCTACCCTTAAAATAACTACACCCCTATTTTCCACTTATAATCACAAATTATTTAAAAATAATTAAATTAGTTAACTAGGGTGCCCATACACCTTGTAACTGTGCTCAACCGCACAAATAATACTCGAGTTATTCCGGGCTGAAATCATAATATGACTTCCATCTCGTAGTCATAACCACATACATGTAAAATAATCTAGGTACCCAACCCATAGACTAATGACCAAAGATCTCCCCACTTCCAACGTTGTGCTAAGTTTCATGCGTGTGACGTCTTGCAAAGTAAAATTCAAACAAGGAACCCCCCGATACACTAAAACCTAACATTGTCGGTCGTGGCGATCCGTTAGGCCCTCAGTCCATGGAGCGCACCCCTTAAATACCCGTCTATTGACATAAAAGTATATACATCCACGCTTATGCCACAAAAGATAACATATAATATCGTTCCCTTACCTATCATTAGTTTTCTTATGTGAAATAAATTTCGAGCTATATCACCCAGCTTGAAAAGAAACCTATCTACCCCTGACTCTCATCAGTAAATGCCCCTACACATGGGATTAAACATAACAGTAGAATGAAATATTCATATCAGTCTATTATGAAACACATAATAACATATATACACACATACATAGGTTAAACCCTCTTTTAGGCGACACCTAGCAAACTAAATCTTATGCTGGAACAACTAACCCAAAATCTTGCTATAACTGGCACTATAGCCTAAACCATCGTTAACCAGTCAAAACTCAGCAGGTAGTCTACTCAATTCTCATAACTCTTCAAAGAAGTAAACTAACACCTAATGCATCAATCCTTAATGTACACCTGTTCTCTCATAGGCGGTACCAAAAGTTTCGCTACCCCACGATAACTAATCATACATATCCATCATAAATCCACTACTACCAACACACCCATTACATCTGACTCACTCATGAATTTTAGTGCTAATAGTAAAATGTTGTGACTTACCCATGCACTAGAAATGTATCATGTACTCATATGGATAAGGTGAAGCTCTATCTCTAATTTCCATTTAGCTTACCTGGTCAATAGTTCCTGAGCATAACTCTCATGCCAAAACTGACCCACCATGTGTTGCAATGGTTACATATTATGGATCTCATCCAATAGTGGCCCCCTGCCTTGCTGTAGGGTAATCCTTCTTCCTGTGGTCCCTTACTGGGTATACCCTTACGTCATTCTTCACTAGCACTATTTAATCTAATCTCGCTTATAGGTTAAATTTTGCAACCTTATGGGCTCCTTTATCTTAAAAGCGTTGATGTAAGCTTGCAAACAAAACATATTGACGACCTCAACACTAATCATCCTAGTCTAATTTCCCATCCATTATTGTGTGTTCTCCCATGGTTCGTTATACACTTGCGGGTTCCTTTATCATTCTCCGTATCCCCTTCGTTGATTACGAAATTTGCTAAATAAAGTATCGTCTCTCTCATGAACGGTCACTATCTTACCGACTTAATAAACTCTGAAATTCCACTTACATCCTTGTCTGAATAGCGGATGGATGATCTTATAGTCACACTAATTCGTATCGAATTATACATTTAATTACCCTCGAACTTAGGCATTTTCGCCCCCTCGGATACCGTAATTGCTATATTTATGCTCGTTAATTATACAACCTTCATTTTATATGCTAATACTTTATTTGAGGTAAAGTTCAGCCGTGATTCGCACGTTCAGGGGCATTTTTGTAATTTCACACTTCGGGATTTTTTCCTGAAGAATTCATGGAAGTTGTAGCCCTCGGGCCAAGCTTTGCGTGGCCGTGAACAGTGCTCGAATCGGAGTCCGAACGAAAGAAACACGGAGCTTCAATCGGAAAGGAATTATAAGAAAAAAATAACAATTTAATTAATTACCCTTGTGTCCCTTTTCTTCTTTAATAACAATTCCATAAATTCCACCTATGTCCCTAACACGTTTTTTCTGGAGATGGCGATTTTTGTTCCATGCTCGGGTTTTGGTTTCATCCAAAATTCGAGCATTTTGTCTGAAATTGAATCTTGATTATTGTTCACACGCGTGTATGGGTCGGTTGGCTCGAGTTCATGGGTTCTTAGAGTACCCATTTTGGGCATTTCCAAGCTTTGCCTTCCATGGAGGTGGTTGCCATTTTTGGACATGGAAGTGGTGGGTATCTCGTTTTTTATGGAGCTTTGGTCTCGGGTTCTATGTTTGGAGTGTCACAATACACACATGGATCTTTGTCTTTGCTAGTTTCCAATTGCGTTTTTGGCCATTACACGTAGAACACAAATGGAAGTGGTGGGCTGCCACTATTCATGCGGTCGACTGACCCATACTAGGCGGTCGACCGGTGTTTGGGATTTTGCCTTCGATGTTTGACAGTGTGCCCTTGGACCTTTTTACGGTTGACCGTACACCACCCCCGGTCAATCGGTACTCTGTATTTTCCCCGAGATTTGCTGCTCCACTTTCCTTTCCTATTTTTTATTTTCTTTTCTTTTTATTGTATAATTGTAACTTAAGTCATTTTTTCTTTTCTTATTTATTTTTCTTTACTTGTTTTTCCCACTTTGTATAAATAGGACCACTTGCTTTTATTTGGAGACAATTAGTTTAGTTCCAAAAATAGTAGTTTTATCTCTTTTTTAGTTTTGTAACCTAGGTTTAGTAAGATATTGGGGATTTTTTTGGAGACCACCCCTCTCCCCCATTTATGTTGTGGTTTGACACCCATTAATGTAAGTGGATATTTTTTCTTACCTTGTTCATTTAATTCCATGCTTTGCATTTAATTTCTTGCCTAGATTTATTGTGTGCCCTAGTTTAATTTAGTGTTGCTTTAATTAATTAGTTAATTTATTTAATGTCATTTAATATGCTCAGGGGCTAATTTAAATTAGGTTGTGAAGGATTGAACTCACCTTGGGTTGACGTGTTGCTTTGCTTTGGTGATGGAGTTTACGTATTTATTTCGAGTGGGTTGTCCTAGTTATTACGCCTAGGAGATTTAACGGTGTATATCATGTATGCTCCTTATTTACGACCTTTCATGCATAATTTTTGGGGCATTTGTTGATGCCAAAATCATATTAGTTTTTTTATGCGAATTTAGGGGTGTGACAACTCTTGATTTAATTAACTGTCGAAACGAGACGCAATCTTAATAACTCGTGAACCCATGTGACCATTTTATACTAATTAAATCAGGGTGAGGGATATTTGACGCAACCTATAGTTCTATTCTCTTTGTTAACGTAGTTTAATTTACACTCGCCTAGATTAATCTTTTCATTTTGTTATCTTTTATTTTTTTGCTGATAATATCTTTTTCACTTTAATTTAGAAGTATTAAATCCATTAAATTCTAGCAACTCGTTTCTATGGATTTTTCGATACCTGGACTTGTCGCTATACTCCCTTAAAAGAGTGTAGTCAATAGTTTAGGTTTTTGTATTAAGGCGGTGAACAGAAAACAACGATCGACGTTTTAACACGCGCTACTTTTCACCCTTAATCAAAATGGCGCCGTTGCCGGGGATGAGCTTGTTTTAGAATTTATTTGATTTATTATTTCGTAATATTTTCTTTCTATTTGTATTTTTCGCCTAACATTTTTGTAGGACTTCTACATTTGAGTACTAAGAAACGCTTGAATTTTTCACGCGCGCATCACTTTGTGGAATTCGCCATTTCGAGCCTATTTTGGGGTAAGCATGTCTTATTTCAATTCTTTCAGTAATCATTATGATAATTCTCAAAATCCTCACAAACCTATGACTGTTGGTGAATACTTAGAGTCCCAAAAAATTGTAAATTCAAAAATGACTTTGGGCGAGTACTACAAAAGTCATGCTTTGGAGTGCGTGTATTTTGAGGATGATGATAATGATTTTGGGCCTCTAATTCCTTATAATAAGAATGTTGAAACTAAAAGCTATAGTTTTTAATTTTTTTATAATAATGAGTTCGAGTATAGTTCCGATAATAATTTTCCAACTTCTCATTTCCAAGAATCTGCACCTCGGTCTATGACTTTCGGCGAGGGTTTGCTCATGCTTGAGAATGAGAGGTACGAAGACCGTTATTGGGAAGAAAATCATTTGTGGGAACATGAATTGGATTTATTATTTGAATTCGACGACGATTTTTCTTTCGAAACTTTTGAAGTCGAGGAATGTTTTGAACCAAATGAGTATTTTTTGCCTACTTTGGAACAAACCATTCTTGACTTGGCCCATGGTTTAATATAGAATGAAAGTGAGGAGGAAATGGATGCAGTATCCATTTGCAATGAAATGATTTCGTCTTTGGATCCCAAATAAGAAGTTTCATTGAAAATGATCCTATCTCTTTCGAAATTCCAACTTTGAGTGATGATAACTCATCTCTTGAGTTTGAATTTCTTTCCTCCCCCTTTTCATTCTCCATTATCACACCGTCACAAGTACCCGATGAATCGGTGCCGAACTTTAAAACATTCAACCCTTTCACCAACAAGGAGTACTTGCTCGAGTTGCTTTCCCTGAAGGCATCTTTGCCTCCTTGTGCACCCCCTCCCATTCCAATTTGAAAATACTTGGGAGATGATTCAATTTTTCTTGGGCCCCATGTGTATTTGTCACCCTTCTTTTCCAAATCCCCCATCCTCCCGCCAAATTTTTTAATTGGGGATGGTTCATTTCTTACGCCTTACACATGCCTTCCTTTGTTCGAACGAAATTATTCTTTTTTGGGAGGCATGCATGAGTGGGAGGATTCGTCGTGGATCTTTCAAAGTCAAATCATTTTTGTGGTGGACCCTCAACTATTTAGACTTCTAGTGTATAGTTAGTGTGATGCCTAAATAATAGGTTGTATATAGTTAGCTTTTTATTCTTTCTTTCTTTTTATCTTTTCTTTCCTTTTTAATTTAGTCTAGTCTAATTAGTTAAAAATTTTATTCTTTCTTTTTGTTATGCTTTGGTAGTGACATGTTTTGTAGAATCATTGGACTTTTACTTTCACGAGATCGCTTCTTTTTGGGTAATATCGTTCTTTTCCTCTCTTTAACTTGGTTCTTAATTTACATTGAGGACAATGTCATTTTTTAAGTTAAGGGGTGTGGGATATTCTATCCATTCATTGATAGTTTATTTGATTTGATTATATGTTCTTCCCAAGCATACTTGTTCTTCCCAAGCATGCTTTTCTTGTAAAAATTAAAAATTTCAAAAAGATGTTCTTTCTTTTTTCTCCTTTGTTGGGCATTTTGCCTTTGTTTTCGATGATAAATTTTAATAATTGCCCGATCCGATAGACAACTCAATGATGCATGTTCTCGATTTTAGAAATTATTAGAATTTAGTCCTAATTATTGATATTATGAATAAATTCTTGAATTAAACTTTAATCCCATGAGCACATGCATTTTTCTTGTTTTATGGATTTGGTTTAAGATTTTTATAACTTGGTAATTTTTTGTTGCATTGTATATACTTGCACCGATTAAGCTTTGTAACTTTCGTCTTTTGTGAGTGTATACACTATTCTTTCCTCTTTCAAAACATTACCATCGTTGGTAATCTCTCTATTCTTTCATTGGATCGTTCATTGATTGAGTTCATATATAAAATGTATTACTTGAGCATGATTTTCAAAGTTTGTTTTTACTCGAGAATTGCATAAAGTTTGTGAAATGATCGTAGGCCATCTTTGTTATATTACCCGTATTAGCCTTGACCTTACCTTATATGTTTTCCCTCGTCAACCCCTTTGAGCCTTAATATAGCCTTTCTTTTCATTAACCGAAAATCCCATAACCAATTCCAAATTGGAGTTAAAACCATACATACACCTTCCATACTTTTGTTTAGAATGTTACTTGGGATTGAATTATGTTGTTGTCTTACGGTTGCAATTTAGGCATGTGAGAGTGTGAAAAGTAAAGAAAAGAAAAAGTGAAGAAAAAGATAAGGGAAAAGCTAAAGAAAACAAAAGAGAAAAATGAGAAAAAAAAGAAGAAAAGAGAAGAAAGAAAAGAGAAAGTTTGTATATGTTGTATATAGTGTTCGAATAAGCTTTGATTGCTCTCTAATTATTATATTTAATGCTTGATTATGGAACTATTTTTCCAATTTTGGAATTGCCCACATTTTCCCATTATCCCGAGTTTTCATTTTCGAACACTTTGAATCCGTACATATATATCCTTCGTTTCGTACCCTAGCCTAGCTTACATTACAACCATATACAAGTTCTATGTGATCTTAGGGTGCATTTTATTTAAAAAGTTTTAATAGTTTTGATAATCTGTGAAAACACATTTCGCCTCCTTTAATGAGCAGTATCTTTAATTGAGATTACAGTTTTTAATTTCCTATATAACGTTCTTCATTTGTGACATGTGTGCACCCTAGTTTCTCTTTCCATTTACTCTTTATGACCACATGTTCCGTGTGTTAACTCCCTGTTTCGAGTGAATTCGCTTGATGAGTGTAATGCCCGTGAGGATTGAATATATGCTTGCTTAAATTTTTATCCGATTTATTTAAGTTTTTGGCCAAGTCATTCTTTGCATGTGCTCGCTCCCCTCCTACATTTTAAGGTTTCAATTTGACGAAGTTCATTCTATAATGTTAATAATACGGACTTTTGTATGAATTCATTCCACCTTCTAATATTGTGTATGGAATTTTTTTTGCTATTGTTGAGTTTGTCACATGTGATTGGGCATTTTTTGAGGAAACTATATGATGTTTGTTAGGTTCATCCCTAAAAACCCTCACGAGATGACACTCGTCCACTAGGGTAACCTAGGGGTTTAACGGCTTATTGCATATGCTAAATGTAATCGATTGCTCGCGAAAGTGGCTTTTATGCTTTTATCTCTTTTGTATATACATCTTGTTTTGTGATTTTCTTATAGTTCTTCTTGCGTTGAATTTCATTACTAGGGACTAGAAATGTGTAAGTTAGGGGGTGTGATTCGTATCGAATTATGCATTTAATTACCCTCGAACTTAGGCTTTTCTGCCCCCTCGGGTACCGTAATTGCTCTATTTATGCTCATTAATCAGACAACCTCCGTCGTATATGCTAATAATTTATTTGAGGTATTATTGAGCATTTATAGGTGTTATGATGCTTAATATGAAGTTTGGGCGCGTTTCGGTAAAGTTCCGTCGCGATTCGCATGTTCAGGGGCATTTTCGTAATTTCACACCTCGGGATTTTTGCCCGAAGTATTCATGGAAGTTGTAACCCTTGGGCCAAGCTTCGCATGGCCGTGAACGATTCTCGAATCGGAGTCTGAACGAAGGAAACACAGGGCTATAATCAAAAAAGAATTATAAGAAAAAAAAACAATTTAATTAATTACCCTTATGTCCCCTTTCTTCTTTAATAACAATTTCATAAATTCCACCTATGTCCCTAACACGTTTTTTCGGGAAATCGAGATGGCAATTTTGGTTCCATTCTCGAGTTTTGCTCAGGTTTGGTTTCGTCCGAAATTCGAACCTTTCGTCCGAAATTGAAGCTTGATTATTGTCCACACGCGTGTATGGGTCGGTTGGCTCGAGTTCATGGGTTCTTGGAATACCCATTTTGGGCATTTCCAAGCTTTGGCTTCCATGGCGGTGGTTGCCATTTTTGGATGTGGAAGTGGTGGGTATATCGTTTTTGATTGAGCTTTGGTCTCGGGTTCTATGTTTGCAGTGTCATAATACACACATGGAGCTTTGTCTTTGCTAGTTTCCAATTGCGTTTTTGGCCATTACACGCAGAACACAAATGGAAGTGGTGGGATGCCACTATTCACGCGATCGATCGGCCCATACCCGGCGATCGATCGGTGTTTGGGATTTTTCCTTCGATGTTTGATAGTGTGCCCTTGGCCCTTTTTGCAGTCGACCGGCCACCACCCCCGGTCGACCGGAACCCTGTATTTTGCCTGAGATTTGCTGCTCCACTTTCCTTTCCTATTTTCTACTTTCTTTTTTTCTTTTCTTTTTATTGTATAATTGTAACTTATGTCATTTTTTCTTTTCTTATTTCTTTTTTTTATTTGTTTTTCCTACTTTGTATAAATAGGGCCATTTGGTTTTATTTGGAGGCAATTCGTTTTAGTTCCAAAAATATTAGTTTTATCTCTTTTTTAGTTTTGTAACCTAGGTTTAGTGAGATATTGGGGATTTTTGTCGAGACCACCCCTCTCCCCCATTTGTGTTGTGGTTTGACACCCATTAATGTAAGTGGATATTTTTTCTTGCCTTGTTCATTTATTTCCATGCTTTGCATTTAATTTCTTGCCTAGATTTATTGTGTGACCTAGTTTAATTTAGTGTTGATTTAATTAATTAGTTAATTTATTTAATATTATTTAATATGCTTAGGGGTTGATTTAAATTAGGTTGTGTCGGATTGAACTCACCTTGGGTTGACATGTTGCTTTGCTTTGGTGATGGAGTTTATGTATTTATTTCGAGTGGGTTGTCCTAGTTATTACGCCTAGGAGATTTAACGGAGTATATCATGTATGCTCCGTATTTATGACCTTTCGTGCATAATTTCTGGGGTATTTGTTGACGCCAAAATTATATTAATCTTTTATACGAATTTAGGGATGTGATAACTCTTGATTTAATTAACTGTCGAAACGAGACGCAATCTTAATAACTCGTGAACCCATGTAATCATTTTATATTAATTAACTCAGGGTGAGGGATATTAGACACAACCTATAGTTTTATTCGATTTGTTAACGTAGTTTAATATACACTCGCCTAGATTAATCTTTTTATTTTTTTGACAATATCTTTTTCACTTTAATTTAGAAGTATTAAATCCATTAAATTCTAGGAACTGGTCTCTATGGATTTTTCGATACCCGGGCTTGCCACTATACTCCCTTAAAATAGTTTAGTCAATAATTTAGGTTTTTATATTAAGGCGGTAAACAGAAAACAACGATCGACATTTTGACACGCGCTAATTTTCAGCCTTAATCACACACCATATCCAAAATTTCTCATTTGATTCCTTATGTTCTTCTTCCTAAGTGGTGACTGACTGTCGTCACCCAACGCTGCTCCGTATGAGCTAAAATTTGTCCACAATTTAATTATGGTTCCACTTCACTCTACTGCACACAATTGCCTTTGTATTACCTCCATCAAATGGTCCATCACACTTCCTTTCTTTCCAGGATTCTTTAAAAAGACTCCTCGAAATAATACCCCCGACTCTCTCCCTGTTTACAAATGTTGGGTGAGTTTGAAGTTGTATCACTGTTCTCTATAACAGTGCTTGGGGAATCTACTGTCCCCGAGTGATTATTCTATTTGTCAATTGCCTCGAACATTTATTTATGGTGAATTCTATCACGGTCATCGTTCCCCGAATACTCTATATTTTTTGCCTCTCCTCCCCTCCTGCAGTTCTTTTGGCGACCCTCGCTGGTCGCCCAATATTGTTCGATGTACCATACCCAACCGAACTAGTATATGAGTCACATCAGCTATACTTAATACCAGGAGAATGTAAGTCACATACGTGGAGGAATACAATAATCCTATCATAAGGCTCTACATCAAAGAATACTAAGCTAAAATGTGAAAACATGCATAGATCCTAAGGACACTAGAACCTGATGCTCTGATACCATCTGTAACACCCCACCTAATAAAATACCAGGTGATCAGTCTTATATCAAATTATATAGTAATCTCATTTGTTTCATTCTTAGCATAATTGTCGAAACTTTTTACACCATTACTAACCACTTAGTATTCAAAAAGCTGAAGTCAAATTTTATCTTTTAATTAAACTAACATACATGCAAAAACATAAACTAAGCCATTCACACCAATATGAAACTGAAACAAATTGAATAATTAATAAAAAACTTGCCGAACAATCCCTCGGCTAAAATTCCAATCTAATTAAATAGCCAACAATGAATAGAATAATCTGATAACTGAATTTGAAAGTAACTGGCCAACAAGCCCTACATAACTATAACTGAGCATAAATCCCTAATCTAGGAACAAAGGGATGAATCGTCTAATACAAACTCCTTCTAGCATCCACATGTACCGCAACTGTGTGTCCCTGGAATAGATATCAAGTCTGGCGTCCCTTTGGCTAAACACCTAAAAAGTTTTGAAAATATTTTTATAGCAAGTGTTTAGTACACAAAACGTTTTGAAAATATTTAGCAAGTAATTTATCACAATAAAATTGGTTATTGATTACACATGTTAGGATCACGTACACTCTCTTGAGTTTTTTCCTCACCCCTCATCTATAGTGAGCACCTAATGCTTTATACTTAGCCCACGTAGCTATACTACCCAAGCTAACCAGACTAAAGTATCTCACTGAACGTATCTACACTTCTAAGTTCTCGTATCGCCCATACAGTACACCCATTTATTAACATCTCTCATATGTTAATTATTTACAAAGTAACATTACCGCATATGTTATCTTTCCATATTCATCATTAAGTCTCACTACTTAATTTACTTTGAATGTAAGTGTGCCATCTAATCGTCTACTATTCCACTTAAGTAGATTATTCACATGCATATATATTTCACACATAATACATATACTATAAGTGTATTTTCCACTACAAAGTCCTATTATCACACATTTAGGACTTATTGGTTCGGACTTTGCCATCGACCCCAATTCATCCTATCATTTACATTGGTCTGGATAGCCATTGACCCCAATGTAAAGGTTATTCGTATATTGGTCTGGACATCCATCGACCCCAATATATTTAGTACGACTTAGGCATTCACATTGCCTAGTGATTAGTATAGTAGGTATTCACGCCACCTATTAGTTTACATTGGTCCGGATAGTCACCGACCGCAATGTAAATATTATGCTTGCACATATATTGGTCCGGATAGCCATCGACCCCAATATAGTTAGTATGCCTTAGGCAATCACACCGCCTAAGTAATTAGTATAATATGTTTTCACCCAACCTCATAGTTCACATTGGTACGCAGTATATTTACCTCTAATACTCACCGTACCTTTTATTGTATGATTTATTTCACTATCGTATTAATCTAAGCCTTCACATAAATTATAAAGGTCCTTAGATACCCCTTATATATAATTTCAGTAGTTAAATCAATATTTACACCACTGATATACTTATTAATTCATTCTAAGTTCCCCTAATTTGTTATCTTTCTCTTTGATAAATTACGATATAATTCATCCCAATTTATTTTCGTCTTAATCCTCTCAATAACACTAACTTACAAGGCCAATTTAAGCCTACTTTAATATAATAAATCCCTTATTATATTATACCAAAGTTCCAAGAGTTTTCCAAGATAACCGTTGAGGAAGTCTAGGCTAAAAAAGGAAAATTTTATATTTTCTTGGACTCG
This sequence comes from Sambucus nigra, assembly GCA_949130495.1. Taxonomy (NCBI): domain Eukaryota; kingdom Viridiplantae; phylum Streptophyta; class Magnoliopsida; order Dipsacales; family Adoxaceae; genus Sambucus; species Sambucus nigra. The sequence continues at coordinate 554,032,398 of OX422209.1, forward strand.
AATTGGTTTGCCCCGGACCGGTTCTTTTTATCCGGATCGGTTTGCCCAGGACCGGTTCCCTTCACAACATTTCCTCTTCTTCATTTCGCAAATGCGTTTTTCACCATTAACACACCTATAACTTCCGTGTTTATCCACCACACTTCAAACCAATTGTCCCAAACCCTTCCCACATGTGTTAAGACAGTTTCTAACGTAATTTTTGCATCAAAACACTACGAATAACAATTAAGAATGGATTTAAACATCTAATCCTCGTGAACCCTAGGTTTTCATGTTTCCTCTATTATTCATCAAAAACTAAGATTTAATTCATTTTAACTACCACATCTTCTATGATATCAATTCCTCTACAGGATTAAATCATTCTACATGCAAATCCCTAACCAACATGGATCAAATTTATTCTTTTTCTCCCAAGAACATGGATTTTATCAAAACTATTATCAAAAACCTACGCATGGGCATTATAACTACACATTTAATTGCAATAAACAACTTGCCTTTGATTTTTGGATTTGATTTGGTAGCTGATGTTCGTGTGGGGTTGATTTCCTCCTCCAATCTCCCTCCTCAAGGGGTTTAATGTGCAAGGACACCTTGAATCCTTCACAGTTCCTTCTTTAATCCTTGGGAATTTTTTCTCACTTATCTTAGGTTTAGAATGGTTTTTTCTTCCGTTCAACACACTTAGACTTAGGTTAATTATACCTAATCCCGTTTTAAGGCTTACGAGCCAAGCCCAAATGACCCGAACACCCCCGCGTGGGCTCGATTATGCCTAAAAATACCCCGAGACCCGATTATTATCCTCAGGTACTCCTTTACGACTATCCAAACCTCTACGGATTCAACCATGCACTCAGAATTGTCATCCGAAATACTTTATGATATCCTCTAATTTCGACCTCAAAAATGCGATATAACAAAATTCGAATAATTTAGTCCAACCTCCTCATATTTAAATAGTTGATCCAATTCAAATAAAATCTCCAAATTATAAATTTAAATTTCTCCAATTTAAATAAATATTATTTCTCCCAAAATACTTAAACTCTAAGTCCCTCAAAAAATGCGGGGTGTTACATACTCCCCCCCTTACGAAGGAATTTCGTCCTCGAAATTAACATTAAGCCTAGTACTCCAAATTTTAACTAGCTCCCAAGCTACCTACCCTTAAAATAACTACACCCCTATTTTCGACTTATAATCACAAATTATTTAAAAATAATTAAATTAGTTAACTAGGGTGCCCATACACCTTGTAACTGTGCTCAACCGCACAAATAATACTCGAGTTATTCCGGGCTGAAATCATAATATGACTTCCATCTCGTAGTCATAACCACATACATGTAAAATAATCTAGGTACCCAACCCATAGACTAATGACCAAAGATCTCCCCACTTCCAACGTTGTGCTAAGTTTCATGCGTGTGACGTCTTGCAAAGCAAAATTCAAACAAGGAACCCCCCGATACACTAAAACCTAACATTGTCGGTCGTGGCGATCCGTTAGGCCCTCAGTCCATGGAGCGCACCCCTTAAATACCCGTCTATTGACATAAAAGTATATACATCCACGCTTATGCCACAAAAGATAACATATAATATCGTTCCCTTACTATCATTAGTTTTCTTATGTGAAATAAATTTCGAGCTATATCACCCAGCTTGAAAAGAAACCTATCTACCCCTGACTCTCATCAGTAAATGCCCCTACACATGGGATTAAACATAACAATAGAATGAAATATTCATATCAGTCTATTATGAAACACATAATAACATATATACACACATACATAGGTTAAACCCTCTTTTAGGCGACACCTAGCAAACTAAATCTTATGCTGGAACAACTAACCCAAAATCTTGCTATAACTGGCACTATAGCCTAAACCATCGTTAACCAGTCAAAACTCAGCAGGTAGTCTACTCAATTCTCATAACTCTTCAAAGAAGTAAACTAACACCTAATGCATCAATCCTTAATGTACACCTGTTCTCTCATAAGCGGTACCAAAAGTTTCGCTACCCCACGATAACTAATCATACATATCCATCATAAATCCACTACTACCAACACACCCATTACATCTGACTCACTCATGAATTTTAGTGCTAATAGTAAAATGTTGTGACTTACCCATGCACTAGAAATGTATCATGTACTCATATGGATAAGGTGAAGCTCTATCTCTAATTTCCATTTAGCTTACCTGGTCAATAGTTCCTGAGCATAACTCTCATGCCAAAACTGACCCACCATGTGTTGCAATGGTTACATATTATGGATCTCATCCAATAGTGGCCCCCTGCCTTGCTGTAGGGTAATCCTTCTTCCTGTGGTCCCTTACTGGGTATACCCTTACGTCATTCTTCACTAGCACTATTTAATCTAATCTCGCTTATAGGTTAAATTTTGCAACCTTATGGGCTCCTTTATCTTAAAAGCGTTGATGTAAGCTTGCAAACAAAACATATTGACGACCTCAACACTAGTCATCCTAGTCTAATTTCCCATCCATTATTGTGTGTTCTCCCATGGTTCGTTATACACTTGCGGGTTCCTTTATCATTCTCCGTATCCCCTTCGTTGATTACGAAATTTGCTAAATAAAGTATCGTCTCTCTCATGAACGGTCACTATCTTACCGACTTAATAAACTCTGAAATTCCACTTACATCCTTGTCTGAATAGCGGATGGATGATCTTATAGTCACACTAATTCGTATCGAATTATACATTTAATTACCCTCGAACTTAGGCATTTTCGCCCCCTCGGATGCCGTAATTGCTATATTTATGCTCGTTAATTATACAACCTCCATTTTATATGCTAATACTTTATTTGAGGTAAAGTTCAGCCGTGATTCGCACGTTCAGGGGCATTTTTGTAATTTCACACTTCGGGATTTTTTCCTGAAGAATTCATGGAAGTTGTAGCCCTCGGGCCAAGCTTTGCGTGGCCGTGAACAGTGCTCGAATCGGAGTCCGAACGAAAGAAACACGGAGCTTCAATCGGAAAGGAATTATAAGAAAAAAATAACAATTTAATTAATTACCCTTGTGTCCCTTTTCTTCTTTAATAACAATTCCATAAATTCCACCTATGTCCCTAACACGTTTTTTCTGGAGATGGCGATTTTTGTTCCATGCTCGGGTTTTGGTTTCATCCAAAATTCGAGCATTTTGTCTGAAATTGAATCTTGATTATTGTTCACACGCGTGTATGGGTCGGTTGGCTCGAGTTCATGGGTTCTTAGAGTACCCATTTTGGGCATTTCCAAGCTTTGCCTTCCATGGAGGTGGTTGCCATTTTTGGACATGGAAGTGGTGGGTATCTCGTTTTTTATGGAGCTTTGGTCTCGGGTTCTATGTTTGGAGTGTCACAATACACACATGGATCTTTGTCTTTGCTAGTTTCCAATTGCGTTTTTGGCCATTACACGTAGAACACAAATGGAAGTGGTGGGCTGCCACTATTCATGCGGTCGACTGACCCATACTAGGCGGTCGACCGGTGTTTGGGATTTTGCCTTCGATGTTTGACAGTGTGCCCTTGGACCTTTTTACGGTTGACCGTACACCACCCCCGGTCAATCGGTACTCTGTATTTTCCCCGAGATTTGCTGCTCCACTTTCCTTTCCTATTTTTTATTTTCTTTTCTTTTTATTGTATAATTGTAACTTAAGTCATTTTTTCTTTTCTTATTTATTTTTCTTTACTTGTTTTTCCCACTTTGTATAAATAGGACCACTTGCTTTTATTTGGAGACAATTAGTTTAGTTCCAAAAATAGTAGTTTTATCTCTTTTTTAGTTTTGTAACCTAGGTTTAGTAAGATATTGGGGATTTTTTTGGAGACCACCCCTCTCCCCCATTTATGTTGTGGTTTGACACCCATTAATGTAAGTGGATATTTTTTCTTACCTTGTTCATTTAATTCCATGCTTTGCATTTAATTTCTTGCCTAGATTTATTGTGTGCCCTAGTTTAATTTAGTGTTGCTTTAATTAATTAGTTAATTTATTTAATGTCATTTAATATGCTCAGGGGCTAATTTAAATTAGGTTGTGAAGGATTGAACTCACCTTGGGTTGACGTGTTGCTTTGCTTTGGTGATGGAGTTTACGTATTTATTTCGAGTGGGTTGTCCTAGTTATTACGCCTAGGAGATTTAACGGTGTATATCATGTATGCTCCTTATTTACGACCTTTCATGCATAATTTTTGGGGCATTTGTTGATGCCAAAATCATATTAGTTTTTTTATGCGAATTTAGGGGTGTGACAACTCTTGATTTAATTAACTGTCGAAACGAGACGCAATCTTAATAACTCGTGAACCCATATGACCATTTTATACTAATTAAATCAGGGTGAGGGATATTTGACGCAACCTATAGTTCTATTCTCTTTGTTAACGTAGTTTAATTTACACTCGCCTAGATTAATCTTTTCATTTTGTTATCTTTTATTTTTTTGCTGATAATATCTTTTTCACTTTAATTTAGAAGTATTAAATCCATTAAATTCTAGCAACTCGTTTCTATGGATTTTTCGATACCTGGACTTGTCGCTATACTCCCATAAAAGAGTGTAGTCAATAGTTTAGGTTTTTGTATTAAGGCGGTGAACAGAAAACAACGATCGACGTTTTAACACGCGCTACTTTTCACCCTTAATCAAAATGGCGCCGTTGCCGGGGACGAGCCTGTTTTAGAATTTATTTGATTTATTATTTCGTAATATTTTCTTTCTATTTGTATTTTTCGCCTAACATTTTTGTAGGACTTCTACATTTGAGCACTAAGAAACGCTTGAATTTTTCACGCGCGCATCACTTTGTGGAATTCGCCACTTCGAGCCTATTTTGGGGTAAGCATGTCTTATTTCAATTCTTTCAGTAATCATTATGATAATTCTCAAAATCCTCACAAACCTATGACTTTTGGTGAATACTTAGAGTCCCAAAAATTGTAAATTCAAAAATGACTTTGGGCGAGTACTACAAAAGTCATGCTTTGGAGTGCGTGTATTTTGAGGATGATGATAATGATTTTGGGCCTCTAATTCCTTATAATAAGAATGTTGAAACTAAAAGCTATAGTTTTTAATTTTTTTTATAATAATGAGTTCGAGTATAGTTCCGATAATAATTTTCCAACTTCTCATTTCCAAGAATCTGCACCTCGGCCTATGACTTTCGGCGAGGGTTTGCTCATGCTTGAGAATGAGAGGTACGAAGACCGTTATTGGGAAGAAAATCATTTGTGGGAACATGAATTGGATTTATTATTTGAATTCGACGACGATTTTTCTTCCGAAACTTTTGAAGTCGAGGAATGTTTTGAACCAAATGAGTATTTTTTGCCTACTTTGGAACAAACCATTCTTGACTTGGCCCATGGTTTAATATAGAATGAAAGTGAGGAGGAAATGGATGCAGTATCCATTTGCAATGAAATGATTTCGTCTTTGGATCCCAAATAAGAAGTTTCATTGAAAATGATCCTATCTCTTTCGAAATTCCAACTTTGAGTGATGATAACTCATCTCTTGAGTTTGAATTTCTTTCCTCCCCCTTTTCATTCTCCATTATCACACCGTCACAAGTACCCGATGAATCGGTGCCGAACTTTAAAACATTCAACCCTTTCACCAACAAGGAGTACTTGCTCGAGTTGCTTTCCCTGAAGGCATCTTTGCCTCCTTGTGCACCACCTCCCATTCCAATTTGAAAATACTTGGGAGATGATTCAATTTTTCTTGGGCCCCATGTGTATTTGTCACCCTTCTTTTCCAAATCCCCCATCCTCCCGCCAAATTTTTTAATTGGGGATGGTTCATTTCTTACGCCTTACACATGCCTTCCTTTGTTCGAACGAAATTATTCTTTTTTGGGAGGCATGCATGAGTGGGAGGATTCGTCGTGGATCTTTCAAAGTCAAATCATTTTTGTGGTGGACCCTCAACTATTTAGACTTCTAGTGTATAGTTAGTGTGATGCCTAAATAATAGGTTGTATATAGTTAGCTTTTTATTCTTTCTTTCTTTTTATCTTTTCTTTCCTTTTTAATTTAGTCTAGTCTAATTAGTTAAAAATTTTATTCTTTCTTTTTGTTATGCTTTGGTAGTGACATGTTTTGTAGAATCATTGGACTTTTACTTTCACGAGATCGCTTCTTTTTGGGTAATATCGTTCTTTTCCTCTCTTTAACTTGGTTCTTAATTTACATTGAGGACAATGTCATTTTTTAAGTTAAGAGGTGTGGGATATTCTATCCATTCATTGATAGTTTATTTGATTTGATTATATGTTCTTCCCAAGCATACTTGTTCTTCCCAAGCATGCTTTTCTTGTAAAAATTAAAAATTTCAAAAAGATGTTCTTTCTTTTTTCTCCTTTGTTGGGCATTTTGCCTTTGTTTTCGATGATAAATTTTAATAATTGCCCGATCCGATAGACAACTCAATGATGCATGTTCTCGATTTTAGAAATTATTAGACTTTAGTCCTAATTATTGATATTATGAATAAATTCTTGAATTAAACTTTAATCCCATGAGCACATGCATTTTTCTTGTTTTATGGATTTGGTTTAAGATTTTTATAACTTGGTAATTTTTTGTTGCATTGTATATACTTGCACCGATTAAGCTTTGTAACTTTCGTCTTTTGTGAGTGTATACACTATTCTTTCCTCTTTCAAAACATTACCATCGTTGGTAATCTCTCTATTCTTTCATTGGATCGTTCATTGATTGAGTTCATATATAAAATGTATTACTTGAGCATGATTTTCAAAGTTTGTTTTTACTCGAGAATTGCATAAAGTTTGTGAAATGATCGTAGGCCATCTTTGTTATATTACCCGTATTAGCCTTGACCTTACCTTATATGTTTTCCCTCGTCAACCCCTTTGAGCCTTAATATAGCCTTTTTTTTCATTAACCGAAAATCCCATAACCAATTCCAAATTGGAGTTAAAACCATACATACACCTTCCATACTTTTGTTTAGAATGTTACTTGGGATTGAATTATGTTGTTGTCTTACGGTTGCAATTTAGGCATGTGAGAGTGTGAAAAGTAAAGAAAAGAAAAAGTGAAGAAAAAGATAAGGGAAAAGCTAAAGAAAACAAAAGAGAAAAATGAGAAAAAAAAGAAGAAAAGAGAAGAAAGAAAAGAGAAAGTTTGTATATGTTGTATATAGTGTTCGAATAAGCTTTGATTGCTCTCTAATTATTATATTTAATGCTTGATTATGGAACTATTTTTCCAATTTTGGAATTGCCCACATTTTCCCATTATCCCGAGTTTTCATTTTCGAACACTTTGAATCCGTACATATATATCCTTCGTTTCGTACCCTAGCCTAGCTTACATTACAACCATATACAAGTTCTATGTGATCTTAGGGTGCATTTTATTTAAAAAGTTTTAATAGTTTTGATAATCTGTGAAAACACATTTCGCCTCCTTTAATGAGCAGTATCTTTAATTGAGATTACAGTTTTTAATTTCCTATATAACGTTCTTCATTTGTGACATGTGTGCACCCTAGTTTCTCTTTCCATTTACTCTTTATGACCACATGTTCCGTGTGTTAACTCCCTGTTTCGAGTGAATTCGCTTGATGAGTGTAATGCCCGTGAGGATTGAATATATGCTTGCTTAAATTTTTATCCGATTTATTTAAGTTTTTGGCCAAGTCATTCTTTGCATGTGCTCGCTCCCCTCCTACATTTTAAGGTTTCAATTTGACGAAGTTCATTCTATAATGTTAATAATACGGACTTTTGTATGAATTCATTCCACCTTCTAATATTGTGTATGGAATTTTTTTTGCTATTGTTGAGTTTGTCACATGTGATTGGGCATTTTTTGAGGAAACTATATGATGTTTGTTAGGTTCATCCCTAAAAACCCTCACGAGATGACACTCGTCCACTAGGGTAACCTAGGGGTTTAACGGCTTATTGCATATGCTAAATGTAATCGATTGCTCGCGAAAGTGGCTTTTATGCTTTTATCTCTTTTGTATATACATCTTGTTTTGTGATTTTCTTATAGTTCTTCTTGCGTTGAATTTCATTACTAGGGACTAGAAATGTGTAAGTTAGGGGGTGTGATTCGTATCGAATTATGCATTTAATTACCCTCGAACTTAGGCTTTTCTGCCCCCTCGGGTACCGTAATTGCTCTATTTATGCTCATTAATCAGACAACCTCCGTCGTATATGCTAATAATTTATTTGAGGTATTATTGAGCATTTATAGGTGTTATGATGCTTAATATGAAGTTTGGGCGCGTTTCGGTAAAGTTCCGTCGCGATTCGCATGTTCAGGGGCATTTTCGTAATTTCACACCTCGGGATTTTTGCCCGAAGTATTCATGGAAGTTGTAACCCTTGGGCCAAGCTTCGCATGGCCGTGAACGATTCTCGAATCGGAGTCTGAACGAAGGAAACACAGGGCTATAATCAAAAAAGAATTATAAGAAAAAAAAACAATTTAATTAATTACCCTTATGTCCCCTTTCTTCTTTAATAACAATTTCATAAATTCCACCTATGTCCCTAACACGTTTTTTCGGGAAATCGAGATGGCAATTTTGGTTCCATTCTCGAGTTTTGCTCAGGTTTGGTTTCGTCCGAAATTCGAACCTTTCGTCCGAAATTGAAGCTTGATTATTGTCCACACGCGTGTATGGGTCGGTTGGCTCGAGTTCATGGGTTCTTGGAATACCCATTTTGGGCATTTCCAAGCTTTGGCTTCCATGGTGGTGGTTGCCATTTTTGGATGTGGAAGTGGTGGGTATATCGTTTTTGATTGAGCTTTGGTCTCGGGTTCTATGTTTGCAGTGCCATAATACACACATGGAGCTTTGTCTTTGCTAGTTTCCAATTGCGTTTTTGGCCATTACACGCAGAACACAAATGGAAGTGGTGGGATGCCACTATTCACGCGATCGATCGGCCCATACCCGGCGATCGATCGGTGTTTGGGATTTTTCCTTCGATGTTTGATAGTGTGCCCTTGGCCCTTTTTGCAGTCGACCGACCACCACCCTCGGTCGACCGGAACCCTGTATTTTGCCTGAGATTTGCTGCTCCACTTTCCTTTCCTATTTTCTACTTTCTTTTTTTCTTTTCTTTTTATTGTATAATTGTAACTTATGTCATTTTTTCTTTTCTTATTTCTTTTTTTTATTTGTTTTTCCTACTTTGTATAAATAGGGCCACTTGGTTTTATTTGGAGGCAATTCGTTTTAGTTCCAAAAATATTAGTTTTATCTCTTTTTTAGTTTTGTAACCTAGGTTTAGTGAGATATTGGGGATTTTTGTCGAGACCACCCCTCTCCCCCATTTGTGTTGTGGTTTGACACCCATTAATTTTACGATTTATTTCGCTATCGTATTAATCTAAGCCTTCACATAAATTCTAAAGGGCCCTAGTTACCCCTTATATATAATTTCAATAGTTAAATCAATATTTACACCACTGATGTACTTATTAATTCATTCGAAGTTCCCGTAATTTTTTATCTTTCTCTCCGATAAATTACGACATAATTCATCCCAATTTATTCTCATCTTAATCCTCTCAATAAGACTAACTTACAAGCCCAATTTAAGCCTACTTTAATATAATAAATCCCTTATTATATTCTACTAAAGTTTCAAGAGTTTTCTAAGATAACTGTTTAGGAAGTCTAGGCCAAAAAAGGAAAATTTTATATTTCTGGGACCCGGATCGGTTTGCCCCAGACCGGTTCCGTTCACATCACTTCCTCTTCTTTGTTTTGCACATGCATTTTTCACCATTAACCGATAACTTTCATGTTTCTCCACCAAACTTAAAACCAATTGCCCCCTTCCCACACGTATTAAGATAGTTTTTAACATAATTTTTGCATTAAACCATTACGGATAACATTCAATAATGGATTTAAATATCTAATCCTCGAGAACCCTAGGTTTTCACGTTCTTCCTCTATTATTCATCAAAAGCTCAAATTTAATTCGTTTTAATTACCATATCTTCTATGATACCAAATCCTCTATAGGTGTATATCATTCTACATGCAAATCCCTAACTAACATGCATCAAATTTATTCATTTTCTGCCAAGAACATGGATTTTATCAAAAAAATTATCAAAACCATATGTATGGGCAATATAACTACACATTTAATAGTAATCAACAACTTTCCTTTCATTGTTTGATCTGATTTCGTGCATGATGTTGGTGTGGGGTTGATTTTCTCCTCCAATTTCCCTCCTCAAGTGGTTTAATGTGCAAGGACACCTTGAGTCCTTCACAGCTCATTCTTTAAGCCTTGGGAATGTTTTCTCTTTTCTCTTAGGTTTATAATGGTGTTTTCTGCCATTTAACACACTTAAACTTAGCTTAATTATACCTAATCCCGTTTTTAGGCTTACGGGCCAGACCCAAATGACCCGAACACCCCTGCGTGGGCCCGATTATGCCTAAAAATTTCTCGAGGCCCGCCCGATTACTACCCTCATGTACTCTTTTTCGACTATCTCGACCTATCCAGAGTCAATCGTGCACTCAGAATTGTCATCCAAAATACTTTATAATATCCTCTAATTTCGACCTAAAAAATGCGACACAACAAAAATTCTAATCATTTAGTCTAGCCTCGCCAGATTTAAATAGTTCATCCAATTCAAATAAAATCTCCAAATTATAAATTTAAATTTCTCCAATTTAAATAAATTTTATTTCTCCCAAAATACTTAAATTCTAAGTCCTCAAAATTGCTGGGTATTATAATAATTTGGTCAAAAAATAATCCAAGAATCCAACTTAGAAATTACAACAAATTAGAGAGAGATCAAAGACAACCGAAGATCATCAGAAAATTTATGCAGACCATGGCCGAAAGTCTGTAAAATTCCAAGTTAATGACCAAATATTTTTTGAAAGATTCTCCTCGAAAAGGATTTTACGCCTCGGAAAGAAAGGAAAACTATCCCCCATATATATTGGACCTTTACCTATTTATAAACATATTGGACCTATAGCCTACCAATTAGAATTATCCAATATTCACAATATATTCAATGTATCCTAGTTACGTCAGTATATATCTAATCCCTCCCATACTATTGTAGACACCGCATTATAGGACCCCCTAAAGTCTCTGCTTAGGTCATTGGAACCTTCCCGTTTACCATAAGCCCGAGGTCATACTTTGAATGCCGATCTAGAGGCCATCGATCACTCCTGAGCCTCTTTTAGCTCCGGTTAACTTCATCATCAGAGTGAAAGCTCAATGAATCTTCAAAAGCATCTAAATACCTTTTCCAATGATCCACCCCGTGAATGAATTATCATAACGATTCGGACAAACGAACCATTTTACTATCAAAAACTGATCTAGAGTCCAACGGGTGATCTCGGTTCCTGATTTGACCCTAATAAACTTCATGGTCAAAGCGAAAGCTCAATGAATCTTCAAAAGGAACTGAAACCCTTTTCTAACGGTCTGATCCGCACATGAAATGGCATAACCATTCGGACTAACGATCCGTTTTCCCCTAAAAACTGATCTAGAGGTAACCGGGTGCTTTTGAGCCCTTTTTGACCACAGTCAAATCTCTTAACCGCGTGAAGCTCTTTGGAACATCGAAGTGCCTCACATAACCTTTCCAATGGTCTACCATGTGTGTAATTCATACTTACGATTTGGATGAATGATCCATCATCATTCGCTGATCTTATGTCCAAAGGACCGACAACGCTTTTGAGCCCCATTTAACCAAAAGAAACTCCCAGACCTGGGAGCGGTCCAAAGGATTCTCAAAGGTCTCTAAATAACCTTTTCAACAGTCTGCTCCGTGCATGATTCAAACTTACAGTTTGGATGAACAATCCATCGTCGTTCGATGATATCCTATCCAAAGGCCCGATCAGTGCTTCCGAGCCTCGTTATATCCAAAGTCATCTCTCAGAACCGAGAGAGGCCCAAAGGATTATCAAATTTATCCGAATAAAATTTCCAATGGTCCACCTCTTGTTCGATTCGGACTTATGATTTGGACGAATGACCCATCGTCATTTGACGATCTCGTGTCCAAAGGACTAATGGGCGCTTTTGATCTCTATTTGACCCAAATTCATCTCCTGGAGCCAGGATCATCCCAAGGATTCCAAAAGGTCTCTGAATAGTGTTTCCAACAGTATGCCCTGTGTGCTATTTAGACTTACGGATTTCATTTTATGACCTTCTTTCCTAAAATATCTGCACGAGACTGCCAATTGGCAGGTCCATTTCCCTGCCTATCGGCAGGGTGTCTAGTGTTACATGTCGACAAGTCAAGGATAATGTCAATCGGTAGTCCCTAACCCTATGTAAGGAGAGCATGAGGTCACTTTGAAAGACACCTCATAAACATGAACTTCAATCATCTCAACAATATTATTCTTAAGTCAATGAGGTTTCCTTATTTGAATCCTTTATCCACCTTTCATTTCCATCACTCTCACACCCAATTTAGAAAAATCCTCCTACATATTTACCCACTTGCGAGGAAGCTCATCAACGATTAAGATCAATCTCCAAGTTTCCAAAAAAGGTCCAAACATTTTTTTCTCTCTTAAATTTTTTTTTTTGCGTTAGTTGAATAAGTTCTTAATTTAGATTTTACTTTATATCATACAAATACTAATCTTCAATCATTTATTAGTAATATTGAAAATTATGTATTTTCAACAAAAGAAACCCAAAACATGAAAAATAGGGTTACACCTATAAGTTCCGACGGTATTTTTCACCACATTTTCTCAAAACTAAAAACACTTTTTTCTTACACACACATATAATAAAATCCAAGTTTGAACTTTGGGGATAAACCCCACCCTCGTATTGCATGCGAACTATGCATACTTTGATGCCTTTGTAGGCATCTCGAGATAAAACTCGAGACTCGAGTCCTATTTTCCTATTTTCCCCTTCTTCACGTTTTATCCATATACTATTTGCATATATCATATTTGTGATTCATATTTGTGTCTTATCTAACACATATTATCATTTCATCACATCGACCAATATCTTGATAAGATCACATATCACATATCAAATTTTTAATTATTATTTTGATTATATTCCTATGGATGACCTCACTCTGTCTTTTCCATGATGCGAGTCCAGCGATTTCGATCTCCACTTATATATGCACGCGCACACACTTCATGAAAAAATTAGAGAAAATAGTAACATAATCCCATGAGAGACCAAAAGAGAAGGATGGGTTCCTAACACCTTCCCATTCCGTGTGACACCCCGCCCAAATAAATACCAGGTGATCAGTCCTATATCAAATTTAAAACAGGAATCTCAGGGGTTCATTCTTAGCATCACTGTCGAAAACTTTTTAAAACTTTACTAACCACCTAGTATTCAAAAAGACTGATGTCAAATTTTATCTTTTTATTAAACAATTAAATATGCTTGCTGAATAACAAATAAACCATACATCCAAACCATGAGTCTAAAACAGTACTAAATGACTAAATGACATGCCGAATAAACAATCAGCTCAAAATCCCAATAATAATAATTCAATAAATGAATACATAAACCAAATACTGAGTCTAAAAGTAAAAAGGGGAAACATGACCTGAATGAATCTACAACTGAGATAAGAATCCTACTCTAGGAATAAAGAAATGATACGTATAAATCAAATCCTGCAACCATCCACAATGTTGCAGCTGCGTAACCCTGGAATAGATAAGTCAACTATGGCATCCCTGTGGCTGGACACCTGTTAATATACATATACATAGACAAGAGATAGGAAGTACAAGAAACGGGTCAGAACCCGATTTATAAAAATGTTTAGCAAGCATTTTATTACAATAAAATAAATGAAATGCGTAGTATATAATGTTCATAATTGCTTTTATGGTCCCACTCTCTTGAGGACAATATCACCCCTCTTCTATAGTGCACACCTATCGCATTCATTTATTCCGCCTAGCCATCTGACACACTTCTAACTAGAAAAAAGGCTTATCCTTCTAGTTACCCCTCATAGTAGTATATCATATTTGATCTCAACAATTATCATTTTTAAACAAGTGTTATCACACTAAAGTCAAGTATTTACTATTTACGTTTATATAAGATTTCACTATCTTAAAAGTCTGTAATTATCTCATTGTAGATATACCATAAGCATACATATATATCCCTCACTATTATATATATGTATTAACACAATCTTAATAGCCTACAATTATCACATTGTAATTATATCACAAGTATACATATATATCCACCACCATTATATATATATATACTAACACAGCAACCTAAGGATACACCTATAGTGCATTGCATACTCTGCTATCATGTCCCGGTACATCTCGTACTCAAACAAGGACTATCGGTTCGGAAATGTCCCACGAACCATATAAACAAATCACACATATTGGCGGCGAATATAGTTCACATACCTATGGGTCACGCACATACCTACGCTCCCATAGTCAGCGGACTTATCAACTCACAAATAAGTCTTTCACAGTCCTATGTTCTGAGATACAAGTCAAATATCCCCCCGAAGGTCACTCAGGATAAGACCGTCTCTACACAACCCCCCGCGATAGCAAGCATCTAGGTATGTCATACACATAATAAAACAATCAAATATGTATTCACGCACCCTATTAAAATATTAGGTATTCACACAACCTTTCATTGTTTTACGTATTCACACAACCTATCATTGTTTTAGGTATTCACGTAACCTATTATCATTTTTCTATTGGAATATGTATTCCCATATTTATATATATAATTCACACATTCATATATATATATATATATATATATATATATATATATATATATATATTCCAATTATTACTAGTTCGCTCGTATTAAATACGATCCAATACCAAAATAACTACATCCCACTATTTAATATAATTTATATAATTATATATCTCACCTCATATATACTTGATTAAGTTCATATTAGTCTCACAAAGTTCCCAACAATTTTTAGTTTCAATTCGGGAAAGTTTCATCACTAATGAAAACTCCAAGGGTATTTTAGACATTTCACAATATATGCCTCAGTAATGAAATTCCTAGTACTGCGTACTACTCTCCATTTGCTATGCGTGGCCACAAACGGCACGTAAATCCGAATTCGTATGACAAAGTTATGCTCATTTAAAGTTGTGCGAAAAATCAAATAACTCGTTCCGTCTTCAAGGGTATTTTAGACCTTTCAATTTTTCTGTCTAATTTAAAATATTCCCAGGACAGCGTAATACTCTTCGCTATCTATGTGTGGCCGTGAACGGCACACTAATCCGAGTCCGTATGCCAAAAGTTAGGGCATTATAAAGATTCACCTCAAAGAAGATTTAAAAAAAAAAACCTTTTCTTAAAAAGTTTTCCCACATTCTGCCCAGATTAATAAATTGATGTTTTGAGGCATTTTGGAGCAGTTTTGGAGGAAGCGCGTGAGACAACAAAATGTAGAAAACGCGATTTTCTACAGGGCAGCGCGGACAGAATCGCCATTAAAGCTCCAAAACCTTCGATTATACCCAGATATTTTAACCCAAAAACCTCCCAAGATTCATCCTAAATCCACCCAAACTTCATCATTAACAATTTCTTCCAACAATACCACAAATGGAGATTCAAAAACCAAGATCTAATCATGTTGTTCACTTCTCAAATTAAGTTATAATCTCACTATTAACCCAATTTCTCACAAAGTTAAAAATCCCCCATTAATGGTTATTCTTCATCTTCTTCACCATAAACCCACAAATTTCAATTCAAATTCCTACTTCCAAATTTACATCATTAACTACAACTCAAATTAAAGCAAGAAAACACTTGCCTTGGGGGATTAAATCCGACGTTCTCATGTCGAAATTCTTGCCCGGAATGCTCTTGTCATCCTTCTTTCCTTCTTCTTCTTTCTCCTTTCTCTCCTCTCTCAACCCTTTGTGTTTTGGAATGACTCATGGCTGCCCAACACACTTAAACCTAGGTTAAAATTCCTCAATCCCGTAATTAAGCCTATTGGCCAATTAAAAATGACTTAAATGCCCCCGTATGGGCTCGGTCATGTCTAAAAATGCCCCGAGACCCATTTACTACCCCCGGGTACTCTTTTCCGACTATCTCGACCCTTCCGGACTCAACCGTGCACTCAAAATTGTCATCCGAGATACTTTATAAAATTTTCCAATTTCAACCTCAAAATGCGACACGTGAAAATTTTCAATAACCCGAATTAATTTGAATTTCTAAATCCCCAAATTTAAATAATAAATTCTACATCTCCAAATTCAATAATTTCTCCAATTTAAATAAATTAAATTTAAATCACCAAATTAAATGAATTTCTCCAAATTAAATAAATCCAACTCACTAATTTAATTAATTTATATATCCTCTAAAATATGGGGTGTTACATTCCGTACCTTAGACCCCGAACCTTTGATCTAATTAGTTTCGCAAGCATCAACTTGTCTTTGATGTTGTTCTCTCAAGGCAACAACGTATTTTTTACATGTGTTGTGCTAAATAGGCTGGCGAATCTATCTCTTTGCATCACCCCACATCTTCGATGACCGAATCATTCCTAGAAAGGGGCATGAGACATTCTCTCTCTCTCTCTCTCCACCATGCGTGTGAGCGCCGACCCCGAGACAGAGGACAATCGGAGGGATGGCCACAACTATTACATGGCAAAAATTCATATTGAATAAAATCATGAATTTGAAGTACGCCCTATTCAAATTTTGGATCGCCAAGTAAAACGTATCGGAAATAAGGAAATACACTCAACCAAAGTACTTTAGGAAAATCAAAATCATCAAGAAGCCACAAGGGAACCAAAACAGGCTATGAAAAACTAATATCGTGATCTCTTCCAAGGTAAATTCAAGGACAAATTTCTTTTTTTAGGTAAGTAGATTGTAATATCTGTACTTTAAATCAAGATACTCTAATTATCAGTTTATCCCCCTAAAAATATAAACTCAAAAGCATCCAACATAAGGATGAAACTACTCTAAAAAACCTATAATTTTGTTAAATTAACTAAGTATTGTTGTGTAGCAGGGGTGGTATGTAATCACCTTGATTAGAAATAACTCCCCCTCATAACAGAATAAGCCCAAGAGAAGATCTTAAGGAAGAAGCAAGAAGGTAGATAAAAAGCTCAGCGAGGTGGCTGAACGAGGAAACTTAAGGCTACCTGTGAGGAGGCTTGTCGAGAAAGTTCACCTTATATTTATGTTTTGATTACTTAGTCAAATTGTATTTTTTATACTACATTTGTAAGCTATAATGATTGTAACTTTAAGTGTGATGTCAAACGTTACCTGTGAGGGACCAAGTCTGGCAGGTCTTAGGAGAGCTTAAATGCTCTATCGAATGACCTCGTCGTGGAAACTTTAGAGGGATCTGATTTGGAGGATTGATAAGTAAAGCAGCTTTGAGACTTGTCTTAACTACTTTAGATAGACCTAGTAAAACATTAAGAACCTTATCCCGAGATAGATTACCTAGAGTAACCTTGAGTTCCATCGTATAATGAGCCGTGTGATAAATAGTCTTTTACTAGAAGTCACATATGCTTTGAGGGATGTCACGTGCCACCTACACATCCTATATGTAACTCGAATATGCCTGATTAATTTGAGGAGTTATTAGGTGGTTTGGCAGACAAACAACTGACGTAACAACTATCTGACACAGTTGGTAGCCAAAGGGTAAGATTTGGCATTAAATTTCTAGCACATAGGCCATACTGAGGAAACATATCATTTAATGTTGGTGATATAAAGGTTTTAGGGAATGTATTTCGCATCAATGGAAACTGAGGCACCTTGGGAACTAGTGGTGGCTATTCATTGAGCCCAACATCATCTGAGAAATTTATTGTTGTAGTTCCTCTAGAGAGAGACAGAGAACGTCATCAATTTGAGAGAGATAGAACAAAAGAGTTACTGCAAACCGTAGTCTTATGTACCACCGTTGATATTTATTACGAAGATTTTGTTACATACCGAGACATTGATTACTAATTTGGTGTGTTGGCTGCCTACCAAGGTGTATATAGGGTGCTTACTTCTCTCTCCCTTTGACTAAGCTTCTTCTGAGGTTCTTTCATTATTATTTGATTTATACATAAGTGATTTGCGAGTTCAACCTTAGTATTTATTATATTCAATATTTTGTGTTTATTGGGTTCTTATTAAGAACAACTGGGTTAGAGATTTATTATCATATCTATAGGGGTTGCACCTCCACTTCTATTACAATATCCCAGCTACTAAGAGAACTGCCCTCTTATATTTGGTGACTCTGCTAGGGAGGTTTTCTTCTAAAATTATGGTGCAAGATAATGTTAATCGGGTTCTAGACTTTGACGATATTCAATGGAGGGAAGAACAAACAGTGAGGGAGCTTGAAATATCCAGAGAGGTGGTACCTCGGGGGGACGTTACCCAAGTGAAAATAGAAATAGGAGCCCTAAAAGTTATCCATGCCTCCATGAGCGCAATGATGGGGATATCTCAAGTGGCCTTACTGATGGGAAAGTTTATGGAGTTTTTACACACTTCGTTGGCCGTTATGGATTTTGAGGAAACTTTGAACCCCAACTCTTTCGTCACCCCCATAGCAGCTCCTATGGCTCCATTGGGAGCAGTTCCAATGATGGTTACCCCTATCATGACGCCACTAGTGGTGGTCCCTAATGTCTCTAGCGTTACACCTGTGGAACCTCATCAAAGTTTCGTAACGATAGAGAAATCTCCTATGTCTCCCATTAGAAGAAATTAGAAAGGATATGTTAAAGATAACACTAGCTTCTTCGAAATCAGCCAGCGAGGTAGCTTCGGTATATGATGATTTTCATACTCCTTATCTAGAGGAATACAACAAGGAAACTTATCGCAAATATTATGAACCAATAATCTTTGACAAGTACACTGGGAAAGGAGGAAACCCCAAGGAACATATCAAGAGGTTCATGGAACATTTGGGGGCACAACGAAACAACAAGAGGTTGCACTTGAGGGAATTTTCTAAACCCCTCACCAATAAAGCATACACTTGGTACTCTCATTTTACTGCAATGAGTGTTTCCACACTGGAGAAAATACAATATTATTCGTCTAGAAGTTTCTCTAGAAGAAAATGAGTTCACTATGACATAGTTGGATAGCGTGAATCAATGACTAGGCAAGGAGGTTGTAGCGTGCATTTGAAGGTTCATGGAAAGGTACCCCGATGTGAGAGAGGAGGCCAAAGACTTCAAGTTACTCCAAATCTGTGCTGAATGTTTTCTCCTGGAGTAAATCTGTCATTTGATAAATGAGGCGCACAAAGGAACTTTTTCATCATTCCTAAAAGATACAAGAAATATTTCTTTAGTGGTACACCCGTGCCCCATTGCGGTGCTAATGATGTTCAGGCAGTAAGCACATCTTGTTGGAGGTCGTGGCTAACTGCTGTGAGTGGTCTATGCCGATGGGGGAGAAGAAGGAGACAAATAAGTAAGTAAAGACAACAAGAGAATGTTCGGTAGAGAAAAAGAAGATCCAACACCATTTCCTTGCAACGTTGAAGAGGATGTTAGTTGCTATAATGCAATGTTATAAGGAGTGGTAATTTATTCACCCAAGGATACTCTAGTAACGGATCTAGGTCCGAAAGTGAGATCAAGCCCCAAATATTATCAAATACATTAGAAGATTGTTCAACCAACGACGCCGTGTTTTACCTTAAGAAATATCATCAATAATCATTTAAAGGTTAGAACTTTGTAGATCCCATAAGGAAATGTCAAAGATGATCCATTACCAGTACATAGGGAAAATTTGGTAGTGGCATATGACGAGAAAGCTGAAGGTAAAATGAGAAAGTGGGTGGAAGAATAGGAAGAATTCGAAGGAGCTTTGGAAAAATTTACAAGAGGCATGGAAAAGGTCGTCATAGCTTACGATGAGGCAAGCACGAGGGTTGTTGAGGAAATATACAATGTTGAAAACCAAGAGGTGGGATGAAGACTGGAATTCCAAGGTGTATCACAGTGACCCTAGTTGGTATGGTTTTGTGATCATGTGCGAATAGCCCAAGAAAGTGGGTTGGAGATCACTCAGGCAATCTTAGATATTGCCAAGAAGAATGAAGTTCCATCGTTGAAGTGGAGAGGGACTATGGCTAGGCTAATAAGAAGTTTTATTCTCGAGGTAACCTTCTCGGATGCCGATAGAGCAGTGAGGTTCCCTCACAATAGACCGATGTATGTGATCGCAAGTGTAAACGGGGTAAGCTTTGAGAGAGCCTTGATGGATGTGGGAAATTCCATAAACATTATGCCTATTATCTCTTTTTATGTTTCTAATATCTCTAAAGATAGGCTGATATAAATGCCTTTGGTGATTTCTGGTTATGATAACCAGTCTTCAAAGTTGATTGGGTATGTGAACGTGGGAATTGTGATGGGAAATCTTACCTCACACATCAAGTTCCATGTTATTGAGAGTGCTACCTTATACCATCTATTGATAGGAAGAGTGTGGATGCACAATCATGGATTGGTCCCTTCGACAAACCAAAAGTGCGCCAAGGCAAACGTAAAAGGAACATAGATTGTCATATGAGAAAATAAAAAGATGTTTCCTTAAGAGGAGGCCCATTTGGTGGATACTGCATTTTGCATAGAGCTATAAGAAGATGTGCGAGTTTTGACAAGGAGCATGGAGTTCATTAGAGTTCCCTCTATCAGAGAAAGAATGGGGACTGTGAGTAATCATAATAATGAATAAGCAAGTGGGTGTAGAAGTGTTGCGGGAGGTAACGGTGCAAGCCCAAAACCTCAAACTATCTATAAGCAATTGAGAGAAATGATGAGGCCCAGGACTGATCCCATCAAACATTAGATCAAACGGCAGAGTACATTGAGCAGGTTATCAGGAGGCATACTAGAGGAGGCTATATAAGAGACAAAGTTAAAGGCAGATGCATCAGCCGACCGCCAATGTAAGAAGGTGAATATGGAAGATGGAAGGTTGGTCTATTGCCTCTGAAGGCATGAACGAACATTCGAAGAAGACGTTGAAGAGGATGGAGAGGAGACTGGCCCAGAGTATGACTGTTTTCTCTTGGATAATTAGGGGAAATATAGGGTCATTGATAATTCCAATATACATGAGTTTGTGGATGAAGTGGAAGATGAGTATGATTGCATAACTAATTGCCCAAAACTATAAGTATAAGAATTGGAGCAGCTTAATCTGGACGAAGAGGGGGAAGATTTAAGACCCATCTTTATATCAAAATAGTATAGGAAAGAGAGCGGATTTGGTTGAGATGATTTAAGAATACAAGGATGTTTTTGCATGAAAATACACAAAGATAGAGGGGTTAGATTAAGAAGTAAGTTGCCATAAATTGAACATTATCCCTTCAGCCATACCGATAAAGCAAGCCACGAGGACTTATAAATTAGAGTTAAATATAAAGATCAAGGAAGAGGTTCAATTTCTATTGACAAAAGGATTTATTAAGCCAATCCAACATCCCATCTGGTTGTCTAGAATTGTCACAATGGGTAAAAAGGATAAGAATCATATGTGGACATGCATAGACTTCAGGGACTTGAACAGAGTCTGCCCAAAAGATGAGTTCCATCTACCCTTTGTCCATAGCTTAATCGATGAAAATCTTAGGCATGAAATGTACAGCTTCATGGGCGGGTATGTGGGTTATAATGAAATCAAAATGGGTCTAACTGATGCGGAGAAGACATCGTTTAGAACTCTAATGGGAAATTTTATGTATAACGTGATGCCGTTTGGATTAAAGAACGCTGGAGCAACGTACTAGAGAACAATGATGGAAATATTCCACGACTTCTTTAATGATATTTTAGAATTTATGCGAACGATTTAGTCACAAAGTCAATGAAGGAGGAGTCCCATCTAAATGATTTGAGGGAAGTGTTCAACCGATGCATGAAGTATAAGCTAAGGATAAATCCATTGAAGTGCACATTGAGAGTAACAAGAGGGGAGTTTATGGGCTTCATGGTGGATCGAAAAGGAATGCATATGGACCAAGATAAGTAAAGAGCAATTCTAGAGATGCCATGCTCAAGAACTGCGAAGGAGCTCAAGAGTTTTCTCGATAAACTCTGCTATCTGAGGAGGTTTATACCACGCTTGATCGAGATAACTCATCCATCGATGGATCTACTGCAAAAGGGCATAAAGTTCAAATGTGATAAAGCTCAACAAGAAGCCCTCAACAAACTGAAGAAGATGATCACCTCCCCACAAACGATGGTTCCCCCTAGAGAAGGGATGTCGTTATAGCTCTACCTCACTTCTACAACCAGGTTTATTGGGGTTCTCTTAGCACAAAGGGTTGATGGCCAAGAAAGGACAATTTACTATCTAAGTAGGATCATACATCGGTCTGAGGTAAGGTACACTAGAATAGAGAGGCATTATTTATCCTTAGTGTTTTTAGATAAAAAACTTAAACATTATATGTTATATTTCACAATTAATATTGTAACAAGATGCGATCCTATTAAGTTTTTATTGGCGGGAGATGTTTTGATTATAAGGACATCGAGGTGGTTCCTCATTCTCCCAGAGTATGATTTGAAGTGTGTGGGTCCTTTCACAATTAAGAGCCAAGTATATGCAGGCTTATTGACAATCTTTCCATAAAGAGTATTTGAGACACCTCGTGAGAGAAATTCGGAAGATAATTTATAGGGAAATTTTTTGGATGCGAACTTGGAAGAATGTACTATTTTTTTTAAACTAACAACACCTTGGTCAATATTTTGGCCAAACGATGGAAGAATTCCCAAGGTCATGTGATGACAAGATTCCAACAGTTTTTTTTGGCATATCAAATAACCAAGAGAGAGCCAATAGGGTATACATCGTTCTCACTTGTCTTTGGATCTGAAGAAAATTTTCTAGTGGAGTTAGAAGTTCCCTCGGCTAGATACGTCTTTGAAGCAGCATGCTTCCTCAGAGTATACATGTTCAGTTAGAAGCACCGGATGAGAACAGAGATAACGCGATGCAACACTTCCAAATGTACACGAAATAACTCTTCTGGGAATATGAAACCTGGTGAGACCAAGGAAATTTATACAAGGGGGTTTAGTTTTAAAGGGAGTTGTGAAGAACATTCGAGGGCTCCCATTGCCTATGTTTATTGCAAATTGGGAAGGACCTTTTATAGTAGAGGAGGCCCACGATTCATATTACTGTTCAATCTCAAAGATGGAAGAGGATAGACGTTTCAAGATTTATAATAGGTGGTTAAAGGTCTATCACGTCTAGAGGATTTGGTTTTGTTAGGATGTTAAAGTTATATTATAGTTTATTATATTATCTTTGTTTTATTTCTTCTTATAAGTTAGGGTTAGATGAAGGAAAAGTTGAATGAAATTTGTAAGAGTTTAATCTTTGCAATATAATAGAAGTAGATTGAAAGAACATAATAAAACACGATATAGGAAAATAAGTTTCTTTTCATATATATTAAAAAAAATTCAAGTATGGGAACTATCGCCCATGAATTACATATGAGAAATGAAAAATACATATATGCTGAAGGGCCTTCACCCAGGAGAAACCAAAGATCTTGGGAGGAGAAAAATTCCCCAGGCAGGCTCAAAAAATCATGTAGTCATGTTTGTTACACAATGATGGAAAACTTAAACCTGGTTTGGATTTGAGCACACTGGATAATCAAAGCTTCCCATTCCTGCATGGCCTTGGCCAAAACTTCCTCGACTACCTTCACTTTCTGATTAACCGCTTCTAGTTAAGGCGCCAAATCCACCAGTGCAACTTCCTGAGTCTGTTGCGCCTCCACATGTCTTTGATAGAGATCTCTCTGGCTTTCCAACTAGGAGGCCTTTAGCAGATTCAAATAATTGATCAATTATTTGAATTGAAAACAATCCTTATCTAACTCTATCAAATTGACCAAGTATTGATTAATGAGGCGTCTAGAAAGATCATCAGTCTGAGTATTAATGATCTAAATAATGATGGTAGCCATACCGTGAAGCTTGTAGGTGATTATCACCATGTTTGATCGTAGGCAGTCAATATTAAAAGTCTATGGATGATGATAGTCCAGTTGTATGATTGCTCGTTGGTTGGCTGAAATTTGTGGAGATTGCTAAAGGACTTGAAAGAAGAACTCATGAGGACCAAAATCAGGTAGAAGAACCTTAAACTCGGACTCACTATCAGTTGGTATATCAGTAATTGAACCATGATCATTATGACTTGACTCATTGGGAGAAGCAGGTTCTTATAGGGGGAAGCAATGGGCAAAGGAGCACGTTGAGGTTGCTCTAGGGTAGGTGTGGGCTCCCTCGCGACCTGAGATGAAATACATAAGAAATGAGCTTGAGTTAAAAAATCTTAACAAGTGTTTTTTCATTGTAAAGTCACCTCTAAGGTGTGATATTTTGAGCAAATCTTAACAAGTGTTTTTTCTTCGTTAAGTCACCGTTTAGGGGTGAGATCTTTAGCAAGAGATTTCATTGCTAAGTCACCAATTAGTGTGAGTTATGTTTTTTCTTTCATTTTCCTTTGATTATAGGAATAATGCTAATCTATGTCAACGAAAGAAAAAGGAAATTACCTCAGTGATGGTCTCATGAACAAAAGGAACAAATGGAGGGATGGATACTTTGAAGGTACCTTCTAATAGAGGGACCTTAGGGCGTTGCAAAGAATATTCCCCACAATAGGTCATATGTGCCAAAATGGGGGAATGCCCAAATAAGGCACCTAAATCACCAATTACCTTAGTCATCACATGGACCGAAAGAACCTCAGCTGATGGAGCTGAAGAATGAATAACTCTTAGACCCTAAGGAACCTCAGGGGGTGAGGATGAAGAAGTAACTTGAGAAACCTGCACAAAGTAACAAAGTGGTAGAAAAATAGGAACATCACATAAAAGGGGAAAATACACTGAGATGATTGATGAACCTCAATATTTATGGGGAAGGGAACAAATTCAGCGAGGGGCCTTGCCAGAGGGAAGTGAAATAATGAGACAAAAAGTATTGTGGCTAACGAAGAAATAAGAACCTAGAATATAATAAAAGACTTAGTATTCAAGAAGTCAAGATGGAAATATTGTTCAAAAGGTAGAAACCGTTACCTCTGGAGGGCTAGAAAAACCTGGAACAATGTCTTGAGGAAGCACAGGTAAATAGGACGCCTCAAAAGAAACTAAGGGAGTATCCTCTGCCTCAGGGGGGCTCTAAAGTTATTAGTAGACACAACAAATTTTCGAGCAGCCTCCTATGTGAGACATGATGGGGAGCGTCTAGAATTTTAGCCCAATCATGGAAGAACGAGGAGAAGGTGTAACTATTTTAGAAATCCCGAATCATCCTCCCCCGAATGGACATACAAGAGGAGAAGATCCACCCTATTAACATTCCTATAAATACAATTTTTTTTGCTATGTGTTGGAAAATATACCTTACTTATATAGAAGTTATGTAAAGTAAAGTTACCTCTTGATTTGGAAAAGAAGGCACCGAAAGAATGATATGAGAAGAAGGTGAGAGAGGGACCGTGAAGACTCCTTTAATGGGTACATGCACTTCCACATAACTATCATTTATCTTTATACGTCCAGTGGAAGGTGGAGGAGGAGAGGTCCTGGGACTGGAAGGAATAGTTGGGATTTTTACCTCATTAGCATGATTTTTCTGAGTCTTCATTCGTAAAGTCTTCTTTCTTCTAGAAGAACCACCAGTACCAGATGTTGCCTCAGAGATTTTTCCCCACAAGGTGGATCCCTCCGTGGGATCTATGGGAATTGAGGGAAAAGTAATAGAAGGATAAATGTTAGGAGTGCTTTGTCGAAAGAGGGGTTGGACTCGTTCAAGTTCGGCATGCCACTTTGCGATTATTTCCTCACGTGTACCTTCGAGCATTTTAGGGGGAATAGAGGCAATTGGAAAAGAATCAATAAGAGTTCTTCACTTAGAAGAACCACCTCTCTTGGAGGTCTTCACTTTTGGGGGGCTAGTTGATAAGTACCCTCACCTGGAGAACATTCAGTGGAAAGGGTAGGGGCAGGTTGTTTCGGGGTAGGAGCCTTCTTAGTATTTTGAGTGGTAACGACCATGGGGGGTGTAAGGAGGTAATCCGGTGGGAAGATCCTTAGGGGTGATTCTGAGAGGGAACTCAATTTCTAGAACATAGTTACCTTTGAGACATAGATCCAAAGGGTGGAATGATAGAACTGGTGGATAAACGGGAGGACTATGGATGAATTACGCAATCCGGACTAACTGCATCAGTCAATACTTCATTGCAAAGTGGTAAATCACATCATCTTTCCTTATTAAACTTGGAATGTTAATTCATCCACTAACATCAAAGCACAAAGATGAAGTGGCTGAGATGGTGTAGCGAGAGCAAGCTTCAAAGATAATTGCCTTGGGGTGAGATGTTTGATAAATGGGGCAAGGGGCTCCTTTATCATAACCAAACTGGTGAGAGAAACGATCAGGGTCGTAAGGCTATGAGGTAGTACCCCAATAAATATAGGAAGGTAATAAACATGGGGTTAGATGAAGCACCACCAAAAATGAGGGATCTTCGGTAATGACCTCTTTAAAAGTAGCTTGAACCCTCCTAACTTCGTGAAAGTAGAATGACCAGGAATGAACATAAGTTTCCTTTTTATAGAGCCTCATAATAAAATAGATGGACTTGTTAAAGATGGGAAAAATATCCTTACCACTCTGCTTCTTGGTCCAATGGATTAGACGATGGGACTTGAGGTTCTTCTAAACTAGAAGCATCACCTCTGCTGTAGCTATCTCGAGAAAGTGAGTATACAGGAAAGCAGTCAGAATAATTGCGTTGGGAAAGTTTTCTATGTTGTATCGGCCGAGGGAGAGCTCCATGTCAATGGGAGTCCTATCTAACCAAGTGTAGAGGGACCCCAAAGCCATTGCATCCAGAGGGAGCTTAAAACCCCTTTCTAAATGTATGGAGATATTAATAAGATCCCTGCAGGTCTAGTTGTTGGGCTTCTCGGGTAAGAGAAAATGGGAAAGAATAACTAAAATGTATGTAGGTAACTCTAAGGGTGTGTCTTTAACCTTACCATAAGCATAGGAACCATCCTTGACAAAAGGTGCATGAAAGAAGTAACTAATAAAAGGAGTGAAGGTGGCCTTGTTTGAAGTGCCTATACATCTTCGGCATATTTGATCCAAGTCTGCATGAGCTACAGTCTCTTTGGCATCCAAATCTTCATCAGAATAAGACGATGTACCTATGGGCTCAAGCCCATGTAGTTCACAGACATCTTCTAGGGTGATGGAAAACTCTCCCCACATTGCGAAAAAAGTATGGGTCGTAACATTCTAGCGAGACACCAACACCTGAAGAGTAGCATTGTACTTGGATAGAGTGAACTCCCCAAACCAAGAAGTGTGATAGAGCCTAACTTTCATAAGAGCATCGGCATGAGTGGACTGTATGTAGCTACTCCAAGAAACAAAGTGAGCTGGGCAACCTATAGGCTCTTCAAAATCTATATGAGAATAAGGAAAGTTCGCACGGATAAGACGAAATATGAGAGTCCCCTCTGATGGCAGGAAGCCTCAAACTACCGTCTTTATAACCAAATATCATGGGACCACATTTGGCACTTGGAAATAAGGTCTTTCATGCCCCAGAAAAGTCATCACTCTCCCCAGAAATGGGAGGAAGACGATAAAAATGAAACTATTTTTGGCGCGCCACCATTAGGGCAAAGGCATCAAGAGAAGGAGCAGGGGCAACGATGGTGGAAAGAGCAGGGTTAGTAGTGGTGGTAGGGGCAACCGAAGCGTAAAAGGAAGAAACCATGGGAGGGTTTTAAAGTGTTAAAAGAGAGAGGAACTCTTGGTTAGAACAAATAGGAGGTTGAAAGTGGCGGAGAAGTGATTGACAATGGTGGCAAAGGGAGGATGTAAAAAGCTCATAGTGTAAAGCTTAGAAAATATAAAAAAACCATGATTAACAATGGCGGTATGCTCTATTTCTCTCTCTAAAATCTCTGAAGAAGATAAAGCCCAGTGAAAGGTAAGAAAAGAAAAAAATGTAAGTGTGAGATATTATCCATTTAGGAAATTTTAAAAAACATTTAAGTTTCCAATCCAAACACATGCTCACCAGTAAGTAATCATTTTAAAGGACACATGGTATTTTGGGGACATCTTTTGAAGTGGAAGAGACAATGTCATGTCATTAATGAGGTCATACGTGGAAGATAGAGAAAGCATTGCTTCCAATCAAAGCAATAATTTTTCGCTAATTTTTAAATATGAGAAAAGTCTATAAGTTCAGGTTCAAGATCCCCCCTCGCTACTAAGCCTAGACAGCGACATAACGGGTTGAGATACATATTGGATAATTTCCACATTATATATATGTAATGGAGGTTGCTCGAAGAAAAATGGGTGCAGTTCAAAAGGTTCACGATGTACCCTCGCCATAAGTCTAAACGGTGATAACTTTAATCCAGGTACATCGGGGATGATTTTCTTTTTGAACAAACCAAAATAGTGATGACTCTGACTCAGGTATATTAGGGAGAATTTTCCTTTTTGAAAAGTCCAAATGGGGAGAACATTGACTCAGGTTAACTAGGGAGAATTTTATGCTCTCCCACGGCCCCAACAATAACACTCGTGAATCAGATGCATCGAGAAGAATTTTTTTGGGGATAAAAGGTGCTTCATCGGATTGAGAATTTTCGTGGAGACATTTCTTAAATTTAAAACAAATATCTACATGAAGGGGAAAATTTAGGGAGGTTGAACGTAATCTCCATGATTAAAAATAACTCCCCCTCATAATAGAATAAACTTAAGAGGAGAATTAAAGGAAAAAGCGAGAAGACAACGAAACAACTCAACGAGGAAGCTTAAGGCTATTTACGAGGAGGCCTATCGAGAAAGCTCACCTTTTATTATAATGTTTATTACTTAGTCAAATTATATTTTTATACTACATTTGTAAGCTACACTGATTGTGACTTTGAGTGTTAGGTCAAACGTTACCTGCGAGGGACCAAGTCTGGCAGGACATAGAAGAGCTTACAAGCTCTATCAAATGACCTCACTATGAGAACTTTAGAGGGACCTGGTTTGGAGGATTGAGAAGTAGGGAAGCATTGAGACTTGTCTTAACAATTTTAGATAAGCCAGGTAAAACACCAAGAGCCTTATCCCGAGATATCTCACCTAGAGTGGCCTTGAGTTCCATTGTATATTGAGACATGTGCCAAACTATTACTAGAAGTCCCATATACTTTGAGGTATGTCAAACTCCACCTACCCATCCTATCTATAACTTGAGTATGCCTGATTAGTTTGAGTTGGTATCAGGTGGTTTGGAAGACAAACCACTGACGTAACAATTGTCTGACGCAGTTGGTAGCCAAAAGGTAAGAGTTGGCATTTGATGCCTAGGACATAGGCCATACTGAGGCAGCAAAGCATTTAATGTTGGTGACATAAAGGTTTGAGGGAATGTTTTTCACATTATTGGCAAATGAGGCACCTTGGGAGATGGTGGTGGCTATTCATTGAGCCCAACGACATCAGAGAAATTTGTCATTGTAGTTCCTCTAGAGAGAGATAGAGAAAGTCATCAGTTTGAGAGAGATAGAACAAAAGAGTTACTGCAAACCATAATCTTACCCACCCACCGTTGATATTTATTGCGAAGATTTTATTAGATACCAGGGACATTGATTGCTAATGTTGTGTGTTGGATGCCTGCCAAGTTCTATCTAGTGTGCTTACTTCTCTCTCACTTTGACTGAGCCGCTCCTAAGGTTCTTTCTTTATTATTTGATTTATACACGAGTGATTTGCGAGTTCAATCTGAGTATTTATTATATTCAATATTGCGTGTTTATTAAGAACATTTGGGCTGGCGGTTTATCATCATATTTGTAGGGGTTACACCTCCAATTGTATTACAATATCCCAACTACTAACATAACTAACCTCTTACACCTTGAAGTTTTAATAATTGCAAAATAAACCCTAAATATTTGAAACTACCATAACTTGATTTATACTTAACCCATTTACCCAAACTTTATATCAAATTGAACCTCTAGACTTCATCTAAATAAAAATTATAATTTCAACCCTTACAACTTTTCAAAATTACAAATACGCCTTTAAACTTTATCAAAATTTCAATTTTAGAGCTATATGTGTATATTACTTATCAACTAAGGACTAAAACCTAAATATTTGACATTTTCACAACACCCCTTGCCCACATCAGCCTCCAACTAAGCTAATAAGTCCAAAAACCACACGTTATACTATGCAAACTTGTGAGGTGAAAGAAACCATGATTTTTCCCATTGAAACCTAGATAAATTCACCTCCCAACCAGACCAATCAAACCTCCTCCTTCTCCCTTATAAAAAGCCGATGAACAGAGCCTTCAAAATTTACAACTTCAGTCTATATAAAGCTCAAAATTTTCCTCCAAACCAGGTATCCTATCAAATCATGCTTTATATTTCATTCTTTCATTACCAAATGATTTTTATGTTGATATTAGTTCTATATCAATCAAAACAGTAGGAGTTTTACGTTTAAAAGAGTCCTTAGTTGACGGAATTTGAAAAGTTCACCATTAAATCTTGAGCTTTGATGCTGAACTTTGATTTGATTATCACTCAATTTTGAAGCTAGGAAATGATTCATTAGGACCTTAAGAACACTTGAGCAATGGTTAAATTCCACAAATTCAAACATCAAGCCTCGATTTCTCAAAGGTGTTTTCTGATTCAGAAAACTAAAAACTTCGAATTCTTCTCACACAGACCACCTCAAACCTTGAAATCAAAACCAAACTCATTCTTATGATAGAAGAAATACAACCATATCCATAATAATCCCTTCCATGCTCAGAAAATCTTTGAATGTTTGGTCAAAATTTTCTGAAAAATACACAGTTATGTAACTCAATGTATAATGAACCTCAATCCATAAAACTTATATATTTGGATTCTTGGTGAAAAATTAGGTTAGGTTGGTTCAAAAATCATTTTCAATGATTTATAAATGAATTAGATATCTTAGTGTAATTCCCCGTAAAATTTAACGCTTAGGTTGATCAAGTCTAAATATAAATCATATAGCATCGTAAAAACAAAATAATATCATTCTCAGCATGAAGAGATCAAATGAAAAATGGATAATAATTTTGAACAGATGAGAAGATCCTCAACTATAACTCATAATGCCCAATAGCCTAATCTATAAACATTGTTGTCACAATAGTAATACATAATTACAATACCCAAAGAGTCTATTGATACTACAAGTCATCTAAGTCTCAACATACAACTAGACATCTCAATATAAGTTAGACTAACATATAAAAAATAACATAAGGAGATAAAGATCTATAATATCTCTAGAGACAAAAACCTTGAGAGATGTATATGATGCACTGACTGGATCGAAAAGCAATCTAAGTGTGAGGTCGAGTCTTAGCACCCGGTTTCCATAAAAAGGGGGTTAAAACCATAGCAAGTAACTTAGCTACGCAACTCAAAGCAGTTATATTCATAGATGATAAAGTCACAATTTAATAATTTAATAAACGACCCAACCCATAAACTTAGTCTCATAATAGATTTGAATTTTCTCATTTCATACAATTAATTAATCATTCTCATTTACAAATCAATCAATAACCGACATGCTCAATAGTTTATTAACACATAACCGACATGCTGAATAATTCATTAACATGTTACCGACATGCGCTCCTTTATCTCGGATATCTCATAAAAATGCGGTACACCAAATTTAGACATTTACATTTCACACCCTAATAGCCACCCAGTATTCGCATGGATTCCACCATTTGGATTTCACATGGCTGGGAATTAGCATATCATAATAAACCATAAACATAACGTTTTAGATCCTAATGCCACCTGATATTTGCATGGCTGGGAAATAACATATTATAATATCGGGGTGTCCCTCCATGATACCCACCCATTCATTTCCATTTAACATGTTTAATGAATATTGTCATTTTAACACGTAATTATTCATGCCGAGAAAATTACTAAAACCTCAATTAACCCAGTTACCCTGACTCGACTCTACTATTTAGGATTTGTTATCTATATGTTAAACGATTTTATAGAGAGATGAAGGACAACCATCATGCAAGTGATTCTTCATAACGCAAAGTGTAAAGTTGAAAGTTTATAAATCTTTATTTATGATTTAATCCATCACGACAACCCGTCTCTAAACTCCGTGTGTGGGACATCTCATCAAAGTGAAATCCAAACAAGGAACCCTCCCGATACACTTACGTTTAGATAGAGTAGTCGTTAAGACAAATTATTTAAGGTTTATTATACAAGAGTAGGGCAAGAATTTAAATGTCTACGCGTGAAATCTCTGAATTAATCCACACTACTATTCAACAACCAAACCAATCATAATAATTTCTCATACTCCTTCAAACGTCTACATAACAGAACGCACATTAACAATAGCTTGGTTTCGAACATGGGTTCATATTGAGTTTTTGCATAACAGGAACAAGTAATTGTTTTACGTGAATATGTTAGATCATAAGGGTTTCATTAATGCATATCAATTGTCCTAATTCATTTACAATATTCTCATATTGGTTATTATAACATTAATAAGAGTCTCCCAAAAATTCTTATCGGTTTGGAGCATACATATCAAAAGTACTATTCCTAAAGCGTAAGGTACAACCCTATCGAGTAATTGAACTTCCAGAATATTTTACTTCTAAATAAATTTCACAATTTCTTTTCTCATATATCATATTATCAATTTATACATACGAGGTCAAACTCTAAAAATAAATTCTTCTCATTCGTGGGGTCAATAATTAATTTTCTCAAACCAATAGGCTCGACATGAATTTTTATGCATATATGACCATTTACATTCACCTAATATACCATAAATTAGAATTGCACACTTTTCTAAAGGTCACTGGGTTAATAATTTATTTTCTCAGATTGATAGTCTTGACATGAATTTTTAAGTATATAAAACTAATTAAATTCACCTACTATAACATCTATTAGAATTTGCACACCTTTCGAAAGATCACTACTAAATTTTAACACAAAAATTTAGTTTAGGAGAATCTTGCAAATAAACACATAAAAGGAAAGGAGTAGAAAATTACTTGCCTCGTAATGGTGTCCGGAAAAATTCTTTTCCTAATTCATGGCTAAAGTCCCCTTGAAATTTGTCTCTTAAGCTTATAAAAAAAATGAAAGTTTGGGGGTTTAAATTTATTAAATGCTAAAATTTAATGGGATTAAAAGTGATAACAATGAGAAATATTTAATTAAGATTAATTACCTATTTAATTTCTGCCGGTTGGAGCTTCCCACAGCTAACCAAAGCTTTAGACCTTTGTGAATTTTAAGGTAGGCAACAAGTTGGTGGGGCTAGTTATCACTCTTGGTCATTGACTAAAAAAATCAAAGTCGTTCAACCTCGAAAACCAATACCTGGTGGTGTTTTACCAGGGGACAAAACAAAAAAAGGAATAGGCAACCTTTTTTATCCCTCAAGGTTGTCGACCCTTATTCTCTCGTTCTTCTAGATGTATGGCTGCCACTCAAAGAAAAACAAAGTTAATCGGGGGGACATTTTTGGGATAGAGATAAGGAAGGAAAACAAAACATATTATATGTATCCTAAGCGTCATCATCATCTCTCCCATCCCAATCATTTGTTCCGTTATATATATAGTACTGCTCTTGTGCAAACCAATTCGCATTTTAAGAGTGCGGATCGGACGTGTGTCACCTGGCGGTGAGACCAAAAGAGAGAGAGAGTGTTCCTATAATTTAGTCGATAATTTCTAGGCTCACCGCTAGGTGACACATGTCCGGTTCACACTTTTAAAATGCAAACTGGTCCGCACAAGATCAGAACTGTATATATATACACACCAAATTCACCCTAATGACGAAAGAGGCCTACGCCCAAAACCTCCAAAACCCGACCATATAAACATTTAATAGCCCACTCTAAACGTATAATAATTAAGCCTAACTTTAAATAATTAGGCCATGAACCAAACATTTAATAATTAAGCCCCTTAGACTATTTGAGACTTAATTAATAAATTGGAAATTTCATCAATTCATCACATAAATTTAATTTAATACAATGATGTATCATCCACCTTAAATTACTACGAAGTAAATTATAATTTATTCTCAAATAAATAAAATAACGAGTACAATAAAAACAAAACTCATTAATAAATAACCTAGAATAACGAGGTATTACACTCAGGGAAAAATTTTCAAACCCTAAAGTGAATCATTGAGAGGTTGAAGATGAACTATTACACCAGAAGCATTGACCACACACGTGAGGGACAATGTTTTCGACTAATAAGATTATAATAAAGAGATGATCTAAATCAACTTATAGTGAAGGCCTTATGGGAGGAAAGGTTCCATAAGTTTTCCACGTCTAGGCTCCGCATAAATCTTAAGTCAGGACTATAGCCCATGTACCTTAGAATCGCGGGAGTGTTGGCAGCATTGAGCATAATGGAGTGGGTTCGCCAAGAGATCATCCTTGGTAATCGGTTGATCCATCTGAAATGGCTTCACAGGACCCTAAGGAGTTGAAGAATCCCCTTATTTGACCAACTGCCAAGTTCTATGCTTGGGCAGTTTTGGATCCTTAAAGGAAGGGTCCTCCGATGACCTTTTTCTGTCGCCTTGTTGGCCCTCAAGGACTTTTTTTTTGACCTTGTCAATAGATTTTCTCTTATTGGCTACCTCAAAAGATAATTGTGTTGTTTGGTATAGGCTTCGTCCCTATCTTTTTTTACGACTTCTTTCTCGGCCATTTCTTGTAGTTGTTTAGCCTTGATCTCCTTCATCCTTTTGTGGAATACATTGTTTAGGTCCATGATAAAAGAGATAGAGCCTTGAGTGGAAATTGCCTCAAGATATAGATAATAATAGGTCAGTACATAAACAAAATATGAAGTACAAAAGTAAAGATAAAAGAAATTTATGTGTGACCTAACACTTATGAGAAATATCTAACATTCTTCGACCTCCAGGTAGGCTTCCTCTATGTCATATCCTACGGGGACAACCTCCACCTCATCCATTTACTCATCCTCAGATCTTTCTTCACTAGTATCAATAGTCTTGGGTATTTTATAAGTATCAAGGTCAATGGTACTGATACCTAGATAGCTGGTTATTCTCCCGAATCTTTTTGGAATATACACATCTTTAAAAAATATAGGACCCGAAGTATAAACCCTCTTGATAATCTTCACCAACTTTTTTTCCAAAAAGGGAACTTTTTTTATTAATTAATTCAAAATGTATCTAATCCCATGGAACACTAATTGTTCACTCTGTATCATTTGGAAATAATTTTCAAGCACCAGAAATATAAAAATATTTGGTCTTCCAATTATTGTTACTTGTTTGGGAGACTTGAACCATCATAGTATTGGATTTTTGGGAAGAAAAGTAAAAATAGATAGGGGCCCAATTTTTTTTCCTTAAGCCATATACAAACCTAAAAAATTATCCATCTATGTTAAAGCCCCCATATTGTTTCAATGTATCCTAGCCCCTACAATGGATGTGGAAGAATTTAGGGGACGTGAGTGAGACTCAGTCCCAATAATTTCAAAATGAAGCTTATCGAAGGATGGAGGGGAAGATAAACTCCTACTTGAAGAGACTAAAGAGGTAAAAAAACCTCATCACTCTTCCTCCTATCATAATTCCTCTCTTCTTCATCGGGAATTCTAATGGATACATCGTCAGGGATTAAATATAAAACCCTTAGATCAGCCAATTCTTCGGCTCTAACATCACTTCTATACCACATGGAATCCAAAATGTTTGGTCCAAAAAGAGGGGCAGGAACTTATCCTAAGTCCATATCCTTCTCTGTAAGAGGAACTACTATTCTAGGTGTGGAAGGAGTTATTTTAGCCAATAAGCTTTTCTCCTCAGAGTTTAACTTAACATAAAGTGTGGTGTTTCTAGTATTTGCACAGTTCTTTCCTCCAACTCTAATGTTTCCACTATCTAAATGGTAAGAGGTATAAAACTCATAGGTTCTTTATTCAACACTTAGGGGGTTTAGAAGTTTATGCGATAGAAGAAGCTAACATATGAACAAAGTTACGGTTTTCTAGGTCGTCTCTCGGTTGGAGAACTTGCAAAGGAGGGGTAAACCTATACGAAAAGGCCCCCGTGTAAAGTTGGTGATGGTCATAAATGTGTTTACAAATCCTAGATGATTCACTCATAAAAGGCACCCACCACTACACCAAAAAACCCTACAAACCTAAGGAAAAACACTGATGATCGAAACAACCTCTGGAAAAAGTAAACACTACCACCAAAACAGAAGGAAAAGTTTAATATTGTAAAAATAAGAGAGTTTTTATGAAACTACCTTCGGAATCCTAGAAGAAGACTAGGTTCAATGAATGAGAGCATAAGAATTCCAAGGAAAAGATGGATAGTTAAATCCCTCACTCTCTTTCTCAAGAAAAAGAATGATTTGTTTGAAAATAAGAAAACTCCCATTTTTTCCCTCTTTTATAGTAAAGGTGAACATGCACATTAGGAACATTTTTAAACATTGTTGAATTTCAAACAGGTGCCTTAATTTAGTTATTTAATAAATAACTTGCAAAGGTTATCAGTTCGCTTAGTTGAGAAAAATTACTC
Organism: Sambucus nigra; assembly: GCA_949130495.1. Lineage (NCBI taxonomy): Eukaryota > Viridiplantae > Streptophyta > Magnoliopsida > Dipsacales > Adoxaceae > Sambucus > Sambucus nigra. The sequence goes on from OX422209.1 coordinate 554,069,299, forward strand.
GTAAAGTAAGGACTAACAAATAATGACAAGGATAGATTGTGATAAAACTTCACCCACTTCTTTGTAGTCATAAGAAAATTCTTGGGGAATTTTTTATGAAATATTTATACTTATGATCTTAAGACCTAGCCCTCGAAAAAAAATATTAGATAATGAGTTTGGCTACTCCAAGAGCTCGATGTACCCTTACCCAAACAAATTCGAGTAAGATAAATTGATAACATCGAACTTTAGCGGCTGACCAACAATACCCTTCTGTTTTGTCAAAAATCCATCATGTGATAAAGTCCTCGTTTGATGGGTGAAACCTTAAATAACTGAGGAGTGCTCCACCAATAAAAGATGATCCCGTCTAACCCATGTTGGCCAACACGTCTTTTCCTTATACATGAATCATTAAAAAGGAATAAATTCCCCATAGGAAAGGGAGATGATCTTTCTTTGCAAGAAACAACTAGGGAGAAAATATTCATTGATCCTTACAACAATACATTCAGATATTATAGCCTACGACGGTATAGATCTGAAGGCATATACCCTTTGGATGTAGGCTCGTTCTTAAGGGCTGAACCTCCTATATTTGTCTATCTATCCTCTTATCCTCACCCATTCTTACATATATCTATTATTTGTTATCTTTAATTTGTTTATTCTAGCTAAGATACAAATTGAATTACATTTTTAGACGATAACAACTAATTTACCCGAGAAGGTTTATGTGAAATTGATTTATTCAAGGGTCCTTTTGAGAGTTTGAATCTTTAAATATTTTTCAAAATGTTTATAAAAGTTTTTTGAAAAAATTGCAGGTTCATTAGAACGGACTTATATGTCATTCAAACAAGTTTCCTTTATTCATTAGAGAACTTTTGGTAGGCTCAAATGACATTCATTAGAAGTGCGTTCGAATGAGATTAGGTACATCGTCTTAATGTGATGTGACTTCATTTGAATGAGTACACAAGATTTTTTTTAACTATTTCCAAATGCAATATTTTATTTCTATCCTTTAAAGATACATTTCCTAATATATAGAGATGCATGGATGCATTTTTTGAGAAGCCTTGTTTTGTGATAAAACACTTCAAAAATACTTATCCAAATCCCTTGGATCATTCAGAACACTTTACCAAACTGGGAATAACATATTATGAGTTCTAAACATTATTAATATTATTTATCTAATGCTAATTTATGGAGTTGAGGCTCCATGACTAGAGAAGAAAATAATAGCAATTCCCAAGGATAATAGGTGGATATCGAGGTAAGAGTTGCTTAATGTGGGGAGTGTTGGACTGTGCTGTTTTTTTATAGAAGACTTGAACAAATTACTAAATTAAACTTAGTGGAGCGCTAAGTAATCTATAAGTCTGTATTGATTTGTCATGTCTAAAACAATGTTGAAATATAAGTTTTGTTCGCAAGGGATTTTTTCTTTATTTCCCATTCTGTATTGGTTTGGATATTTAGTTTTTTTTTGCTTCACATTATCTTGCATGTTCACGTAAGTTCAATCAAAATAAAATTTGGCTAAAATGATTTTTTTTTTGTGTATGACCTACTATAAAAACTATTCATATAACCCAAATTTTTAGAGGTAGCATAAATTTCAAGAAATCTCATTCGAACGAAAATAGGAATTCATTCAAATGAACCTACTAACTCGTTCGAACCAAAGAAATTCTCGTTTGAATGAACATTCAATCTCCTTATCATGAGATTCGAATGATGTAAGTTATGCAAATAAAATAAAGTTATTTGATGTTCATTTGAAGTTATTTTGAACGGACTGCCTAGTCTCATTTGAACGAAGATGTAAATTCGTTCGAACGACTTTAGAAAAAAAAATTCTTTCGAAAAGTTGTTTTAAAAAAGTCTCGAACATTTAAAAAAAGAACACCTGAATAAAGTGTTTATGCGTAATCAAAACCATATACCTTCTCGATGATTGCATTGACGATCTCAACTCAGTCGATCTTTGACTGTTTCTCACTCACTAACTATTATCTAGATGGAGATATTGATAAATAAATGATGATGAAGATGTAATAGAATATAACAAACAAATAGATAATGAGAAATTATAAAACTTTCTCTTACACACCAGTACGCTCAGACTTTCCATAATATTCTTTTCATGCAAGAATATCAATATTGTTCGGCTTAAGTATTATTTTATTTAAATGTTGCCCAAACATCAAATATGCATGTCTTCTTAATATTATTCGCAAGTTAATTTAGGGAAAATGATAAACTAATTATAAATATATTTTTATTTACTCTTGAAACTGAATTTAATACTCGAAATAGCACATGCTTAGATAATTCTACTTTGTTATTTTGGATTGTTGAGACGAATTTCATGTTAATTAAAATATGTTTTTGATAATATATGTTGATTTATTATGACACCCCTCCTAATTAAATACCAGGTGATCTGTCCTTTATTAAATTAAATCAAAGTGTTCAGTTGGCTCATTCTTAGTATCACTGTCGAAAATTATTTTTTTATTTAACACCTTATAAATAATTAAGCTAAGTGTAAAAACATTTGAAATTGTATTAATTAAAGACCAACAACGTTTTTAAGTAAGGCATTCAACCATTCTAAGGAACTCAAAAGTAATAACTGATAACCATCCAACTAAATAAAACTAAACTGGAGAAAACCTTCCAGTCATAATGTCACAAACCCATAATAAATAATAGTATCAACCCAACTGAAACTAAATACCAAAATCCAAAGAATACAGTCTCTCTCTGAATAAAAATAAAAGAATAAGAATAGGAGACACATGCCCAATATGAGATGACTGAAAATGAAATTTAGATAATAAGATGAAGCGTCTAAATGTGAGGACCTGGAACTCCCACACTAGATGCAGTTCGTCAATCAGCCCGACTGTCTAAGCTTGAAATCCCTGTGGCTGGACACCTGATAATATATATACACACACATGAGGGAGAGAAGAGATGGCAATAAATGGGTCAGATCCCAATATAAATATATTTAAAAAAAATGTGTTAGCAAGTTTTAAATTGCTAACCAGAAGATACTCCATACATGTTAGTTTCATTACCTTCACTTGGGAATTCTCACCTCTCAACTAGTGTGCACTCCTAATGTACTACTATTATTCTATTTAATACCAACCCACTTAACTAGTCTATACCCAGTCTCCTCTCAATAACCCTAATTAACATTTCCCATAATTATAATTATTCCAGATTAACTTCTGAAGCACCTTATACCTTTGACTTGCTTAAGTCTATATTGTATAAGTGCTCAACTAATTTGGAAATAGTGACAAAATTGGTTGTCTAACCTAGTATCCAAAGAGCCTCAGAATTTATCTCTCTAATCCTCTTCAATGATCCAAGAAGGTATAAATTGAATCACACTACACACATTAGAAGTGCATACATGTGTATATATTGCTTAAAATTGATTGTGTGATTAATTCCCTTTAAAATGTGGTTTTAATTATTTTTGGGAATTTTTAAACATTTTAAAACATTTTTTAAATAAATGTTTTCATTAATAAAATGTGATTATATAATTTTTGGGGTAAATTTGCTATTTTGTAAACTTCATTTTTCAATGGAATGTTTGTTTGGGTAGAATGTAAATGCGCTAGAGACTTTAGGGTGCTGCCTGTAATTACTTTGGACGCGTGTTTGTGAGCCACTCATATGTCAACACTTGTCATCCTCCTGATGTATATGTTTGTGTTTGTTATGTGAGAAGGTTGGCTGGTGGATTGTTGATCGTTGGATCAAAGCGTATCGATGGTCTGCATGTGTTTTAAACCTATCCTTGTGCCATCCTATGAACCAATCACAATCGACTTTACCACCGCTGTTTTATAACCCTTAGATCAAGTCAATCTTAGGATGACTTAATCTCAGCCCTTGATTCCCTTCGCGTCTCCAGAACCTTCCTCCACCCCTATATAAACCCCCCACTTCTCAGACTTTCAAGACTTTTGGGCATTCGTCATTTCTGAGAGAAAAAAATAGAGAGAAGAGAGAAGTGAGAGAGAAGAAAGAAAAGAAAAGAGAGAAGTGAGAGAAAGGAAAACTGTGTTAGCCAAAACCAAACCCTAACCCTAAACACTTCATATTCTGAATCAAACCTTCATATACACACAACCCCAAACACAACCTTGAGTGTTTGAGAGAGAGTGGTTTGTTCATATTGAAGCTGTAACCTCTTTGTCTATGATCTTGTTTACAACTTAAACATTCGTGTGAAGATCTGCATTTCTCTTTCATAGAAACTATAGATCTACACTCTGCATGTTACATTTCACTAGATCTGCATATTTCTTTCTTGATTTAAGAAAATCTTTACTGATTTAGTTTTTAAAATGTTTTATGGTTTCTATTCTTACGAAACTTAAACCTTGACCTAGTTGGATTCACACTTGGAGATTTTCAATCTCAAAAATATTTTTAAAACAGAGATTGATTAAGGTCTCGACCGATTTTGAAGCAAGATTTTCGTGGAATCTGGGATATATTAAAGGTCAAAAAGGTTTCAAGTTCTGTAAGAAAGAAAGAAAAGAAAATCACAGCATATAGTCTTTATATGTAATTTTTCTAGGACTGTCTGTAAAACTAAGTGTGTGTGAGTTCATGCATGTTGATAGGAATCACATCACAAACACTTAACACACTACTGTACTGGAAGTGTTGTGAATAAGATCAAAGATTATTGAATCGACATAAGGAAGCTAAAACAAAGGAAGTTATCAAACTGGAAGAACATCATCAACAATCAGATCTATGAGAAGTTAGAAGGACACCAAGTGGGGTATATTCCTAAACTTAGAATAGGTTGATTTGTGTGCATGTATGTTGTATTGTTTGTAACTATTATTTGTTATTAGTGGATTTTTTACTTTCGTGACTTAGAAGTCACCGTGGATGTTTCCTCTGTTGGGAGAGGTTTTACAACGTTAAAAACTGTGTGTTCTGATTGTCTTCATCTACTCATCTCATTCTATACTGTGCTGAATTTTTGAAACTGTCTTAGTTTTAAAAACTGATTACAAAGTCTTGATTACTCTCGTACATAAGTTTTTGTAAACACATCTTGTTATTTATCATTTTTATTTTCAAAAGAAAAGGGTTTCTTCAACAAACATCTCAGAGTTGCTTATACAGTTTAATCTTGTATTAAACGACATTAGAAACGTTTTTCAATTGGTATCAGAGCCCTGTAAGCTTTTATTTCAAAAAGATCTTGTGTTTCTGAAATCGTTTTCTGAAAAACCTAACTATGGACGAGAAGAATGAAAGGTTTGGTAATCTGTCCAGACCTCCACTCTTTGATGGAAACAACTTTGCTTACTGGAAAGTAAGAATGGTTGCCTTCATCCAAGGGACTTTAGGAGATGATGTCTGGGACATTATTGAAAATGGATACGCTTATCCTACTAAACCAGCCACTGAAGGAAGTTATGAGAGGATAAAGAAAATCTTAAGTGAGTTTACCCAATAAGAGAAAACTATTTCTTGAAATAACAATAAAGGAAAGAATGCCATTTTTATGTCTATTAATGAGTATGAGTTCAAGAGAATCTCATCTTGTGCCACTTCTAAGGAAGCTTGGGACACATTAATCACTGCCCATGAAGGAGACTCAAGAGTTAAAGCTGCTGAAACTTAAATGCTTACCCAGCAGTACAACTCTTTGATTATGTCTGACTCTGAGTCTTTTGATGACTTTTACATGAACTTAACTCATATAGTTACTAAGTTGCATGCTAATGGTATAACTTATGATAGGAATGAAATTGTCTTTAAAATTCTGAGATCATTACCACAGAAGTTTGACAGCAAGAGGTATGCTATTGAGGAAATGAGTGATCAAAATCTTACCCCTGAGTTATTGAGTAGCAAACTTAGGACTGTGGAAATGGAATTAGACTTTAAGAAACAATTAAATCATTCACAAAGAAAACAACCCAACTCTAACTTGAGTTTTGCCTCTAAGATATCTAAACTTGAGACTAATTTGATAAACTCAGACTCTGATGAGGAGTGTGATATAGACAAACTAGATAATCAGATTGCCTTAATGTCTAAACAATTTAAGAAAATTGTTAAATTTAGAAACAAACAGGCAACAAAACAAGGCAAGCCTAATTATCCTACTCTGTCTAATCCCAAACCTCATGAGAGAGGTCTTGACAAACATCCTAAGGACAACAACTCCAGACCCAGCAGAGACCTTAAAAAGATTGAATGCTTTAGATGTGGGAAACTAGGTCACATTGCTCACGATTGCAGAGTTAATCTGAATAAAGCCAACACACACAATAGAGCCAATGTCTGTAAAACTTGGAATGATTCAAGTGACTCTGATGAAGAGGAACTTGAGTCATCAAATGTTCTTGACCCTTGCATGTCCTTTTATGCTAAGATCATTTACAATGATGATATGCCTGTGTGTGATAATGATGCTCTTACTCCTGCTTGTGTGAATACTGCTTTGACTGGCCTAGATGCTTTATTATTTGAAAATGTTGCTAGTTCTAGTTCCGTGTGTGTGAGTCAAAGTGGTCTCGATAACAACGATGTAAATGGGTGAGTGAGTACTAAAACTGAATCGTTAGGGGTCACTACACACACTTCACTTAGCGACTCAGACACAGATGACCTCCCAGATATTCATACTTTGTATGCTAAAACCCTAAAAAAAGGCACTAGACTGGAGAATACTGTTAGAGACCTGACTAAGAAATTAGATGATCTAAGTCTTATTGTGAAGCTGAATGCCGAAGAGTACACTAACCAGTGTCTATCTCATCAATCCGAAATTGAAACTTTTGATCAAAAATTAAAAGAGTTGACTAAAACTAATGAAAACCTGGAAATGAAATACAAGGGAACATTATTAGAACTGGAGGAAGCAAAAACAAAGACAACAACTGTTTTCAAAAAATTTTCTAAGTTTGAAAACAATTCAAATTGTTTTACTGACTTTGTTGTTGACTCCAAGACCAATTCTGATGATAGAACTGGTATTGGATTTTGCCTTAAGAACAAACCACAAGCTACAAATCTTGAACCTATTAAGTTTGTGTCTGGGGAAAAAAGACCAATTGAAACATGTCCAGACTTTCATTTTATTAAAGAGGAATTTGATCAAAAGCAACAACAGAAAGACATTGGAGAGTCTAGTAATTCTAAGGCTGACACTACACTCAAGACTAAATACGTCTGTCCTTTGATCAGAAAGGCTGAATCTACCTTTAAAACCATCCCTCCTAGGAATAGGACTTTTGAACAGAATGCTGTTGAACCCATCTTTAGAAGTTTTCCTAAGGAAATTCATCCCTCAAGCAATCAATATTGCTCATACTGTGACATTTATGGTCATTCCTTTGAAGGTTGTTATGCTAGGCGTCTACACCCCCTGTGTACAACACTTCTGTCTACAAGAACTTTAACTATTCTAGGCAAAATCGTAACCATTATGTCCTTCCTAGACAACCTGACAAGAACTCTAACTACAGGAATAGAAAGACCAAAACTAAGAGTTCATTTAAGAGAATGGCTCCCAGAAACTATCCTAAACCAAAAGCTCAAATTTTCCACAATAATCAGTTTGTTGCTCCAAATATTTTTCGACAAAAATCTACTTCTCGAAAATTTTATCAAATGAGGGCAAACTTGCGCAAAATTAAAACTAGAGCTATTTGGGTTAGAAAAGATGATCTTTTACCCCAAATGAAGTGTAATATTGTTATCACTGCCTTAAAAGCTGAACACACTTCATCTGGTTGGTATTTAGATTCAGGATGCTCCAAACATATGACAGGAGATGAAACCAAACTTTTAAACAAAACCAGATTTGCTGGTGGCAAAGTAGTTTTTGGTGACGGAGTTTCATCCCAGATCATAGGTAAAGGAACCCTAAAAGAAGAAGGAATGCCTGTTCTGGAAAATGTTCTATTAGTTAAAGGCCTTAAAGCCAACCTCCTAAGTATATCACAATTTTGCGACTCTGACCATACAGTTACCTTTTCAAAGAACAATTGTAAAATTCTAAATGATAAAGGTAAATGCATTATTACCGGATTTAGAACACCTGACAATTGTTATACTGTCAAGACTAGTTCTGAAACCTGTAACATTGTCAGAATGGATGACAATGAAATCTGGCATAATCGTATGGGTCACCTAAGTTATGATATCCTTAGTAGATTATCTAGTCAAGAGATTTTTAGAGGAATTCCTAAAATTAAACCTATTTCCAGTGTTGTCTGTGGTCATTGCCAGGAAGGAAAAATAGTTAAGACTTCGCATAGAAAAGTTAAAGACATTCTCACCTCTAGACCTCTAGATCTCATCCATATAGACCTTATTGGTCCCTCCAGAACTGTTAGTCTTTGTGGACACAGTTATATCCTTGTCATGGTTGATGATTTCACACGATTCACTTGGGTTGCCTTCTTGAAACAAAAATCTGACACGTTTCAGAATTTTTTGAAAATTTTACTAAGAATTGAAAATGAGAAGGACACACAAGTCAATCGCATTCGTAGAGATAGAGGGGGAGAGTTCATAGACACAGGAATAGTTGAATATTGTGACTACAATGGTTACAAACATGAATTCAGTGCCCCTAAGACTCCTCAGCAGAATGGTATTGCTGAAAGGAAAAATCGAACTCTTCAAGAGATGGCACGAGTCATGTTGCATGCCAAATCTCTACCTAAATATTTATGGGTAGAATCTATTAGAACTACGTGTCATATCATTAATAGGGTTTACCTTAGGAAAAACACTAAACAAACCCCTTATGAGTTGTGGTACAGTAAGAAGCCGAATCTGAAATATCTAAGGACTTTCGGTAGCCTGTGTTATGTCTGTAAAGACAGAGAACATCTGTCTAAATTCGAGACGCGTGGTGATAAAGCCATCTTCTTAGGATACTCCCCAAACAGTCGTGCTTATCGTATATACAATCTGCGTACTAAGGCCCTTATGGAATCGATAAATGTAATTGTAAGCGACACTGTTGTCGAAAATAAGATATCTGAATCACCTATTGTGGTTGAATCTGAAAATGATTTCAAAACTGATTCACCAGAAATAGATGACTCATTACCTATTGAGAGTCCAGAAGTACCTGGCTGGGTCTCTAAAGATCATCCCATTGACAACGTGGTCGGTAATCCTAATGAGCCAGTTCGTACTAGATCCCAGTTAAGACATTGTGCTAATTATGCATGTTTCGTCTCCCTTGTGGAACCGAAAAATGTTAATGAAGCATTGAATGACACACACTGGATTTCTGCTATGCAGGAAGAACTTTTACAATTTGTCATTCACGATGTCTGGTATCTTGTACCGCGGCCTCAAAACAAAAATGTTATTGGCACACGTTGGATCTTTAAGAACAAATCTAATGAAAATGGGGTAATCCTTAGAAACAAAGCTAGACTAGTTGCTCAAGGTTACTCTCAAATAGAAGGAATAGATTTTAGCGAGACATTTGCCCCTGTCAGTCGTCTTGAATCTGTTCGACTTCTTTTCGCCATAGCGTGTCACTTAAAATTTATACTTTATCAAATGGATGTCAAGTCTGCCTTCCTCAATGGAATTCTGTTCGAAGAAACGTATGTAGAACAACCCAAAGGGTTCATTGACCCTAAATACCCTGACCATGTCTTTCGTCTAAAAAAAGGCTTTGTATGGCTTAAAACAAGCTCCTCGAGCTTGGTATGAACGCCTTTCCAACTTTTTGTTGGATAAGGGTTTTAAGAGAGGAGGAAATGACCAGACTCTCTTTGTCAAACATTTTGACAAAAACATTATTATAGCCCAAGTCTATGTAGACGACATCATTTTTGGGTCTACTTCAACATCTGAAGTTAAATCTTTTTCTACTATTATGCATAAGGAGTTTCACATGTCCCTTATGGGGGAACTACAACTTTTCTTAGGATTTCAAGTGAAACAGAATTCTGATGGTCTATTTGTCTCTCAAACTAAGTATGCCTTAGATCTTGTTAAGAAATTTGGTTTAGATAATGCTAAAGTTGCCAAAACGCCTATGAGTACTACTGTTAAATTATGTAAAGATGAAAATGGAAAGTCAGTTGATTCCACACTTTATCGTAGTATGATTGGTAGCCTACTCTATCTAACTGCCTCACGACCAGATATAATGTATGCTGTTTGTTTGTGTGCTCGTTACCAGAATAACCCTAAAGAGAGCCATTTATCGTGTGTCAAACGTATAATAAAGTACATAAAGGGCACTCTTAATCTTGGACTTAGGTACACTAATGATACCTGCAGTACCATCATAGGGTATACTGATGCAGATTGGGCCGGTTGTACTGATGACAATAAAAGTACATCAGGTGCCTGTTATTATGTCGGCAATAATTTAGTTGGTTGGAGTAGCAAAAAACAGAATTGCACATCTTTATCTACGGCTGAGTCCGAATATATAGCAGCAGGAAGTTGCTGTGCTCAATTATTATGGATAAAACAAATGTTAAGCGATTATGGGATTAAAAAAGATCAATTACAATTGTATTGTGACAATCAAAGCACCATTAACATATCTAAAAACCCGGTTCAACACTCGCGAACTAAGCATATTAAAATAAGACATCATTTTATACGCGAACTTGTTGAAACTAAGGAGTTAGAAATCCATTACCTGCCTACTGATCTGCAACTTGCAGACTTGTTCACTAAACCTTTAGACTATAACAGATTTCTGTATTTGCGTAATTCTATAGGTATGGTATATGCTGATTAAACTCTGAAGACCTTAATTTTTTACCCTTTGTCCATTTGAGACAAAATGGGGGAGAAATTTGAGTCTTAAGGGTTCAATGTTTTGTTCACATTTCTTCTAAACTGCTTGATCTTAGTGTGCATATTTGCAGGAATCTCTTCTACTGATTGCCTACCTTTTCTAGTGTACAATTTTGTAAATAGTTGAGTTATGTAATTTTTGACTTTCTCGGAAATGGGTAGATGGTATCTTTGTATAGGACTAGGTTTTATTTTTTTTGGTTCCCAAAGAGTTTAAGCTAACTCAAAGGAGATTTTGTCTCATATTTCCAAAGGGGGAGATTGAAGCACCTTATACCTTTGACTTGCTTAAGTCTATATTATATAAGTGCTCAACTAATTTGGAAATAGTGACAAAATTGGTTGTCTAACCTAGTATCCAAAGAGCCTCAGAATTTATCTCTCTAATCCTCTTCAATGATCCAAGAAGGTATAAATTGAATCACACTACACACATTAGAAGTGCATACATGTGTATATATTGCTTAAAATTGATTGTGTGATTAATTCCCCTTAAAATGTGGTTTTAATTATTTTTGGGAATTTTTAAACATTTTTAAACATTTTTTAAATAAATGTTTTCATTAATAAAACGTGATTATATAATTTGTGGGGTAAATTTGCTATTTTGTAAACTTCATTTTTCAATGGAATGTTTGTTTGGGTAGAATGTAAATGCGCTAGAGACTTCAGGGTGCTGCCTGTAATTACTTTGGACGCACGTTTGTGAGCCACTCATATGTCAACACTTGTCATCCTCCTGATGTATATGTTTGTGTTTGTTATGTGAGAGGGTTGGCTGGTGGATTGTTGATCGTTGGATCAAAGCGTATCGATGGTCTGCATGTGTTTTAAACCTATCCTTGTGCCATCTTATGAACCAATCACAATCGACTTTACCACCGCTGTTTTATAACCCTTAGATCAAGTCAATCTTAGGATGACTTAATCTCAGCCCTTGATTCCCTTCGCATCTCCAGAACCTTCCTCCACCCCTATATAAACCCCCCACTTCTCAGACTTTCAAGACTTTTGGGCATTCGTCATTTCTGAGAGAAAAAAATAGAGAGAAGAGAGAAGTGAGAGAGAAGAAAGAAAAGAAAAGAGAGAAGTGAGAGAAAGGAAAACTGTGTTAGCCAAAACCAAACCCTAACCCTAAACACTTCATATTCTGAATCAAACCTTCATATACACACAACCCCAAACACAACCTTGAGTGTTTGAGAGAGAGTGGTTTGTTCATATTGAAGCTGTAACCTCTTTGTCTATGATCTTGTTTACAACTTAAACATTCGTGTGAAGATCTGCATTTCTCTTTCATAGAAACTATAGATCTACACTCTGCATGTTACATTTCACTAGATCTGCATATTTCTTTCTTGATTTAAGAAAATCTTTACTGATTTAGTTTTTAAAATGTTTTATGGTTTCTATTCTTACGAAACTTAAACCTTGACCTAGTTGGATTCACACTTGGAGATTTTTAATCTCAAAAATATTTTTAAAACAGAGATTGATTAAGGTCTTGACCAATTTTGAAGCAAGATTTTCGTGGAATCTGGGATATATTAAAGGTCAAAAAGGTTTCAAGTTCTGTAAGAAAGAAAGAAAAGAAAATCACAGCATATAGTCTTTATATGTAATTTTTCTAGGACTGTCTGTAAAACTAAGTGTGTGTGAGTTCATGCATGTTGATAGGAATCACATCACAAACACTTAACACACTACTGCACTGGAAGTGTTGTGAATAAGATCAAAGATTATTGAGTCGACATAAGGAAGCTAAAGCAAAGGAAGTTATCAAATTGGAAGAACATCATCAACAATCAGATCTATGAGAAGTTAGAAGGACACCAAGTGGGGTATATTCCTAAACTTAGAATAGGTTGATTTGTGTGCATGTATGTTGTATTGTTTGTAACTATTATTTGTTATTAGTGGATTTTTTACTTTCGTGACTTAGAAGTCACCGTTGATGTTTCCTTTGTTGGGAGAGGTTTTACCACGTTAAAAACTGTGTGTTCTGATTGTCTTCATCTACTCATCTCATTCTATAGTGTGCTGAATTTTTGAAACTGTCTTAGTTTTAAAAACCGATTACAAAGTCTTGATTACTCTCGTACATAAGTTTTTATAAACAAATCTTGTTGTTTATCATTTTTATTTTCAAAAGAAAAGGGCTTCTTCAACAAACATCTCGGAGTTTCTTATACAGTTTAATCTTGTATTAAACGGTATTAGCAACATTTTTCAACTTCTTCATAAGACTTAATTATAAATGGCATTAAGTTCTCAAACACTTAATTCATTTAATGACATTATTCCAATCTTATATACTTCTAAGTATAGTAGATCAAGTATATATATATTTATAACTAAGATTGTATATACTAATAAGGCACCCCAAACTAAATTATGGTGCAAGCTTTCTCTACTATCAAGTCCCAGTACCTCGCCTACAAATAAGGGAAATACTAGTTCGAATCCACTCTTGAACCGTATTAACACAAAACACACATATTGGAGGCGATGCATAGTTCTAGATCACTAAGAGATCAGCACATACCCTCACATCTCTTAGGACCGTATGAACTATCAATCTTAGATAGCCTGTACCATGGATACTATGTTCTAGGGTACAAGTCAATATCCCCCGTAAAGGTCCCATGGAGATAAGACTGTCCCGATGCGGAAGCTTCTGTGATAACAAGTAGCGCGGGTATGATTAAACACATATATTCATATCATAATTATACATACACACAACTATTTATTTCTATTATTCTGATAGGTACACTCAAGACTCATAATATATATTCTAACTATATGAGGTACATAATTCTCAAAACCTAAGTATCGTCATTTTATTCTTACCCTCAATTATCGTAAGTTCCCAAGTATTTCTCGACCCTCAAAGTGTATCATTTCAATATACCTAATATCAGTAGGTGTACTCTCTATATCCTACTGGTCCAAATCTTTAATAATTCTCACAAGGTCTAATTTATCACACACCTAATCATAACCCGCCTTATACACTCGTGACCCTACAGTTAAGTCTCAGCTACCATTGCACTACCTAGACCTTAACCACAACCCTACTGGTCCTTCCCAAATACCATTATGGTAAATAATTATGTGTAAAGGTTCCCATAAAGCGGATCTAGATAAATCATTAATAAGGGAATACGTTTCAAATTACAGTAGGGGTCTATCGATCAAACTCAGTAGTCAATTGATCGATATTTAAAGTCGATCGATCGATCGATCGATATTCAAGGTCGATTGATCGATCTCCCAGTTATTTCCCAGATTCTACATTAATATACCTACGGGTTTAATCCCATTAAATGCACAATACCTTCATTACACCAACCCAATCTCCCAACCAAACATCACAAACATGTAAGCAATAGGTATGGACGATTTCCTATGTAAAAACAACAATAAATCCTTACCGAATCAATCATTCAAGGTGTAATTTAAGATTTTATTACAAAACCTAAATATAATTTTTTTTCCACAAACTTTGATATTTTCCAGATTTGTTCCTCGAATATCATTACAATTTCGTGATTAGGGTTCTACTGATAGTGAGGATATCAACCTATCATGGTTTATACTCCAATATGTGAATTCTAATCTTCCAAAAACATAATTTCTCTAAGAAAACATGTAATTATTATTCCTATTCTAACATGGATGTTGTATCAACTATAGAACAACAAGATAAATACTTGATTCAAGAGTGAAGGTCTGAATTTTTAGGATTTGATGGTGTGGCTGAGTTCCTCTTCCTCCGATCTACACTTCAGCGGTGTTTGTGGTGAAAACGATGTAACTATGGTGGTTCTAGCCATGGGAAAGCTCCTGAGCTCCCTCCTCTAATGGCCTCTGTGAGTTGTGTTTATTCCAACCCTAGAAGACAACAACTAACAATAGATATAACTTTATGCTTTTCATCATTAATTAAGGCCTAAAATTAAAAATTACCAAAATGCCCTCCCGAGTTGCCGGTTAGGCCTAAAAACGTCCTGAGACCCAGACTAAACCTCCGGGTATACTTTTCTAACTATCTTGGACCTTTAGAACACATTGACGCACTCAAAATTATCATACAAGTGACTTATAATTAATTTATTTTTTATCCATTTAATTTAGTCCCGACACGACTAACACGCGCGTTCCGACTCAATTTCTATAACTGTCGTATTATTCACTCGCAATAATTTTAATAAATTCAATCTCATATATTACTTTACTCATTAAGTAATATTAAGCATAATTCTCACCAATAATTACTAACTCTCATCACGCTAGTATATAATTAATCTACTTTTTATCCCATTAATTTAGTCCCAACACGACTGACACACGTGTCCTAACTTAATTTCTATAACTGTCTTGTTATTCACTCGCGACCATTTTAATAAATTCAATCTCATATATTAATTTACTCTTTAAGTTATATGAGGCCATAAAATAAGTTATATTCAACATAATTCTCACCAATAATTACTAACTCTCGTCACTCTAGTAACTATTTATTTTAAAATTCGAATTAATATTAAATTAATTTATCCCAATTTAATTGAATTAATCCCATATTTAAAGGCCATAAAAATACGAGGTATTACATTTATAAAATCATTTAGATGATTATTATGATGTAGGATGTGTTAAATTAATGATGGAAGTTGTTAATACTCAGGTTTGAACAAGTTTATAATCTTATTTGATTAATTATCGCTAATATTAAAATATTGAATTTGGAGATCTTGTCGGGATATATTGTTGAACTCGTTCAACACATGATATAATTGGTTTATTACGTTTTAAATTGGAGTCGTGCAAAATTTAAATGAAGAATCATAATGTTGGATTAATAATGCAGCTAATATATAAATTGTTTATGTTAATAAAATAACATCGTTAGGGCATTAAGATTTACATGAGTATTTATACTTTCACCTTTGTGTTTGTGTGCTACTTTCTAGGTGTGAGATTAGTGAGGAGGTAGATTAACTATTGTTGACGCATTCTAAGTATGAGCATAGGGAGTGTTCACTAGTACCTTGGGAATTTCATAGGAAAAGAGCTAGGTTTTTTCCTAGGCGTTATACTTGGTGATGTTTATGTTTTAGGTATTCTTCTTTGGTGAGATACTAGGTGATACTTATGGTTTGGTGATCTCTAGCTATGGGACCACAAATAAGTTATTTTTATGATGTCTGGATTATAGGTGGGGGCTAGTTGAAATTAATGAAAAGATGAAAATGAAAAGATAATCAATACCAACGATAATAAACATGTATTAAAGAAGGATTGATGTGTGTCACTATTTGTGCGGGTGTCGGTAAGTTGGGAATTAAGGTGATTGTGGGACTCTCACTGTCTTAGATACTTTGATAGTTTGTATTGGCTTCAAGAGTATGTGTTGTGTATAGTGTGGTATGACCATTATGATGTTTACAGAACCTAGGATAACTGGCTATAGTGATGTGTCTTATGGTGTGGAATATCATGGTAAGTGGGAGGTAATGAAAATTGAATAGACATGATAGGGTAATGTGTGTGAACTTTATAAGATGACACGTTAGGCGCACCATGAGTAATTCCATGGCCAATAGAAAGGCAAATCGATTATGTCGTGTTGCAGCGATGATATAACTAAAATTGAGAAAGACAATTGGAATTGAGTGAGATAATGGAAACATATTTAATTAATTTTGAAATAAATAAAATTAGACTTGAGTAATGAGGTGGTTAGTTTATGATGATAGTTGTTGTAGTAGTTTTACATTTCTCAATCATTATTATTACTACTTTGTTAATTAATATATTCTAATGTAATATTTATTTCTTATGATGCTTGAGATTTGATTCATGCATCCTATTTAGGAAGAGTAGCTAGAATTCTAATGGTGGACCCGGACCCGTCTTGTTGACTAAAATTTTAGATTAGGTTGTATGTTAGTTGCATAGTTTTGGAGTTAGAGGACTTACAACTGGAGTTAATATTATTGTATTAGTTTAGATTCCTTTTCATTCGTTTGATTTATTAGATAACTATTTTGGAGTTGGTTGATCATTTGACTCCATAGTTGTTCATAATTTTTCAATTGGAGAGATAATTTTAGTTAACCTAATTTTGTTTGAGTTTTATTGTATTTGGAGTTAAGATTTATTATTGGAGTTTAGCATGGTGATGGATTTTTTTGTGATTAATGATTTGTATTTGTTGAATTATCCTAATTTATATCTTATGGAACAAGTTTTTAATGTCTCCTATTTCTATCACATGTTAAGAATGGTATTTAATTATAATGTCCGACACTATTAATCAACCACAAATTGGATGCCAAAATAATGAAAACCTATATCCCCTTTATAGGTAAAAGAAAGGGCTTGGAGATACCATTGAAATTTTACACAAATGATGATCATGTTTAGTTAAATAATAAAAGGGGTGTGTGGGTAAGGTTTTATTTAATTTCATGTATGGGCTTTTGATCAATAGAGTGTGGGGAAAGAATTATTAAATTTTGTCAGTGCATTGAAGATAATGGTCTAGTTGTCATGATCTTTAAAGGCTCCAAATGCACGTGGCATAATAAGAGAAGTAAGGAGAACAACATCTGGTGTAGATTTGATAGAGTTCTAATGAACTAATCCTGCTTAAAAATTGGTCTCAATTGGGAAGTAAATCACCTTAATCGTTGTAGGTCAGACCATAATCCCCTCTTGTTGACATGTAAAACAGTTAATCAGTTAGCTAAAATTTTTTTACTTTACTTAAATTCTGGAATGAGAAAGAAGAATGTATCAAGATTGTTCAAGATACTTGGAAAGAAGTGGAGTGCCATAACCCTATGGTAGCCATCTATATGAAGCTTAAAGACATAAGAGGTAAACTTATTTTATGGAGTAAATCTTTCTATGGGGACCTCTTTTAGGCTACTAGGGATGCTGGAGATCAAATGTTTCAATATGAATTGAACTATGAACAAGACCCCTCTGATCTTAACAGAGAGGCTGTTTCTCAGGCTACAGCTTCTCATAACCATCATCTCAAGACAAAATCTGAATTCCGATCACAAAAAGCAAATGAAAGGCGGGATCAATATAGAGATAAAAATACATCTTATTTTTATAGAATATTCAAATGTAAATCGAGAAGGCTAGCCATTAACAAGATCTAGAAGGCAGATGGATATTGGATAGAATTGTAATACCTCATATTTTTATGGCTTTTAATTATGAGATTAATTAAATGAAATTACTTTTAATTATGGGATTAATTAAATTAATTTGGGATAATTAATTGGATATTAATTTGGATTTAAAGACGAGAGTTAGTATTTGATTATGATGTTAATGTTGAATATTACTGAGTGATTATGGTAATATATGATTATTGAATTTATTAAAATTGTCTTGAGTTAAAAATATGACAGTTTCGGTAGTTAAGTTGGGACGCGCGTGTTAGTCACGTCAGGAATCAATTTGAAGGAATTTAAAAGTAAATTACATATTTATCATCCGTATGATCATTTTGAGTGCACCAACGTGTCGGGAAGGGTCAAAATAGTCAAAAAACACTATCTGGGGGTTTAGTTTGGGTCTCGGGGAATTTTTAGGCCTAACCGACAACTCGGGAGGGTATTTTAGTCATTCCTATTTTTGGTGAATAGTGACCAATGAAATTTAGGTTTTATTTATCATCCAACACTTACGATTATTAGGGCCATTTTTTGTTAAACACATGAGAGAGTAACATGAGAATAAAGAAAGGGTTTCAGGAGAACTCCAAGGGTTTCCAAGGCAAAACAACCACCACACACCACCACCATCGCCGGATTTGCGACCGAAAAGAGAGAGAATGAACCAATACTGCCATCAATGGATCAGAACTTTTAATCAGAGGTAAGTGATTTATCTTGCAAATATTCAAGGCATATGTTTTACATGATAGTTTAGATTTGATGATTTATCATAAATAAGTGAAATAATTGTGAAACTGGAGAATTAAACATTGAATATGGGTAGGCTTCATGTAGATAAACTTCTGGGCATATACTAGTTATGAAACCATGATCCATGCGTAGGGAATTGTGAATTTATGTTGAGTTATATGAAGATCTTGAAGGAAATAGAAGAAATAGGGTTTTTATGAAAATTGGGTGATTTGATCCAAGAAACTGATGATTTAATGATTCTAATACGTTAAAGATTATGCTAATATGTTAATAGGATGATTAGTAAACTTACTTGGGAGTTTGAGACATTGTAATGAAGGATTTGGGGTGTAAAGTTTGAAGAACCCATAACTTTCAAGGAATTCTAGGCAAATACTTGATCGATCGATCGATCGACTCAATAATATCGATTGATCGATCTCTCCTGATTTTATTAGATTGCTTCCCTTTAAGGTTTGGTAAATCCCAAGCTTGTAAGAACTCCTAGGGGTTTAATAGAATATTGGGGGACTTGGTTAAGATCAGTGGGGATGTAGTTAATGCCCGAAACATGTTATTTATTATGGGATTTAATGGAATAATCACGAGTGTTTACTTCGTGAGGTACAGTTAGCAGTTTCATAAAAATTGGGATTTAAAGTCTATGAATGTTAATTTAGGGTTAGGACCATTAGAAGAGGGACTTGGAATTACTGAGATAACCTTAGAGACTAGTGGGTGACTTAGTAACCTTATGAGGTAGGTTTAAATATTCGGACTTATACGACGAGAGTTGATACGCTAAACATATTACATGGAATATTCAGGATGACGCTATGATTCATATCAGACTAAAGATATAGGGCTGGTGTAAACCTATATTAATGTGATTATTACCTAAGTTGTGTGTTTACTTAGTATCTGGATTATTGTGTGTATGAAATACCTACTATACTTTCTATCACGGGAGGTTAAATTTTTGGTAAAGGACCGTCTTATCTTTGTGTACCTCCTGGGGGATTTAGATTGGTACCTTAAGTACATAGGGTTGTGAATGACTTATTTATGAGTTGATAAGTTAGCTGACCATGGGAGCGTAGGTATGTGCGTGACCTATAGGTATGTGAACTATGCTCGCCTCTAATATGTGTGATTTCTATTGAGACGGTTTCTGAGTGATTCGGAACACGTGATCCTTAGGTACGTGATGTACATGGATTCGATAGAAGAGTATGTGTGCACCGCATCTTAGCCTTTGGGTGCCATATATGTATATATGTGCTGAGAGTGATTTATATATATACTTGTGAATGGTTCACTATTGCTTAGTAGATGTGAATAACTAAGATATTTGAATGGGCTACGAATATGAGAATTCAAATAACACTTGCGATAAGTAATTTAATGAATGTGAATATGAATTATAAATACAACTTGTTTGTGTAATACGAGTAGACACCTTATATTACAATGTGATAGCAGAGTTACTACAGACTAGTTAGATAGTGGCATAACTAATATGGGTTGAGGGTATACATTAAGCGTGTACATTAGTTGGGAGGTGAGAAACTCATGTGAGAGTACGCAACTAACATGTTTATAATATGTGTTATTTTATTATAATTTAAACACTTTCTGTATTTTTATACTGTTTTCACCTCGGGAACTGACCTGTTTTCCTCCAAATCTATTTTGTTTTGTAAAAATATTTTAGGTGCCCAACTACAAGGACGTGAAGCATAGGATTTCCATTACATTGACGTGTTGTAGCTTCTGTGGAAGTTATAGGATCTCGGTGTTAGTTGCGTTCACATTCTGTAATTAATTCCACTCAGGGTTACTCATCTGTTAGGGCATGTCTCTCATTTCCATTTAGAGATATCATTCTCAGACTTTTAGTTTTATTTCAGAAGTTGGTTTATTCATTCAGATTCCTGTATCGGGATTTTATTTTACTCTGGAATTATTATTAGAGTGTTTACTCCAGACTCAGTTTATTTCATTTCGTTGGTTATTCATACGAGATTGTTTATGTAATTAATGGTTGATGATTTAATTACTTGGTTATTGTTAATTTAATTAATAAAATTTGGCATCTCTCTATTTTAAATATTATGTGGCTAGTAAGTAACTAAATGTTTTTTACCGTGATGCTAATACTGAACCAACTTGATATTATGTATTAGTTTAATAAAGGAGTAGCTACCCGGTATTTAATTAGTCGGGGTGTCACCAGAATTATAAGAGGAGATAAAAGTGAAGCAATAGATCATTTCTCTGATTTTTTTCAAAAAGAAGAGGTTATAACTCCCGAGGGGGAGAATCAAGTGCTTATCCATATTCCCAAGTCCATAAATGAATAAATGAATTAGAAGCTTATAGTTTGGCCTAAAATAAAAGAGGTGGAAAATACTGTGAAGGGTCTAAATGCTTCAAGTGGTCCAGGAGAGGATGGATTAATTGGTTTCTTCTTCAATTTGTTTTGGGAAGATATCAAATGTGATGTGTTGAAGGTAGTTCATAGCTTCTTTGCTGGCTATATTCTTCAAAAGATCACCACTACCACTTAAATTGCATTGATTCCTATGTCTGGGAATCCTCAGTCATTTAATGATTTTAGGCCAATTAGTATGCAAAATTTTGTCAACCAAATATTTTGTAAAATCCTAAATTACAGAGTTGTAAAAATTTAAATCATATCATCTCTGTGGTTCAGTCAGGCTTTATTAAAGGCATGTCTACTATAGAAAATGTTTTTTTGGCTCAAGAATGTTTATCTAGAATCCAACACACAAATTTTGGAGGTAATGTCATCTTAAAGTTTGATATAACAAAGGCGTATGATAGGGTCTCTGAGTTATTCCTTATAAAGGTTATGAGAAGAATGGGACTCTGTGAAGTATGGCTGGATTTGATATGGAGGATCATCTCAAATTCTTTATTCACTTTCATGCTCAATGGAGAGAATGCAGGCTTCTTCAAATCCTCTAAAGGTTTAAGGCAAGGGGACCCTTTTTCCCCTAGCCTCTTCATCATTATGGTAGATGCCCTCTTTGAAAACCTGAAAAACCTCATGCCAAATCCCAGCTTTGTGGGATATAATATGCCTATTGGCAGCCTTAAATTTAACCATTTATCTTTTGCAGATGATATTATCTTTTTTAGCTCATGATCAATGAAGGAACTAAAGAAGATTATGAAGTTTCTAAGTCTTTACGAAAATGTGTCATGGTAGTCAATCAACAAGAGTAAAAGTAACTTCATAGCCTCAAAGTAAATTTGCCTTAGATCTCTCAACAAGCTTAGCGAAATAACATGAATGAAGCTGAAGTTTGATCCAATTATGTACCTAGGTTTTCCCATATATAGTGGAAGGAAGAAGATTATATATTTTGAAGATATGATGCAAAAAATTAAGTAAAGAATCCAAGGGTGGAAGGCAAAGTTTTTGAGTTTAGGAGGTAAGATTGTCTTCATCAAATTTGTGCTTTCTTCTATGTACCTGTACCTATTATCTGCTTTAAGTCCTCCTAAAGATATCCTCAATAGAATACCTTCTCTTTTAGAAAAATTCATTTGGAGTAACAGTTTTGGAGACCAAAGATTTCATTAGTTTAGTTGAGAGAATATTTCCAAGCCTATAAATGAAGGTGGTTTGGGGTTTAGACATATAAATGATGTTCACTCCTCTCTCAGTATGAAATTGTGGTGGAATTTTAGATAACAAACTTCAATTTGGGATCAATTCATGAAGGCAACTTAATGTAGAAAGCATCACCCTACTTATGCTCCTATTAGAGGTTGTCCTCTTACTTGGAATTGAATTTGTTATGTTAGGGACACAACTTAAGACCATATAATATGTCTTATTGGAGAAGGCAATATCAATATTGCGAAGGATAACTGAAGTATTCTCGAATGACATTCAGTAAGTGCAATAAAAGTAGGTCAGTTAAAGAACTACTGAATTCAAGACCAAATGTGGAATAAGGAGAAATTAGATGAGGTGTTTAATCCATCTATAACTACCAAAGTGATAAATTTGAATGAAAATTTCTAAATAAACCTGATCCTCTTATCTGGAAACCTACAAGCATGGGCACATTTTCCATTACCTCATCTTGGAATATACGAAAAAAGTCTAGTCCTACCAGATTCAGTGCAAAATTTATTTGGCATAAGAATTTCCCCATTAAAATGTCAGTGTTCATGTGGAAGTTAATGAATAACCTCCTTCCTACAGATGATAGGATAACGTCTTTTGGATTTAGAGGTCCTTCCAAATGTTGATGTTGTTTGAAGTCTCATGGAAAATATATAAACACCATTTTTGAGGGAGGAGATGTTCCTTCTAAAATTTGGGATAAAATGACTATGGAGTATAGGATTAAAAGATCAACAGGAGGAGGTTTCAGAAACCAACTTTTCCATTGGTGCCTTAATGGGGTGAAAGTAAACCACTTTGTTAGCAGAGTTGGTCTAGTTATTGTATGTTGGTGTTTATGGTGTTATAGGAACAAATGTAGAATTGATGATATCTCTCCTAGTGTGTTTTCAGTTCTGATTCATATAAAACATGAGGTTTTTCTAAATTAAATCCCCTCAATAGTTTAAGAGCCAAAAAAGATTATGTATATCAAGTGGAGTCCTCCTCCAACAGGTTATTTAAAGATTAATATTGATTCCAGTTTTATAGGGAATACATGAAAGGGAGGTGGAAGAGGAACGCTTAGAAATCACTCAGGTGAGATGATTTGGGCTTTTTATGCTTACTTTAGAATGGTTTTTAACATGAAAGTTGAGGATTTGTCTTTGCTTAAAGGTCTTAAGTTCTTTATGGGCTTAAAAGACTATGATCTTTCGATATAGAGTGATTCTAAGGTTCTAGTGGATGTAACCCTGAATAAAATTAAGCCACCATGGAAAATCAACTGGGTTGTGTTTAAAATCAGGAGCTTATTAAATATGATGAAGAACAAAATAGTTCATTCATATAGAGAGGCAAATCAAGTGGCTGATTATCTTGCCAAGGTAGGCAGCTTAGCGTATAAGGATTTCTTTTCTATTATCTTTAATGACTTACCAAAGCATCTCTAAGGTATTTTAAAAGTAGATAAATGGAGTATCCCTTTTATTAGACATGTCTAGCGGCCATTGGTGTCTTGTTTTTTCCTTTGTATGTTTTAAGATCTCTTTTATTTTCTCTTCAACTCTTGATCTTGTAAGGGCTCTATTTTATAAAGAACGTCATTTATGTTTCTTGTTCCTCTCTTTCCCTGAGTTTTCCACTGATGTAAGCCATTTAGAGGAGCCAAGGTCTTCTTATAATTGAGGATAAAATTCCAATTTCCATTAAAAAATAAAAAGAAACAAAAAGAGGGAAAAAGTATGGGGGAAAGGAGAAAAGAATAAAGAAAGAAAATCACGTGGTGTGTAGTGTAAAAAAGGAAAACTTAAATATCAATAGAAAAAAAGGTCATGCGCTCACATGGGGTTTGTGGGTCAATGGCACGTATGGCTATAAGTTTCGAAGCGAGTAACGGATGGATGTGGCACTGACACATAGACAACTAGGATGGGGTCACGTGGTGCGCCATAAATAATTTGCAAATCAGGGTAATTACCTCCACCTAGTTTTGAATTCGGGTTGATTTCTTTGTGAAAAACACAACGAGACAGTGAGCCACACAATGACTCAGTAATAACAAGGCATGGAATATTACTTAAGCCTTACACATTTCCCAATTTTCATAATTTACAAATAAATACAAAACTCCATATCTTTCTCATATGACTTCTAATTAATGCACTATAAGAACTGATCTGATAGTTATTTTGAGGCCGACAATATTTCAATAGTGATCTAGTCAAGAGGTTTGACTTCGGGTTTGATTCGAGGCTTTGACTTTGACATTCTTTTTAATTCAAACTTTTTTCGATAATAATTTATTCATTTGAAATAAGATTCACACGTCGTTTAAACATAAGTGTTCCTTGATTTGAGGCCTATAACTTTCGTGATTTGTCCAAGTTCAAAATTAATCATGGAATTTACCAATTTCCCCTGAAGATGCCTATGTGATTGTTTCTTGTCCAAATTTCTTTTAGACTTTTCCATTAGCATCGTAAACCCTTGAAATACTCAATTAAAACTTACATAAGAAATTATTGATACTTGTGAGTGCAAGAAATATCACAATAAAGATCCACAAAAACTATAACGAATGCCGAAAGTACAGATCACATACACAACAATAATATACGTGGTTCGACAACTTGCCTACATCCACGTAGAGGTTACTACGTTCTTATTAGTGTATCTTAATGCTCGAGTTTTCATCCCTTTTTCTCGAGTCAGGGTTTATAATTTATAGATATGTACAATACGCGTTTGAGCTATTCAAGTAACTCGATTAACATGTGGATAACTCATGGTGTCATTGAATATCTTCTCTGAGATTATTGGTAACCAATTTTGAGTATATTCGTATGTATTTGAGTGTATGTGAAATACATGAGTCTTTAATGAATAGTGGATTTATGTTGGGTAGCTCCTCTCATAGGCTGGGCTGGTCGGCTACTTTCCTAGGCCAAGATAAATGGGTCCCCACAATTATCGCTAAAATTTTTGGGTTAAATAGTTGGGCCAATAAATTTTAACTGAATTGAAGGCCCATGACTTAAAACTTTATTTTCAAGATGGGAGTGGCATTTTTACAATTCTGGCGAACTCAAAAGGGTACTCTTTCCTCGAGTCATACATCATGGCAAACTTATAATTTCGTTGAAGAAGTGAGGGTACTCTGGTCCGAGCAGTCAAATGAAGCACCAAAATCCTCCCAGGATGTCGCATTTGATGATTAACATGAACTTAAAATTGGATATGCAGCTCCTTCGTCAGCTGTCTTTTGATCTTTGTTTTGTCTACTGAGCTTTCGGTGCTTTCTTCATCAACATCTCATTTTCTTCAGAGCTCCTATCAATTCTTGTAAATTCTTCCCACATTCTCTTAGTTTCCTCTTCTGCGATTTGTGCTTTGACCGTAACTAGGGTTTTCTTCTTTGATATACCATTCATGGTTTCATTAGATAATAAGTCGATAGCTAAGTTTAGGAAAACCTACAATATTCTAGATAGGGTTGAAATTGACTTTGCCCCTTTACCTAATTATTTTCAAGACATTGAAGGGGTCACTGGATTCACACCCTACTGATCATCTAAAGGAGTTGACATTTCCCCCAAACCCTTTTTTTCTTAAATTCTTCAAATACTTTAACATTGTCCCTACTTAGTGTTCCCTCAATGTTTGGAAGATTATGAATGGGGTATATAGAATAAAAACATTATATGGGACTAACCTGCATCTTGTTGATCTCTGTTAATGTTATGTCTGGTGGCGCACTAATGATGGTATTTTGTATTTGAAGATCAAAAAGGCTGATAGGGTCCTAGTGGTAAACCTCCCAGATTCTCACAAGGATTACTGGGGTCATGATTTTATTTCCAGAAATTAGCATCATCCTCCCCTTCTTGAGGGCGAGAGATACTGGGGCCCCTGGATTTCTTATTTTGGGGAAGATCATATAGGTCTCTTTTCTTTTTTCTTTTTATTTTCTTGTTGTTTTTTATTTTTTTGTGGACTTGCTCGTTGCTCCCGTTTCCTGTCCTCTAACTAATATTTTTCTTCCTTTATTTTGTAGTTCGTGATAAAAATAAAGATCCATATTTAAGCAAAGTTAGTGTTCCTGATCTTCTGAAGGCCTGGAAGGTTAAGGAAAGGCTTGTAGATGGCGAGCATCCAAGATCTGCAACTTATTTGCTCAAATACAAGAACACTACAAGAAGTTTTATTTCTCGATCGGTTGATAAAGTCCCGGACCTGAAGGCTCTTAAATACAAGAATCGTATAACCCTCTAAATGTAAAGACCTGCAACTCCCACAACAGCTGCAGTACATCAACAGTTCAAAGATCTGAGTCTGATACCCTTGTGATTGGGATATATATATATATATATATATATATATATATATATATATAAAGAAAGAGGATATGGATGGAAACAGGTCAGAGCTCGAGTGAAAAATAACTTTAAAATAGTTTAGCAAGTACTTAAAATGCTTACCAGTTGATATTACATATATGTTAGTACCTTGACACTCACTTGAGAATTCTCACCTCTCAACTATGGTGCATACCTAACATACTACTGAATTAATCTAGATAAAGTTAACTGAGTTAACTAGTCTAACCCAATATCCCCTTATCAATCCTGATTCACTTGATCGCATAACTGTAATTTATGTATGATAACTTTTTCTTACGAATTTACAAAGTCATCTCTGTACATCTCAATACAGCGTTAAGTTCTCAACAACTTAATTTATTTAACATTATTTAATCAATTTTATCTACTTATAAGCACAGTAGATGAATCACATGTACATATATTTATCACACATAATATATATACTAATTTGTCACCCCACATAAAATCTATGGTGCTGGAATACTCTGCTATCAAGTCCCTGTACCTCTCTTATAAATGAGGGAAATACTAGTTCGGATCCACCCTTGAACTTTATTAAGATAAAACACACAAATTGGAGGCGAAGCATAGTTCCAAGTCACTAATAGGTCAGCAGATACCCTCACGTCTTTTAGGACCATCTGACAATCATTCTCAGATAGCTTGTACCAATAATCCTATTTCCTAGGGTACGAGTCAATATCCCCTATAAATGTCACATCAGAATAAGACTGTCCTGACGCGAAAACCTCTATGATATCAAGTAGTGCGGGTATGATTACACACATATTTTCACATACTATATATATACAGACACTCATATATATGTGTATATATATATATATATATATATATATATATATATATATATATATATATATATATATATATTTACATTATTCAGATAGGTATACTCACGACCCATACATATTCAAACCATACGTGGCACATAGCGTCCGAGTCCTACATATCATCAATTTATTCTTTTATTTTCTCAATTACCACAAATTCTCACGCACTTGTCGATTCTCGAAGGGTATCATTTTGATAAATATAAAATCAGTAGGTGTACACTCTCTACCCTATTGGTCTAAGTCATCTTTAACTCTCACAAAACCTAATTTAAAATACACACGATCTCCACCCCATTTTATACCCTCGTGACCCCACGGTTAAATCTCATATAAGAATAGTACTACCCGAACCTTACCTACCACCCTACTGGTCCTTCCCAAGTCCCATCATGGTATTTAAGTTATGTTTAAGGGTCCTTATACATTGGGGTTAGATTAACATTAAAAAGGAAAGAAGATTCAAATTCCAGGACGAGTCGATTGTTCGAAAGGAAGGGTCGATCGATCGATCGATCAGTTATGGGTGAGTTTCTACCAAAATTTTAACCTACGGGTTTCATTAATTTCCACCCTCAAATCCTTTATTAATTTGTCCCAAACTCCCAAAAAATCAAACCAAAAGTTGTACTAACCTAAGTACATGATTTCTTACGTACAACAAATACAAATTCATCAAGGTCCATCAATTAAAGGGATTAATTCAAGCTAATTCATTAAGAACACTACTTTTATCATCATATTCAATATCCTCATAATTGTTCCAGATTTTAACCTTTACTGAGCATCAATTTATTAGTTAGTCTTCTACATACATCAAGATAGTTTTCCTAACATGGTTTTTCCTCAAAATTGCAATATAAATCTCCCAAACAATATTATATTTACATGAGAACATGAAATCATCTCTCCTACACTAGCATGGATGTATTATCAACTCAAGAACAACAAGATAGATATTTACCTCAAGAATGAAGATCTAAATTTTTGGGATTTGATGGTGTGGCTGAGTTCCTCCTCCTCCTCCGATATACACTCCGGCAGTATTTGTGGTGAAAACGGTGTCACTAGGATGATTCTAGCCTTGGGAAAGCTCCTGACTTCCCTCCTCTAATGGCCTCTGTGAGTTGTGTTAGTTCTAACCCTAGAGGAAAGCATCTAACAATAGATATAGCCTTATAATTTTCGTCATTAATTAAGGCCTAAAATTGAAAATTACCAAAATGCTCTCCCGGGTTGCCGGTTAGACCTAAAAATGTCCCGAGGCCCAAACTAAACCTCCGGGTACACTTTTCAGACTATCTCGACCCTTTTGGACACATTGGATCACTCTAAATGACCATACAGGTGACTTAAAATTAATTTACTTTTTATTTCTTTAAATTAGTCCCGACACGACTAGCTTGTGCGTCCCGATTTAATTTTTATAACTGTCTTATTATTCACTCAGGATAATTTTTAATAAATTCAATCTCATATATTACTTTACTCATTAAGTAAAATTAAACATAATTCTCACCCTAGTAGATATCAAATTTAAAATCCATATTAATATTAAATTAATTTATCCTAATTTAATTTAATTGAAGCCCATAAAAATACGAGGTATTACATACTTCCCCCCTTACAATGGAATTTCATCCCGAAATTCGGAAAAAGTATACAGGATAAGAACAACTCGGCTATATATCGCGTATCTCATCCTCGTGCTCATGAGTAAACTACTCCGGATCGCCAATATATTACGCTATGAAATACCCTTAATATTGAATACCTCACGTATGTTTGTTTTAAATTCCAGGTTACCCTGTCACGTAGGTTCTTGTCCAAGCCTTATCATTTAAGTTTCACTACTTAAACTTATTTAGATATTCACTATCTAGCCTTCTACTATTCACACCTTAGTAGATTAATCATTCTTTAGATACATACATTCTCGTCTTGGGACAATCGCACACAAGTAGGTCATTTGTGTAGTATATATTTTACACACATTATATACTCTAAGTATCAATCCATCTATGATTTTTGCAATAAGACCTAGTCCCCCACATTTAGCTAAGAAGCAGGAAAACGACGAGGCTTACCGTGCCATACCTCAACTGACACTATGCCCAAAAGTGAACTTATATGAGTTATTATACACAAACTCAACTCATGGACGTGATTACTCTTGGCCTCCCCTAAGATTCAAGCGTACACATACAATTTATTTTCCCAATATCTGATTAGTCCACTTGTTCTGACCATTCGTCTGCTGATAAGAGTCCGTACTTAACCACACTCGGTCCTATGGCCTCGCGAACATTCTTCCACAATCAAAAGATAAGAATCTTGTCCCAATCGAACACAATATTAAACGGTACCCTATATAACCTTACTATCTCGGTTATAAAGATCTCGCATACTGTCCCGTAGTATGATCAGTCCTAAATTCCATAACATTAGCGACTTTGGTCAACCGATTCACTATCACCATATAGTATCATGACCCCCTCCGTGATAAAACCTTTGGGAATTCATTCCCATTACTACTTAGGAATTCTTAATGTTTGAAGAAACCTCAGCTGGTTTTGGATGGTCTGGCCTTTACTAAAAGACAGGTGACCCATTCTAAAATGGATTTTAGTAATATTTCTCTTCATTAAATCCTATCACCACGACATTTATGACATGATACATCTTAGTTTCTCTCAAATGTACCTCAAATCTTGATCCCTATGACTTTTTCTCATCGCGTATCACACAGTTTCTCGTGAAACGTAATCCTCTGACAAATCTTACATGATAAGCTTCAACTTCCTTAGTTAAATTTTTTCGAACTCACACGACAATTATCATCTACTGCCTGATACAAAACCATCCTCGTGAACATTTAAGGAATGATGGTACTAACTGATATAAATGATTGGAAATGAAAAGAGACACGCGGCGTGCTACTATGATAAAAACTAACTAAAACAGTCAATAACGACTATAGAGCATCTGATTTCCATAATTTAATTGAACAAGTTCATAATCCTTCCATTCCGACATTAGTGATTACAATAAAGTTTCTCTCAAAAATAAAATTCTCCAACTAAAATTACACCACTAAATCATACATCAAAATATCTACCAAATCCATGCTCTAAAATAATTCTCCAAAATAGTCCATAGCGTCCCAATCCATGCCAATCTGCCCCTTACAAGAAAATATGGGGAAGTACACAATATAACACGAATAGATGCTCAAAGATAATTAACACGATGGATAAATCACAACAATACGAATCGCATGTACAAATCAAATGCATAACTCAAGAATTATATCAATTTATTTCTCAACCTCTATATATACCTTATCCCATAATTTCCAAATGTGGATAAAATCAAGATTTTATCACTTAGGGCACCCATACACCCTATGTCTCGCGCATTAATGCACAATTCAAATATAATCCTCTTAAATCAATATTCACATCAGGATTAGGAGACTCTACTGGTCCTATGTCACAATAGAATTTTCAATTTTGATTATATTCTCATATATGTACATTAGCCAAGGTATGAAGCCCATGTACTAATATCAAAATTTCTCTCTAACTCTTGACGTTCGCTAGTTTCATGCGTGGGGTGTCTCGCAAGGTAAAACCCAAATAAGGAACCCCCCGATACATTACTACCTAACATTGTCAGTCGTTGAGATCCGTAAGGTCCTCAGTCCATAATATGTACCTTCCCACAATCTTCATATGTTGGCATACAAGTCTATGCGTCTTATGTCCCTAAAAATAACATGAAACATGGCGCTCTCACTATCCCAAGTTCTCTACGCTATATATATATATATAACGAGTTTTATCACTTGCTCAATACAGAACACGATATATCCCAAGTCATATCTAAATAAATCCATACACACTGGGATTACATATAACTAGACAATTTACTCCCCGAAGTTCACGATATCAGGAAATTTTCATGTATATATATATATATATATATATATATATATATATATATATGGCCAACCCTATTTCAGGTGGCACCTCACCAAAGTAATATTACTCATTGGGAGTATCAAGCACGATAGTCTTATCACTCAATCTACTATCTCTCAAACATTTGGTAATTAATCAGTACATATTACCATAATAAGCTTGGGTTTTCTAACTCAGTGCAATAATAATTTATAACGATAAAATATGCCTTTAGTGCCCACCCGGCTCACTCAAGGGTGACATTTAAAAGTCCCGTTACCCATGATATATATATATATATATATATATATATATATATATATAGACTGTTAAAACAAACATACCCACTAAACTCAACTCGCACGCAGCTTATAGCGTTAACAATTAATATATGTATGAGGGGACACCCATGTCATTTGGAATAATCCTTTTCTCGGGAGGATGAAACAAAACTTCACCACTCTTCACCCAATCATAGGGTCCCGAGATGTAGTTGTCAACACGACCCACGAGCATCTGCAATCGTTATGCATCTAGGACTTCATCCAATAGTTTCCCCTCCTCGTAGTGGGAAATTTATGTAACACCCCGTATTTTTGTGCATTAAATATTTAATTAATTCGGGAATTCAAAATTATTTATGTGTCATAATTTTAATTGAATTAATTATGGTAATTTATATTTAAATATTAATCGGGAAGTGAATGGTTAATATTTAGGGAAACTTATTTACTAAGTGAATAGTAATAATGTATTTACGTCATTTCGAGTATTAATGACGGGATATGTACTTATTTCAGCCAGGAGTCGGTATAGACTAATTTGGGTGCGAAATAAGTATTTTTATAAATTAATTCGAATGCCAATTCTGAGTGTACGGTTGAGTTCGGATGGGCCGAGATAGTCAGAAAAGTGTACCCGGGGGTAGTAAACGGGTCCCGGGACGTTTTTAAACATAGCCGGGCCCACACGGGGGCATTTGGGTCACTTGGGTTTGGCCCATTAGACAAAAAACTGGATTAAGGTTGATTAAACAAATAAAAGAAATAAGGGAACGACTGAATTGATTTTAGAGAAGACTTAGAGGGTTAGGGAAACCCTAATAGCAGCCAAAGTCAAATTTGGGGATCACAGGAGAGCCAAAAAGAGTCATCTTCAACCTTGAGCACTCACGGTTCCAAATTCAGACTCTACGAACCCTAAGGCAAGTGGTTAACTTCCTGTAGCATTTAAAGTGTATTTAAATTCATATTCATGTGATGTGGATAATCTAAGAAATTCGTTTTGGGATTTAAAGGGGTATAAACATGGGTTTTTGTAGATTATGAATCTGATTTCTAAATTGAGTAGAAATGCATATTTAATCTAAGTTGTGTGTTTATAATCTGGTAAGTTATGTAAAACTGGAGGAATTAGAAACGAATTGATGATATGAAATTGATCGTTAAATGGGTTAAAGAGTGAATTAAATTTTAAACCCAAACTCACGAAAACAGTAGAGAAAAGAAATTAAGTGATGTTTCTGGACTTTAGGAAGGTTCCTTATAAGGTTTTTGATGTCTATTGGCGATGAGAAAGTTTAGTTTTTGGTGTAAAAGAAACTAAGGTTTGGAGGTGGGCATCCATGGCTGAAACAACCAACTTGGGGAAGACGAGGACCTGATCGATAGATCGGTCGAAGGTGGACCATCGATCGATCGATGGTCCGAAAACTTTGACAGTTCGCCCAGTTTGTAATATATAGGGAATTTAATAAAAATTCTTACATGCCTTAATTTCGAGTAATTAGTACATGGGTTTAAATCTAATTAATTGTGGATAAAATCAATTAGGATTAGAGGGCAGCTTGGTGTGACATCATAATTAAAATTAATTAGGATTTGGAGGAAATTAGGTGTGACACACTAAGGTTAAATTTTGGAAAGTTTGTTTCAAAATGATTAAATACAGATGTAGTAGACAAGTTCGAGAATAATGGTTGTGCGATACCGAAAATGTAAATTTTATTTAGGTAAAGTCTAAATAATTTAGAGTCGAGGATTTAGACTCGGGTGATGTTATTTCGGGCCATGAGACTGAGTCTGAATATATTGGTTGGGGCGATACCAAAAGAAATTAATGTGAAAATTAATTTATAATAAGAGTTGGGCAATAAACTCAAAATAAAATGGAATAGACTTGTGTCACGGACTTAGTGCACGGTATAGCCGTGATAATTTATATTTATATATATACGGTGTGTGATAGTATATATATATATATATATATATATATATATATATATATATGATGTGTACATTAATATAAGTGAATAGATATTATTATTATTATATACTCTAGTGCTGTAGGGGGAGGTTGCGCGTAGTGGATGAATCCCCTAGCTTGAGGAGTAGGTTGAGTATAATCCCAGGTCATAACGTCCGTTATATGGATGAGGGGCATCTCACTTTCAAGGAAGGAATATGACCGCCTCCAACATTTATGTATTAACCAAGTTAGTGAGCGAATCTGACTTGGGGGTAACTAGGCTATGTGAACATACCTAGTGGGATAGCACTTTAGAGGGTTTATATCCAGTGAGACTTTACTCGGGGGAAATACTATTATTAAATGTTATTTTAGTATGTGTGTGAATACTGTAGTATGATTGAGTATAAAATTAGGTAAATAATTATATATGGGCTAATTAATAAAAAGCATGAGTGGTATGCTATGTATAACAGATGTGGAAGTTATATGAAATTAAAAAGGGAAATGATTTAATTAAGTTGATGATGATAATAACTTAAAAATCACAATTACGACATACTCGGTTAGAGTAGGGTGTTTGCAAGAGGTGATATAATTTATCTTGTCATAAAATGAATAACTAGGTGAATTTATTTAAGGCGTTAGTAGGCCACATTAGAGGAGGGGTGAGAATGTTCTCAAGGGAGTGTGGCACTAACTAAAATATGGAGAGCATGCATATTTATTTATTACTGCAAGTTAATCATTTTCTAAATGTTTTTGGGTACTAACCCTTGCTATAAATTTTTTTAAAAACCTTTTAGGTGTCCAGACGCAGGGACGCCAGGCTTGATTCTATTCCAGGGATTCGTCGCTGCAGCATATGTGGATGTTGCGGGAGATTTGATAGACGCCTCATTCTTTCATTTCTAGTATAGAGATTCTTATCAGTTATTACGGGCATATAGCTCATAGTTCATTTAGTTTTTGTCAGACTTGTTGAGATTGATTACTTGTCTTTATTTTATATTTGTTGGAGTTTGGACCGATGGTTTGGTCGGTCAGTTAATTAATTATGAATGGTTGTCTCAGTTACTTGTGATTATAGTGTCATTTTATTTTCGCATGAGTTTCATTTAAGTTAATGAAAGACAAAACTTGGGACCAGTCTATTTTTCTCATTTAGGTGGTTAGTAATTAAAAAGGCGGCAGTGATGCTAAGAATGATCCAACTGAGAAACCTGTTCTAACTTAATTTAGGACTGATCACCTGGGGTTAATTAGGCGGGGTGTCACAGATGGTATCAAAGCATCAGGTTCTAGTGTCCTTAGGATCTGTGCGACTTACTTCGTTTCAGCGTAGCATTCGGTTGTTGTAGAGCCCTATTATTAGGACTGTTGATTTATTTTTCCACTTGTGAGTTATCGTATTTCTGCTGTAAAAATTGTTGTCTAAATTGTGTACTTATACAATTCAATCTATTTCAGATGCCACCGAGGAGACAGAGAGCTGAGAGGGATGAGGCTAGGGATGAGGTCAGGGAGGCTCATCAGGAGCCACAGGTACCGCCACCACCACCCCCAGCCGAGTTAATTTCCATTACTCGGGTGGCAGTGATTGTGGCGCAGGCAGTTGAGACAGCGATGCGAGCTATGGCATCTCACTTTCCACAGGCACCACCTCCAGTGGCACCAGCAGTTTAGGATCCAGTGGGGCCCCCATCTTGGCAGCGAGTTAGGGAGACCTTTCAGAAGGGTCACCCACCTGAGTTTCGGGGTAGCACATATATAATAGAGGCTTGTGATTGGAAGAAGAACATTCAGCGCCATCTGCGCATATTGGAGTGTACCGAGGTACAGAAATAGATGCTTACTACCTTTCGTCTGTCGGGGGCAACCTTATAGTGGTGGGAGTCAGTTACTGCCGTCGAGGAGCTAGATTTGATGGCGATAGTAGAGCTCTGGGTGCGGTTCGACTGCAAATACTTTCCACCAGCGGTAGAGACTGAGATGAGAATGAAACTCAGTGATTTAGTATAGGGTGATCGATTAGTGACAAACTATGAGCAAGAGTTCACCCCTTTGGCAAACTTTGTGCCAAATGAGGTGAGCAATGAGGAGTGAAAGAAATCGAGGTTTATAGATGGCTTAGCCTGGCGGATCAGGCAACATTTTATTGGCAATCCGGCATTAGTGACTTATACAGATGTTGTTAATTCCGCACATGTACATTGCCAGGATCATCGTTTCCACGCGAAGGGGAGCAAGAGAACGGGGGAGCTGAGCCAACAGGGTAAGGCAGCTACTAGTGGTGACACGAGTGGTACTCCACAGAAGACTGGCAGTCAGTAGGGGAATCAGGCTAAGAAGTTTAAGCCTGGTGGGTTTCGACCAGGAGGACAGGGGTTCAGGCAGGGACAGCCGGGCCCGAATCAGCAGCAGCTGGTTCCTCAAGGCCAAGGGAACAATGGGGGAGGCCAGTAGGGCCAACGACAGGGGGATGGTCAGAGACATTGTTTTGTCTGTGGCCAGCCAGGACACTTCAAGAGGGAGTGCACACAGAGGGGCGGAGGTCATCATCAGGAGGCCCAACAGGGGCAACGAGGGCAGATGCCGCCAGCAGCACCAATTCCACCCGTCCCACCGCAGTAGGGGCAGATGCACTACGAGCGTGTGTATAACGTCTGGGACGTTCCCAATCCTCCAGCGCAGCAAGCACCGCCAGCGGTTGAGGGTATGTTTCTCATTCATGGTTATGAGGGTAGTATATTTTTTGATACGGGAGCATCGCATTCATTCATTAAATATAATTTTGCTAAACAGGTCAGGTTACTAGAGACCGCGGATAGTCTTCGAATATGTGTAGAGCCACCAGTAGGCAGCGGGGCTTCGATTCACTCGGTTTTTCGGGGGGTGGACATTTTGATTGGGAGACTTAGTTTAGAAGCGGACCTCTTGGTGTTAGATATGGAGGGTTACGATGTCATCTTGGGAATGGATTGGTTGGAAGGTTATCGGGCGACGGTGGATTGCTACGAGAGGACAAACGTGTTCTCCATTCCAGGACATGAGATGTTTTTGATAGAAATGCCGTTACCCAAGGGAGGGTCATGCACACACCTATATTACATCGAGGAGGAAACCTCACAAGAGGTGGCGATTCCATTGGACTCAATCCCGGTAGTGAGGGACTTTGAGGATGTGTTCCTGGAGATACCAGGGTTGCCAAATAGCAGGGAAATCAAATTTGTAACTGATTTAGCACTGGGGACGAGGCTGATTACTCGGGCCCCATACCGTATGGCCCCTTCAGAGATGCGTGAGCTGAGAGAGCAGATTCAACAACTTCTGTGTCAAGGTTTCATTTGGCGGAGTACATCATCGTGGGTTGCATCAGTGTTGTTTATGAAGAAGCGGGATGGCTCACTACGGTTATGCGTGGACTATAGAGAGCTGAACAAGGCGACGATACAGAATAGGTATCCGTTGCCTAGGATTGATGATCTATTTGACGAGTTAAGAGGGGCGTCTTACTTCTCCAAGGTCGACTTGAGGTCAGGGTATCATCAACTACGTATCCGAGAGGAGGATGTTCCTAAGACCGCTTTCCAGTCGCGGTATGGATCTTATGAGTTTAGGGTGATGCCATTCGGGCTCACCAATGCACCAGCAGTGCTCATGGACCTTATGAACAGGGTTTTCAGGGAGTTTCTCGACCAGTTTGTCATCGTGTTCATTGATGACATCCTGATCTACTCGCGCACCGAGGAGGAGCATGCAGAGCATTTGCGTATGGTTTTACGAACATTGCAGGATCACTAGCTCTATGCTAAATTCGGGAAGTGTGGATTTTAGCTACGGAAGGTTCAGTTTCTTGTCCACGTGGTGTCAGGCCGGGGTATTGCGTTGGATCCGAGTAAAGTATCGGTGGTGAGAGAGTGGGGGCAGCCCACGACACCGACCGAGGTGCGCAGTTTTTTGGGATTGTCCGGTTATTATAGGGAGTTCATCAAAGGATTCTCAAAGATTGCGGGCCCTTTGACGAATCTGACCCGGAAAGGGGTACCTTTCACTTGGAGTGATCATTGTCAATTATCTTTTGACGAGCTAAAGGACAAGTTGACATCTGCACCTGTACTTGCATTACCGAAGGGAGGATTAGAGTATCGGGTTTACACTGATGCATCCTTACAGGGACTTGGGGGTGTGCTTCAGCAGGGGGAAAGGGCTATAGCTTATGCATCCAGAAAGCTAAAGCCCCACGAGAGGAATTACCCCACTCATGACCTGGAGTTAGCAGCAGTCATTTTTTCTTTGAGGATATGGAGACATTATCTTCTGGGAGAACAGTTCACGTTATTCACGGATCACAAATCACTTCAGGATCTATTCTCTCAGAAGGATCTGAATATGAGGCAAAGGCGATGGCTATAATTCGTGAAAGACTACCAGTTTGATATTCAGTATCATCCTGGTAAGGCTAATGTGGTAGCAGATGCATTGAGTCGGAGATCGACGGGGGAAATATCAGAAGTCTGGAAAGCGAAGTGGAGAGAGCTTCGATATGAGGATGATGTAGCCAGGGCTTGCATGTCAGCATTATCCATCACACCTGAGATCATCATGCGGGTGGTGAGGACTCAGGCAGAGGATCAGATCTGCCGGGATAAGGTGAGCCAGTTGCTAGCTGAGGGAGCAGAGGGTTACTCGGTCAGCTCAGAAGGAGGATTACGCCTTAATGGGAGGTTAATTGTGCCAGAGGATGAGGAGTTGAGGCACGCTGTTATGACAGAGTCCCATGGGTCAAGGTTCGCGGTACATCCTGGTGGAGATAAGATGCACCAGGATATGAGGAGACATTATTGGTGGGCAGGAATGAAACGAGACATAGCAGAGTTTTTTTCGAAATGTGCCATGTGTCAGCTTGTGAAAGTGGACCATCAGAGACCATCAGGGATGCTATAGCCGCTAGAAATTCCCGTGTGGAAGTGGGAGAGCATCTCCATGGACTTTATTACCGGGTTACCTGCATCGCAGAGGGGTCAGGATTCCATATGGGTAATTGTGGATCAGTTGACCAAAGTATCCCACTTCCTATCGGTTCGCACAGACTTTGAAACGATGCGTTATGCACAGCTATTCATAGCTGAGATTTTTAAGCTGCACGGGGTGCCGGTTAATATTGTGTCTGACAGAGACAAGATCTTTGTGGCCCACTTTTTGCAGAGTTTTCAGGAGGCCATGGACACGGAATTACGTTTGAGTATAGCCTATCACCCACAGACTGACTGGCAGACTGAGAGAGTCAATCATATGCTGGAAGATATGCTCAGAATGTGCATATTAGACTTTGGGGGAGGTTGGGAGAAATATCTTCCTTTGGTAGAGTTCGCGTATAACAACTCTTACCAATTCACGATCGGTATGACACCGTTCGAGGCACTTTATGGGAGACCTTGTCGTTCACCCGCTTGTTGGTTAGAGGTGGGGGACAACAAACTATTGGTGCCGGAGATTGTTCAGGAGACGTTTGCCAAGATAGAGTTGATTCGAGGGAGGATTCAGATAGCTCAGGATAGGCAGAAGAGTTACGCTGATGCTTCACGGAGACCTATAGAGTTAGAGGTTGGGGACCAGGTATTGATCCGGGTGTCCCCTATGAAAGGGGTGATGATGTTTTGAAATAAGGGTAAGTTAGCACCAAGGTATGTGGGACATTTACCTATTATCGAGAGGGTGGGACCAGTAACTTACAGGCTAGGATTGCCAGAGCACCTTCAGCGGATACACGACGTGTTCCATGTTGCATCGCTGAAGAAATATCGCAGGAGCGAGAGGGATTTCTGGCACATTCCACTCGAGGAAATAGATTTACAGCCAGACATCTCATATGAGGAGAGACCGGTGGCTATTCTGTACCGTAGTGGGAGGAAGTTATGATCCAAGGTTGTTCCACTAGTTAGAGTACAGTGGGGTCATCACAACGTTGATGAGTCTATCTGAAAGCGGGAGGAGGATATGTGGGAACAATATCAGAGCTTTTCACCACAGGTACGACCTAATTTCGGGGATGAAAATCCTTTGTAGGGGGGGGAGTATGTAACACCCCGTATTTTTATGCATTAAATATTTAATTAATTCGGGAATTCAAAATTACTTGTGTGTAGTAATTTTAATTGAATTAATTATGGTAAGTTATATTTAAATATTAATCGGGAAGTGAATGGTTAATATTTAGGGAAACTTATTTACTAAGTGAATAGTAATAATGTATTTACATCATTTAGGGTATTAATGACGGGATATGTATTTATTTCTGTCGGGTGTCGATTTAGACTAATTTGCGTGCGAAATAAGTATTTTTATAAATTAATTCGGATGCCAATTTTGAGTATACGATTGAGTCCGGATGGGCCGAGATAGTCAGAAAAGTGTACCCGAGGGTAGTAAACGGGTCACGGGACGTTTTTAGACATAGCGGGGCCCACACGGGGGAATTTGTGTCACTTGGGTTTGGCCCATTAGACAAAAAATGGGATTAAGGTTAATTAAACAAATAAAATAAACAAGGGAACGGATGAATTGATTTTTGAGAATACTTAGAGGGTTATGGAAACCCTAACAGCAACCAAAGTCAAATTTGGGGATCACAGGAGAGCCAAAAAGAGTTATCTTCAACCTTGAGCACTCACGGTTCCAAATTTAGACTCTACGAACCCTAAGGCAAGTGGTTAACTTGCTGTATCATTTAAAGTGCATTTCAATTCATATTCATGTGATGTGGATAATCAAAGAAATTCGTTTTGGGATTTAAAGGGGTATAAACATGGGTTTTTGTAGATTATGAATCTGATTTCTAAATTGAGTAGAAATCCATATTTAATCTAAGTTGTATGTTTATAATCTGGTAAGTTATGTAAAACCGGAGGAATTAGAAATGAATTGGTGATATGAAATTGATGGTTAAATGGGTTAAAGAGTGGATTAAATTTTAAACCCAAACTCGCGAAAACAGTAGAGAAAAGAAATTAAGTGATGTTTCTGGACTTTAGGAAGGTTCCTTATAAGGTTTTTGATGTCTATTGCCGATGAGAAAGTTTAGTTTTTGGTGTAAAAGAAACTAGGGTTTGGAGGTGGGCGTCCATGGCTGAAACAACCAACTCGGGGAAGACGAGGACCTGATTGATCGATTGATCGATGGTCCGGAAACTTTGACAGTTCGCTTAGTTTGTAATATATAGGGAAATTTAATAAAAATTCTTACATGCCTTAATTTTGAGTAATTAGTACATGGGTTTAAATCTAATTAATTGTGGATAAAATCAATTAGGATTAGAGGGCAACTTGGTGTAACATCATAATTAAAATTAATTTGCATTTGGAGGAAATTAGGTGTGACACACTAAGGTTAAATTTTGGAAAGTTTGTTTCAAAATGATTAAATACGGATGTAGTAGACAAGTTCGGGAATAACGGTTGTGCGATATCGAAAATGTAAATTTTATTTAGGTAAAGGCTAAATAATTTAGAGTCGTGGATTTAGACTCGGGTGATGTTATTTCGGGCCATGGGAGTGAGTCCGAATATATTGGTTTGGGCGATACCAAAAGAAATTAATGTGAAAATTAATTTATAATAAGAGTTGGGAAATAAACTCAAAATAAAATGGAATAGGCTTGTGTCACGGACTTAGTGCACGGTATAGCCGGAATAATTTATATTTATATATATACGGTGTGTGATAGTATATATATATATATATATATATATATATATATATATATATATGATGTGTACATTAATATAAGTGAATTGATATTATTATTATATACTCTAGTGCTGTAGGGGGAGGTTGCGCGTAGTGGATGAATCCCATAGCTTGAGGAGTAGGGTGAG
The DNA here is from genome assembly GCA_949130495.1 of Sambucus nigra. Lineage (NCBI taxonomy): Eukaryota > Viridiplantae > Streptophyta > Magnoliopsida > Dipsacales > Adoxaceae > Sambucus > Sambucus nigra. The sequence goes on from OX422209.1 coordinate 554,111,053, forward strand.
TATAATCCCAGGTCATAACGTCCGTTATATGGGTGAGGGGCATCTCACTTTCAGGGAAGGAATGTGACCACCTCCAACATTTATGTATTAACCAAGTTAGTGAGCGAATCTGACTTGGGGGTAACTAGGCTATGTGAACATACCTAGTGGGATAGCACTTTAGAGGGTTTATAACCAGTGAGACTTTACTCGGGGGAAATACTATTATTAAATGTTATTTCAGTATGTTTGTGAATACTGTAGTATGATTGAGTATATAATTAGGTAAATAATTATATATGGGTTAATTAATACAAAGCATAAGTGGTATGATATGTATAATAGATGTGGAAGTTATATGAAATTAAAAAGGGAAATGATTTAATTAAGTTGATGATGATAATAACTTAAAAATCACAATTAAGACATACTCGGTTAGAGTAGGGTGTTTGCAAGAGGTGATATAATTTATCTAGTAAAAAATGAATAACTAGGTGAATTTATTTAAGGCGTTAGTAGGGTACATTAGAGGAGGGGTGAGAATGTCCTCAAGGGAGTGCGACACTAACTAAAATTTGGAGAGCATGCATATTTATTTATTACTGCAAGTTAATCATTTGCTAAATGTTTTTCAAATGTTTTTGGGTACTAACCCTTGCTATAAAATTTTTTAAAAATCTTTTAGGTGTCCAGTCACAGGGACGCCAGGCTTGATTCTATTCCAGGGATTCGTCGCTGCAACATATGTGGATGTTGCGGAAGATTTGATAGACACCTCATTCTTTCATTTATAGTATAGAGATTCTTATCAGTTATTACGAGCATGTAGCTCACAGTTCATTTAGTTTTTGTTAGACTTGTTGAGATTGATTACTTGTCTTTATTTTATATTTGTTGGAGTTTGGGCCGATGGTTTATTCGGTCAGATAATTAAGTGTGAATGGTTGTTGCAGTTACTTGTGATTATAGTGTCATTTTATTTCCGCATGAGTTTCATTTAAGTTAATGAAAGATAAAACTTGGCACCAGTCTATTTTTCTCACTTAGGTGGTTAGTAATTAAAAAGGCGGCAGTGATGCTAAGAATGATCCAACTGAGAAACCTGTTCTAACTTAATTTAGGACTGATCACCCGGGGTTAATTAGGCGGGGTGTCACAATTTATTCTTCTTTGTGGCTTACATGCCCATTACATAATTGTTAGCTCAAAATCTCTAGGCCTCAATTACGGACTTACTAATCTCCCTTTTACTTCCTGGGCCACGTCGAGCCTCAAATATGGTATGCTACTATTATTGAGGACTCCACTGGTCCTGCCTAAATTCACCACTTTCGGGTTGTAAGTTCTTAACCCCAACTCTCTGGACCCACTTCCTCCACTGGAAATTTCACTTCTCCCATTCATATGCCTACTGCCACGATTTTCCATTCTTAATCTTATCAATTTCACTTATCAGCGTGGACACATTCAACAATGGTAGTTCGACTCTTTACACTTGGGGAAACTTTTCGAGCCATTTCTTGTTACTGGTCCCACTGACCACTTGGGAATGTCCTTCCCTCTAACTTGGAAGTCTTAGCTCCCAATTGCTATTTCCATCGTTCCATTGGCTCCACTGGTCCCATGGAGCATGTTGTCGACCCCGCTGGTATTGGATGAACTCATCGCTTCTTAATAAGTACTTAAATAGGTTCCCTTACCGGGTATACCTTTTGATAATGTTTCACTATCACCAATGAATTCAATCTCGTCCTTCAGCTAGGTTTTCCAACCCTCCGGGCTTCCTTTCTTTCATAAGCGGTTACAAATTCCTTGACGACATTAACCCAAGTCTTCTTTATCATATATCTCACCCGCATTTGAGTATTTAACTCATGAGTCCTTTCTCAATAAGGAACTATTCTTATTTTTTATATACCCCTTAGTCGCTGGGTAAGGAGTTCATTAGGCAAGTTGACTTCTCTCTCGCGTTGGACTTTTTTCTTTCCCATAAGAAAGATGTTTTGAAATTCCCTTCATAGCTCAATCAAATGGACGATTTCACGATCGAACCATACCCAAATTTCTCTTTCAACTTCACACATACTTCTTCATATGAGGTATTACTCTCATAACTTTAGAATGTCCCTATGAGCAAAATTTCATCCAAAATTTTCAAGTCCTGGGTGTTACTACACTTCACCCTATATAATATCCTTGGATTTCTTCCTTCACAAAAATCCTTCCGACTCCCTCACCCTTCACTAACAGCACCGGGTGAGTTTGGAATGGCACAAGCATCATCTACGACGGTGTTTGGGAAACTAAAACTCTTGAGCAACGCCTTTATCATCCTCAGCCTAAACAATAATTTTGGTGAGTTCTATCTCAATCACCATTTTCCCTAAACCACTCTATATCTTTGGCTGAGTTCGCCTCCTACTGTTCTTCTAATAACCCTCGCTAGTCATCAATGCCCTCCCGAGATCAAATAAGAATCACATCACTTATATTTCATGGTAGGAGTACGTAAGTCGTAATACGCAGAGGAATACAACATCCTAATAATAGGGCTCTACACCAAAGAACGCTACGCTGAAACGTAGAAACACGTACAAATCCTAAGGACACTAGAACCTGATGCTTTGATACCATCTGTGATACCCCGCCTGATTAAATCTTGGGTGATCAGTCCTTTATTAAATTAAACCAAAGTATCCATTTGGTTCATTCTTAGCATCACTGTCAAAAAATAATTTTTCTTTATTTAACACCTAATAAAGAATTAAGCTAAGTGTCAAAAAATTAATTTTATAGATAAAGTCCCATTGTTACGAGTTTATATACCAAACCATTTTTTATGAAAACAGATAATAATATTGAATGCCAAACCATCCAAGTGGAATAAACAGACTAGATTAATCATTCCAAATAAAATATCCCAATTCAAAGGACAATGTAATAATTAAAACAATCCCAACTAAAACTGAATACTGAAATAAATAAAGAGTACAAAGTCTCTCTGAACTAAATAAAAACTAGAAATGGGCTACACATGCCCTATATAAAATGACTAAGGGAAGAGCTGAGATGGCAAGGATGAAGTCGTCTAATTGCAAAGATCTGCAACTCCGACACCAGCTGCAACACGTCAACAGTCCAAAGATCTAAGTCTGACGCCCATGTGGCTGGGCACATGTAATACACACACACACACACACACACACACACACACACACACACACACATATATATATATATATATATATACAAAAGAAAGAGGATATGGAAGGAAACAAGTAAGGGCCCGAGTGAAAAATAGCTTTAAAATAGTTTAACAAGTATTTAAAATGCTTACCAGTTGATATTACATACATGTTAGTACCTCGACACTCACTTAAAAATTCTGAAATCTCAACTATTGTACACGCCTAACATACTACTGAATTAATCTTGATAAAGCTAATCGAGTTACTAAAGTAACCCAATCTCCCCTCATCAATCCTGATTCACTTGATCGCATAACTGTAATTTATGCATAACAATTTTTTCTCACGAATTTACCAAGCCAACAACGTATATCTCAATACAGCCTTAAGTTCTTAACCACTTGATTTATTTAATATCAATTAATCAATTTTATCTACTTACAAGAACAGTAGATGAATCACAGGTACATATATTTATCACGCCTAATATATATACTAAAAGGGCACCTCACATAAAATCTATGGTGCTGGAATATTCTGCTATCAAGTCCCTATACCTCTCGTACAAATGAGGGAAACACTAGTTCAGATCCACCCACGAATTGTATAAACATAAAACACACATATTAGAGGTGAAGCATTGAGAGGAGTGCGCGTGCATTCAAATAGAGATATTATTTAATTAAACACAATTTTAATCAATTAAGTCCTAAACATGCATCTAGGTGTGATTGAATAAGATGATGAAACAAGCAAGAACATTCAAACACACACATGTGAGGAAAAATCCCCCAAAGGGGCAAAACCATTTATTTTCATTATAATATTGTAACATTCAATTTCTTGGATTGCAATGAAAATACAGTGACACAGAATTACCCGCAGGCGTCGGATCTGTAGTCGGCGGCTGGAACTTTCCCTTTCCAGGAGGGCAGCAATGAAGAAGAAGGACGGTCTTCTCCACACGGGTATGAACAGACACACGGTTGTGTTATTGGGTTGCAAACATATTCAAAAGGGTTTGAAAAGTTGTGTGAATCAAAACATGAGTCTTGGGACTCACAAAGGTGAAGACTTAGAGTATTTAGGACTCTTAAAATCGTCTATAAAATTCTCACGAAACAAATCCCCGAAGATGGTTTTAAATAAGAAAACCTGGTCCGCAAAAGTCTCAACAGAATCTGATCGAATTTATCCTAGGCGGATCGGTCCGCTTCTGAGGCCGGATTGGTTCAGGGTCGAACCGATTCTTTTTTGAAAGACCCTTCTTCGGTTTGAAATCGATCCGAGGTTTACTGGTTTGAAGCATAAGCGGATCGGTCTGAGTTGAGGCAGATCGGTCCAGAGGCGGATCGGTTCTTTTTCCAGAAGGGCGAATCGGTCTGGGGCGGACCGGTTCCTTTTTGAATGGGGCGGGCCGATCCGGTATATGCAAAAAATTGATTCCTTATTTATGAAGCTTTGATATTCGGATCTGTTGATGTAGAAGCTCTTAAATTTCTTCAACGGTGTAACGGCGTACGACTTACATACAGATAATTGACAAAAAATGTCCTTACAAATCTCCCCCTATGTCTATGCCGATATAAACATAAAAAATATCCGAATTATCAAATACCAAATTGCCTATACAAATCTACCCTTCCATGAACCCAAAACTGGAAAGATACAAATGAATAAGACTTCATCGTTTGTTCTTCAACTCAATAAGACTTCAGGAATCTCAACGCTTTTCTCATTAGGGTGTGTAACATATGATCATCAATGTAGTACCTACACACATGAGATAAAGCAAAATACCAAGTGATGTATCGAGTTTGAAATGAGATAAACATATATACCAATTTAACTCAAATACTCCCCCATAATCGGATAATTCTTTATCCCCCTTTTTATGATGTCCCCAAATAGACAAAAGAGAAGAATGAAATAAATAAGCAAAATTGGGGTGTCACAAGAAATAAGGCAACTGTTTTTAAAATTTTTTAGAATTTTTTAAACAAAACACACAAAAATCACACCATGAACGAACACAAAACAATCAAGTCGATGATAGCATAAATGAAGAGGTGTGATCAAATTCGATAGGAAGATCAATGCATATAAACATGACATATGTGCACGATGAATATCGGATACTCCTAACGAATGAACTCAAAATCTTCCTTTGGTGTAAAAATTTGGAATAGTAGACATTGACTCAATCAAATCAACAAATCAAAGATCAAAGTGATTTACACACCAATAATGTCCAAAACGATTTAATGCTTTTTCAGGAATTTCAAGGAAGTGCAAACCCGTTTATATTCTCCAACAAAACTCCCTCAGATTTTTATTTTGAATAGAGGCGATCTAAATTCTCACACTTTGGAGAATTGATGGAGAAACCTAATGGCCCATATTTGGCATATATTTCTTTTTATTGCCTTTAATTTTTTCTGGGCTTTTTTAACCTCTTTGGACCCCGGATAATAAAATTCCTCCATTTTTAAGTCCTTTTTAACGGTGGCTTAGAATCGCAAAGGCTCAATGAACCTTTCGCAGCCCTTCCCCATTTTCAAATAAACACACAATTTAACCAAAACGGTTTTGCATGCATTCCAATCTTGTCAAGCTTTATCGCATATTATTAGTTGTATAAACATAATTGACATGGAAACACTCAAGCCAACATGTGATAGACAAGTACAATAATCAAATAAAGTCGTGCATGTGTGCAATAAAGGATATAGGAGTCAAACATGTAGAAAGATATCACTGATCACATCTCAAAGACTCCAATTAATGTAAAGCAGATGGATGAAGTGTTGTAGCATCTCAAATCTCTATCAAACAGCCACATGGATAAATGGAATGAAGTTGTGACTTGGATATCTTAAATGCTCATCCATAAAAAGTGCAAATAAAAATACAAAAATCTCTTTGTGCTTTTCTAAAAATTTTATAAAAGAAAATATTTTTGGATTTTTCAAAAGAATAAATAAATATCTGTACAACAAAGCAATAATGCATATAAAACACACTAGCAATAGGAAGCATATGATATGAACATGAAAAAACATCCTATCCTAGACAAAGACTAACCCCTCAGTCAACTGTGCAAATCTCCAAAGACTACCTAAGACTATCAAATCTAAGTGCATCTAAAGGTTTGGTGAAAATATCTGCTAACTGACGGTCGGTGGGTACGAAACTCAGGGATACGACTTTCTCCTCAACTAACTGACGTATAAAGTGCTCGTGTATCCTGATGTGCTTCGTGCGCGAATGTTGGATTGGATTTTGGGATATGTGTATCGCACTCGTATTATCACAGGAAATAGTCATGGTGTCCTGTGAAATCCAATAATCCTCCAATATTTACTTCATCCACAAGAGTTGCGTGCAACAACTCCCGACGGCGATGTACTCAGCCTCCGCGGTGGATAAAGAGATGGAGTTTTGCTTCTTGCTCAACCAGGAGACAAGAGAAAAACCAAAATAAAAACACCCACCAGAAGTACTCCTATAACCATCTATATCCCCGACCACTTGGCATCCGAATAGGCGAACAAACGATCATCGGTATCAAAGGAATACCAAATACCATATGAGAGAGTCCCACTCACGTATTTAATAATACGTTTTAGAGCAAATAAATGTGACTCTTTCGGGGACGCCTGATATCGCGCACAGACTCCAACACTAAAGGCTATGTCGGGATGACTGGCAGTCAAGTAGAGAAGACTACCTATCATACTCCGATACAAGGTTTACTCTACGTCCTTGCCTGAAGTGTCCTTACTAAGCTTGGTAGTGGTACTCATAGGAGTACGTGCATGCTTAGCGGAGTCTAACCCAAATTTATTCACTAGGTCTCTAGCATACTTAGATTGGGAGATGAACATCCCATCCTCTAGCTGACGAACCTAGAGACTAAGGAAGAAAGTAATCTCACCTACCATACTCATCTCAAACTCACTTTTCATCTCCTTCTCAAAGTGGTGAGCACGTGGATCCAAAGAATATGTCGTCCACATAGACCTGGGCAACCAATATAGCACCGTCATCTCTCCTGAAGAACAACTTCATATCAACTCCCCCTCCCTTAAAGCCACGAGCTATAAGATAGGAAGTAAGCCTTTCGTACTAAGCACGAGGTACTTGTTTCAAACCATACAAGGCTTTTCTTAGATAATAGACGTGCTCCGGGTGCTTAGGGTCTTCAAACCCTTTTCATTGTTCCACATAAACCTCCTCTTGTAGAATGCCATTTAGAAAGGCATTCTTGACATCCATCTGATATAACTTGAAGTGCAGATGACATGCGATGGCGAGTAGTAAGTGGACAGACTCAAGCCTTACAAAAGGAGCCAATGTCTCCTCAAAGTCTACAACTTCTATCTATGTGTAGCCTTGAGCGAGCAACCTAGCCTTGTTTATGATTATGGTACCATTTTCATCCATTTTATTCTTAAAAATCCATCTGGTACCTATCACATTAGTCTCACTAGGTCGGGGGACTAGTTTCCAGACATTATTCTTTTTAAACTGAAGCAACTCATCCTGCATAGCAGATATCCAGTGTTCATACTTGAGTTCTTCTTGGTGATTCTTGGGCTCGACTTTGGACGTGTAGCAAAAATGGCTAACAACGTTCTCGAGCTGAGCACGAGTCTTGACCCCTATAGTGGGATCACCAACAATGGCAGAAGGTTCATGACTCTTGCGAACCCAAGTAGGTGTGTCCCCTAACACAGGAGTAGGGTCCACAGATTGTGGGTGAGGTACAAGTAAATTACTGCCAGAAACATCCTCATCCTCACACTGAAGGCTAGAATAAATAAACGCCAAAGGTTCGTCATCTTGCACAGTGACATTTATTGACTCCATAACCTTAGAGCTCTTCAGGTTAAAAACCCGATACGCTCTACAATTCGATGAATATCATAACAGTATTCCATCGTCGCTTCGGGAGTCAAACTTTCCTAATTGCTCTCTATCCCATAAGATGTAGTATTTACTCCCCAAAACACGAAAATAGGTAAGGTTGGGTTCCTCGCCAGTCCACAATTCATAAGACATCTTAAGTTTGTGTGGATGCAGCTAAACCCTATTCACCGTGTGTCATGCAGTAGACATTGCCTCTGCCCAAAATCTCCTCGAAACCTTACGACCTAGAAGCATAGATCTAGCCATTTCCTGGATCGTCCTATTCTTTCTCTCAACAATCCCATTTTGCTGATGAGTCTTCACAGCAAAAAACTCATGTTTGATCTCAAGGCTATCACAGTAAAGATCTACCTTTGCTTCCTTAAATTCAGTACCGTTCTCACTACGTATCGTGTTAATAGTGACACCGTGTTAATTTTGCAGGACACGACACTTGGTCGTTAAAAACTCCACAACATCGGATTTCTCCCTCAGAAAACCTACAATCGAGTATGTGGAGAAATCATCCACCATCACGAGGATATACCTCTTACCACCCATACTTTCAGTGTGAGTAGGACCTATAAGATCCATGTGAATAATCTCAAGTACACGAGAGGTGGTAATGGAATGCTACTTCCTATGGGGGCTACGAATTTGTTTTTGCAACTGACAGGGTCCACAAACCGTCAAAGTTTTCTTTCCAAGTGATGGTAATATACGTACTAGGTCCTTTTTAGCTAAACGAGATAAGTCTCTAATGTTCACGTGACCTAGACGTTAGTGCCACAGATCCATAGGAGTGATTGTGGCGCTGTTGTAGACAAGTGAGGATGTGGGCTCAGTCCCATGGAAATTATCCTTAGTCCTCACCCCTCGCACTAAAAGTTTACCGGCTTGATTATAGACATTACATGTGTCTCGATCAAACTTTACGGTAAAGTCAGCGTCGCACAGCTGGTTAATTCTGAGAAGGTTTGCTTTCAAACCTTTGGCGTACAAAACATTCTCTACCTTAGGAAATCATGGTAACTCTACAGTACCATGTCCTACAATGCTAGACTTGGTCCCATCTCTAAAGGTGACTCTGCCATCCTGATAATCCTCAAGAGACATAAAAAGTGAGGCATCACTTGTCGTATGTCTGGAGCACCCACTATCAAAATACCACTGTGAGGTATTATGTGCTTTGAGAGCGACATGAACAACAAAGGCCTTTTTATCTTTCTTAGTTACCCAAGTAGTCGTGACCTTTTGTTTACCTTTATTGTTGTTGGTTTTAGCCGAAATATGAGAAGCATTCATTGTCGATAAAGACATATGTCGGAATTCCTCCATCAATCTATGTGATGTGGCAGCTAAAAACTCAACTCGCTCTCTCAGACTGGTAAAATCATTAGTATGCTGTGGTGGAGTAGTCGTACGTCGTGTCCGACCCATACTATAGCAAAACTCCCTGAGGTGGCCTTTTCTTTTGCAATATATATAAAAGAACACAGTCAAAGGCGGACCTTAGTTTGCTTTTCTTGGTTGAACTCTCCTTCGAGGTTTTTGACGATGGCTATAAGGAGTCGTAGTAAACTCAGGAATTGGTCCAGGTGCAATTTGGGACGTAGAGGCACCATCATAACCTATTCCCTGCCTATCACCAAAACCCAAAGCGGGGTCGAGGAGCATCTTTCCCATCTTCCCATATATGTCCTCGATTTGAACCTTGACTTCCCGTGCTCTCTCAAGATCATGAGTAAGATGGGCAACAAGGGCTTCTAGTTTCTTATGAGTCTCCACAGAGGAATGGAGATCACTCGTAAGACAAGCCACTTGTTTGGTCAAGTCCCCTCTCTATTTCTCAAAACAACTCTCTCTCAACACATGCGGACTCTCTCTCTCTCTTAAGGTAGTGCAGGTGGAGGACTCTCTCTCTCTCTCGCTTTTCTTAAGTCTTCCTCTAAAGCGGTTATCCAAATAACTAACGCTTTGTTACGCTTTTTAGTTTTAAAAGATTCAGAATATAGCTCGGCGTAGGCGCGTTGAAGATCACTCTCACATTCACTTGTGTCATCTTCCCCCTCACTCACTATCGAGGTGTCCCTGTGAAGCATCATCCTCATCCTCGTGAGGAGAACTTGGAGTGCTCACATGACTAGCCATGAATGCGGTGAAGTTACACTCATGTGGTGACTCATCTCCAGAGTCCACCGACTCAACCTCACCTTCGTTGCTAAGGGTAGCATTTAGGACAGCTTTGCACTTTTCTCTGTTCAGACGAGTGGTACACTCAAAGGATTTATGACCCCTACCGTCGCACTCAAAACATCTCTCACTTTCTTTCTTAGGAGGATCTTTAAAAACTTTTTCATTTTTCTTCTCAAAATTATTTTTCTCAAACTTCTTTTTATCTTTAAAATTTCCATTTTTCTTGAATTTGAGAATTCTTTTGAAATTTTTGGCAAATAGGGCTAAATCATCTAAGTCAAAATCACACTCAGAATCTGACGTATCAATATCTATTTTTCCAGATGACTCCCTCTTTCTTGTCGACCCCTCACCTTTTCTCTCCTGGGCATTAAGTGCAATTCCCTTATCTTTAGACTTGGCAGATTTAGGAAACATATCAATCTCATAAGTTTGCAAATCTCCTATAAGTTCCTCCAATTTTAGCGTACTTAAATTACCCATATAATTTAGCACAGTGACTTAAGGGATAAAACGCTTAAGAAGAGAATGAAGATTTTTTTAACAACTCTAGCATTAGGAATGTGTTCACCAAGATTGAAGCTAGTGTTAACAATATTAGACAATATATAATAAAATTCATCAAAACATTACGATTCAAGCATGGTGATTGTTTCAAATTGAGTTGTTAAATTTTGCAGTTTTGACTCTTTCATGGCATTAGTACCTTCATGGGTAAGTTGCAAAAAAACCCATGCCTCTTTCGACGTGGTGCACATCATTATGCGTTTGAACTCATCAGGTGTGACCGACCCAGAAATAGCACTTAAACCCTTAGAATTAAAAGATGGCCACCTAAATTCTTCTTCAGTCCATGTAGTGACAGGTATTAAATTGGTCACGCTTTCAAGTGTGACGAGGTGTCCACCCTCTTTCACCCAAAATCCAGACACGTTCATCAATGGCTTTTAATGCATATCTCATGCGGGCTTTCCAGTATGCATAGTTTGTCCAGTAAAAAAATGTCATTTTATTATATAACTTCTCCATTATGAACACACTCATTTTCAAAAATCAATTTATCAGAAAATTGATATCTTAGAAAATTTCGCGAAAAATTACGCGGTAAAGTTGTGTAACTGTCTCTGATACCAATTTGAGAGGAGTGCGCGTGTGTTCAAATAGAGATATTATTTAATTAAACACAATTTTTATCAATTAAGTCCTAAACATGCATCTAGGTGTGATTGAATAAGATGATGAAACAAGCAAGAACATTCAAACACACACATGTGAGGGAAAATCCCCCAAAGAGGCAAAACCATTTTATTTTCATTATAATATTGTAACATACAATTTCTCGGATTACAATGAAAATACAGTGACATAGAATTACCCGCAGGCGTCGGATCTGTAGTCGGCGGCTGGAACTTTCCCTTTCCAGGAGGGCAACAGTGAAGAAGAAGTATGGTCTTCTCCACACGGGAATGAACAGACACACGGTTGTGTTCTTGGGTTGCAAACAGATTCACAAGGGTTTGAAAAGTTGTGTGAATCAAAACATGAGTCTTGGGACTCACAAAGGTGAAGACTTAGAGTATTTAGGACTCTTAAAATTGTCTATGAAAGTATCACGAAACAAATCCCCGAAGATGGTTTTAAATAAGAAAGCCTGGTTCGCAAAAATCTCAATAGAATCTGATCGAATTTATCCCAGGGGGATCGGTCCGCTTCTGAGGCCGGATCGATTCAGGGTCGGATCGGTTCTTTTTTTAAAGACCCTTCTTCGGTTTGCAATCGATTCGGGGTTTACTGGTTTGAAGCATAAGCGGATCGGTCTGACTTAAGGCGGATCGGTCCGGAGGAGGATCGGTTCTTTTTCCAGAAGGGCGGATCGATCTGGGGCAGACCGGTTCCTTTTTGAATGGGGCGGACCAGTCCAGTACATGTAGAAAATTGATTCCTTGTTTATGAAGATTTGATATTCGAATCCGTTGATGTAGAAGCTCTTGAATTTCTTCAACGGTGTAACGGCGTACGACATACATATAGACAATTGACAAAAAATGTCCTTACAAGCATAGTTCCAAGTTACTAAGAGGTCATCACATACCCTCACATCTTTTAGGACCATCTGACTATCATTCTCAAATAGCTTGTACCAAGGATCCTATGTTCTAGGGTATGTGTCAATATCCCTTATAAAGCTCACATCAGAATAAGACTGTCCTGATGCGAAAACCTCCGTGATGGCAAGTAGCGCGGGTATAATTACTGATAAATTTTCACATTATATATATATATATATATATATATATATATATATATATATATATATATATATATATATATATATATATGTCTATTATTCATATAGGTATACCCACGACCCATGCATATTCAAATCATACGTGGCACGTAGTGTCCGAGTCCTATATATAATCAATTTATTCTTTTATTTTCTCAATTACCGCAAGTTCTCACATCCTTGTCGACTCTCGAAGGGTATCATTTTGATAAATATAAAATAAGTAGGTGTACACTCTCTACCCTATTTGTCTAAGTCATCTTTAACTCTCACGATACCTAATTTAACATACACACGATCTCCACCCCATTTTATACCCTCGTGACCACACGGTTAAATCTATTATAAGAATAGTACTACCCCAACCTTACCTACCAGCCTACTGGTCATTCCCAAGTCCCATCATGGTTTTTAAGTTATGTTTAAGGGTCCTTATGCATTGGGTTTGGATTAACTTTAAAAAGGAAAGAAGAGTCAAATTCTAGGAGGAGTCGATCGATCAGTTATTGATGAGTTTCTGCAAAATTTGAACCTACGAGTTTCATCAATTTCCATCCTCAAATACTCCATTAATTTGTCCCAAACTCACAAACAATCAAACCAAAAGTTGTACTAACCGAAGTACATGATTTCTTACGTACAACAAATACAAATTAATCAAGGGCCATAAATTAAAGGGATTAATTCAAGCTAATTCATTAGGAACCCTATTTGTATCATTGTATTCAATATACTCATAAATTTTCCAAATTTCAACCTTTATTGGGAATCAATTTCGTAGTTAATCTTCTACATATATCAAGATAGTTGTCCTAACATGGTTTCTCCTCAAAATTTCAATATAAATCTCCCAAACAACATTATATTTACATGAGAACATGAAATTATCTTTCCTACACTAGCATGAATGTATTATCAACTCAAGAACAACAAGATAGATACTTGCCTCAAGAATGAATATCTAAATTTTTGGGATTTGATGGTGTTGCTGAGTTCCTCTTCCTCTGATATGCACTCCGTCGGTGTTTGTGGTGAAAATGGTGTCACTAGGATGGTTCTAGCCTTGGGAAAGCTCCTGACTTCCCTCCTCTAATAGCCTCTGTGAGTTGTGTTAGTCCTAACCCTAGAGTACAACATCTAAAAACATATATAACCTTATGATTTTCGTCATTAATTAAGGCCTAAAATTGGAAATTACCAAAATATCCTCTCGGGTTACCATTTAGGCCTAAAAACGTTCCGAGACCCAAACTAAACCCTCAGGTACACTTTCCTGACTATGTCGACCCTTCCGGACACATTGGCTCACTCTAAATAACCATGCGGGAAACTTAGAATTAATTTAGTTTCTATTTCTATAAATTAGTCCTAACACGACTGGCACGTGCATCTCGGCTTAATATCAATAACTGTCGTATTATTCCCTCGCGATAATTTGTAATAAATTAAATCTCATATATTACGTTACTCATTAAGTAATATTAAACATAATTCTCACCAATAATTACTAACTCTCGCCATGTTAGTAAATATCAAATTTAAAATTCGGATTAGTATTAAATTAATTTGTCCCAATTTAATTTAATTAATCGCATAATTAAAGGCCATAAAAATACGGGTTATTACACAAAGGTAAACAAACATCATTTGAGAGAAATATCAAAGATCGAGTTCAATTAAGGATTATAAATTAAAGAAAAAAAGACCTAACACTTCAACTCAAGTTAATATATAAGATTGTTTTAAAAGAATTTTCAAATACCCCATTTTCCTCAATGATATATTTTTTTGTTAAAGACTTTTGTCTTATATCCTCTAGGTTAATCAATTTTGGTATTTGGGACATCACTTTTGCTCAAATTTCTTTTGTATGTGGAAAATTTCACTATAAACAAACGGCGGCGATCTATTTTACATAAAGGTAACCCTCAATTCCTAAAGTTTTAGTCCTAACCACATCTTCTCTCATGCCTTTTTTATATAGCATAAAATTTTTCAAATGTTTCAAATCATAAACCAAAAATCCCACCCATAAAAAATAAAAAAATTAGAAACTCTTTCACAAGTCTTTCAAAGCTCATAACATTTTTGTAAATTACCACAAACTTATCATTTCTTAAAAAGTGACATCATAATAATGTATAGTGCAGTGTAATGTGCAACAAGATATGATCATTTGTGATACAAAGTAGAAGAAATTCTCAAAGTTTATAAGACTTAAAAGAAACTTTAATCCATCTCATAAGGTACATATCTTATTCTTAAACAAAGGAATAATTATCAAATAATATACATAGATATGTCACGGACGATATCATGTAAAAAACATAAACATGATTGAATAAGAAATATTTTTTGACATTTTAATAAAAGATATGTACAACCATAAAAGATTATGTTATAGGATTAATGGACATAGAATAAGCACGGAATCGTAAACATCCTTTTACAATATCTATCAATTATGAAAATAACAAATTAAATCATAATATAATCAAATATTAGGAAATCACAAGCATTTTAGACTAAAAGAGCATGCAAATTAGAGATACAAAATATGCAAATTGAGGATAATAAACATATACAAAGAATTTCAATCCAGTGTAAATATTAAAAACAATCTAGCCTATATAAGATACATAGATCAATAAATAAAACAACTAAAGGAGACAATCTTAAGATCACATTTTTGAAAAAAAAAACTATAATAGTGTCTCAAAAATATTTCTTTTTAAATTTTCAAGATGTGATGTAAAGAACAAATCAAGAAGATAAATAATTCAATGAGGAGACATCAAATATGATAAAAAAATACCTAAAAAAAATAAAATCACATAACTTACCAGGGGATAAGAAATGTTGCAAAAATCTATTATAAAAATAACCAAACTCTAATAATTAAACTTGGAGGGGATCACCAATAAATAGAGGAAAACTGAGCGTTTGTGTTACTTATACTTATCGTTGTTATTGGCTCCCACAGTAATATAAAAACCTAAACTTTAACTACACTCTTACAGGAGTATAAAGGTTAGTCCGTGTATTGAATCCACGAGGAACGTTGCTAGACATCAATTGATTTCTTACTTCTCAATAAAAGTATAAAAGCTGATAGTTATAACAAGATATTAATCTAGGCATGTAGTTAAAATAAGATTAATAAACGAGTAAAAAAATATAGATTGAGAATAACATCCCTCGTCTCGGGTTAATTAGTATAAATGGTTACATAGGAAGATAAGCTTATCAAGATTAAATGTCATTTCAACAATTAATAAAATCTAGAGTTGTCATCACCTAAATTATCATAAAAGCGTGATGTGGGCATACAAAAAATATCCCGAGGATTACACACGAAAGGTTGTAAATACGACGTATATATGATACACACAGAAATATCCTAGATGTAAAATTAAGAACAACCTAACCCATTAAAACTAGTATAATCCATCACCAAATCAAAACAACCCACTAATCCAAGGTGAATTCAATTAATCTCAACCTAAACTCTATTATCTAGAAAGAATATTAAATGACATGTATTAAAAGTAAAGTAATAAATAATCTAGTAAAACTAATTACCAAAGCAAGACAACTAATTACCAAAGCTTGAAAATAAGAAACACAACTTATATTGATGGAGAAGATGATGAATAGTGTACTTACAAACCCTTTGGAATAAAACACTGAGAAAGATAAGCTCCCCCTTAAAATATCCCTCCTAAATCTGATATATATAATAATAAAATCCCTCCCTTTCTATTATATCCCTAAATAAAAATACATAGAAAACAAAGTAAAATAACCACAAAAAATATTTATTTGCAGAAGTGTACAAAAACCCGAGGTCGGTCTCTTATAAAGGACTGATATACACAAGTGTGGTATCGGTTGTAAGACCCACTCAAGAAGAGTGTTCCTAAGAATTATCTTTGAACAGTACCACTATCCACTGTACGTCTTCACCATCAGTCTCATCCAAAGTGGTTTCACCGAAAGATGTCACTCCAAATGACGTGTTTGGATAGTTACCTCAATAGGCAAGGAGAATACAAGTATCAATCACTACCAGGGTCATCCTTAGATGACACCAAAATGCCTTCTCATTAATCTCCACTAGACTGGGATGCTAGTGCAAGATGATTCTCCAGTCTCGTCTTTGCTCATTGGACTATTGTAAAGCCACATTAGTCTCGATTGGTCGAGATTTTATACCTCAAACATTTCAATAATGCCTTGGAAGCATGATTGGAGCATTATAAGCATATCACCTAGAATAGTTATTGAAGATTAGCACCCCATGTGAGGGAATATCCATCATCATGATATTTACACAACTTCATTCTCCCATTATCTCTTTCCCCAGCTAGGCATGGAGTATATTCTTGGGGGTGATACTCTGCATCCTGAGGTTTATGTAAGGACCATGGGCCTTTTTCATCAAGAATTAACTCATGAAAACCCTATTGTTACTCTGTTAAATTATTTTTAGAGAGATAAAACTTGAGCATGTATCATCCATGGCCACTAAATCCATATAATAGTGTAAATACTCCTTTATTTGCACACTTGATATAGGCCAATAGCTGAACCACTTATAATTTGTGTCATCTCTTATCTCTCTCTCATCCTTCGTGATATATTGCTCTTATTTTCTACTTCCACCATTACTGCGCAAGCACAAAACAAAGTTGAATCCTTAGGATGATCTTCACCATCATCATTTTAGCTCTTCCCATTGGAATAAACTATGTTTTTTTATCTTAGTTAAAACTCTCTATTTCTCATCTCTGGTGGTGATCCAAGTCCATCACTATTGGAGCTGAATCACCATTGAAGGAGTTGGAGTTAGGAGGTTCACTAGATCTTTCGATTCATCATGTTTTTAGATTATTACTTTCTTCTCTATTTTTTTTGTTATTATATTAAGTCAGAGATAACTTCTGATTTACCATTAAATGTCTGTCACTAGTTCCAACCAACCATCCTAACACTCTAAAATAGTTGATGCGGCGACAATAATTAGGTCATTTGTGGCCAGCTAATAGTAGATGCATCACCAGTTCTTGTCCTTCAACCAATATATTATGATTCAAGTACTAAAGGATCATACGATAAATATCATCACTTCGATCTCCAGGTAGGCCACGCAACTAGAAACCGAATGACCACCCCAGCTCATACTAAAGAAGTCCAACACAACCTCAGGTAAAGAGAGAATGCCGACCCAAGTTGCCTACATATCGACAAGGAGGTTCAAGGATGTCCGAAAGACTTTGTGTGTCCACCCGAGATTCCTTTAGCATGGGGCATGCCCCAAAAGGATGGAGAAAAATATCTCTTTGCAAGTGCGGGGATTTAAAGATGAAGGTCATCTTTCTTTCACTTGTGCAATATTCACGGGTTACCACAAGTATAAATCGACCATCATCAAAAGGGAAGGAAAAGATAGAATGCCAGTCTAATTTTCTTAAAGTAGGAAAATAATGTAGTCGTCCCTAAAATAATGACATCAAAAGAAATTCTGATGGATATGAAACCAAATAAATTAAGGATCCGGGGACTAAGTTACATAATGGGATGGTATTGGGAACACATTCTACCTTTTACCCCTCATATGGGCTATAATAATTTTATACTTTTTCACCAATATGTGACTCATGTGTATAATGTCTGTGATGTGGATAGGTGATAAAAAAATCATCTTACTCACATCACAGGAAGGATGGGGAGGAATCATTATAAGGAGTATACAAAAGAAAAAGAATAATAGGAAAATACGATGTCCGTGACCTCCGAATGACAATTCACTATGGGGAAGTGAATGTGTATATCTACTGGGAATGCTAGTATGTAGGCATATACAAACGTGTAATACTACTAAATATGAGGTATAAACAAAGTAGCATAGTGAACAAAATAGGACTCGAATCCCGATAATATTTTCGAACGCCTACGTAGCCATAATAGGCATCAAAGTTCATGTAGTTATACATACCACAAGGATGGGGTTCATACCATAAACTCAAATTTAGGACACATCTTTAGCTAGTTATGAAGAAAATGTGCTCAAGTGTAAAAGTTTTAAAAAAGTGAAACAAGCCTACTTTGGGGTTTATAGGTGAACCCTTTTTGTGGCTTTTTTTTTTATTTTTATGAAAATATATTATGTGAGTACTATTATTAAAAAGGATATTAGTTTATGTTAGAGAATTAAGTAAGACTAAAATATACCCACATGCCGGAAAAAAACAAATAAACAACAACAATTAAATGAAATAGAAAAGAGTGGGACTATAACTCCTAGAAGGTTTTGCTACTGATTTTTGAAGTGCAATATGATAATTTTATGGTGGTAGAATGATGGTGGATAAGGAATGAGGTGGGTGGAAAAAGTGAGGTAAGAAAGGTGAGGTGAATGTTGGAAACATGGGTTTTTTTGGTGATAGCACACTGATTTCGAGAATGTTTTAATTACTGAAAAATGAGGTCCTTGACAATGAGATTATGGCCTCCTTTAATAGCCAAAAATACGGTTAGGGGTCTACAAATCATAATAGGGCCTAGTCTGCCTATCGGTATGTCCTTAGCTTGCTGGAAAAGTAAAGTAAACCTTTGTCTATAGGCCGAGGTCTCGAGGTGCCTATAACCAGTTGAAAAAGGACATTTTCGAAAAAATTACCATACAATGGAAACTGTAAGTCCAAATCACGAATGTATAGGACCATTGGAAAGGGGATTAAGATACCTATGAGAATATATTGGGGCATTCTCAAGTTCAATGGTTTACTAAAGTCAATTGAGGCTCGAAAATGCCCGATGACCTCTAGACAGGGGCTCTCGGAATAAAAAGGCGAGAACGCGTGAACCGTAAGGCCGATTTACACGAGGTATGGACCATTGAAAAGGGTATTTATATCCCCATGAGAGTTAAATGAGATACACTGAGTTTGGATAGTGGACCAAAGTCAGACGGGACTCGAGAGTGCTTGATGGCCTATAGATTAAGGTTTAGAGTAAACCGATGAGTACACATTAATAATAAGGACGATTTATGCATGGTATGGACTATTGGAAAGGGGATTTAGAGCTGTATGGGAGTGAAATATCATTGCTGATGTTGGAGAGTTAAAAAAGTTCAAATGGGAGTCATGAGCGCTTAGTAGCCTTTGGATCAGGGTTTAGAATGGAACTCGGGGTCCGAGGGTGTTAGGGACCTAAAGAGGTATTTGGGTGGTACGAGGATTGCGTGTTTGAATAGAAACTAGATGGGTGAGCTTGGAACAAGAAGAGGTCATCGAAATATAGAAACCTCACGGAAGGTTGGAGGATAGAGGTTTTATTAGTGATTAGAGGAATGAGTCAAGGTCAGTTCTGAGGACCTAAGGAGTGAAAGTGATCAATTTAACGGGTCAATGTTGATTCTACAGTACAAAAAGAGTGAAATCAACCAATTCAAAGGGTTAATTTTTTTTTTTTACAAATTAGAGAGTGGGAGTGACATTTTCAGAGGGCCAAGGCTAATTCTACAGACCTAAAGAGTGAAAGTGATCGATTCCGAGGGTCGAGGTCAATTTTAAGCACTTGGAGAGTTGGTGTGACCATTTCAAAGGGTCAAGGTCATTTCTATGGACCTAGGTCAATTATATAGAACGATGTTAGTTTTATAAACCTAAAGATTTGAAGAGACCAATTCAGAGGGTCGAGCTCGATTCTATGAACCTAGTTCAATTCTACGGACCTAAAAAGTGGAAGGATCGATCGATTTAGAGGTTCGAGGTTAATTATTTGGACTCTGGTCAATTTTTTAAGCCTAAAGAGTAGAAGCGACTAATATAGAGGGTCGAGGCCAATTCTGTGGACCTAGGTCAATTCAGCGGACCTAAAGAGTTGAAGGACCGATTCAGAGGGTCGAGGTTGATTCTACAGACCTAGGTCAATTTGTGGACCTTAAGAGTTTGAATAAGTGTAGTTGATGACTAGAGACTTTCTTCTATTCGGATCCCTTTATGGAGTGTGGTGGTCATGAAGGCTTTATAAGTGTTAGTGCACTTTTTTAAGATAATTTTTCAAAGCTCTTTTGTACTTGATCCTCTATAGATGTTTCAAGAATTTTTTGAGCAGTTTTTGGATATTTTCTGGAATTTTTGTGACGCAATTTTGAATGAAATACTGATACGCATAGGGCGATGTGTTACTCTCAACATAGGGCATAAACTCTTGGACTTCTTAGGGAAGTGAAGAGTCATTTCCGATAGGAATGAAAATGGGAGTGCCAATCGATATACTCCCTATCTGATTATAAAATTGGGGTAGCTTCCTTCATTTTCCACATCTTTAATTTAGTGAACTTTCTTTTATCTCTTTATAAAAATCCATTTCAAGCGTATTTCTTCGAAAAATTTATGGAAGGAGCAACAAATCATGCTTGGATGACTACTTATGACTAGTATGGATTGTATTGGAATGATGTTGAGGCATTATTACTAGAGAGAATGAACACTTTTGATAGTTTAAAGCATATTCTTGATGGGAGGGTTCTTTTGTAGGAGCTGGGGAACCATTGTTCTACGAGAGTGAGGAACCCAAATGTTTATGTGAGTGCTTGATCTTTATTTTTAATTTTCATGTTCTCTTTCTTTTATCCTCTATATGATTAAGGGTTTTTGTCTTGTGTGTAAGTACATATCGCTTAGTCAAGTATCAATTATCAAGCCTCGATAGGGATAAAGAAGAGGTGGTAGAAACTCCCTCGAGCGGTGCACTTGATGGTGGAGGCTGCTGGATTAGGCCCTATGGTTTGGCCTTTGGACGAGACATCACGCTCTTCAGGAGTGTTGTGCACTCAATGCGAGAGATGGTGGGACACAACCCATACATTTCACCTGGGTGTTAGGGATATGAAAATTAATCCCATGGATGATCATAAATTGAATGGGATGGAGTGCGAGGATCACCAGATCATGGTTGACCAGACTTTGCATGTGTCTAAGGTCGTAGTTTTGGCTTACCTAAGAGATATCAGAATTTTTTTTGGAGAGTCGATTAGGATATCTGTGTTGAAGAACACCTTATTGGCTAGACAAATCAATGTGATTTATGGGCGGTAGGTGAGGTAACCAACTCGTTTATTAATTTTTCTTTTATTAAGGGGGATTTATGGGGGCAACGAGTGGTGATTTCTTCCATTTGTAGTTCCTCCCCTACTTGGGGATCATCCCAGACATTCATTTATATAACTGTGGGAGCTTCACATAGGCATCCTTATATGCTTATCTTTATTCTTTCAATCGGTTCCATCGATAAACTTTTACGGGACCTTCGTACCTTTTAGAGGTAATCTTCAGATACAACTTTCTTTATTTTCTTGCTTTCCCTCTTGACATTTTTTATTTCTTTCTACAAAAAATGGTTATATGAGGTGATTGGGCATAATTTTGGATTGGTGTCCTTGAAGGCGAGTGGTGCGAGGAACTTCCCAATGATGTACTGGTGGAGGAATTCGAACTAATTTTTAGTTTTAAAGGATGTGAGGGAGGTGTTGAACGCCTTGATGAGTGATAAGGTTAAGCTCTAATTTTGTCCTTTTTGATTTTATATTTCATTTTCACTATTTATATTTTTAATGACTAGGTTTATTTATAGATATGTGAATTTCTATCCATGGCATCTATTCTCGAGGGATGCGAAACTTACAGACATTTATGCCTAAATGCGGAGGTTATTATCATATGATTTTGGGTACGTCTAGTACTTGGGGAGAGAGTGGTGAGATAGGTGATGGAAAGTGAGGTTTAAGTCCCACCGTTAGCGCCTCCTGAGTTCATGATGTGAGTGGAGGAGATATTGGTTGGGGAAAAAATAATGGCGATGGAGGGCGAACCATATTTTCTCTATATAGATACGACAGTGGGATTCGATTATCTAGACTTCGTGGAAATTTGGTTGATTTTGTCATCTACTTATGATGGGGAGGATATGACTCCACCAACTACATGATTAACGAGGGGTACTAGTGCACCGGTATCTTCAGCTCATAGCTCGAGGGTGGCAAGGTGACGGAGGATGTTCCTATCTAGTACCTTTCTACGCCTACTTACCACATTCAGTCTGGTGGTGGTAATATCGTCTCGGTGCCTCTCAGGCAATGATATATGGCTTCACTCCCCTTCATGATGAGGTTCTTAAGAGAGAGTTAAGACTTTAATTTTCAGTTTTCCCTTTAATTTTTATCTCTTCCTCTATTGCTGACTTGCTCACTTTTACTGGAACGATTATTTTGCAAACTATTTGTGTATCGTCATCATGTCTGTAGGACATTCAATATTGGATGGCTTCGATGTCTGATCACATGAGAAAGGTATCCAAGTCTTGTATGGTGTCATCGACTACTTTTGAGGACAACTCCGACTCCTGGATTGGGGGATCCATTGTTCGCCATCGAGGAATGTGTGTTCGTCGAGGTGCTTGAGATTGAAGTCTTTGTTGATAGGGTTTTTAGAAAGTTTGGGACGTGCCCTAGTAAATGTTTTGATCCTTATGTTTTTTTCCTCTCTTTTCCTTTGTACCCGAAAAACTTAAGCATAATGATGAATATATACAAGATGCATTTTTCATTATTTTATTTTTCTTGATCTAAATGGCCTAGTCTACATTCACTTTAATCTTCTAATGAGGTTTTGATTGACATAAAGGTAAGAAGAAAATATGCATTTATTTATATTTTAGAGAGAAACGCTCAAAAAACCCATGAAACGGGTTATTTTTTTATAAATAATTGTCTGTATTGGAAAGATATACATAAAAGGGGAAGGTAGGAAATTCATAAAAATAAGGGGAAGCTAATCGGCATATCCCTTAACCTGCCTATTAGCATAATAGATAAGTCCAAATTACTTTCAGCCATTATTGCACTTATTGAGCACTTAGGATTACTTAAGAGTAATAGTCATAATAGCAGGTCGAGCCCTTTCTTTCTCGTGAGTGCATTTGGGTATAAAAAAGGGAGCATTGGTTATTGAAAACACCACATTTCAATTTCCTTTTTTCTATTTTCCAAATGTTCTTCCTTTCATGCAATTGCGGTTACAATGACTGAAGCTTTCGCAACCTACCTTGAGGTTTTAGAATCCATGTTCCTTTATAATGTTAACTATGAGGCTTTCAGCTCTTGCTCGGTCACCTTGTGGCATAACATTTACATGGACTGGAATCTCATAGAAGTAACACTATAGTTCTAGTGTCTGTAGGACCATATGTTTTGCTTTAGTCTCGACGAAGTATGCCCACATACGAGGAGTTTCTTATAATATTGGGCACTAACCCTAATGTTACGACAGCTATACCGGACATGTTATGTTCCTCTTAGCAAATATTGTCATCTATTGAATTTAGTGTGTTGAAGAGACTATACTCATAATGGCTTTGTTAGTGTTATGGCCCTTAGATTGGTTATCAGACTGCTTCTAGTAACTAGTGATATGATGGGGACCCCCAGGTCGCTACGATAGTGATGTGGATGTCTTATCTATGTAATATTATTGATGTCATACTGGTGGAGACACTGAATGACCTATGTGACTAGAACGAAGGTCGTGTTTAACGTTTAATGGTCCAACCCCATGATGTTGTTCATGTGGTTATAGGAGAGATTGAGCATGGAGGTTCCCCTTGAGTACCCTCTAACGATTATCCCCAAATTCTTTGCAATGTCTTTTTTCATCTTTGGTTCATGTGGAGAGAACTGGGTGAGTTGTATTGTGAAGCACGGAGCATAGGAATCTTCGTTGGTCAGTGCCATTATGGGGCAAACTGTAACCTATACTACAACTGGGTAACTACCGGTATGTTTAGTTGGTGGGTCTTCGCTAAACTTCCCTCTATTTTACTTTGTAACTCCTACATCAACTAGGCTCAGAGCATATTGTTCCTCCTAGCGTGACAAACTTTTTTCCGATATAGGATCTGACAAAATCTTTACGGATGATCATATTATCTTTGTGGCAGTCCCGCTAACCATCTACCCGTCCGTCTCAGTCTGTCGGGGATCCTAGGTTTATGCCTATCGATTATTTGAAATGGATATGGAAGAAGGTAGTCATAATGGTCTGTGCTGAGGAGACTAGACAAAGGTGAGTAGTGATTTTGATGCTTTGGAGGAGGGCATTGTGGTTTCATCCAAGGTGATCAAGAATACGATCGCATGGAGCGGATACGAAACTGTAGTCAGGACTAGAATTCTTGGGGTCCTTTAGGAACTAGGAATGATGACGAGGCGGTCCCAAGAAGGTCTTGTAGGAAAAATTGGGGGAAGAGTTTTGGCAAAATACGGGTTTATTGTGTAGGTTAAGTTTGTGGTTTTTATAAGGTGTTTTGTTATTTCTCATTCTTATTGCTGATGGGTCATGTAATCGCCATATTTCATTTTTGATAAAAGATGATTATGGTTTTGACATATTTTGTCATGCCTTTAAATACATTATTTATTTAAACTATTTATACAGATCCCTAAGGCATACATAACCCTTTTGTTCATTCAAATGACGAGAGTGATTAATGTTCTCGAGGGGAGAAAAGAATATCATTTTTTATGAGAAAAAGGACTATGCCTAGGTTATTATATGGGTTGCCTACGCACCTTAGTGGGGTTATAAAAATTGGGATTTTTGTTACTAAGATGATTTTTGAGAGGATTAAGTTCAACGTAGTTCTGAGTAGAGAGGAGAGAGGAGTTTTTTTAGCATAAAAGGGAGGTGAGAAGAGTCGTAATGCGATAACACTTCAGAATAGGTGCAAATTTTTTTAAGATGGTATAGATTGACTAGATGTATCATATCATCTCATCGAGGTCTATGATCGTAGCTGCGCCACCTGAGGGAAATTTTCTTTAAGATGTAGGGCCTACTCCAGTTGTATTTGAACATCCCTCTCAGATCCCGGATGTGTTCTATAATTTTTTTGAGGGTAAGTTATCCTTCTTGGACACGACGCTCCTTGACATTTTTATTGAATGATATCACAACACGGTGATGGTACCCCTATATATAATATAAGGTCTTTAATCTTCTTTAATCTAATAATAAGAGTTCTTCGTAGTAGTTTTGTTGCTATTTTTTGTCACACCCCGCTCAATTAAATATCGGGTGATTAGTCATTTATTAAATTAAATCAGAATTTCCAACTGGTTCATTCTTAGCATCACTGTAGAAAAATAACATTTATTTTATTTATCACTGCTAATTAATTAATCTACTGCCAAGAACATTTAATCTTTTAATTATTATCCAACAATTTAAACTGTTAACCACATTCACCATTCTAATAAATAAAACAATAATAAATGAGAAACCATCTGATTGAATAAATAATACTGGAAAAAATGTTCTAGTTAAATGTCTCAGTACAAATAACCAAATTATAAATCCAAATCCCATCAACTGAAATACAAGACTACAATATCTTATGAATGAATGGTAACTAAAAATGGGCAATATGTCCTAACTGAAATGACTACATTAGAAACTGAATGGATAGATGTGGAGGCATCTAATATTGAGGACCTGCAACTTCCACAATAGCTTTATCACGTCAAATCAAGTGACTCCTATGCCTCGCATCCCTGTGGCTGGACACCTAAAATAGTTAATCAAAGAAAATAGATTTACAAGAAACGGGTCTGAGCCCGAGTAAAAATATTTTTAAATACTTTAACAGGTATTTTAAAATGTTGTAAAGAAAATATTATATATATATTAGCTTTTCGGGCTCTCTCTTGAGATTCTCACCTCTTATCTAATGTGCACACCTAACATACCTCTAAACTTCCTTAGTTACTATCACAATACCTAACTAGTTTGTAATTATAAGCCTTCTAACTCTAACTCATAATTTCCACCCAATTTTCCCATGCAATCCATTTATTAAATATATCTATTCCTTTTATTATCACACACAAGGCTTTTTTCAATTAATGGTTAAGTGTTCACATAATAAATTATTTTAAATTTACCATCTTACTTATCTATTAAGTCCACAAAGTAGAATAATCACAAGAATATATATATTCTAATATGGCACCCCGAGGCATAGCTGCGGTGCATGCATACTCTGTTATCAACTCTTGGTACATCACTTACTAAATAAGGACAATCAGTTCGGTGTCACCCTCGAACTATAAATACAAATCACACATATTAGGAGGTGAACATAATCCCCGTCCAAATCGGTCACGCACATACCTATGCACCAATTCAACCATCAAAACTATCATACTCACAGATAACACGTGTCCAAGGTCCTATGTTCAGGGTATGAGTATAAAAACCCCCATTGTGGGCTCGTTAGGATAAGACCGTCCACAACGCGAAACCACCTCCCTATAGCAAGCAGCGTAGGTATGTCATATACATGATAAATAAAGTAATATGTATTCACACCACACACACACACACACACACACACACACACACACATATATATATATATATATATCAACAGTATAGGCATACGCACATCCTATATCGTATATCTTGTACGTGGCATATGTATGTCCCGAACATTATACATATAACTTAACCTATTTTCGTACACTCCCGAGTATTTCTCATCACTTGAAGGGTATCCTTTATTCTACACATCATATCAATAGGTAAAATCCCTATACCCTACTGATCTAAGTCATCATTTCCCTCGAATTCACGAGACCCAAATTATTCTCCAAATTAGGTATTTTCCTCAATAAATCCTAATTAAGTTTAGCCTTTAATTCCCCCTCTTAGGAATAAGCCTGAAACCTCACCTAGGCATACTGTTGTCTCAATATATTACCATAATGTTAAAAAATAAGTCCCACGATTCAATCCCAAACGTTTCCCCAAAGATACAAAACAAAAGGGAGAAATTGGTCAAAACTGGGCAACCGAATCGATTCGCCCTAGTCCGAATCGATTCGCCACCTACAGGTCTCAAATTCTGCATAGTTTTTTCTACGGATTTCACCATTTTTTATCATAAAAACCTTCACCAAACATCCACAAACTCCCAACCAATTACTTCAATAATTATACCAACATATATGAATGTTTTCTAACGTACAAGAATCATGAATTCATTAATAATCATCAATTATTCAATTTAATCCCAATTAAATTCTGAAAAACCCTAGTTTAACACTTTCATTCAATAACCAATTTCTTCATCACGATTCAACGTAATTTCATTGGTTTCATGTTACATACATGGAGGGTTCAATCCTATATCAATTTCAAACATAAGATTATGACTTAAGTCTTCTAATTTAACCCAAAGTATACAATTTTCTTATATGATACACCCTACGCTAACATGGATATCATACATGCTATAGTTTTGCAAGATTAAACACTTGCCTTATTATAAAGGTCTGATCCTCTGAAGAAAATGTGTATATTGATGTTTCTCTATTTCCGATCTACGCTCCGGCAGTGTCGGTGGTGCAAAAGGTGTAGGAACGGTGGTTCTAGCCTTTGGAACTCTTGTTATCTTCCTCCTATGGCTTATCTGTAACTTCTCTTTGTTTCTCTCGTATCTCGCCCAACTTACTTTCTCTTATTAGATATATTTTACTTAGAAATTTCGTTGGTTAAATTACCCCAAAAATACAAATGACCAAAATGCCCTCCTGGGATGCCGGTTTGGTCCTAAATTGACCCGGAACACAAATTAAACTCCAGGGTAGACTTTTATGACTATCTCGAACCTTATGGACACTTTGGCGCACTCGAAATGACCATTTGGATGACTTAAGAATAAATTTTTTTTTATCCCATTAAATTAGGTCCCGACATAACTGACATGCGCATCTCGACTAAATCACCGTAACTGTTGTATTTTTCACTCACGGAAATTTTAATATTTTCATAATCACATATTACTTAACTCACTAAGTAATATTCAATATAATTCACATCAATAAATACTAACCCTTATCTCGCTAGTTAATATTTATTTTATTCCGAATAAATTATCAATTAATTTCCCTGATTAAATTTAATTAATCCAATATTTAAAAATTACTAAAAAAATTGCGAAGTGTTACATACTTTCCCCCAATAACAGAATTTCATCCCGAAAATCAAAAAATAAAAGTATAAGTGGTAAGAACAACTCTGGATATTTTCCGCACATCTCACCCCGCACTCCCAAGTAGACTCCTCGACATTATGATGCTCCCACTGGACATGCACAAGTGAAACTAACTTCGACCTCAATCTCCTCTTGCTATGGTCTAAGATAGCCACTGGTCTCTCCTCATACAAACTATTAGGTTGTAGGCCAGTCTCCTCTAGTGCAGTGTGAGTGTGATCTAACTCATCCCGAAGATACCATCTGAGTGAAGAAATATGGAACACATCATGAATACGGTGCAAGTGCTTAGGAAACCTAAGTCTATACACTACTTATCCAATCTTCTCGATGATAGGAAATGGCCCCATGTATCTCGTTGCCAATTTCCCTTTCTTCTCTAACCTCATAATCCCATTCATAGGAGATACTAGTAGGAGCACTTGGTCCCCCCATAATGAACTCTCAGAAGAATCGCTTAACATCGGCTACCCGTATGCGACTCTAAATCATCTCAATCCTGGACGATGTATCCTAAATCACCTCTGGATCGAGTAGCTAGTTTTCCCCCACCTTTATCCAATAATTAGGAGAACGACAAGGTCTACCATACAACGCCTCAAATGGATCCATATCAATAATGAATTGATAGGAGTTAATGTACACAAACTCCACTAGTGGAAGGTACTACTCCTAACCTCCCCCAACATCAAGAACACACATATGCAACATATTCTCCAGCATCGGATAAGTCTACTCAGTCTTCCCATCTGTCTGCGGGTGATATGCCGTACTCAATCGTAACTTTCTGCCCATGGCCTCCTCGAATCTTTCCCAAAAATGAGACACAAAAATCTTGTCCCTATCAAACACAATATCTAGGGGTACACCATTTAATCTTACTATCTCAGCAATGAAAATCTAAGCATATTGTGCCGTAGTATAATCTGTTCGGACTGGACGAAAGTGGGCTACTTAAGTCAATTGATCCGTAATCACCCATATAGAATTGTGGCCCCTTTGAGAAGTAGGAAACCGTGTGATAAAGTCCATGGAAATTCTCTCCCATTTCTACATAGGAATATCTAGCGGCTAAAGTAACCCTGTTGGCTTATGGTGGTCCACCTTTACTAGCTGCAGGTGGCACACTTCGAGACGAACACAACAATGCCCCTATTTATACCATTCCACCAATACTGCCGCCTCATATCCTACTACATATTATCCTCATCGGGATGTACCACAAATTGAGACCCATGCAAATCTATCATCACCGTGTGTCATAAATCCTCCCCCTTGGGAATAATCAGTTTATCGTTTAAGCGAAAGCCTCCCTTGAAACTCACTGAGTAAGACTCTACCCCATGCTAAAATTTGTCTAATCCACTCTTGAGAAAATGGATCCTCTTCTCTATCCTGTACCCCCTCGTCACAATCTAGGGTGTAACGGTCATAACAGACATAAATGACCAGGAAACTACATCCTGATGTCCCAGCTCCATCCATTTTACCTTCCACACCTCGGCCACCTCACCTTCTGGCCTACGGCTCAACGCATCTGCTACCACGTTAGCCTTCCCCGGGACATATTTGATTTCAAACTGATAGTCTTTCACAAATTCAAGCCACATACGCCAACGCATATTCAGCTCTCTCTGAGTGAACAAGTATATTAGTGACTTGTGATTTATGAATATGAAAAACTTCTTCCCCAACAGATAATGTCTCCATATCTGAAGTGCAAACATGACCAATTGATTCTCCACCTACAGGTCTCAAATTCCGCATAGTTTTTCCTATGGGTTTCATCATTTTCGATCATCAAAACCTTCACCAAAAATTCCCAAACTCCCAACCAATTACTTCTATCATTATACCAACATATATGAATGTTGTCTAACGTACAAGAATCATGAATTCATCAACAATCATTAATTAATCAATTTAATCCCAATTAAATTCTAAAAACCCCTAGTTTAACACTTTCATTCAAGAACTAATTTAAAACTCAGATTTCTTCATCAAGATTCATGTAATTTCGTCGGTTTCATGCTACATACGTGGAGGGTTCAATCCCATATGAATTTCAAACATAAGATTGTGATTTAAGTCTTCCAATTTAACCCAAAGCATACAATTTTCTTATATGATACATCCTACACTAACATAGATATCATACATGCTATAGTTTTGCAAGATTAGACACTTAACTTAATTTGAAGGTCTAATCCTCTGAAGAAAATGGGTATATTGATGTTCCTCTCTTTACGATCTATGCTTCGGTGGTGTTTACGTTGCAAAAGGCGTAGGAGCAGTAGTTTTAGCCTTTGGAACTCTTGTCCTCTTCCTCATATGGCTTCTCTATAACTTCTCTTTGTTTCTCCCGTCTCTCACCCAATTTCCATTCTCTTATTAGATATATTTTACTTAGTAAATTAGTAGGTTAAATTGCCCCAAAAATACAAATGACCAAAATGCCTTCCCGAGATGCCGGTTTGGTCCTAAATTGACCTAGAACCCAAATTAAACTCCTGGGTAAAATTTTCTCACTATCTCGAGCCTTCTGTAAACTTTGGCGCACTCGAAATGACCATTTGGATTACTTAAGAATAAATTACCTTTTATCCCATTAAATTAGGTCCCGACACGACTGACATGTGCATTCCGAATTAGTCATTTTAACTGTTGTATTTTTCACTCGCGACAATTTTAATATTTTCATAATCACATATTTCTTAACTCACTAATTAATATTCAAAATAATTCACATTAATAAACACTAACCCTTATCTTTTTAGTTAATATTTATTTCATTCTGTATTCGTAAGGAGAAGATTTTATAAATGTCCGTCACAATTAAGTATGTCGTATATCGCTACAAGTTATCAAAGAATTGAGGAAGTTTACATCTACAAAATACGATTCGATTTTTAAGTGTTCTTAAACATTCAAGCCCAACGGGATGATTTTGGTTAAAATATGTTTAAGTTTCATTGACATTTCATATTAAAAGTGTTGGGATATTGTTTATAAGAGCTAGAAAGTGTTTCTAAATAGAACAAATGTTTTGATTTTTTTTTTCTAAAAAGTTTTAGACATTTTAAATAGGTTCGAGAGTTTGTTTTGAAAAGTGTTTCAGAATTTTTTCCAAGTTTGATGGAGAACCTCGGGATTGACGCTTTGATCGTTCAAGAGAGATCACTGTGTCGTTCGAACGACACGTGTCTTGTTGGAGTGACGCTGACTTTTGGACTGATGCACCATCGCCTCAATGATTTTTATATAATGAGCATTCAATCATTTGTTTCAGTCGTGGACAAGTTTGTTTTTCATCAGAAAACCTTTTTGAGAATATTTATTTTTGTTTGATAATTGCGGCAAGCATAAATTTTTCTTCTCTAATAGCTTAAGTCTTCAAAACTTTTTTTCAATTCACAATCCCAATTACTTTTATGTGAGTTGTTTTGTGAAACCCAGGACATATTTTGCTAGAATTTAATGCTACTGATTTAGGTGCCTTTTACGGTACTGAGATGATTGACCGCGTGTCATTGAGGATTACTTGAGGATGTTCCTTTGCTGAAGATTGGACCGCGGTTCATATGGGTTTGGTGCGTGAAATCCATTACTGACTCTAGAATGTGTGTCTATGTAGGTTTACTGCGGTAAACTTATTGCAGATTTCATTGTGATGGTAAATTGCATTTTAATTCATAGTGAAATAAAAGATTTTTCCCTTTGGGGATTTTTCCTGAAATCTGTGAGTTAGCATATTTGTGTTCATGATGGTTTGACACGCACGCACACACACACGTAGTTGTATATTTAAGGGCTGATTTAATTTGGTTTAAAAATTGTCTCTAATTAAATAAGTTTGAAATTGGAATTTGCGAGTTTATTTTGAATCTTTATCACACATCGCACTTTTCAAATTGTTATTAGAGCAGGTTACTCGAATTTACCGAGTATTCCTATTTTTCGCAAAATTTGTGTGATATTAATCTTTTCTGAAGAATTTGATTTTTTAAAAAAAATTATCGCAATGTTTCCAAGTGAAAACTTATATAATCGATTGCAAATTTTTTACGGATCTAATTATGCTTACTAGAAAGCCCGCATGAAATTTCATTTAAAAGCAATCGATGAAAGAGTTTGGGTGATTTGTGAAAGAGACTAGACTCCTTCCACTGTCACCGCGAATAATGTCACGAATTTAAAACCAGTGTTAGACTGGACTGAGGATGAGTTTAGGTGGAGTACTTTTAATTCACGTAGGCTTAGTATAATTTACATACATGTCTCCCCCGATGAGTTTCAATGTATTATGACGTGCACCACGTCTAAAGAAGCGTGGGATGTTTTTAAACTCACCCGCGAAGGCACTAACGTGGTCAAAGAGTCTAAAATTCAAAATTTAACTACTCAATTTGAAACGATTACTATGCTGGGGACTGAGTGTTTTGATGCTTTCTATGCATGTTTGTCTGATATTTTCAACACTAGTTTTAATTTTGGTGAGACTATACCTGATGCACGAGTGGTTAAAAATATTTTAAGATCGTTGTCAAAACGTTTTATCCCTAAAGTGACTATTTTGAATACCTTAGTTAATTTGGGCAATTTCAAATTAGAAGAGCTGGTAGGAGACCTTCAGACATATATGATTGACATTTCTTGACATTGTCAAGCCTAAGGATAGAGGGATAACACTTAAAGCCCAGTCTAAGAAGAAAAAGAAAGTGGGTTTTTGTGAGTCCGAGTCTGAGGACGAGTCTGATTTTGATATGGCCATACTTGCAAAAAATTTCTCAAGTTCTCAAAACAAAATTCTTCCAATAAAAATTTTTTTGAGAAAAAGAAAGACAAGGCCAAAGAAAGCGATGAGAAAGAAAAGGAGGGTGAGCGAGATTTAGAAAAAAGTAACATGTTTTGAGTGTGAGGGCAAAGGGATTAAGTTGTTTAAGTTCCCCACAAGACTTAGGAGAGAGGTAAAGAAAGTTGA
This sequence comes from Sambucus nigra, assembly GCA_949130495.1. Taxonomy (NCBI): domain Eukaryota; kingdom Viridiplantae; phylum Streptophyta; class Magnoliopsida; order Dipsacales; family Adoxaceae; genus Sambucus; species Sambucus nigra. The sequence goes on from OX422209.1 coordinate 554,144,717, forward strand.
TATTCCAGTTAACCTTAGTGATAGTGAGGATGATGTGAAAGTTTTAGGGGATGAGTTATCACATGGGATGTTTGTTGTTTTTTCTGCTAGTCACGTGATCACACACAGTTTGTCCCATGATGATTAGGATACTTGTTCACGTGAAACTCCCAAGGAGGATTTGAGTGTTTCTAGAAAGTCTGAGAGTGAGTGCGCTAGTGAGGGTGATAGTGAGCTCTAGAAAGATTTAGAGATTTGTACACCGAGACTTTAAGGATTAAAAAATTAAATAAGGAGTTAAGTCTTAGGTTAGAAGATTTGAAGACCGAATTAGAGAGTTTGAGGCAAAAGCAAGTCAACTCGAGAAGGTGAAGGTTTCTTTGAATGAACAATTGATAACTTAGCCGGGAAAAGAGTGAACTTATAACCCACGTGTCACAATTAGAAAGATATCGTAAGCATGCGCTGGAGGTTAAAGTCACTTTAGAGAAAACATCTAAGAAGGAAGAAAATATGGTTCTCAATCCCGTTTTGGGTAGACATGAGAGTTTAGGAATGAGTCATGACGGTGCTTCCACTTCACATGTTGCAACCGATCTAGTTCGTAGCTTAGTGTTTGATTCACATGGCTCTCAATCCAACCCACGTAGGCATCCCGTAGTTGATAGGAGAGCACGTAGGAGATGTTTTGAGAGATTTGTTCCTGGGCATATTTATGTTTGCACACACTTCAATAATAGAGGACACCTTAGAGAGTTTTGTGTTAAGTTGGGTCATGTGTCACATTTTTCTACTACACGTGTTCACACACATGCACCCACACCTGATGCTCCAGATGGCTATACGAGAGAGGTTTCACATATTAGGGAGCAGGTAAAGTTCTTGGTCAAGACTTCAAAAGATTTGATGGAGGTTTTTCATAGGATGTCACTACCTTTGGAAAACTCCACCGCACCTAACGGTTGAGGTTTAGACTTGTTTTCTAGCGTAGGTTGACTTGCATGATGATATTTTTTGCCTATTTCTAGTATGTATTTTTTTGTATTAGATTTTTTCTTTTAAAAAATTTTGAAAACTACAAAAGATTTTATTTTGATAATTTTTTTGAAAAAGACAAAGTTTTTTGTGTTTTGTTTTACACTGTATATGAATGGGCCTTAATGATGAACGAGTCACAATTTCATTCCATACATATCCTATGATGATTTGATAGTATTTTGATATGCGTCATCATTTCATTTTCCTGATTTACAATGTTTGGAGTCATTGAGATGTGATTAGTTGTTACTACCTGCATGTTTGACTCATGAGTTCCTTTAATGTACACTTGCACTAATTTTTTTTATTATTGTACTTTTTTATCACATATTGGTTGGAGTGTTGTCATGTCAATTTTGTCTTTAAAACGAACCATATGCGATAAAACTTGACAATGAAAGTAGTGCATGTAAAAATCGTATACCATGAGGAATTTAATTGCAACAAAATATGATGAGTGAATCACGAGAAAGGGCTGCGAGAGCACAAAATTAACTCACGTGAAAGCCACCGTTTTAAAAGTTCCCAACAAATTTAAAGGCAATAAAAAGATAAATATCCCAAAAACGGGCCACCTCAAAAGAAAAATAAATGATTATTATTTATAAGGGATTTTGGATGGAAAGAAATGAAAAATGGGTTTGCATGTCCTGACAGTTTCTTGAAAAAGCATTCATAGTTTTTTACGTTATTGGTGTGGGAATAACTTTTGACTTTGATGTGTTGATGGATTGAGTCAATGTCATTTAAATTCAAAACTTTTAACACCTAAGGACGATTTTAAGATTCATTCGATAGTATTACATGTATACATTATGTAGTTATGTTATGTTTGATTGCGCTGATTTGCCTATTGAATATGTTCACACCCATTCATTTCTTATTCATGATTTGGTTATCTTAGAAAAAAATCATGGTGTGTGATTTTTGTAAAATTATTGTTTTGCATTTTTGTATGAAAAATTGAAAAATCAAAAAAAGTTTGTGGAATCTTTTGAGTTATCCTTTGATTGAGCATAGATTGATTCATATTTGCTATGCATTTTTATCATGACAATCAATGTTTATTTTGTGTAATCGTTTCCTTGTCTTTTTTGGACCAATAAAAAGGGGGAGAACGAATTATGGGGGAGTTTTTGCATTATGGGGGAGATTTGATTATATATTTGATTGATATATTTTTATATCATTTCAAACTCGATGCGTCATGAGGTATATACTTTGTCTCATGTGTGTAGGTACTACAACTAAAGATCATTATGTTGCTCACCCTGATGAGAAAAGCTTAAAATTTTGATTGTTGAAGCAAAATTTGAAGACTTGTCATTTTATCTTTCCACTTTTGAGTTCTTGGGAGGGTAGATTTGTATAGTTTCTTTTTTTGATAATTCAGATATTTTTACTTTGTACTAGCATAGACATAGGGGACATTTGTAAGGACATGATTTTATAAATGTCCATCACAATTAAGTACGTCGTATACCACTATAAGTCGTCGAAGAACTGAGGCAGTTTACATCTACAAAAGATGGATCTGAATTTCAAGTGGTCTTCAACGTTCAATCCCAATGAGATGATTTTGGTAAAAATATGTTTAAGTTTCATTTACATTTCATATTTAAAGTGTTGGGATATTGTTTATAAGAGCTAGAAAGTGTGTCTAAATATAAAAAAATGTTTTTGTAAATGTTTTTTTTGTAAAAAGTTTTAAACGTTTTTAACAGGTTCGAAAGTTTGTTATGAAAAGTGTTTCAGAATTTTTTCTAAGTCAGATGGCGAACCTTAGGATTGATGCTTTGATCGTTCAAGCGAGATATTGATCATTCAGGTGAGATCACTGTGTCATTCGAATGACACATGTCTCGTTTAAGCGAGATAGGCTATCGTTCGAGCGACAGCTGTTTCGTTCGAGCGACGCTGACTTTTGGACTGACACGCCACCGCCTCAATGATTCTTATATAATGAGCGTTCAGTAATTTGTTTCAATTGTGGAAAAGTTTATTTTTTTATCAGAAAATATTTTTGAGAATATTTGTTTTTGGTTTGATAATTTCTACAAGATGAATTGTTTCTTCTCCAACAGTTTAAGGGTTAAAAGTTTTTTTTTTCAATTCGTAATCCCAATTACTTTTATGTGAGTTATTTTATGGAACCCAAGACATATTTGTCTGGAATTTTATGATGCTGATTTAGGTGCCTTTTATGGTACTGAGTTGATTGATTGCATGTCATTGAGGATTACTTAAGAGTGTTCCTTTGCTAAAGATTGGACTGCAGTTTATGTGAATTTACTGCGTGGAATCCATGGTTGACTCTATACTGTGCGTCTACGTAGGTTTACTGAGGTAAACTTATTGTAGATTTCATTGTGATTGTAAATTTTGAATTAGTTCATAGTGAAATAAAACATTTTTCCCTTCGAGAATTTTTCCTAAAATCTGTGAGTTAGCATATTTGTGTTCATGATGGTTTGACATGCACACGCACGTAGTTGTATGTTTAAGGGCTGATCTAATTTGGTTTAAAAATTATCTCTAACTAAATAAGTTTGAAATTGGAATTTGCGAGTTTATTTTGATTCTTTTTCACACATCGCACTTTTCAGGATTAATTTTCAATTAATTTCCCTTATTTAATTTAATTAATCCAACATTTAAAAATTATTAAAAAAATACGGGATGATACATTTTCTTTACTGACCTTAATTTTGACCATAACCAGTAGGGAACGTATATTTGGTTTTACATGTAAGACTGCCTCCATGCTATATACTAGGGAGTAGTGGTAGAACCAGTGGGCATTTTGATTGAAGTATGGTAGCCCCATTGGGAATATGGGATCTAGTTGACCTAATCTCTACAACTTTTGGTCATTTTACTGATAATGAACTTGAGGCTTTTATTAGAAGCTTCAACAACCTCGTTGGTTTACAGTTGTTAGGGACAAAACTTGTTTATTTATATTCCATACTCGTCAACTATTTCTACAACCTCAGCTTCGAAATGGAGCCCATTATCTGATACCAACTCATGGGGAAGTCCATAATAGTAGATAAATGTCCTTCCTCATGAACTTGGATACTTTCTTTGCATTCGACATTGCGTATGACTCAACCTTAAGCTATTTTGTGAAGTAATCAATGGTGAATAAGATGAATTCATGCCCGTTTAATACCTTTGGAGTGACTTTCCCAATAATGTTGATGCCCGATGTGGAGAGGGGATAGGGAAAAGTCATGTTGTACCACTCTCAGGGAGGCAAGCATTGAATGTTGGCAAACTATTAGCATTTGAGGTATCTTCTTACATAAGATATGAAGTTTTGTACCATGGTGGTCCAATAGTATCTTTGACACATGATCTTCTTGGTATGCACATGACCATTAACGTGAGAAGCTAGCATGTGAAGGGTCTTACAATCTTATTTGTCATTGTCCTGAGGATATCTACTATACTGGAGAAAGCACTAAATGTTATAATACCACAAGCCCACAATTTATGAATCTTTTCCATTGCAAGCTCGATGTGAAATCAGTGAGAGAGTGTTGCCAATTTTTAGAAAGAACGCGACCATTGTTATTGCCTCGATCTTTTCATCCATTGAGGTCAGGGCCTCAAATGCATCATCTCGGTTGTTTCTTACATAAGAATGGTAGTGGAAGGTGATTTCTTCGAACTGGGAGGCAAGCTCTTCAATATGAGAATGGAAATGACGAATCTTTTTGTCTTTGACTTTCCCTTTTTTGACAATTTAACCTATGATGAGAGATGAAACTCCATAGACATCAATCTTCTTGATTCTTTTCTCGAGGGTGATCTTGAGACCTATGGTATATGCTTTATATTTCATAGTGTTGTTGGTACAAGGAAAGTATAATTTGATGTCAATGGGAGTGTAAGAAATATCGGGAGCGATTAGGAGTATCCCAATACTTTATAATTTCTTATTAGTAGCTCCGCCGAAAAACATCTGCCATTTGAGCTTTTCCTATAATTGTACAAAATGTCTTTATGTGGGAATTTGGACATCCAAACCATAACTTCCCCTTGGGATTATTGGCAAGTTATTCAAAAAAAGCTTTTCCTTTTATGTATTTCTCCATAACATACATGATACTAAATTCATCAAGTAACATCAACCATCAAGCTATGCGATTAAATGAGGTAGGTCTCTCCAATAGGTATTTTATTGAATCTATTTGGGACACGAATTTGACAGGGAATGCAATCATGTAGTTTTGTATCTTTTACGTGACTCAAATTAAAGATACACGTTTTTTCCAATGTGTTATAGTTCACTTCTTACCCTACTAGATTTTGACTAGAATAGTAAAATACTTTCTCCTTGCGTGATTCTTCGATGTATTATGATAACATAGCCCCTATTGTGGTGTCAATAACGGTGAGGTATAAGAGGAGGGGGAAGCTTTATTACGAAGGTGTAAGTATCGAAATCTGGGTAAGGTATCGCTTGATCTGGTCAAAGTTTTCTTAACATGCCTCCTTTAGGAGTTATGTTGAATCCTTCTGAAGGAGTTTGAAGATGGTCTCATAGATGGAGGTTAGTTGGATAATGAACCGATAGATCTATTGGATATTTCTTAGGAATCCATGAACTTCTTTATCCATTTGGGGTGGTTGCACCTTGAGGATTGCTTTAAGTTTGGTAGGGTCTGCTTCAATCATTTTTTCTCTAACCATAAAATTGAGGAGTTTGCCTTTTGTGACACCAAACACGTATTTTTATGGGTTAAGGCACATCAGTTATACTGCAGCCTTTCGAAGAATTTCCTCAAGGCAGGAGTGTGAACTTACCAAGTCTTGGACTTAATGATCATGTCATAAACACAGACTTCAACCTCTTTGTGCAAAATGGTCATAGCCCTATAGTATGTAGCCCCATCATTCTTGACATCGAATGGCCTGACTATATAATGAAAGGTCCCTCACATGATGGTGAAGGTCGTATTATCCTGATGGTCAGTATGCATGTTAATATGATTATAAGCACAAAAACCATTGATAAATTATTTAAGGGCATAAATAGCAGTGTTATCAATGATCATGTCGATATTGGGAATGGGAAATAATCCTTTGGAGATGTATTATTTAGATCTCAATAGTCTATGAGCATGAAGATGTTTCCTCCTGATTTTGGCATAGGGATGATGTTTTCAAGCCATGAAGGATATTCAACCACGAGAATGAATCATATGTTCAACTATTTCACCACTTCATCTTTGACCTTGAGAGACCAATCTGTTAGGATCTTTCTCACCTTCTGTTTGACAATCTTGATTTCTAGGAAGGTAGGAATATTGTGTTGTGCGATTTCTAGGTTAATGTCAAGCATATCACTATAGAACAATGCGAAGACTTTTAAAAATTCATTTAGAAGCTTTGCAAATTGTGGATGCTCATGCTCGTTAAGTGTGGACCGTATCCTAATCTCGCACATATGGCTACCTACTAGAATCAAGATTGATAATAATAGTCTCGTCATCATTTATTTAAACATGGTTATGTTTTTTAGTTTTTTCCTTATTCAGACCAGTTAAAAATTATTCATTTATTAGACCATCTTTATCAATCATTTTATTAGAACAAGACAATTAATATAAGTAAAAACAAGATACTCAAAATCATCATTCATTTCATTAAAAACAACTTCAGGAAATACAACGATAAGGACCTTATTAAAGTAGGCCCCATTCAAAATTATATTAGTGATAAAAGAAAAAGTGGTAGATTCGGGTGTTCTTTAGAGGGGGTGGATGGCATGCCAGTTGAGGAGTGGCTCACCACTAGTGGTGATATTTCTCTATATGTCGGATGTCTCCGCCCCATATGGATCATGCAGAGATCTAGTCCCAGTGTATGCATATTTCCATGAAAAGTAAATACATTCCACAACCTACATGGCTTACTCATATAAGTCTTCCCATTCAGCATGTATGAACCATTGGAGTTTCAACACTGTGAACAGTTCGAGGACAATACATATTTTTCACTTCTTAAGGAACATATCAGACACAACCTGCACAATGTCATCTAAACTGAATTCTTCTGCTGGTATGAACCATTCATCGAATTATCGAGCCCAGTTTCGCGCTACCATGAACATGGCACCGATATTCTCACAATTGTTTTCTTGGAGGGTCATTTCTAAAAAAAATTTGAATCTAAATTCCTATAGTTGATCTAAGACTGTAGGCAGTTCCATGCCTTCCCCTTCTGGGAGGGATAAAGCTTAGTTAACTGGATTCTCAAGATGTAGGATAAAGGAAGGATATACCTTGAGGGTTTTGGGTGTGGTGGTAGATGAACTGGGTGTTTGGATAGGCCTGATTTTGGTAGAAGGGTCAAATTTTATATTCTCTTATAAGAGGATTACATTTGCCCCGATTTAGTGTGACAAGAGAGGGTTCTGAGTGGTATTGGGTTTAGGATTAGATGGAGCGGAAATGACCACACTGTCTATGAGGCTTTGAATAACATTCTTCATATGGAAACATTGATCGGAAGTGTGCCTGATGATTTGGTTGAAGTCATAACAAGCGTCATGCTTGAAGTTTTGGGGAAGGGGATTTGGTTATAGTTGGGGTTCTAGAGGTTTAATGAGATTTCAGGCAAATGGGTGTGGGGTTTGGTATATTCCTTTTTGGCTAGACTGGATGGTTTTTGTGTGTCCATAAGGTAGACGGTTGAGAGATGTTATTAATGGTTGAGATTATGATATTTGACGAATTATCATGCTTTTAAGAGATTAAATATTTGGTTAGACTTTTGGCTCAGAATTGTCTTTCTAACAATGACCTCTTCTTAAATATCTACCTCAGCCTCCCGGAGGGATCTGTAATGGGAGTAGTAATTCTTTCCCATTGAAGTTCTGATATGTTGTAGGAAGCTCTTCTTCACCATGCTTACATATTCATCTTTTCATGGTCGGTTTGGCATAATGGTGGCCTTTTCCTTCCATTTTCTGTTAAAATCTAACCAATTCACATGGGTTTTGCTTAAGTAGGTCAAAGTCTCAACGGGTTACCTCTAGTTCTTCGTTGTACTTTTACATAGTAATGAATTCACAAGCCGCATCTTCCTAACTATGGATTCTAAATTCTTCAAGTAATGGGAACCATCAGAGGGAACCTTCATTAAGAGTTTGCTGGAACATCAATGTCATTATCTCTTTTGATTCTTCGAGGAGAGTCATTGCATGGTGGTAGCTACATAAGTATATAATTGCAAGCCCCCTTCCTCCGAACATTTTGATATCCGAGATCTTGAACTTTTTTCATAGTCGAACCTTAGGATAGGAAGACATGTGGGTGTAATCCACATAGTTCCCCAATATTTTAACTTGTTCAAACTTATTAGATAATAACCTGAGGTCTTCTTTGACCTCATTCATCTTTTTTTCTTTAGGATCAACAGGTTACCCCCATGCTAGGTAAGAATTGGTTTAGCCGTTGAGTTAGATGCGTCTTACTAACACGAGGGGCACGTGGGAAATGATAGTATTCTTTCGAAGCCCAAACTAGTTCTAGAACTTGTGGACTCGTAAAATGTGGTAAGATTATATCAGGATCAGGATCAGGATCCACGAGAGTGTGAACCCAGTGTCTTTGTATCTCTTCGACTGATCTCTAAAGATTTTAGATCATGGCATTAACCTAAGTAAGGACTGCCATCAGATCTGACTGGACATATGAATTATGGTCAACATTATCCATGAATAGTCTTTAGAAGGATTTCTTGAATTCCGTAGAATTAGGGGAGGATGTAGTGGAGCTCCGGGTTAGATTGATGAAAGATTCAAGCTGATAGGGAGCCAGGCCAAGACTGGGGTATACGATCGCACTCCAGGGTAAAAAATGATTTTAGTGTTTATTTTGAGGCGGAAATGAATATTTTTGGTGTATATATATTTTTTTAAAGAGGAGAAAAATGTTTTTGGTATTTTTGAAAAGCAGAGAAAATACATTTTTTATTATTTTAAAAATGAGAAAAGGAAAATCCTTCGCATAGTTATTATTATTAGGTTCCCCTTGTATTATGTTATGCCTAAGGTGAAAGTGAAATGTTGGATAAGACACGAGTCTGGGAAAAGATAGGGTACATAATGCAAGACATGGTTTGACTTGTTTCCATATTCGCAGACAGGGTCCTATTTTAGAAATGGAAGAAATAACGCAAAATTCTGGTGGTAATGGGAACCAAAATTTTGGTGGAGTTTTACATTGAAACCGACAGACTAGGTATGAGTATCCTAGGGAAGACACCTATATTAGGTTGATGCATTGGTGGGTTAATGTAATGGTTCCCCCATTCGCATGATTTCCGTGATATACCTCTTGCCTATAAAGTCAATCATTTATCGGTACGTGTGGACAAGCCATTTGATATACCTGAGTGGACGTGAAGTGGTTCACGATATACCTTGTAGAGATGGTATGTGTGAGAGAAAATTTGATATACTCAATGTACGTGAATGAGTTCCCTACTATATACCTCCCGTAGTGAGTTCGGTCAAGGGGTACAGTGCAAGCCAAATCATTGTATATACTCAAAGATACTAGGCCAATGGCAGGTGGGAATCATATCGCTTACCCATTACGAAGTGATCCTTCAGGACATGAAAAAATTTCGCTCAATAGTTTAATTCTTATGTGATGTTGTGTGAGAGAATGCAAAAGTCTTAATTAGCATTTCATGGGGAGTTTTATGTATGATACGAGGAAGAAATACTACTACTATGATGGAAAGCATATAATATAAAAGTAGCATGGGGCGAGGGTGCTAATAATAGAGAGTAAAACTAGAAAATATGTACATAAAACATGGGTCCTATAAAAGCCATGATGATATATATAAATGTGAGACATGTGAATATATACAAATGGGTGGGAGGTATGTGCAAAGTGAAGTTGACATGTGAATATGTGAAAGTAATGAAATACATGTACGTATATATATATATATATATATATATATATATATATATATATATACATATACATATATATATATAAGGAAATGTGGAAGTGCGTGCTAGTGTGACTATGTATAGATATCTACAAGTGGCGTGTGAAACATGTGAGTGAGCATGGGACTATGTATAAATGAGAAGAATATGAGAGTGTGTGATAGTGAGACTAAGCATGGGAATGTATAAGTGATACGAATCATATGTAAGTGTGCGTAAGTGTCGTGAAACATGGTGACTATATACAAGTGAATAAAGCCTGGAGCATGTGATATGAAGGTGGTATGTACATGTGATGAGAAGAACATCATGGTAGAGAGAAGAATATAGACATCAAGGCATGAACAAAGTGATATATATAACATGTAAGTAGTAATAAGAATATACTAGTGGGGACACATACACACATGTAGGAAAATAAGATTATGGAGAAAAGAAAAAAAGAAATATAATCCATGTGAAATAGAGTATAGTTCTCCAAAAATATCCCCAATAGAGTTTCCATTGTGGCCATACAGTATTCCTCTGAAAGAAAAAAAATCTCTTTTGGTGCTTGTGGGGATTCAAGGATGGACGTTCTATTTATAACACTCATACGATCTTTGAGGGCTTCCATGGATATAAATTAGTCGTCGTCAAAAAGGGAGGAAATGACTCAAAAATGGAATCGCCGACCTATATTGCTCAAAATAGGAAAAAGAATGTAGTCGACCCCGAAAATAATGGCATCAAAAGACAAAATGATACATAGAGACCAAATGAATTGAGGGTTTATGGGCTAATCCCATTCACAAACTGAGAGTCTCGTAACCCCGCGGTAAGTTGCTACCAGTTACGTAGGTCATATGGGATGTGTTTGTGTTCCTTATTGGTCCGTTTGGAGTCTCCTTAGGGGTTTTTCATACTAGCTGCACATTTTAAAGCCTCAGTGTGCCTATTGACAAATTTTGTTACTGTTCTCAAATTGGGAGCCCAGTAACTATGCGATCGGTTGCTACGAGTTACGTTAGTCATGTGCGAGGTATTTGTGCCCCTTGCGGGGTCGTTTGGAAGCTGCTCATGGTTTTCGTCCACTAGAGGCACGTTTTCAATCTTAAGAGACCCTATTTGAGAATTTGGTCCAATTCTTGAATTGGGAGTCCCAAGTCTACAAGATCAGTTGGAACGAGTGATGTTGGTCACGCGCGAGGTGTTCGTTTCCCTTGTAGGGTTATTCGGGTGCTAGTTAGTGTTTTTGCCCATTGACAATATGTTTTAAAGTCTAAGTGTGCCTATTTTTATATTTCTATCCCATTCTTGAACCTAGAGTCCCGTAACTATGCAACCAGTTGCTACGAGTTACGTTGGTCACGTGAGAAATGCTCGTGCCCCTTGCGGGACCGTTTGGGGGTTGTTCGGTGTTTTCTACCACTAGAGGCACATTTTATGCCTAAGTGTGCCTATTTGTAAATTTCAATCCTATTCTCAAATCGAAAGTCCCGCAACTATGTGGTCAATTCCTACGGGTTACGTTAGTCACCTGTGAGGTGTCCGTGCCCCTTGCAGCGCCGTTTGGGGGTTGTTTGGGATTTTCTCCGACTAGAGTCACATTTTAAAGTCTAAGTTTCACTATTTTTAAATATCAAACCGATTCTCTAAGCAAGAGTCTCTAGACTACGTGGTCAGTTGATACGAGTTTCATTGGTCACGTGCGAGGTGTTTGTGCCCCTTACAGGGTCATTTAGGGACTATTCAGGGTGTTTACGCACTAGCAGCATATTTTAAAGACTAAGTGTGTCTATTTGTAAATTTTGGTCGTGTGCTCGACTGGGAGTTCTACGACTATGCGGTCAGTTTCTACGAGTTATGTTAGTTAAGTGCAAGGTGTTTGTGCCCTTTTCGGGGCCGTTCGGGGACTGGTCGGGATTTTCGACCACTAGTGGAACGTTTTAAAGACAAAGTATGCCTATTTGGAAAATTTGGTCCTTTTTCTTAAATCGTGAGTCTCGCGACTACGCGGCCTGTTGCTACGAGTTACATTGGTCATGTGTAAGGTTTTTATGCCCCTTAAGGGGTTGTTCAGAACTTTCTCCCACTAGAGGCATGTTTTCAAGACTAAGTGTGCATATTTGCAAATTTCGATCTTGTGACACCCCGCCTAATTGAATACCAGGTGATCAGTGCTTTATTAAATTAAAAGAGGTTTCCCATTTGGTTCATTCTCAGCATCACTGTCGTAAATCATATTAATTACTAACCACCTATTAGTTAATTAAACTGGTGTCAAAATTCTTATCTTTCATTAAATAATTTAATACCAAAATGATGAAAACTAAATTAAGACATTCACACAATTAATATAGTTTCAACCATCCCAACAAAATAAATAAATAAATATTGTCTTGCCGAATAAACCATTCAAACCCAACTAATAGTCCAACAAATAGTAACTAAATTCCACTACAAGTCTGAAATAAATAACTGAAATAAATGAAGTCTAAATGGGGTAACATGCCCAACTTCTCTTCCAATCCTCACTCCAAGATTGATAATGGTGCAAGATCACACTCCAATTTCTCAAAAACTCCCTCTTTGGCTTCACAAATGGTTTCTCTTCTTCCCTAATGGCTTCTCTGAGTTTTCTAACCTCTAAAACCTAGCCTCTCACATTTATATGCTGATAAAGATGTTGGAAATTCGTAGGTCTCTTAACCATTAGTTACCAAATGACTAAAATGCCCTCCGATTGTGCCAGTTTAGTCTAAAATTGCCTCGGGGTCAAATGAACACCCCAGGGTATACTATTTCGAATATTTCGACCCTTCTGAAGTCATCCATGACACTGAAATCATCATCTGAGTCACTCTAAGTAATTATCCTATCTCAAACTCAATTTACTCTACATGCAACTCCCGGTTGAGATAAATTCAATTACGCCAATTTCACTTGCTGTGACACATAAAATTTCTATAAATAATTTACTATTCACTTAATAAATTTAACACATAATATTAATCATTCTCTCTCTTGATTAATATTTAATAACCACATTCTTATTTAATTTGATTAAATTAATTCACTCCCATAATTTAAAATAAAACGAATAATTTATCGAATTAATTAAATTCCAAAATACGCAGAAATACTGGGTGTTACATACTTCCCCCCTCATATGGAATTTTATCCCCAAAATTGGGTCATACCTGTGGCGAATAACTCTGGATACTTCTCTCGTATGTCATTCTCCCGCTCCCATGTAGACTTGTCAACACTCTGGTGTCCCCACTGAACTCTGACTAATGTTTCCACCTTAGACCATAACTTTCGCTCACTATGATCCAAAATAGCCACTGGTCTCTCCTCGTATGAGACATTTGGCTGCAAATCAATCTCCTTGAGGGTAACATGACAAAAATCTCTCTCACTCCTCGTGTACTTCATCAACAATGCCACATGAACACATTGTGTATCCGCTAATGATGCTCTGGTAAACCCAGTCTATATGTCACTGGTCCCACTCTCTCAATAATCGAGAAAGGACCCGCATATCTTAGCGCTAGCTTACCCTTATTACTGAACCTCATGACCCTCTTCATGGGATACACACGTACCAACACCTGATCACCAAACTCTAACTCTACGTGCCTTTGATCTGGATCGGGATAACTCTTCTTCCGGTCCTAGGCTATTCGAGTACGTACCCGAATTAGCTCGATCAAGGCAGTCATCTCCTGTATCATCTCTGGTCATAATAACTTGTTTTCTTCCACCTTTAATAAGCAATTGGTCGGATGAAAAGTTCTCCCATAAAGTGCCTCAAACGATGCCATGCCGATGGTAAATTAGTAAGAGTTATTATACGCAAACTCTACCAATGGAAGGTATTGCTCCCATCCTCCCCTAAAATCTAGGATGCACATCCTTAACATGTCCTCCACCATCTGATTTACCCTTTTAGTCTGTCCATCCATTTCTGCGTGGTATGTGGCACTCAGTCACAATTCGATACCCATGGCCTCCTAAAAACTCTGTTAGAAATGAGCCACAAATATCTTATCCCTATCAGATATAATGTTGACTGCTACTCTATTCATCTTAACTATATTTGCTATGAACAACTACGCATACTGCATCATCTCAAAGTCAGTACAGACTGGAAAAAAATGGGCCACCTTGGTCAGTCGATCCACTATCACCCAAATGGAATCGTGACCCCTCTGCGATGTTGTTAATCCGATAATAAAGTCCATCAAAATTATCTTCCACTTCCACACAAGAATCTCGAGTGGCTCTAATATCCCTAAAGGTTTACATTAACTAACTGACATGTCACACACTTCGAGACAAACTCTGCTATGTCTTGCTTCATCCCTGCCCATCAATATTGTCACCTCATGTCCTGATACTTCTTATCCCTATCGGGATGTACTGCAAACCTCGACCCGTGGGATTCAATTATGACCGTATGCCTCAAATACTCATCCTCTGTCGCAACTAGTCTCCCATTAAAATGTAGGCCTCCCTTTGAGCTGATAGAGTAAGACTCTGCACCCTCCGCTAATAACTGGATCACCCTTTCCTGATAGTACTGATCATCTGCTTGTACTATCACTACCCGCATGATAATTTTACGGGAGTGATAGCTAAAACTAACATGCACACTCAAACAATATCATCATCGTGTCGAAGTTCACTTCACTTCATCTTCCATACCTCCGCCAACTCCTAGTGGGTCTCTGACTCAACGTGTCTTCCACCACGTTAGTCTTACCAGGATGATACTATATATCAAATTGGTAGTCCTTCACAAATTCTAGCCACCGCTTCTGCATCATATTCAGATCCTTCTATGTGAAGAGATACTGAAGTTACTTATGATCCTTAAACAATGTAAATGGCTCCCCTAAAAGATAGTGTCTCCATATCCTCAAAGAAAACACAACCGTTGCCACTCAAGGTCCTGTGTGGAGTAATTCTTCTTACGGGTCTTAAGTTTTTGAGATGCATAAGCTATAGCCCTCTCCTCCAGCTTTAATACACCCCCAATTCCCTGTAAGGATGCATTCATGTAGACCCTATGCTCTACCCCACTCCTAGGTAATACAAATACGCATGCTAACGTCAATGTGTCCTTCAGCTCATTAAAGGATAACTAACAGTGATCACTCCACACAAACGGTACCCCCTTGCGAGTTAGTTTCATTAACAGACCCCCAATCTTTAAAAATCCTTTAAGGAAGCTCTAATAATACCCGTCCAACCCTAGAAAGTTATAAATCTCTGTCGGTCTCGTGGGCTATCCCCACTCCCTCACCGCCGATACCTTACTCGGATCAACAATAGTACCCCTATCGAACATGATATGGATAAGAACTGTACCTCCCATAGTTAAAATCCACACTTCTGGAATTTAGCATGCAACTAGTGGTCCCAAAGTGACTGTAGAACCCTACGCAAATGCTTCGTGTGCTCTTCCTCAGCATGAGACTAAACCATAATATCGTCTACAAACACGATCATGAAATGGTCCAAAAACTCCCTGAATACCCTGTTTATGTGATCCATGAACAGTGTTGGCTCATTGGTGAGCCCAAACGGCATCACCCTGAACTCGTACGACATGTATCGTGACATAAAAGTGGTATTGAGAACATCCCTATCCCGAATGCGCAACTGGTGATACTCCAATCTCAAGTAAATCTTGGAGAAGTACGCAACCCCTTTCAACTGGTCAAATAGGTCATCGATTCTCGACAACGGATACTTATTCCGTATTGTGACCTTGTTCAGCTCCCTATAGTCTACACACAAGCAAAGCAAACCATCTGTCTTCTTCACAAATAACATCAGTGCATACCACGACGATGTACTTCTCCGAATGAAACCCTGCCCTATTAACTATTGATTCTGCTCCCTCAACTCCCGCATTTCTAAAGGGCCACAATACCATTCTCGGGCAATCGGTCTTATACCCGGTGCTAGGTCGATAACAAACTCGATCTCTCAACTGGGTGGTAACCCTGGTATCTACTAAAATACATCCTCAAAATCTCCCACTACTGGAATTAGGTCTATTAGGATAACTATCTTATGTGAGGTCTTCTCCTCAATGTAGTATATGTGGATTCACAACCTTCCTTCGGGAAGAGGCATCGCCACCAAGAACATCTACTGACCCAAAAAGGAGAAAACTATGGTCCTCTCATAATAGTCTATTGTCGCCCTGTAACCCGCCAACCAATCCATGCCTAGGATAAGATCGTATCCCTCTATGTTTAATATAAGAAGGTCTATTGCCAAGCTCAGACTCCCAATAATAATGTCCACACATCTACGTATTAAGTGTATAATTGACCCATAACCCAATGGTGACTCTACACACAAAAGGCAGGTACCTATTGTCTCTAAAAGTATTGTTGCGTCTGCAAATCTAGTGGTAATAAAGGAATGAGATGATGCATATAAAAAATAATCCTACCCTCATGCCGATGAATAGGAAATTTACCCTCGACTACTGACGGAGCCTAAGGTGTTGGTGGCACGGGTACATTCCAGACATTATACACACGCCCGTAATACATAGGTCCTTGCTACTACTATGGGGTTAGGGGTGCTGTTTTTGGTGTTGGTGCTAGAGGTAACAGAGCCTTCTGCCCCTATTGGACACCCTGTTGATGTGCCCTGCCCAGCTGTGGGAAATATTTCCTCTTATAACCCTGTTGGCCACATATAAAGCACTGTCTCAGAAATAGTTTCTACCTCTGCCCAGTCGAGACTTTCCCTGACACTGTCCCTGATAATCTTGGCCCTCCTAGCCACCCTTATTATTCCCTTGGCCCTGACAGTCCTGAGGAACCTGCTGCTACTGATTTGGGCCATGTTGACCTTGCATGTATCCCTGGACCTCTTATTGGTACCCTCCTGACCTGAACCTCTTGGCTTGATCCCCCTGCTAGGAATCCACTCCCTGCTGTCTACCTGCCTGCTGCTTCGGTGCACCGCTAGTACGACCCCCACTTGCTTTTCCCGGCTCTCTAGGCTCACCTCCTATATTACTTCCTTCATGTGGAAACAATGGTCATGGTAGTGTAATAATGCACCATTGACGACAACTTTATATGTCACCAATGCAGGGTTGCCTAATCCTCTAGGATAATCCATCCATAAACTTTGCTTTCTTCCGTTTCTCATTTATCACCTCGTTTGGCATAAAATTAGCTAAACGGGTGAACTCCTCCTCATACTTTGCCACAGAGCGGTCACCCTGAGTCACCTTATTAAACTTCTTCCACATTTTAGTCTCCACTATTGGCAAAAAGTTCTTGCAATCAAACTGCACCCAAAACTCGACAATCATCAATGTATCTCTCCCCTCGACGGTGGTAACTGACTCTCACCACTGTAATGCTGCTCCAGCAAGTCTGAAGGTAGTCAACATCTTTATATTCTTCTTTCACTAACACACCATAACTACATCAAAGCTACCGCAAAACTCGGGTGGGTGGCCCTTTTGGAATGTATACCCGACTCTCTGCCAATTGATGGCCCTGGATGGGCCTAGATCACTGGTGCCACCGAGGGACAAGGCTGGGACTGAGGAAAATGAAAGGTCATGGCTGTCATATCTGTTTTGACCGCTTGGGACACTATCTCGGCCACCTGTGCCATCGAGAGCATCTCCAGTGGTGGGTGTGGTTGTGGTAACTCCTGCTCCTACTTAGCCTATCTAACCTCATCTCTAGTTACTGACTCACCTCTCTCTCTCTCTCTCTCTCTCTCTCTCTCTCTCTCTCATGGCTGGCATATGAAAACAAATCGAATTGTATAAGTACACAGTATATACAAAATTTTATAGCATAAGTACGATATCTCAAACACGTAAGATAAAAGCAACAATCCTAATAATAGGGCTCTATGTCAAAAGAACGATACGCTAAAATCGTAGTAAGCCATACAAATCCTATGGACAATAGAACCTGATGCTCTGATACCATCTGTGACACCTCGCCTAATTAAATACGGGGTGATCAGTCCTTTATTAAATAAAAAGAGGTTTCCTGTTTGGTTCATTCTCAGCATCACTGTCGAAAACCATATTAATTACTAACAACCTATTAGTTAATTAAGCTGGTTTAAAAATTCTTATCTTTCATTACTCAATTTAATATAAAATGTTAAAAACTAAATTAAGACATTCACACAATTAATATAGTCTCAACAATCATAATGAAATAAATAAATAAACAAATACTATCTTGTCAAAAAAACCATCGGCTAAAAATCCAAACCCAACTAATAGTCCAATAAATATTAAATAAATCCCACTACAAGTCTGAAATAAATAATTGAAATAAATGAAGTCTGAATGGGGTAACATGCCCAACTGAGATACTGAAATGAAATCCTACGCTAAAAATGAAAGGTGGAAGCATCTAATCAAATCCTGCAAGCCTCTACAACACTACAGTAAATTGTCCATGGAATAGGTCATTAAGTATGGCGTCCCAGTGGATGAACACCTAAAAGGTTTTGGAAAATATTCATATCAAGGGTTAGAAACCAAAATATTTCGAAAACATTCAGCAAGTATTTATCATAATTTAAAAATCAGTTATTGATTGCACATGCTAGGTTCACGTACACTCTCTTGAATTTCCTCACCTCTCATCTATTGTACACGCCTAACATTTTCTACATAGCCCAACTAGCCAAACTACCAAATCTAACTAGACGTAAGTAAATATCTGGACTATCAACACCTATAAGTCCTCGTACCACCCATACAGTACTTTATCTGAATTAATATCTCTCTTATGTTATTGATATCGTAGGTAACATTCTCCATCTCTTATCATTTTATCATTTAATTAAGTTTCACTACTTAATTCATTATTTGTATACACACTATCAATTTGTCTTCTATCACACATAACTAGAATTATTCAAACAATTATATATATTTATCTCACCAATATATATATAATTAGAGTGTCTCTCAAAAGGACCATCGTGAAAGTAGGCATAATTTACTATCAGTCCATTTACCTTTCTTACTAAAATAAGGACTATTGGTTAGGCATGTATCCTCGAACCCAAAACCAAATAACAAGCAATAGAGGTGAACATAGTTCTAAACCTTTTGGATATGCATATACCTAATGTAGACAAATGACCTGTCAGTCTCACTAATAAACGTCACTTAGTGAGCCACCCTAAGTTCTATATCCTGGGGCACAAATCCAAACCTCCCTAGAATCGGCAACGAGGGATCGCCCACTACGCGGGAACATCCATGATAGCAGGCAGTGTGGGTATGTTCACATTTCACACCATCCATATAAAAGGTGTACACACAACCTATTTGTATATCAAATTGGTAGGTATCAACACAACCTAATTATCATTTTTCATACGTAGCATTCTTTTGAGTACTCGCCCTACCATCAATTTATGATTTATCTAACTATCTTGTTAATCCGAGTATTACTCTCAACTCTAAGGGTCCTAGTTACCCCTTAAATGAAATTCAGTAGCTAGCTCTATCATAAACTACTGGTCTATAACATAACTTCACTTAAATTCCTCGTAATTCATTCTCCTTCTCTCGAATCAATTATTCCTTAATTTAAGTGTATTAAATCTCGACTTATTCTTCTCATTAAGACTAAGTCATAATCCTATCACAAGCCTACTGTAATATAACAAATCCCTCATTATATTTTAGCAAAGTCCCAAAAGTTTTCCCAAAAAGCTTTTAGGAGTTCGAGGCTTAAAAAGGGAAATTTCACATTTTTTGGGAAACTGAATTGATTCTTTTGGAGGTCGAATAGATTCACTTTCCGAATTGATTCGCATCTGGATCGAATCCATTCGAATTTACGCAGATCATATTCTTCCTCAATATGCAAATGCGTTTTAAACCATTTTTCTCATTCAATTCTCCATGTTCTATCAAACTTCAAACCAATTGACCTAAACATTATATACATGTATTAGGATGATTTACAATGTAATACAATCCTAAAAGCATTATGATTTCTAATCAAACATGGATCATAACATTTATTCATGAAAACCCCAAATCTTCATATTCTTCATTTATACACCACATAAAGCCCAGATTTTTCTCATCTATATTATCACTCATGATCTGATTTCATAACCTCTACATGCATATAATCTGTCTACATAAAATCCTACCCATAATATAGATTTAAATTATTCTTTTCTTCTAATAACATGAATTTAATCAAAATATTTCAAAACCCTATCAACATGGGTATTATAACTTCAAAGAAAATTGTAAATAAAAACTTATCATACCTATGTGATCCAATTTCTTGGTTTTCATATTAGATGGTGTGCCTTCTCTTCCAATCCTCACTCCAACATTGATAATGGTGCAAGATCACACTCCACTTTCTCAAAAACTCCTTCTTTGGCTTCACAAATGGTTCATCTTCTTCCCTAATTTCTTCTTTGACTATTCTAACCTCCAATCCCTAGCCTCTCCCATTTATATGTTGATAAAGATGTTGAAAATTCATAGGTCTCATAACCCTTAGTTACCAAATGACTAAAAGGCCCTCGTATGGTGCCGGTTTAGTCTAAAATTACCCCGGGGCCAAATTAACACCCTCGGGTATTTTATTTTGACTATTTTAACCATTCGAGAGTCATTTGTGACCTTGAAATCATCATTCGAGTCAGTCTAAGAAATTATCCTATCCCGACCTAAATTTAGTCTACACGAGATTCCCAATTGAGATAAATTCAATTATGCCAATTTCACTCACTATGACGCATAAAGTTTCTATGAATCATTTACTATTGACTTAGTAAATTTAACACATAATATTAATCATTCTCTCTCTCTCTCTCTCTCTCTCTCTCTCTCTCTCTTTCTTGATTAATATTTAATAACCACATTATTATTCAATTAAATTAAATTACTTCACTCGCGTAATTTAAAATAAAACGAATAATTTATCGAATTAATTAAATTCCAAATACGTAAAAATACGAGGTGTTATAGATCTTATTCTTAAATCGAGAGTCTTGCGATAACGGGTCAGTTGTAACGACTTACGTTGGTTATGCACGAGGTATTCGTGTCCCTTGATATGTCATTTGGGACTATTTGGGATTTTCGTTAACTAGCGGCATGCTTTCAAGCCTAAGTGTGTCTATTTAAAAATTTTGGTCATATTCTCAAATAGAGAGTCCTACAACTTTTTGGTCAGTTACTATGAGTTACGTTGGTCTTGTACGAGCTGTTTGTACCCCTTACGGGGCCGTTCGGGGGCTGGTCAAAGTTTTCATCCATAAGCGGCATAGTTCTAAGCCTAAGTGTGCCCATTTGTAAAATTCGATCATATTCTCGAACTGGGAGTCCCGTGACTATGGGGTCAGTTGATACAAGTTATGTTGTCACATGCGAGGTTTTCAGGACCCTTGCGAGACTAGTTAAATTTTCGGGCACTAACAGCACGTTTTAAAGCCTAAGTGTGCTTATTTGCAAACTTTGGTCATGTTCTCGAATCGGGCGTTCCGCGACTATATGGTTAGTTGCTAAAATATACATTTGTCACTTGCGAGGTGTTCGTGCCCCTTGCGAGGCCATTTGGGACTATTCGAGATTTTTACCCACTAGCGGAACATATTAAAGCCTAAGTGTGTCTATTTTCAAATTTTGGTCCTATTCTCAAAGCGAGAGTCCAACGTCAATATGGTCAATTGCTTCAAGTTACGTTGGTCGGGTGAGAGGTGTTCGTTCCCCTTAAGGTGTCGTTCGTGGGTTGTTCGTGGTTTTCGCCCACTAGCGGCACGTTTCAATGCCTAAGTATGCCTATTTGTAAATTTTGGTCCTATTCTCAACTCAAGAGTCCCACATGTACATAGTTAATTATTACGAGTTATATTAGACACGTGCGATGCGTTTGTGCCGCTTGTGGGACTGTTTGGGGACCCCATGTTTTCAAGCCTAAATGTGCCTATTTGCAAATTTTGCTCATGTTCTCAAGCCGCGAGTCCCGCGACTATGTGCTTAGTTGCTACGAGTTACACTAGTCATGTGCGATGTGTCCGTGCCCCTTGGGAGGTCGTTTGTGGGCTGTTAGGGGTTTTTGCCCACTAGCGACACGTTTTCAAGCCTAAGTGTGCCTATTTGTAAATTTCTCCCATTCCTGAACCGAGATGAAATACCATGTATTTTTAATGATTTTTATATTTGGATTAATTATGAATTAAATTGGAATAGTTAATTCGGGATAATAAATATTAATTAGCGAGAAAATGGTTAATATTTATTTATATTTAATATTACATAGTGAATATGTAATAATAATAAGAAGAAAATATTATAAATTGTCGTGAGTGAAAAATATGGCAGTTATGATAAATGTAGTCGGGACGCTCATGTCAGTCGTGTCGGGACATAATTTGAGAAACAAAACCTATTTTATTTTTGATATTTCAAATGGCCATTTTTAGTGCACCAATGTGTTCGGAAGGGTTGACATAGTCAAAAAAGTGTACCCGGAGGTTTAGTTTGGGTCCCGGGGAAATTTCAGGCCAAACCAACACCATGGGAGGGCATTTTAGTCAATTGTATTTTTAAGTAAAGGAGACCCGTGAATTTTATAAGTATAAATCAGATTGGGAGTTGTAAAAGTTAGGATTATGTGAACCAGAGTTATGGAGGTTATCAAGGGAGTAAGAATGAGAGTTCTCAAAGAGCCCCAAGACTGTCCAACACCATTCTTGAACCAAAAATACCACTATTGCGTAGATCGGAGGAAGAGGAACAACCAAATCAACAATTTCATGGAATTCAAACCTACACACAAAGGCAAGTATTTATCTTGCCTAATTCTTGAAGGATATATCATCCATGTTAGACTAGGATGTTTAATATCTTAATTTCATGTGTTTTGATGCTCAATTGGGAAATTAAATCATATTTTGGGTGGAATTAATATTGGAATTAGATCCCTTATGAAATATGAAGAATTGGTCTAATTTCTGATAATTAAACACGAAGAAATTTGGGTTTTAAAGAGGTTCGTGATGATTATTGATGAACTAGGGTTTTCATAGATAATTCTTGATTAAATCCCAATTAAATGTTATTTCTTAATGATTTAATGATTATAAAATGTTATAAATCATGTATATAGGTTGGAATGATGCTTTGTAAGTTTGGTTGGGAGTACGGGATCGTGTAATGAATGTTTGGTTAATTAAAAATGGTGAAACCTGTAACTATTTAAGGAAGAATAAACAGACCTGTAACAGGTGAATCGATTCGGTTCAGGGCCGAATTGATTCGGCTGCCCAGAATTGGATATGTTTCTCCCCTTTTAATTAGAACTCGCGGGAAAAGATTGAATTAACTTTTGAGATGATTTCTATACATAAAGAGAGTTATTTTAAAAATATCAGTAGGCTCATATTGGGTATTAGACTTTGTCACATGAGAGGGATGCAAGGGTTAAGTTTAATTACGTATTATTGAATAATGGAAACCTAATTCGGAGAAGGATACCTTATCCCAGACTTTCGATGGAAACGATGAGTTAGACTAGTAGGGAATAAGTGAGATAGCTGCTGAATAGGCTTAAGGGACAATAGGTAACTTTCTCAATGAAGAAGAAACACTTGAGTTTATACAAATAAGAAGTCTATCGGTAGGCTAATAATACGTAGGCTATAAGAGGGTTATGTAGACTACATACATAATATATTAAGGAGTAAGGGATTACCTTAATTGAAAATATATATATATAGGTTGTATGAATACCTAATGTGTGTCTTATTATGTGTACGATATACCTACGTTGCTTACTATCACGGGAGATTCAAAAAATGACAGTCTTATCTTGAGGAGCAATCTTGGGGGATTTTGACTTGTTCCTCACAACATAGAACTTAGGGATGAGCATCACTTGTGTGAATGAGGGTGCACCCGATCATTTGGGTGCGTAGGTATGTGCGTAGCCCAAAGGCCTAGGACTATGTTCGCCTCCAATATGTGTGATTTTTATTTTTGGTTTGAGAGTGATCCTGGACCATTGGTCATTTATTTTGTATGTGATGTACCGAAACTTGATAGTAGAGGATGCATGCACCGCAGCTCAACCTCGGGGTGCTATATTAGTGTATATATATATATATATAATTAGAGTGACATGCATATGTACTTGTGATTTAATTCAATTGTTTGCGCTTAGTAGATGAGAAAGTTAGTGATATATAAATTAATCTAAGTATGTGGTAACTTGATCCTGAATGGGAAATTAATAAATGTCTAATAGACATAGAACCTCAATAGTTATTATATGGAAAACACAGGTGAGTACAACGCGTTATTGAGTGTAGTAAAATATTTAATCCGAACTAGTTAGGTGAGGTAGCACAACTAGGATGGGCTAGGAGTATACGTTAGGCGTGCACACTAGTTGAGGGGTAAGGACCTTAAGAGAGAGCCGAAAACCTAGCATGTATCTAATATCTATTTTGAATACTTGCTGCAAAATAATATACGTTAGGCATCCACACGTTAGGCGTGCACACTAGTTGAGGGGTGAGGACCTTACGCATTTTAAATACTTGATGCAAATTTTAAATGTTTTTACTCAAGCTCTGACCCGTTTTCCAAATCTATTTTGTAAAAAACCATTTTAGGTGCCCGACCACAGAGAGGCCCAACTTAGGAGTTCTTTTCAGTTGGTGTTGCTGCAGTTACTGTGGATGATAGTGGGACCTATTTGGTATATGCATCCATTCCTTTTAGATCTGATGCATCCTTTATTTTATCTCAATCGGGCATGTCGCCCCTCTTCTATTAGCAGTTGTTTCCAGAGACATTGTACTCCTTTTATTATTCAGCTGTGGATTTAGTTTTTATATGGATTATTGTATTGGAGTTTCAGACTGGGGTGTTTACTCCCGTCATATCTTATTTGATTCAGTACTTCACTATTTCTAGTGTTGATTAATTTAATATGGTTAATGTGATATTTAAATCATTTAATTGTTTTAAATCATTGCATGTTAATTATAAAGATAAAATTTGACACCAGCTTTTCAAATACTAGGTGGTTAGTAAATATTAAAAAGTTTTCGACAGTGATGTTAAGAATGTACCAACTAGATATTCTGTTTTTAATTTAATAAAGGACTGATCACCCGGTATTTAATTAGAAGGGGTGTCGCAGATGGTATCAGAGCAACAAGTTCTAGTGTCTTTAGGATTTCTGCGGCTTATTGCATTTCAGCCTAGCCTTATTTGATGTAGAGTCCTATTATTAGGATTGTTGTATTCTTTATTATGCATTTACATCTTCATTTACTTTAAGACATATTGAATTCTGGACTGTTGGAAATTTTTTTATCGTTTCAGATGCCTCCTCGACATGCCACACGAGCCACCAAGGGTTCTATGAATGCCGCAGAGGTCACCGCCATAGTCTCTCAGGCAGTTAATGTGGCATTATCCACGATTGCACAAATCATCCCACCCCTGGCAAAGGTGGTGGAACCAGTTCAGATGTAGGCATTCCCTTCTTCTTAGGAGCGAGTCAGAGATGCCTTTCAGAAGGAACATCCTCTCAAGCTCCAGTGGAGTGGAGTTCAGACGTGGTGATTGCGAGCCAGTGGAAAAAGGACATCCAGAGGCACCTGAGGATGTATGATTGTACTGATATTTCGAGGAAGATTCTAGCTACATTTAAGCTAATCGGGGTGACACTACAGTGGTGGGAGTCTGTTACCACCACGGAGGAGAGGGACAACATGAGGATACATGAGTTCTGGGAGAGGTTTGACGAGAAATATTTCCCATCCTCCATCCAAATAGAGATGAGGTTGAAACTATGAGATCTCACATAGGAGGGGAGAACCACTGTTGAGTATGAGGAGGAATTCACGAGGTTGACTAACTTCATACGAGGAGAGGTACCGACTGAGGAGAAGAAAATACAATTATTTACATATGGCCTTACTTAGAGGATCCGACAACACCTGTTGGGTAATCCAGCTCTGAAGACCTACATGGAGGTACTAAATGCTTCTCTGTTACATTGTCAAGACCACCTCTTCCATGTTAAGTGGATAAAGCGAGTAAAAGAGTCCATCCAGCAGGGCAGTACTGGGGGTAGCAGCTTTGGCAGGACACATCCGGAACAGTGTCAGTAAAGGTAGGGGTGAGCAAGGTCCCCACTAGAGGGATGCTGCTAAAAGGTTACTTTTTGGGGATTATCATCAGGGTCATGGTGGATATATGCAGGGCCATCCGATCCAGCAGTGATTTCATCAAGGAGAGGGTAGGGGCGGTAATGGACAGTAGGGTCGAGGCCAGCAGGGCCAGAGGGGAGGTAATTTCACGGGGAGATATTTCATTTGTGGTAGGACTGGCCACAAGCGACAGGATTGCCTTGATAAGGGTCGGGTTCAGCAGCAGAGGGGAGGCCTCCAGGAGCCTTAGAGACCAATCTTCCCCGCCGCCCTCCTAACACCAACACCCGTGCCAGCCTTACCTGTATCACCATCAGTTCTAGTAGCCCCACCTCAGCAGGGGCAGTTACAGTATGGGCGCGTGTATCACGTCCACCAGGTTGCAGCGCCACCATATCCACCTGCTGTTGAGGATATGTTTCTCATCCACGACATTTTTGGGCGCATTTTATTTGACATTGAAGCTTCACACTCATTCATAGCCACTAGGTTTGCATGGGTCACATGATTGTTAGAAATGACCGATAGTACAGTTACATGTGTAGATTCGTCGTTAGTTAATGGGACACTTATATTCTTTATCTGTTGGGGGTGAGTATAGACATTGGGAGACTGATTTTTCCCGTCGACATGCTTGTGCTAGACATGACAGAGTATGACGCTATTATAGGCATGGATTTTCTATCCACTTATAGGGATATGATTGACTGTTACAGTAGGAGTATTATATTCACTATACCGTCATTTTTCCCTTAGTGGTTTCCTTGCACATTGGCATTTTTGTGGACTTTACTTTATATTACTTACTTAATCACACTAGATGCATGTTTAGGATTAGGCCTGACAATTGCGTCGAGCAGGTCCGAAGCCCGCTCACTCGGCCCGCTAAATTTAGGCCGAGCTTTTATTGAGTTTGAATCGAGCCGAGTTTAATCTGAGATATTAAGCCCGAATTCAATTTGAGACGAGCGCGAGCGAAGCATTTTCAATCCCGAATTAGGCTCGACCCGAAATAATATATATATATATATATATATGTTGAAGTTCATAGTTTATTGCTAAAATGTGTTTTTATTTCTGAAATATGAATGTTTATAATTAAAATAAATAAATACGTATTAGATTATATGAATATTTATTATTAAAATAAATAAATTTATATTGGAATATTCAATTCGGGCCTGCTCAAATCGGGCCCTAAATTGAGCAAGCACTCTCATGCTCGTTCGGTCCGAGCTTGAGCTTGAGCCGAGTAAATCAAAATTGAGCCGAGCCCAATCAACCCCAGTCTCGGCTCATAGAGACCGATTGAAATGCCTATTTAGGATTAACAAGATAAAATTAGGTTAAGTAAAATTGGTTCACAAAATTAGTGCTAAATAAAATTGGAAAAAGTGTATTCACCTAAAGGACACACAAAAAAGGGGCTATACTAATTGGTATTAGAGTTAAAAATACTATTTTATTGTGTGAGTGATCCCACATGTCCTTAGGTATGAATGTTGGTATGTATGATGGTTTTAGAACACTTTGATGGGTTAAACTATGCTTACTGGAAGATGCGAATAAAAAATGCACTTAAGGCCATAGATGAGCGTGTTTGATTAGCGGTAGAAAAGGGTGGACACCATCAGTCACGAGAGAGGGCGAGTCCACACACAAAAAACCTGTCCAGTCATGTACCGAAGTCGAATAGAGAGTTTCACTATATAATTATAAAGGTTCACATGCTATTTCTTCGTCTGTCTCACTTGAAGAGTATAATCTTATTATGATGTGTGAAACGTCGAAAGAGTGGTGGGATCTACTTGCACTTACTCACTAAGGAACTAGAACGGTTAGGGCATCTAAACTCCAAAATCTCGCCACCCAATTTGAGAGGATTAAGATGTTAGAGAGAGAGATGTTTGATGAGTTCTACACTAGATTGTCAACTCTTCATTTAACTTAGGAGAGAAAATACCCAACAATCAAGTCATGAAAAAATAATGTCGCTGGCTAGTATATTTGATCCAAAGGTGACCATTTTAAACTCCTTGGGCTTTCTTGACTCAAAGAAACTATAAGAGCTTATAGGTGACCTACAAACTTATGATCTTGACATGTTTGTCTCAGAGAAAGTGCCAAAGAAAGAAAAGGGCATACTTTGAAAGCTCAGAAGGAGGAAACAAAAGTGTTGGAGGAGAATGAATACGACACCAATTTCCAACAGCCTTGTTAACAAAGAAGTTCAAAAAGTTTCCAAAGTTCCAAAAGAAATCAAAAGATGCCAAAAGGGTTGATTAATTCAAGAACCAGATGGCCGATCACGTCCCTAAGAATCGAAGTGAGAATGATAAGAGGGATGAGTCGGATAAGTGTTTTGATTGTGAGGGTTATGGCCATAGGGTAGAGGAGTGCCTCACTAGACTTAAGAAAGAGTTCAAGAAACCGATTGCATATAATGCCACCTTAAGTGATAGTGAGTTGGAAGAGGGAGGAGATTCCCCCATGAATCGCAACTACACCACGTTTATGGTTTGTCATGTGAGCGATGATGATAAATCTTCTTATGAAGATACTCATGTGAATGACACTTTCGAGGACGGTATTTGTGAGTCCTAAGAGAGTGAGGGTTAAGTGAATGAGGATAGGGAGATATATATGAGAGAGTTTTAAGTTGCCTTCAGTGATTTGTATGAGGAAAAGATGAAGGAGAAGACGGATAAATTAAAGTTGCAAGCTAGGTTAAAAGAGTATGCCAAAAAAAATAACGATGCATTGATTAAGGATCTTTGGTAAAAGGGAGAATACACTACTGGAGAAACTAGAGTACATCGAGGGTGAGAGAGATAATCTTCGCGGTTTGATGGAGGCTGTGAAGAAGGATATTCTAGAATTTGAGAAGTCTAGGCATTTTGTTGAGTCTAAGATTAGTGAGCTTGAGGAGAGACTCCGAGACTCTAGTAAGGTGAAGTTTGTTTTAGAGGCCAGGTCAAAAAAGTTGGATACGATTTTAGGCACCGTCCAAATCAAAGATGATAGGTGTGGTATATGTTTCGATGATCGTATTACTCCCATTTCCAAAGCCAATACTAATCGTTTGATAGAGTCAACTAGGAATGTTTGGAAAAGTCCAATTTTAGGTCACATTACTCACCGTGTTTACACTTGCACTCATTACGGCAGGAAGGGTCACCTTAGACGTTATTGTTATGACCTTAAAACTTCTCCTAGGAAGTTGAATAATAAAGTTGTTTCAACTCCAAAAATCCCTATAATATTTTAGACACACACTTGGGTTAGGAAATCAGACTTATAGGCTTTAGGAATTAAAATTCATGATTCTCATTTGTGTCATGAGTTTACATATTTGATGCGGCATATTGGTGTGCTTAGACCCCATCGTTTCATTATCCACGTGGCTAGAACATTTGGTTATAATTGTAGATTTTCATAAAATGGGTTTATTTCAAAGTAGATTTTCATTTGGATTCGACTTCTTATATATGCCATCGCACATACATGCACAAGCTTACATGAATATTTAACTTCTCATGCATATTTGAGTTTGGTGATATGTTCTCCTCTCAATTTTGTCATCTATGAGTAATTAGACCTAGGAGGATGTGTGCATGTAAGCATTGTTGCCCGTGAGGATTTGGTTATCATTGGAAAAATATGAGTGTACACAGAATAGGTCTAGGAGAGTACAATGAACTCGTCATAAACGCCACCGTTTAAAAGAGCCCAATAAAAAAATTAAGGCATTTAAAAAGATCATATTTATGCCAAAAGGGAGCCAATTAGTTTAGTGTGATATGTTCATTCAAAAAGAAAAGAAATATGAATATATGAGGGAGTTTGGATGAAAATTTCAACGGGTTTGCACCATGAATCCTAATGTTGAAAAATCGTGTAATGAAGTTATTTATTTGGTAGGATCGTCAAAATTCTAGATTTGTGTGCATGTTATTAGTTTAGTTCATTAAGCTCAATATATTGATTGTAACATATGGCTAAAATTAAGTTTTATGATATTTAGCTATCAGTTAGAGCTTCCTAATTGTTTCGATGTGTCTAAGTTGTGATTCATTTATTGTAGTTTATGCCCATTTATTTCATATCCATGTTTAGGCACATTTATACTATGTTAGCATGTAACTAATATTTTCTATTTTGAGTTTATTTTGCTAATGTTTTGATTTTCCAGTTACTATTTTGAGTTAATTTCTTCGCTGGGTAAATGTTGCATAATTTTAGAGCTAGAATACATGTTTTTTGAAGTCATTCAAATAACTTGTTGCTATCATTTGAACGACATGTCCCTGTTGTTAGATGGTTTGATCGAATGACGTTTTATACAACCTATAGTAAGTGTCAGGTATGGCCGTTTGATGGGTCGCGTGATAGGTCGTTAGATAGATGCTTCGCGCAATAACATTCTATTTGGGGTCGTTTCTTAGCCTAGATCGAACGATATGTTTTTGTCATTCAAACGACATTGATTTGTCGTTCGAACGACCCAAGTTGATTATTTGAGTCTTCGTTCTATATAGTACCTGATTCTATATATGATGATATTACACTGTTTTAGTACTTCTGGATTGAAATTGATTATTTATGCTTTGATTTTTACACTACATTGATTTTATTTAGTCACACCATTCTTGATATTGATGATTCATATTTGTGACTATTTGCTAGCTACAATTTGATATATTCTAATTCTTATTATTCAGCTACACCATGTTTATCTAGATATGCTTCTCATGTTATAGTCATGCTAGATATGCGTTTATATGTTTATTTTTCTCACTAGTTGTCTATTCAAGACAAAAAAGGGGAGAGATAAATATGTGATGTAGGTGGAGAGTTTTGGTAATATTTTAATATTGGTATCATATTGATTATATCTCTTTTGTACCTCAAAC
Organism: Sambucus nigra; assembly: GCA_949130495.1. Lineage (NCBI taxonomy): Eukaryota > Viridiplantae > Streptophyta > Magnoliopsida > Dipsacales > Adoxaceae > Sambucus > Sambucus nigra. The sequence continues at coordinate 554,175,848 of OX422209.1, forward strand.
TTCACTTGGTATTTATTTGTTTCGTGTGTGTAGTGATTATTCAAAGATTCGAGATTTTGCGATTACATCACATGGAGACATTCATGCGTTCGGTCTGGAATTTGTTTACTAGATCATGTCCTGTATTTTCTTTTTAGGTTTATAGGATGCGATTTAGGCCATTTGGCTTGATGGCATGACATAGGCAATTCATTGTTTTGTTTTTGTCCCAAAATAGCCAAAGGGGGAGATTTGTAAGGAAATTTTTTTAAATAGTGTCAATTTGTATGTGTTGGCATTATTCCGCACAAAAACTAGTTTAAGTCATAGATAGATTTAACTTGTCGCAATTCCCATTGAGTCTATGATGTTATGTTCAAGACATAGTGTCCAAGCTTCAAAGATAAATCATGCCATAGTTTTGGTGCACGTTTCACGTCTTCAAATATTAGTTTTTTGAGATTCTCTCAGGTATGGATACACATTGGTTTATGAATTCTCGGTAACTATTTTTTAAGGATGTTATTTTATATAAAATGATTTTTAAAATGTTTTCAATTCGTTTATTCTGAGATAAATCTTATTTAAAGTCGTATGAAACATTGCCTTTAGTTTAGGTGCTTCAAACGATCTTCATAATCGTTCAAATGACATGTGACTGTCGTTTAAACGACATGGACATCTCGTTCTAACGAGATGGTTATATCGTTCGAATGACATACACATTTTGTTCTAACGACATGATGACTTAAAGTTTTTATTTAAGGCGTCTTTTTTCTCAGAATTTTAGAGGTGTACAGAACATAAAATACAGAATAGAACTCATACATTTTTTTGCACTTGTTTATAAAGATTTTTAAAGTTAAAAACATCATTTATGATTATAAGATCCGAGCTTTAACAACCAATGTGTTTAGAGATCTTGTTTTTGCACCACAGTTTATTCTTCCATCATTGAAGACTCAGTTCATGGAGTGGACTCCGTACATGATGATTGCGGTGAAGAAACAGTGGACTCAATATTCTGAATCGTAGATGGTTGCTGGCTGTATCGGTGGATACCGAGGCATGCGTGGACTCGTGTGTTGTGGACCCGGGATATGTGAACTCCTACATTGCACTGGGGAGGACAGGTTAAAGCATAAAAGAGCGTCAAGGCTTGTGGGGACCGAGACGTTGAGTAATTCAATTATTTGTACTTTGTAAAACCGTATCATAGTGATTGTATGGCTTAGGCCGTTCGAGATTTTTTCCCTTAGTGGTTTCCTCGTACATCGGCGTGTATTGTGGACTTTACTTTATTTTACTTGCTTAATCACACTAGATTCATGTTTAGGATTAACAAGATAAAATTGGGTTAAATAAAATTGATTCACAAATTAGTGCTAAATAAAATTGGAAAAAGTGTTTTCACCTAAAGGACACAAAAAAGGGGCTCTATACGGGGTCGTTCGGGGACTGTTCAAGGTTTTCACCCACTTACGATACATTTTAAAGCCTGAGTGTGCCTATTTTTAAAATTTGGTCCTATTCTCAAACCGGTAGTCCCATGTCTAGGCGATCAGTTGCTACCAGTTATGTTGGTCACGCGCGAGGTGTTCGTGCCCCTTGCAAGGGCGTTTGGGGTTTTTGCCCAGTAGCAGTACATTTTCAAGCCTTAGTATGGCTATTTTCAAAATCTAGTCATGTTATCAAACTGGGAGTCCCGCACTAATGCGGTCAATTGTTACGAGTTATGTTGATCACGCACAAGGTGTTCATGCCCCTTGCGGGGCCATCTAGGAGTTATTAGGGGTTTTTGGTCACCAGCAGTATGTTTTCAAGCTAAGTGTGACTATTTGGAAATTTTGGTCCTATTCTTGAATTAAGAATCACGTGATTACGCGGTCAGTTTCTATTAGTTACTTCCATGGGAAGTGTCCGTTCCCCTTACAGGTCCATTCAGGGGTTGGTCGGGGTTTTCGCCCATTAGTAACATATTTTGAAGCCTAAGTGCGCCCATTTGAAATATACAGTCCTATTATCGAACCGGTAGTCCCGCAACTCACGGTCATTTTCTACTAGTTACGTTGGTCATGTACGAGTTGTTCTTGTTCCTTGCGGAGCCGTTCAGAGGTTATTTGGGGTTTTCTCCCACTAACAACACATTTTAAAGCCTATGTGTCTATTAGAAAATTTCAATTTTGTTCTCAAATCGGGAGTCCCACGACTATATGGTCAGTTTCTATAAGTTACGTAGGTCATGTGCGAGGTGTTCGTTCTGCTTGCGAGGCCGTTTAGGCGATGGTTAGAGTTTTCACCCACTAGGGGCACGTTATAAAGCTTAAGAGTGCCTATTTGGAAGATTTGATCCTATTATCACATCAGGAGTCCCTCAATTATGCGGTCAGATGCAAAAAGTTGTGTTGGTCACATGCGAGGTGTTTATGCACCTTGTGGAGCCATTCGAGGGCTATTCGGGGTTTTGCCCACTAGCGGCACATTTTAAAGCCTAATTGTGTCTATTTTTAAAATTCGATTCTATTCTCAAAATGGGAGTCCCATGACTATGCAATCCATTGCTACAAGTTATATCGGTCACGTACACCTTGCAGGGTTGTTTACGGTTGTTCGAAGTTTTCTCCCACTAGCGGCTCATTTTCAAGCCTAAGTGTGCCTATTTACAAATTTTGGTCCAGTCTCAAATCGAGAATCCCGCTACTACGCTGTTTGTTGCTACGAGTTACGTTGCCCACAGGTGAGGTGTTCTTATCCCTTGCAAGGCCGTTTGGGGTCTGTTAGAGGTTTTTGCCCACTAGCGCCACATTTTCAAGACTAGTGTGCCTTTTTGCAAATTAGAGTCCTATTATTGAACTGGGAGTTCCATGACAATGCGGTCAGTTGCAACGAGTTACGTTGGTCACGTGCGAGAAGTCCGTGCCCTTTATAGGGTTATTCAGGGTGGTAGGGGTTTTTGCCCACTATCGGCATATTTTCAAGTCTAAGTGTGCCTATTTGCAAGATTCGGTCCTATTCTCAAATAGGGAGTCCTGCGACAACTCGATCAATTGTTACGAGTTACATTGGTCACGAGGTGTTCAAGTCTAAGTGTGCCTATGTAGGAATAAAATGTTTATAGGATTATACATATCAAGTATATAAAAATTTTAGTTAAATTAAAGAATATTTGGTCCCTTCGATCTAAGAAGGCCATCAAATAGATTCTTTCGAGTTTATGATTGGACCAAATAGATCCTGGAATCCCCATGTATTAATGTACATGTTTATTTCCTGATTAGTTTCATTGATATAATCTTCATAAATAAAGGAAAATTGATGTCCCAAAGGGATACAAATCAACATTACTAATATCCTCAAATTTTGGAAACTTGAATTTGGTGATGAGGTTATTATGTTCTGAAAATTGAAATTGCCTATCCATTGATGTGCTTGAGTTTGATCAAGGATAAATTTCTGAATAGAAAACCCCATCACCAACTTAGTGTTTCCAATTTTTTTGAGGATATCAGTAATATTGATTTTTGTCCCATGTGGGATGTTAATTTTCTTCATTTTATGAAGATTGTATCAATGAAACTAATCAGTAAATGTACATGTATAGAACACATGGAAATTGAGGTGGGCCAATTTGGTCCAATCAGAAACTCGAGTGACTCTATTCTAAAACCGAGCATCCCGTGAAAGGTGTTCTTGCCCCTAAATAATCATAAAACAAATTAACATTCCTAAATCAAATTAAACATTCGTAAATCAATGTAAACATTCATACATCAAACTAAATATGCATAAATCATATTAAACATTCGTAAATCAAACTAAACATTCATATATCAAACTAAACATTCATAAATCAAAGTAAAGTGATAATGTAGTGTCAATATAATAACAGGATACAAATAAAATTGATAAGGATAAAATAATATTTTGATACTTAATCTTCCCCTAAATCAACTAAAAGATCCTTATAATTTGGGTTGTCATCAAGAGCTGGCTCGAACTCTTTTGGAGACTTTAATACGTCTTCTTGGGTAGTCATACCCTTTGGTGCATGCATAACAGTAGACCAATTGATATCGTCCATGCACTTTGAGTAGAATACCTTCCTTATCTTATGAAATGCATAAATAAAAGGGTAGTCGACTATGTGATCTCTACTCTTCAACTTTGATAAATCTACCATAACAAGTTTGGAGTCAGGATCAACTTTGCAAGAATTTATAGTATCCTTCACCTTCACCCAATCACAAGAGAATACGATTTATGTGAAATCTAAATAATCGAGTTATAGGATTTGTTTGATTATCCCATAATAGGTTAACACCGTATCTTTTGGATTTTTATAGATTTTTCTAGCAACATAGGTGGTCAAGACAGAAATTGAAATTCCGCTGTTTTGCATCAAAATATTTTCCTCATATGGATGTAAAATGAAATCAAAACCGTTGGTGAAGAATTTCTTAAACTTTTTTGCACGAAAACTAGGACCTTTTGCTAGGCTTGCAAGCCTTGAAGAGACATTACCTCTTTTTAAAAGAGGCATTTATTAATGAATTTATATTAGGTCATTTTTTACCACACATGAATAAATGACCGTATACATAAGAGGTTAAAATTACCCCTTTTGATACCCATGCCCTAAGATCAGTTGTCGTGAATTTATCCTTTGATTTTGGACAATTTTGTTCCCGTACTTCCTACAGGTAAATTTTAGAATTTTGATTATGATATATAAAATACATATAATCAAACAAGAATAATTCAATAGATACTTACCCTCTCCAAACTTTAACTTTATCTTATGATTCGAAGACATAACGAGCTACTTGATGGTATTGTAGATTTATGAGATTCATATCTTTAAGGTTCCCAATAGGCAAATCATCCTCAAAATCATCAGGTTCCTTGATCACTCATTATCTACGAGGATTGAACCTCCTCACCTCTTATTCTGGCATGTGTTCCCGAGCATATAGCGATGATTTGTGAGTAGCATATTCTTCAGTAATCGACCCTCTAATATACGGTGTATTATTTACATAGTCTTGGAAGGTTTTCATCAAGCTGTCAAAAGGATACATTCAATGATATTTAACGGGACCACATAACAAAGCCTCATCGCCTAAATTCACAAGTAGGTGGATGCTAGTATCGAAGAATGATAGAGAAAAGTATTTCTCTAATACACAAACTGCCTTGGCTAAAGTTGATTTTGCATCTTCAATATGAATTTTCTTTACCACTTTTGCACAAAGTAAGGTAAATCACAAACTGATTTGCATAATTACTCAAGGGGTATTTTTTGTTCAGAGAAATAATGCCTAGATAGAAGAGGAATTAATTAGATGATTATGTGCCAGTCATTAGACTTTTATAGTTTCAAATCATTTTTTTGGTAGCATATGATCCTACGTAAATTATAGAATAACCAGTTGGAATCTTCAAGTTTAACAATGTGTTTCATATGATATCTTCCTCAATAGTAGTCAAAGTGATAGTAGCTAGAGGGATAGAAATCCTTCTTGTTGTAGGATTATTTTTAACCACAATTTATTCTTTCTTTTCATATCTTGTAGATCGGGGCGGACCCGCTCTCCATCTTTTAAATGATATCCATTTAGACGTGTTCTTATAAGATGTTTCATGACATTCTTCTCTGTGTTCATCACATTAATTACACGCCTTACATGATCATCTTTCTGAATGGCAATTCAAAAAATATTGATCGTCTAGACCATGTCTTCATGTTACTAGGGTCGTTCAGATCATCCCTATCTTTAAGATTTAGGTTTACAAACTGAGGATGATTTCCTACGTACCTATTCCCTACAGTAATAGCCGTTTCCGTCCCCTCAATCTACTGACCAGAAAGTCGAGCAAGTTGTGTTATGTACTCGTGACTAACAGGCCAAAAGTTAGACTTGTCATTCCTGAAAGGATGAGTGGTCAGTTGAAATCTATGGTGACCCATAAAACTCATTTTACCACTATGATACAACAACCTAAATTTAGTTTCCTCCTAACATATGGTACATCCATAATAACCATGAACATTATAACTGAACAAGGTCCCATAGGGAGGAAGGTCGTGGATCGCCCACATCACCACTTCTTTGAGTGTGAACTATTCACCCTTATGAGAGTCAAACATCATCACGCCTTTATCCCACAAGTATTTAAGTTCTTCTACTAATGGGACTAAAAATATATCAATATCATCATCGGGAACCTTCGGCCTTGTGATAAATAAAGGTAACAATGTGAACTCATTTATCATGCATAGTGTTGCAGGTAAGACTTAAAGGAGCAATGGGAATAGGCCAATAACTTTGATTAGTATTTAAATTATCGAAAGGTTTAAACCCATCGGTTGAGATTTTAAGACCGTGGGTTCCTTTGCAATTCAGGGTTTCATGCATTTAAAATTTTCCATATGAGTGAATCAACCGAATGACGCATCAGATTCCCACCCACCTCGCATTGAGCATGCCATGTCATGGCCTCCTCTATTTATGGTACTATGAAAAATTGTTTTAATTATGACCCAAGTGGAAAATACTTTAAAACCTTTTGTTGGACTTGAGAGCACTTGTGATATTTTGCACCCTTGTACTTTCCATTCTCACAAGCCACATATCTTGGCTCAAGGAATATAGGACACTCATCCTTCTCTTCGTACTGGTTGAAGTACAATATGAAATTTTACTTGCTTTTATTAATATATTTGTACTTCAAACCAAAATCCATAAAGATCTTATTCATGCCAGGATAATTGTTTGGTAATGTGTTCTCTTTTGGGAGAAATTCTTTAACCCTATTAAGAATTTCGATTATGCTATTGCAAAATAAAGTAAATTGACTCTTCAAATTATGCAAATCAATAATTGTATATAATACTGAGTGATCTTCATTACAATCAACTTTCTAGACTCATTGACTTTCAACTGTATGTATTCCCGATCTCCTTGTAATTCAACATCGAATTGTTCATTTACTTGGTTATAATGTGCATTATCTATATCCATAGGTTTGTGGTTTTGATGGAGGTGGACTCCATAATCATCATGGATTAGGTCAAACAATGGACGATGTATTGGCTAATTATGTACCACTTCCACTCATTGGGGTTTCGTTACATGGGCAGGTACTAGTAATTCTTCGGGAACATAAGGTATATTTTTTTTACCATGGTATGTCCATATCTTATATTCTTGACAAATTACCCACTTTATTAAATTCAACTCAACGTCTTCTAAAAGTTATATTTTTCGTTCATACAACGGGTGCACGAACACATAATTTTATCACATTTAAGATTCTTATAAGCGTACTTAACAAATTTTTATAAGCCCTTTACATGATTACTTGTTATTCTATTAGTCTCCCTCATCTACTCATCGTATTGTGGGAAATCCATTTAATAATCTGCAAATTTTAGTCATGTGTTAATGCGTTAAAACAAATGTCATGTTGTATACAAGAAATTAATCAAATTATGAAAATGTCACAACTAAAACAAAATATTATTACAACTGAAACAAAATATTATTACAACTCAAATTATTATGACTTGAACAACAGAAATAAAATAGTGTTACAACTTGACCACTATCAATTCTTTCCCTTCACCACAGTCAATGTGCACAGATATATCTTCGTAACCGGTGTATATTTCATCAACCACCACCTACTACAAATATTGGTTATGTACTTTAATTCCAACAACTACAGAGATGAGTGTACACACACCAATAATCTTACTATTGTCCAGGTCCTTGAAATAGAACTTCTCCAAATAATCTTTGTGAGTTATTGATGATGATCCAAGACTTCGGATATGAGGAGGCACTGTGAAGGAGAATGTTGAAGAAGGCGGGATTTGTGATTGGAATGTTGAAGGAGGAGGAATTTTTTAGGGGAAACTTTCAGAGGGAGGAATGGGAAAACCTTGAGAAGGTGGGTAAGGGAAACCTTGAGGAGGCATTGGGGGACAAAAACCTTGAATAAACAAGGATGTAAGTTTCCCAATGTAATACCCCGTAATTTTAAATGACTTTTAAAATGGGTTATATTTTAAATTAATGGATTAATTGGATTTTATTATTAATTAATTCATTCGGGTTTTATCCGGACGGTGGATATTAAAATGGATGATTCTGAATATTACTTAAATATATTTAGGTAATATATGAATGTGATGTCATTGATATGACTGTATGATATAAATTCGGTAATTTATATTTTTATTCAGACGCGGTATGGGATGTGTCGGGACTAGTTTATTAAATTAAAAAGGAAATTTATTTTCTATTGACCTTATAGTCATTTCGACTCCGCCGTTGCGTCTGGAAGGTTCGAAATAGTCAGAAAAGTCTATTTGGATGTTAATTTTGAGTCTCGGGTCATTTGGAAATGAATAGACAACCCGAAAGGGCATTTTGGTCATTTTTCTAGGGGGGATGAATAGTGATTTCGGATTTGGTACTATTATAAGTATTGGTAGATTAAGTGTATGGGGGTTGTTCATCTCCTCTTCACAAATTAGAGAAGCCATCTTCCTAGAGAGAGTGAAAGGGTGCTTGGGAAGGGAAAAGCCTACTTGGGAAGGAGAAGAACAAGAACCAAGGTTCACCACTACCAACCACCACCGGAGTTTGACCGGAGAAGGGACAACCAACTGAGATATACTACACCAAAGGATCAGACTTTCAGTAAAGGCAAGTGTTTGATAATTGCAACTTAAGTTCGTGTATTGTCCATGTTAGAAAATTATGAAAAGATATGATTTTCTTGTTTGAAAGACATAATGGAGTTGTTATATGGATTTATAGAAACTGAAATAATATGGGAAGTAAACTTATATTGTAGGATGATAATAATCCACGAAATGATCATGAATATGTTGAAGAAAAATATGAAAAACCATTGAAGTGTTCTTGAAGTTAATATGTTGATGATTTTCTGGAAATAAGGAGAGAAACATGCTTTTAATCCAATCCCTTGATGATTCTATGATGTTTAGAGTATTGGAAATTATTCATATATGTTGATATATCATGTAGAAATAATTATAACTCATTTTGGAGGTTAATATGAAGGTTTGAATGAGTAAAAATGGTGAAACCCATAGTTGCAGAAAATGTAGAAAACCAGGCTGTGACCTGACGGATCGATCGATCGACCCCTGCCTTCGATCGATCGACCTTCCCAGAATATGTAAAGTTGTTTCTTTTAAATGTTGATTCTTATCCCAAAACTTTTGTGGATCTTTGGTGATTATTATTTGGATATTATGGGACTTATAAAATATCAGTAAACCCTTGATAAGATTTGAATTAATTTGATTTGGATTCAAGTGATTAAAATGATGAAAATTATATCGAATGGAATTTTGGTTGCTAGATTCATTTGTTAAATTCTAAATGGAGATGTATGAGGATTAAAGATAGGACCAGTAGGGGTGATTTAATATAACACCTGGGTATCCTTAAGTTTACAAGAGGGTTTAATCCTAAGTGAAAGTAGATGTGTTTATAAGAGATTTGAAACTATTGATTTCAACCATAATTAAAAGGAGAGCTAAACGTGTAGTAATTCGGGAGAAATGATATTATGGACCAGTAGGATATTAGTGAATTCTCACCGAATATATGTTGAGGAAAAACCTATTTGAATCATGTGTATTGATTGAGGGTAGCCTTAGGGTTACAATTTGAACATCAAGGACTGAGTTTAAGCTCAATATTGTTTTCGCAAGGACGGAATGTAATACAAGAGCGTAGTGGTGTGTCTCCTGGATAGAGATGGAGTTTAGAACACATTTGGTTGAAAGAGGTATGAGGTTATCCCGATCGCATAGTTGAAGTTGCCGGACCTCCTCGATCGACAAAGGTAAGTAGTAGTGTATTGGAGGGGTTCCTTGTTTGGATTTCGCTTTGCGAGACGCTCCGCGCATGAACCTTAACGACGTCGGGAGTGGAGAGATGTTATAGGATGCGAGGATAATTAAATTATGAAGTAAAGATATGATATGTTAATACGTGGGATTTAAAAGGGATATAATGCTACGTATGGGAAATATCTTAAGGTAGTGATATTATATTATAGGTATGATAATACCTATTGGATTGATTGATGATTTATGTTTATGACATACCTAGCTTACTTGCTATCGGTGGGAGGTTTGCACGTGAGGGAAGTCATATCCTGATGAATCCATGAGATCTTTGATTTGTCGCTCGAGAACATAGGTCTATGAAAGACTTATCGGGGAGTTGATAAGTCCCCTGACTGTGGGTACGTAGGTATGCGCGTGATCCATGGGTATGAGAACTATGTTCGCCTCCAATGATTGTGTTGTTGTTTGTGGTTCGAGGTATCCTTACCGAACCTTTTGTCTCCTATTCGGCGACCAGCGTTATTGGGATATGATAGCAGAGTAATGCATTGCACCGCAGCTGTGACTCGGGGTGCTGTATTATATATGAATATATATATATATATATATATATATATATATATATATATATATATATATATATATATATATATATAATGGATTAAATGATTGAATGGATATATTGTGGTTAAATCTATCTACAATGATAATTGTAGATAACGGTGAATAGAGAAAGATAATGGAATTAAGTTAATGAATGTTTATGCTTATAGAATTGAAAAGGTTGACTCATGTTAATGAGAAATGATTCATATTAATGAGTAATGACTCATGTTAATGAGAAACGATTCATATTAATGAGTAATGATTAATGTTAATGAGAAACTAATCATATAAAGGAGAAATGTAAATGAATAATAATGTGTCGTATGGTATGGGACATACGGGGATTATGATATGGGAATGGAATTATAATATGGAAACTAGAAAAGAGGAACCATTAACTAGGAGGTTAATAGGAAACGTTAAGTGTGCACTTTAGTTGAGAGGTGAGAATAGCAAGTGAGAGTTGGATCTAACATGTACATAATAAATGCTTTATTGCACTTGTTAAATACTTGATGTTTTAAAAATCATCTACACATTAGGGCTCTGACCCGTTTCCTTGCATATTTTCTCGTCTATTGTATCTCTATATCAGGTGTCCAACAACAGGGACGACAACCTTAGCGGATGATGTTGAACTATGGAGCTATGGAATTTTTGCTTAGACTCCTTCCATCTTTTGATTCACAGTATTCTTAGTTAGGGCATGTCGCCCAAAGGTTTTCAGTTATCTTTTCTATTGAGGTCAAATACTATTGTATTCGGGTCTTTTTAATACATTAAACATTGTTGGGATTATTGTAAAGGATTTATATTATTTGGGAATGTTTATTCCAATTGCATTTAAATTCTTTTGAGTTATTTATTGTGTTTTCAGTGTTGTAGAATAAAATGTGTAGTGTTATTCTTAAACTAAAAATGGTTTTGTTGAAATTTAAATTTGGAAAGTTTTTAACACCAGCTTAATTGGGTATTGGGTGAGTTGTAAATGTTTTCGACAGTGATGCTAAGAATGAGCCAACTGTATATTCTGTTTTAATTTGGTATGGGACTGGCCACCCGGTATTTAATTAGGCGGGGTGTTTCAGGTGGTATCAGAGCATCAGGTTCTAGTGTCCTTTAGGATATGTACGGCTTACTATGTTTTCAGCTTAGGGTTCTTTGATGTAGAGCCCTATGAGTAGGATTATTGCTTTTCTATTTACGCCTACAAAGGTACGATGACTGCGGCCGAAGTTGCTGCAATTGTCGCTCAGGCAGTCAATGCAGCTTTAGCTGCTGTTCAGCAGGCTCCAGTACCTGCATCGGATGTGCCACCCGCACAAGGGCAAGTGTTTCCTACTACATGGGAACGAGCGAGGGATGCCTTTCAGAAAGCGCACCCACCTGAGTTTCATGGAGGATCAGATGTTGTGACTGCTAGCCAATGCAAGAAAGATATCCAACGGCACTTGAGAATGATTGAATGAACTGAGGTTCAACATCAAATACTAGCCACATTCAAGCTAGTAGGGGAAGCTTTGCAATGGTGGGAAGCTACGACCACTATGGAGGAGAGGGACATAATGACTATCCAAGACTTTTGGATACGATTTGATGGGAAGTATTTTCCTTCCGCCATCCAGACAGAGATGAGGCGGAAGCTACTACGTGATTAACTAATTTGGTACCAGCTGAAGTACCTACTGAGGAGAGGAGAGTCCTAATGTTCACTGATGGGTTGAACTATAAAATTCGCCAACATTTATTGGGGAATCTTTCATTACGTACGTGTGGCAGATGAGGGCCATTGGACGGATAGCGGAGATCATACTTAGGAGGTTATGAAGTATGTTCGAGTATGATGACCGTAGTCAAGGTCACCCCTATTATGTAAAAATTAAGGAGAGTCATCAGTAGAAGTTCTTGAAATGCGTGAATTGTGTATGTTCCCTAACGAAGACAATATATTGAAAGGCTTGGGTATATAGTGGAGTGTGGTTAACTAGAACTGAAAATTTGGGGTAAAATTTTTCTTGACTCATCAGAGCAAAGTTATAATATTGGGATTCAACAACCATCACCCGCAAATGAGGGTATGTTTCCTATCTAAGGAAGTATGAGGCGTATTGATTTTTGTAGTGATTGATATTGTGTGGGCAAAAGGGTTGTTAAACTTAGCCTATGGCATCGTTATTTATGTAGACTCACTGAGGGGTGTGGGACACCTATATATATTACTTGTTATCACGTGGGTTTGATTTTTATGGGATTACTTACCTTGGGCATGTCCGAGCGTGATGTGACTATCGGCATGCATTGACTTGTGGTATATGAGAGCATATGTCTGCATCTTGTCTTCTATAAGAGAGTAGATGCGTAGACTTTATTTGAAATCGATAAAACCTAATTTTTGTTTTAAATCGATAAACCTAATTTTTTTTTTATAAACCAAATTTTTATATATTATTGACTAAGGACCTTAGGAGTTTCGATGACTGACTACTTTAGGAAGTAGTGTATCGGGGTGGTTACTTGTTTGGATTTCGCTTGCAAGACACCCCACGCATGAAACTAATAACCGTTGGAAGTCGAAATAAGTTAGGTCTTTGGGAAACAAGTTTAAAGCCTTTGAGAAAATTTTAATATTGAAAGCGGTACGATAGGGTGTATGGGCGCCCTGGATGATTGAATTATAGTATTTTTCATAATTGTGAAAAAGGTAAGTAGTTGAGGCTTCAGGATTTATTTGTTCACTACGAGAGGATCATTTATTTTTCCCAAAGTTTGTCACGAGGACGGTATAAGGAAGATTGGGTAAAGTTTAAATTCGATTCAGTTGAAAGTATATGGTGAAGCTTGGTGAATAACATCAATAGGGATTTTTGTTAATGTACTGTATCGGCGGTACGTCTTGGATTTCTCGCGATGTGAGATTTATACTCGGAGTTGACGTTACAGGTATGACTTATATTCTTGAATTTCGGGACGAAATTCTGTTGTAAGGGGGGAAGTATGTAATACCCCGTAATTTTAAATGACTTTTAAAATGGGTTATATTTTAAATTAATGGATTAATTGGATTTTATTATTAATTAATTCATTTGGGTTTTATCCGGACGGTGGATATTAAAATGGATGATTCTGAATATTACTTAAATATATTTAGGTAATATATGAATGTGATGTCATTGATATGACTGTATGATATAAATTCGGTAATTTATATTTTTAGTCAGACGCGGTATGGGACGTGTCGGGACTAGTTTATTAAATTAAAAAGGAAATTTATTTTCTATCGACCTCATAGTCATTTCAACTGTGCCGTTGCGTCCAGAAGGTTCTAAATAGTCAGAAAAGTCTATTTGGATGTTAATTTTGAGTCTCGGGTCATTTGGAAATGAATAGACAACCCGAAAGGACATTTTGGTCATTTTTCTAGGGGGGATGAATAGTGATTTCGGATTTGGTACTATTATAAGTATTGGTAGATTAAGTGTATGGGGGTTATTCATCTCCTCTTCACAAATTAGAGAAGCCATCTTCCTAGAGAGAGTGAAAGGGTGCTTGGGAAGGGAAAAGCCTACTTGGGAAGGAGAAGAACAAGAACCAAGGTTCACCACCACCAACCACCACCGGAGTTTGACCGGTGAAGGGACAACCAACTGAGATATACTACACCAAAGGATCAGACCTTCAGTAAAGGCAAGTGTTTGATAATTGCAACTTAAGTTGGTATATTGTCCATGTTAGAAAATTATGAAAAGAGATGATTTTCTTGTTTAGAAGACATAATGGAGTTGTTATATGGATTTATAGAAACTGAAATAATATGGGAAGTAAAATTATATTGTAGGATGATAATAATCCACGAAATGATCATGAATATGTTGAAGAAAAATCTGAAAAACCATTGAAGTGTTCTTGAAGTTAATATGTTGATGATTTTCTGGAAATAAGGAGAGAAACATGCTTTTAATCCAATTCCTTGATGATTCTAGGATGTTTAGAGTATTGGAATTCGTTCATATATGTTGATATATCATGTAGAAATAATTATAACTCATTTTGGAAGTTAATATGAAGGTTTGAATGTGTAAAAATGGTGAAACCCGTAGTTGCAGAAAATGCAGAAAACCAGGCTGTGACCTGAGGGATCGATCGATCGACCCCTGCCTTCGATCGATCGAATATGTAAAGTTTTTTCTTTTAAATGTTGATTCTTATCCCAAAACTTTTGTGGATCTTTGGTGATTATTATTTGGATATTATGGGACTTAGAAAATATCAGTAAACCCTTGATAAGATTTGAATTAATTTGATTTGGATTCAAGTGATTAAAATGATGAAAATTATATCGAATGAAATTTCGGTTGTTTAAATTCATTTGTTAAATTCTAAATGGAGATGTATGAGGATTAAAGATAGGACCAGTAGGGGTGATTTAATATAACACCTGGGTATCCTTAAGTTTACAAGAGGGTTTAATCCTAAGTGAAAGAAGATGTGTTTATAAGAGATTTGAAACTATCGATTTTAACCTTAATTAAAAGGAGAGCTAAACGCGTAGTAATTCGGGAGAAATGATGTTATGGACCAGTAGGATATTAGTGAATTCTTACTGAATATATGTTGAGGAAAAACCTATTTGAATCTTGTGTATTGAGTGAGGGTAGCCTTAGGGTTACAATTTGAACATCAAGGACTGAGTTTAAGCTCAATATTGTTTTCGCAAGGACGGAATGTAATACAAGCGCATAGTGGTGTGTCTCCTGGATAGAGATGGAGTTTAGAACACATTTGGTTGAAAGAGGTATGAGGTTATCTCGATCTCATAGTTGAAGTTGTCGGACCTACTCGATCGACAAAGTTAAGTAGGAGTGTATTGGAGGGGTTCCTTGTTTGGATTTCGCTTTGCGAGACGCTCCGCGCATAAAACCTTAACGACGTCGGGAGTGGAGAGATGTTATAGGATGCGAGGATAATTAAATTATGAAGTAAAGATATGATATGTTAATACGTGGGATTTAAAAGGGATATAATGCTACGTATGAGAAATATCTTAGGGTAGTGATATTACCTTATTGATATTATATTACAAGTATGATAATACCTATTGGATTGATTGATGATTTATGTGTATGACATACCTAGCTTACTTGCTATCGGTGGGAGGTTTGCACGTGAGGGCAGTCATATCCTCATGAATCCATGGGATCTTTGATTTGTCGCTCGAGAACATAGGTTTATGAAAGACTTATCGGGGAGTTGATAAGTCCACTGACTGTGGGTACGTAGGTATGTGCGTGACCCATGGGTATGAGAACTATGTTCGCCTCCAATGATTGTGTTGTTGTTTGTGGTTCGAGGTATCCTTACTGAACCTTTTGTCTCCTATTCGGCGACCAGCGATATTGGTACATGATAGCAGAGTAATGCATTGCACCGCAGCAATGACTCGGGGTGCTGTATTATATATGAATATATATATATATATATATATATATATATATATATATATATATATATATAATGGATTAAATGATTGAATGGATATATTGTGGTTAAATCTATCTACAATGATAATTGTAGATAACAGTGAATAGAGAAAGATAATGGAATTAAGTTAATGAATGTTTATGCTTATAGAATTGAAAAGGTTGACTCATGTTAATGAGAAACGATTCATATTAATGAGTAATGACTCATGTTAATGAGAAACGATTCATATTAATGAATAATGATTCATATTAATGAGAAACTAATCATATAAAGGAGAAATGTAAATGAATTATAATGTGACGTATGGTATGGGACATACGGGGATTATGATATGGGAATGAAATTATAATATGGAGACTAGAAAAGAGGAACCATTAACTAGGAGGTTAATAGGAAACGTTAAGTGTTCACTTTAGTTGAGAGGTGAGAATAGCAAGTGAGAGTTGGATCTAACATGTACATAATAAATGCTTTATTGCACTTGTTAAATACTTGCTGTTTTAAAAATCATCTACACATTAGGGCTCTGACCCGTTTCCTTGCATATTTTCTCGTCTATTGTATCTCTATATCAGGTGTCCAACAACAGGGATGACAACCTTAGCGGATGATGTTGAACTATGGAGCTATGGAGTTTTTGCTTAGACGCCTTCCATCTTTTGATTCACAGTATTCCTGTTAGGGCATGTCTCCCAAAGGTTTTTAGTTATCTTTTCTATTGAGGTCAAATACTATTGTATTTGGGTCTTTTTAATACATTAAACATTGTTGGGATTATTGTAAAGGATTTATATTATTTGGGAATATTTATTCCAATTGCATTTAAATTCTTTTGAGTTATTTATTGTGTTATCAGTGTTGTAGTGTAAAATGTGTAGTGTTATTCTTAAACTAAAAATGGTTTTGTTGAAATTTAAATTTGGAAAGTTTTTAACACCAGCTTAATTGGGTATTGGGTGAGTTGTAAATGTTTTCGACAGTGATGCTAAGAATTAGCCAACTGTATATTCTATTTTAATTTGGTATGGGACTGGCCACCCGGTATTTAATTAGGCGGGGTGTTACAGGTGGTATCAGGGCATCAGGTTCTAGTGTCCTTTAGGATATGTACGGCTTACTGTGTTTTCAGCTTAGCGTTCTTTGATGTAGAGCCCTTTGAATAGGATTATTGCTTTTCTATTTACGCCTACAAAGGTACGATGACTGCGGCCGAAGTTGCTGCAATTGTCATTCAGGCAGTCAATGCAGCTTTAGCTTCTGTTCAGCAGGCTCCAGTACCAGCACCGGATGTGCCACCCGCACAAGGACAAGTGTTTCCTACTGCATGGGAACGAGCGAGGGATGCCTTTCAGAAAGCGCACCAACCTGAGTTTCATGGAGGATGAGATGTTTTGACTGCTAGCCAATGGAAGAAAGATATCCAACGGCACTTGAGAATGATTGAATGAACTGAGGTTCAACATTAAATACTAGCCACATTCAAGCTAGTAGGCTACGTAGCTTCCACGAAAGGAGCAGTGTGTTGAGATACGATTCTTCACCAAAGAAATATCTTGGGTTGAGATACGATTCTTCACCGAAGAAATCTCTTGAGTTGAGATACGATTCTTCAAGCTAGTATCCTGAGTTTCATGGACTGATGTTCCTCGTGGGTTGAGATACGATTCTTCACCGAAGAAATCTCTTCGACGAAAGGAGCAGTGTGTTTTAATTTTACTTTTGGCATATGTGACTCGACACCTCTTGTCCTCCCTCTTTTGTCCTTTCCAAAGGTATGGGTCAAGGCATCATTTTTTATATCATCGTAAGGGGTCAAAATTGATTGATTTCTAATAGCTTCTATTTATTCCAAAGTCTTAGCCACGTGTAATGGGAATTTATTATCTTTTTTTCATCGACCATGCATCTATAAGTTGGCCCAATTTGGTTATTTTCCTACATTCAGACTTTCCATATTCCTATTCGACCATTCCTTCTTCAAATCTCAATACGATCCGGAGCCTAGCCAATGGATAACACTTTTTTCCATATTTTATGTAGTTTTCTCCTTCTGGAGCAGCTTCTTGTCCTTTGTCTCATTTTCCAAAAAATCAATCCACTGATCAACCAACACTTCAACATTTGGAGTCAGTCTGCCTCTCGTCATAAAATGTCATTACTCGATGCCCCCTTTGGGAAATGTCTTTGAAAAATGTTTCTCCAGTATGTTCTCAACTATTAGCAACCCGAGAAAGAACTTTTTTCTTTAAATGGTCGGGAAATGAAAACCTCTTACAAATTGGTCATAGATTTTGTCTTTGATGGCTTGATCAACTAGCTTCCAGTTGTTTCCTCTCCCAAATCCCACATTCATTTTCCCAAGAGACAAAAATTGGGATTTAAATCTCTTAAGGTCATTTTTATCACTAGTTGGGTTATTCCCGAGAAGGGAGACCCCAATTGGCTTTTTCTCATTTCTCAATTGGTGATGAGAATTCTCATTGTTGTGCACGCGATGAGGATCCTCATTAGGGTGTCACCTCGTCACTTGGTACATTTTTCCATTGTTTCTCGACAACTAATCAAGTTTATATATATATATATATTCAGAGTAAGACTTTAAACTATGTCCAAAGTGTTCGATCTCCATCTATTCGGTATTAGTTGTTAAAAACCTATGAATTTTTGCATGTGGCGAACTAGGAGGAAGTGTATATATGATTGATCTATAGATGTTTGTGACATGAACTCAAAATCCCATCTTCTTCAAGTTATTGGCAAGATTTAATTTGACGTGCATATTTCATGAGACATCACAATCTATGTCAATGCTCTTTGTACGTAGTTGTATCCATAATGGGTGATTTTTTTTCTGCCTTATCTGATAGCGTAAGGAAGGCCAGGGCTACATCGGGATTATGGACGTGAAATATATTCTATGTAGCATCATCCTAGCTTCCTGGTAGAGAAAATCGAATACAACTGAAAAGGTACTCTTGTTGGAGATTAAGTCCACGATTTACAAGGTAGTTAAATTTTTCGATCTTCTTATTCCCATACGTATAAATAAGAGTACCCTCTAAATGGCGCACACTAATAAAATAGGTATAAGTGAGGTCCAATTGCAACCTCCCATACTCTTGTTACCAGTGATTATCATCGTGCCTCATTTTTCAAAAGACAAATATACGAGTACGTGAATATGAGTCCTACAAATAATGTCACGAATTAATCAACAACTAGATATTCTTCTTCAACTAATCCAATTTAAGTTTATCTTATTTTAACATATGAGGTATAAGGGTATATTAGTTTCATTGAGATTTTAATTCATCATTACCCTTATCTTAACCCCATGAGTGTTGGATCACACTGAGGTGAAATCTAAATAGGAACTCTTCATATGTGTTAAGACACATTTTGTTAGGGTTTATTATTGGAGAGTTTGAAAGTCTAGGGAGCGCTTCGGTCGGCGTCAGTTGAGATGTGTTGTAAAAATGTACAGAGATTCAGAGTCTCCAGTGTATTTTACTCAAAACAGACAAAAGAAAATGGGAAGCCACCCCGAAGGATGGCATCCAAAGACATACTGGTGCGTGCGAAACCAAGACGATTTGAGAAGGGTTCAGAGGCTTACTTACGAAATGGGAAGGTGTTAGGCACCCATTCCGCCCTTTCGGTCTCTCATGAATATTTACTATTTCCATTTTGTTTCCCCCCGTGATATGTGTGCATGTGTATATATATAGAATGGAGGTAGGAGTCCTCGACTTGTATCATGGGAAAGATAAAGCGAGTCATCCGTAGAAAGATATAAGAATAATATTAGAAAAGTAAGATTTAAGCGATTACCCCTACGTTGATCGTTATAATGGAACGATAATGCATATGGAGTAATACGTTACTAAGAATAAGTATATAGGATATAAGAAGATGGGATTTAGAAAAGATAGAAAATGAGAGAAAAAGGACTCGAGTCTCGAGGTTTACCCCGAGACGCCTACGTAGCCTATAAAGGCATCAAAGTCCACGTAGTTCGCATACAAAATGAGGGGCGGGGTTTATCCCATAAATCCAAATGGGGAATCTCTTATTTGTAAGTGTGTGTGTGTGTTTAGAAAAAGTGTTTTGATTATGAGAAAAATGTGGAAATTGTGTGAGAATCCCTACTTGGAATTGATGAGAAAACCCTCTTTTTCTTGTTTTTTGGGTTTTATTTATATGAAAATAGGAGATGTGCAATAATAATAGATAAAAAGTATATTAGGATGTATGAGATGAGATAATAAAAGTACTAAATAAGAAAATAAGTTATTGGGAATTTTAAGAGAATTTAAGAGAAAGTTGAGAAAGTTGGACCTTCTTGAAGATCTTGAGCTTGATCTTGAATGTAAGAGAGTAGCCCTTGCACTTGGATGATGATGGAGAGTGGCTAATTCACCAAGTTTTATGAAAAGGATGATGAAAAGTGGAAGTAAAAAAGGGATTTGAAAGTTGAAATCACGCTACCTTCGAGAGAAGGTTCTGGGATTCGTTCTGAGAGATTTTTATCAGATCTGGGCTCCCTTTGCAAATGAGGTGAAGGCCTCCTTTTATAGGCCCAGGTGAGTTCCAATCGGCATAGACCTGTCCATGCCTATCGTCAGGTGCCGATAGGCACGGTCTGGAACCTACCATTTGGCAGTGCGCATAAGGCTTTTTCGGAAAATTGACCGCCGAGGGCAAAATGTTGGTCAGAATCGCGCACGGGGTATACCGTTGGAAAGGTAATTCATAGACTTTTGAAATTATATGGTACCACCCCCAGGTTCGGGAGTTGACTTTGGGTCAAATATGGCTCGAAAGCATTTGTCGGTCCATTAGACGGGGAATTGCTCGAACACAAACGGATCGTTCGTCCGCATGGTAAGTCCAAATCACGTATGGGGTGGACTGTTGCAAAGGTTAGGAGATGTAATTTGACATTACAAAGAGTTTGACCCGATTTGGAGAGTTGACTTTGGTCAATCGGGACTGAGAAGCATTCGGTGACCTCCTGGAGTCAAACGGATCGTTCGTCCGCATGGAAAGTCGGAATCGCACACAGGATGGACCATTTGAAAGGATATTCAGTGCCCTTCAAAGATTCATTCAACCTCAGCTGAGATGAAGAGTTAACTTAGGTCAAATAGAGCCCGGGAGCGCCCGGTGGCCTCTGGGTCAGGTTTCGGACGCAAACGGATCGTTCATCCGAATGGTCAGTCGGAATCGCGCGGGGGCAGACCGTTGGAAAGGGTATTCAGTACCCTTAGAAGATTCATTCAGTTTTAGTCGAGACGAAGAGTTTGACTTTTGGGTTAAACTGAGTCGGGGAGTTCCTGATGGCCTTCAAGTCAGTACTCGGGACATGACATGGGTTTATGGTGATGAAAGGAGGTACTAGGGACCTAAGGAGAGTTAGGGGTAACAAAATGGGGTGTCTACAGAGACCCTCTACGGGTGAGTTTGGAACAAATGATGACCGTCGAATAGACACCACATGATGCTTTTGAGGGAGTATGATCGATTCAGAGGGTCGAGGCCGATTCTGCGGACCTAAAGAGTGTGCTGGGGATGAATGACGATCGGAGGTTTAGGTTGATTCTGAGGACCTGAAGTGGTATTGGGTAGGGTGATCAATTCTATGGGCGAAAGCCAAATTTGCGGGCTTAAGTGATGAGGGTGACCAATTATGCGAATCAAAGCCAATTCCGTGGGCTTAGGGTGAAGATTAAATAAACGAGGTCAATTCTGACCTAAGAGTGGTGACGACCGAGGACCGAGGTCAATTCTGACCTAACTCAGGTGACGATCCAAGAATGGGGCTAATTCTGACCCAAGAGTGGTGACGACCGAGGACCGAGGTCAATTCTGACCTAACTCAGGTGACGATCCAAGACTGAGGCCAATTCTGACCCAAGAGTGGTGACGACCGAGGACCGAGGTTAATTCTGACCTAACTCAGGTGACGATCTAAGACCGGGGCCAATTCTGACCCAAGAGTGGTGACGATCGAGGACCGAGGTCAATTCTGACCTAACTCAGGTGACGATCCAAGACCGGGGCCAATTCTGACCCAAGAGTGGTGACGACTGAGGATCGAGGTCAATTATGACCTAACTCAGGTGACGATCCAAGACCGGGGCCAATTCTGACCCAAGAGTGGTGACGACCTAGGACCGAGGTCAATTCTGACCTAACTCATGTGATGATCTAAGACCGAGGCCAATTCTATCCCAAGAGTGGTGACGACCGAGGATAGAGGTCAATTCTGACCTAACTCAGGTGACGATCTAAGACCGGGGCCAATTCTGACCCAAGAGTGGTGACGATCGAGGACCGAGGTCAATTCTTACCTAACTCAGGTGACGATCCAAGATCGGGGCCAATTTTGACCCAAGAGTGGTGACGATCGAGGACCGAGGTCAATTCTGACCTAACTCAGGTGACGATCTAAGACCGGGGCCAATTCTGACACAAGAGTGGTGACGAACGAGGACCGAGATCAATTCTGACCTAACTCAGGTGACGATCTAAGACCGACGCCAATTCTGACCCAAGAGTGGTGACGACCGAGGATCGAGGTCAATTATGACCTAACTCAGGTGACGATCCAAGACCGGGGCCAATTCTGACCCAAGAGTGGATAAAGATGGGATTTTGATTCTGCTGGAGAAAGATCTTTGTGATTTTGATTTGCGCTAGGGAGCTGATAGCTGGGGAGGCTTTTAGGAGACCTCGCAGGGGGGAACAACCTATTTTGGGTGCTGTAAGAGAATTCCGCTGGGGAAGTGATCAGGTGATCTCGAGCTTTGCCGGGAGGATTTTTCACTTGATTTTTGAAGATTTCGCTGGGGAAGAGGGATTCTTCTCGAGGGAACGCGAAGTTTTCTTGGTAAAAAGGCTTTAAATCCTTCCTGGGATTTTTTGGAATTTGCTTAGGATTTTTTGGGGTTTTCTGGTATTTTCTGGGAATTTCTGTATGAAATTTGAGGGGGGTGCCGGTCGGCATAGTATGAAGGGTGCCATTCGGTAGTGGCACGGACTTTTAGGCTACCTCGTGAAGGCACGGGGTCAGTGTCGATCTATATGGTAGGGGGAGTGGCAATCGGCATGGCGCTTGGCATCTTATATAATGGGTATAATCCCATTTTTTCACAACTTCTTTTGCTTTCTCTCTTTCTACGATTCTTCTGCAAATCATTCTATCATTTCGATCTTCAAGAAATGGCCGCTTTTGTGAGCACTGCAGTTCATCGGGAGTGGTTGAACGTTGATGATTAGGCGAATGTGGAGTGGGGGGCTAGGGCTCCTCTTACTTTGGGGAGTGAGAACTCTTTTGATGCGTTCGAGCCTTTTGCGGATGAGCGGACTTTGCTGCGGGAGCCATCGCATCATCGCTCTTCGAGAGTGATTTCCGGCGGTTATATAAGTAACCCGACCTTTGGCATTCTTCTCTTTTTAGTGGTTTTCTTTCTTTCTTGACCTTTGATGAGACTTTACTTTTTGCCAGTCTAATATTTCTTTGAAGAAAATGTGTGGCCGTGGGAGAACGGGGCTCAAGGATGTCTAGGAGCATCTCCCATATGTGTTGTGTTGGATGGTCTCATCAGCGGGTTTTGGGCTGTTGGCATCGGCGCTGGATGAGACGCCTCATTCGACAGCGGTCTTGTTCGCTTTGGGAGAGAGGTGGTGGGACACTATCCACACCTTTGATTTCGGCTTCGGGGAGATGACCGTGACTCCCATAGACGTGTAGTAGCTGTTGGGTCTGGATTGTGATGGAGAGCAGATAGAGGTGGATCGCTCTTTACGGGTGAGACCAGAGGCAGTGTGTGGGGCACTTGGTGATGTAGGGAGGATAGTTTCTGGAGATTCAATCCGGTTGTCCCTACTGAAGGATGTTCTGTTGGGTAGGGAGATCGATGTGGAGGACGGGATGCAAGTGAGGCAGATGGCCCGATTATTCATTCTACTGGTATTGGGAGGTTTCATGGTGGCGGCGAGCGGCGACGTCATTCATTTGTGGTTTCTTCCGTACTTGAGGATGTTTTCGAACATCCCTTTCTATGATTGGGGGAGTCTGACCTTGGTGACCCTTTACTTTTCTCTGGATGCATTTAGCCGGTGCTGTCGGCAGACCTTTACTAGGGCCATGTACCTTCTTGAGGTTTTCTTTAGTTTGTGCATTTCTTTTCATGCATTCGCATTTTCCTTTCATGCATTCATATTTTCCTTTCATGCATTCGCATTTCCCTTATGCGTCTCTTTTTGCTTGTGAATTCAGACATGGTTTCATGAGGTGATTGGGTGCAATACCTCGCTGATTTCTTTGAAGGACGACACTGTTGGGGACTTCTGTCGATTGTATCGATGGCGTAAGGCCAATTGACAGTTGAAGGGATATCTTTCCCTAGAGGCAGTGCGTCAGGTCTTGAATGACCTGGCCAGTGGTAGGGTAAGACTCTTTCCATTTCAATCTTGGTTTTTTCTCCTTCTGATCTTGTATTGATTTATGCTCGCTTGGAGATTTTTAGGTGACCTTTTATCCCTGGGGGACTGCTATTCAGGATGCGAGGGCGACCGGGGTGAATGCGCGGATGAGGCGCATGCTAGCGCATGAGTTTGGCCATTCCTGGTACCTCGGGGAGAGGGTGGTTCGTCAGATTTCTGAGGAGGAGGAGGTGGTGGTGCCACCCGCACAGCCTCCTACGTCTATGAGGAAGGAGCGACTGATATCAGAGGATGAGAGGATCGCGGCGATGGTCAGCGAGCCTACTTGCTATACATCGATACGACTGCGTCGTATGACTATATGGATTTTTTGACAAGCTGGTTGATGCACCCAACATATATGATGCACTGCCCTTCCCTCCGGCGGGTTCGAGTCGGGCAGTGGGGTCTTCCCACAGCGGTGGTGGTCCGTCGGCATCTGCAGTGGCGACGACCTCAGAGGTCCCTTTTGTACGGCTGCATACCCCTTCATATAACATTCGGCGGGCTGATGGAGGGATGGTGCCTATGCTGCACCGTCCTCATGCAATGGATCCGGAGGAGTTGGTTTTGACAGAGGAGGTCCTTCGACCTGCGGTATAATTTTCTGTTCCTCTCTTTCTTTCTTTTTTGTTTTGGTCATTTCCTTTTTTATACTGATTTGGCCTTTCCTTGCAGCAAGTCCGGGTGTCTACCACTTGGCTAAGGGACATCAGAGACTGGATGTCTTTGGCCACTGCCCATATTCGGGATGCGATTCTCGTTCCTTCTTTCTTGGTGTCGTCTGCCTCGTCTGGAGAGGACTCTGGCTCGGGTAGTGGTGGCGCATCGTCTCGCCGTAGGGGTAAGAGAGCACACCGCAGGGGTGGAAGCTCTTGAGAGAGAGAAGGAGAGAAAGAATGTGGGTTTGGGTTGAGTCCCATTGTTTTTGCTTTTTCTTTCTATTTCCTACAAAATGATGTAACACAGAAAACAGATATATGTAATGCAATGGAGTTTTTTGATTATCTTTTATTTAATGATGAATGAATGCATGCACATGCGCTTTTTACTTTTCTGCTGAGACCGTAAAAAGGAATATTTTTGAAATTTTTTGAAGGAACGTTTTTTATTAAAAAGGGGAAATTTAAAGGGATTTTGAAATTCTGTCGAGAATATCAATTTATTTTTATTGAGTTTTCTGATTTGACAAAAGAGGAAAAAAGGGAAATTTCTAAAAATGGGGAGGTTGCCGATCGGCAAGCACCCTGACCTGCCTATCGGCAGTTCAGTATAGTCCCATCAATTCAAAGCTTTAAATGGTACCCTTTTCAGCCTTTGGTATTTTGTGGGGTATGATTCCCTTCTATTTCTTCAGGGATTATGTCCCTTGTGAGGATTTTCAAGTATGTAAAGGGGTAAGGGTGGAGTGTTTTCATCACATCTTTGCATTCTTACCTACTTGCACACCATCTCTTAGCCTTGCAAGATTGCTCTCCCCGGTAGCATTGAGTTTTCCAAATACCTAGAAGCCTTGGAATCTATGTTCTCTTATAACGTCGACTACGATGCTTTCAACATGCGTCGAGTCTCCTTGTGGCGCGATCGGCCTATTGAGAGGAATATGCTGATAGCGGCGGTATAATTCAGGTACCCCAAAGACCATGTATTTCGCTTTGGGTTGGAAGAAGTTTGTCCTACCTACGAGGAATTTTTTGCCATACTGGGTGTAAATCTCAGTGTTGCTGAGGCTTTGCCCAAATTTTCCCGTTCTCCTAGGGATTTGTTAGCCGGGCTTCTTCATATTTCGCCTTCGGCGGCTAGATCATTGGTTGCTGGAGGAATGATCTCCCTTTCGGCGGTGCTGCAGTCCGTGCATTTGCGGGAAGTAGGTGATGCCGTCTATGCTGGAGCCATTATTCTAGGCCTGGTTTCAAAATTTTTGTTGGTGACTGGGGAGGTGCAAGTGGACCCACAACTTGCAGCCATTACTTGATGGATGTCATACCATCACAATCCTGCGGCGGTGATATTGGCAGAGTCTCTAAATGGCCTGGATGACTGGAGAGAAGGTCGTTATGACTTTTTGAGGAGTAGCCCTGTGATTATGTTCATGTGGTTGTCTGAAAGATTACGTTTGGCGACTCCTCTAGAGTATCGCTTGTCGGCCGTACCGAACTTCTTTTCATGCTACTTCATCAGCATTGGCCTGTATGTAGAGAACTGTGAGAATTATCTTGTGGAGCATGGGGCTTGTGGTCTATTGGTCAGTGTCTTAGTGGGGACAGTTGCATCCTATTCTGGAGCTAGGAGAGTATTCATATGTGCGGCTGGTTGGTCTCCAACAAACCTCTTCTTATTTCCCTTGGCGGCTTTTACGCCAATTCGGCTGGGCGCAGGTCGTGCCCCCTCGGACAATAAATTTCTTTTCGGTAGAAGATTTGACTGAGCGCCTGCGTCTGTTGCTTGGGTCTTTGTGGGAAAATCGGCGTCCGCCGACCCGTCCCTCTTATTCTATCGGGAAGGTTTGGCATGTCCCCAAAGATTATATGAAGTGGTTGTGGAGGAAAGTAGTCAACAAGATGTTGGCAGTAGAGACTGGACAAAGATGGTTTGTTTTATCTGACACCATGGAAGGGGGTGTTGTGGTCTTTTCGAAGATGGTTAAGGCTCATCGATCCATGAAATGTTTACGTCACTCTATTTAGGCAGGGGAAACTTGGGGACCTCAGGATGTAGATGATGAGGGTGCAGGCTCCTCGGGTAGCTGTGGGTAGGACTCTTGGAGAGTTTATTTATGTAATAGGAAATGTATGTGGGGATTTTATTTGGCCTTTTATGGTAGTGGGGAAGGGAGTTATCCGTTCCTTTTTCTTATGTAATCCGTACTGTAATTTCTTATTAATGAAATAAACAAGTTTATGATCATCCAGCTGTGCCTTTCGATGAGTTTTGTATTTCGAATTATCTATACTGATCGCTAAGGCATACATAATCCCTTTGTTCAAATAATTTTAGAATGAACCGTCGTTCTCGGAGGTAAGAAAAGAATAGTATTTTGTGAAAAAGAAAGGGGCCGCACTCATGTGAGGTGCATGAGCTGCCTACGTACCTATGGGGTTTTTTGAAAATGTTTTAAAATAGTTTTTGTAGAGGATTAGTACCATGTAGTTCTGGGTAGAGGGAAATGAAGAGTTTTTTTTTAATAGAAAGGGGATTAGAATAGTCGTAGCGCACCAAGATTTCGAACTAGGGGTAGAATTTCTTGAGACGGTCCAAGTTGACTGGACGATCCATCTCCTCCCTATCTAGGTTAGTGAGCATGGCGGCACCGCCGGGTAAGATTTTATTCACAATGTAAGGGCCACTCCAATTTGCTTGAATTTCCCTCTGGGGTCCGAGAGGGGTTCTATTATCTCTTTGAGGGCTAAATCCCCCCTAACACCGCGGTCCTTGACTTTCTTGTTGAATGATCGCGCTATTCGGTGATGGTACCCCTGTATGTGGTAAAGAGCTTTTAATCTTCTTTCATCTAGGAGGGCTAGCTCATCAAGACGACTTTGGCACTAGTCTTCTTCACTAACCTTGGTTTCGATCATGACGCGTAGCGAGGGTATTTTCATCTCCACAGGTAGGACTACTTCCATGCCGTAGACCAGGGAGTAAGGGGTAGCCCCAGTAGAGGCTTGGATTGAGCTTCGATATCCCCAGAGGGTGTATGGGATCCGATCAGCCCAATCCTTACAACTTTCGGTCATCTTGCTGACGATGGCTTTGAGCTTTTTATTGGCGGCTTCAACTGCACCATTGGTCTGAGGTCAGTAGGGAGAAGCTTTATGTATCTGAATCCCGTACTCGTTGACTACTTATGTGACTTCTACTTCGAAATGTAACCCGTTATCTGATACCAGCTCGTGCGGGACCCCATATAAGCAGATGATATTTTTCTTGAGGAAATTGGCCACTTTCTTGGCATTTAATACTGCGTATGACTCAGCCTCGACCCATTTGGTGAAGTATCGATGGCAACCAGGATGAACTCATGTCCGTTTGAAGCCTTTGGTGTAACCTTCCCTATGATGTCGACACCCCAGGTGGAGAACGGCCAAGGAGAGGTCACGTTGTATAATTTTCGCGGAGGCAAATGTTGAAGGTTAGAGAATTATTGGCATTTGAGGCACCTCCAGACATAGGCGGTGCAATCCTAGATCATGGTGGTCCAGTATTAGCCCTATCAGATGATCTTCTCGGCGAGAATGTGACCATTCGTGTGGGGTCCGCATTCCCCGCTGTGGATTTTTTGCATTATTTTCTCAATCTCAGCCCCTGCGATGCAGTGTAGATTAGTTCCATCAAAATTCCTCTTGAGTAGAGCTTTATGACTGATGATGTACTGCGCGGCCAGTCTTCGAAGGGTTATTCGATCTTTCTTGTTGGAACCATCGAGATACCTACCATGTTTGAGGCACCAGATATCATAGTACCAGCAATCGGCTAGTTCGGGATCTTCAGTGGAGACAAGCTCAATATCGTAGAAATGGGTCGGTTTGTCTTGCTTTTGAACTACGAAGAGGGTCATTATTATTCCTTCGAGCATGTCGACCATGGAGGCCGAGGTGCTGAGAGCATCGGCTAGGTTATTCTTTGCTCGGGGTAGGTAATGGAAGGTGATATCTCGGACTTGGGAGCTAACTCTTCTAATTGGGCATGAAAGGGTTTGATCTTTTCATCCTTGACTTTCCACTTTCTGAAGGGAAATCCCATTTAATGGCGATGGGAGTGTGGGAGTCATCTGGAGCGATCAAAAGTATCCCAATGCCATATCCCTTTTTGTTGGCAGCACCATCAAAGAACATTTTCCATCGAAGGCGGTCTTGAGTGGTACAGAGGATATTTTCATCTGGGAATTCGGAGATCTGGGCATCTGCTTCTTCTACAGGGTAATCAGCAAGGTGGTCAGAGATGGCTCTTCCTTTAATGGATTTCTACATGTTGTACATGATATCAAACTCGGTTAGGAGCATCAACCATTGGGCCATTCGACTGGATAAGGCGGGTTCCTCAAGAAGGTATTTGATGGGATCCATTCGGGATACAAGTTTGATGGGGAAGGCGAGCATGTAGTGTCGCAACTTTTGGGTGACCCAGACAAGTGCGACACATGCCTTTTCTAAAGCAGTGTAGTTGACCTCGTACCTGACTAATTTGCGACTGGCATAATAGATGGCTCTTTCTTTGTGGGAGTCTTCAAGGTATTGGGCTAGCAAAGCCCTAGCTGCAGTGTCGATTATGGTTAGGTATAGGAGCAAAGGGAGACCAGAATGTGGTGGCATGAGAACTGGAGGTTGGGACAGGTATTGTTTGATTCGATCAAAATCTTCTTGACATGCCTCATTCCAAACCTTGGTTGAATCTTTTCGAAGGAGCTTGAAGATCGGTTCACATATGGAGGTTAGCTGGCTGATGAACCGACTGATATATTATAATTTCCCACGAAAACCTCGAACTTCTTTCTCTGTTTGGGGCGGTGGAATCTCAAGTATGGCCTTTAGTTTTACAGGATCTTCTTTTATCCCCTTTTCTCTGACCATGAATTCCAAGAGTTTTCCCTTTGTAGCGCCGAAGACACACTTCTGTGGATTAAACCGCATCTGATACCGTTGCAGTCGTTCAAAGAACTTCCGGAGATCGGGAACAAGACCTTATCTAGTTTTGGACTTGATAATCATATCATCCACATAAACCTTGACCTCCTTGTGGATTAGATCGTGCAGGATGGTTATGGCATCCCTTTGGTAGGTAGCCCCAGCATTCTTGAGATCAAGTGGCATAACGGTGTAGCAAAAGGTTCCCCATGGGGTGATGAATGCGGTTTTTTCTTGGTGGTCTGGGTGCATCTTAATTTGGTTGTATCTAGCAAACCCGTCGATAAATGACTTGAGAGCATGACTGGCTGTGTTATCCACGATCATGTCGATATTGGGTAGCAGATAATCATCCTTCGGAGAAGCTTTGTTTAAATATCGGTAATCTATACACATTCGAACCTACCCTCCTAATTTAGGCACATGTACATTGTTGGCTAGCCATGTGGGATATTCGATCACCCGAATGAAACCCTCGTCTAACTGTTTGACCACCTCTTCTTTGACCTTGAGAGACCATTCGGTACGGAGTTTTCTCAATTTTTTTTAACTGGCTGGTAATCTGGGAGAATGGGGATCTCATGCTGAGCTATTCCGGGATCGATGCTGGGCATATCATCATACGACCATGTAAAGACATCTAGGAACTCCTTCAATAATTCTTTGAGTTGTGCACGCTCATGCTCGTCAAGGGTGGCCCCTATCCTATGCTCGCACAGTTGGCTACTAGAACCGAGATTAATAACAACAGTCTCTTCTTCATTAACTTGAACGCGGTTATGTTGTTTATTATTAACCTTATTTAGATCAGTTAAGATTTATTCATTTGCAAAATCATCATCATTAAAAGTTTGATTAGAATTCAAGATAATTAATGTAAGGCACAACAAGATACTCAAAATCTTCATTTATTTCATTGATAGGAAAAACAACATTGAGAACCTCATCAAAAGAGGTCTCGATTACATTTTAGCAAGGATAGACAACAGAAGAAGAAATAGGGTAAACATTGGGGTCAGGGGAGATTTCACGAGGTAGAACTGGCACAGCATGCCAGTTGAGGAGAGGAGTATCAACAGCTTTAATCAGAGGGGATGGGTCCATTGATGTAGTGCTTGAATGAACCATGCAGAGTGTCAGCCCAGTATTTGTAAGTTGAAGGAATCTTTGGAATTTCTTTCCTTAGTCTCTTCGGCGTCTTTGATGAGAGGTTATACCTGGTGTGGGAAACTTTTGGCCCATGGGTAGCTGTCTTGGAAAAAGATCTTCATTACCGGCCTCATTTTCTTATTTGTGTGGTCATACCATGGTTCTGGAAAACCGCAAAAGGGGAAGTCTTCGCCTTCTTTGATTAATCGTCCATTCAAGGAGTCTCCTAAGATAGTTTGGATACAGTCTAATCTTCTCTTTGGTCGAGATTGGTGAATCATTGTGAGCTCTTGTTCTGATGGTTGATACCCCAAGCCACAAGGAGGGAAAGCTTTCTTCAGTTTGACGGGATTGAGTATCCCTTGTTGCCTTTGTCCTTGACCCAATTCGGGCATGAAGTGCATGCTTCTGAACATCTTAATCACATTGACATTGCCATGAGGGTCATATTCTGGACAAACCCTTTTCTTTGAAACCGTCCCCTGCCGGGAGTAGGAGTGGTTCAACTCGGAATCCTGATAGGAGCATATCATTTGACCCGTGTTGTATCTCGAGAATTGGACTACTGGTGTTTGCCCCCTCGACATTTTCGTTGTCGCCCAAAATGGTGATGACTCGCCCGTAGGCGAAGAACTTCAATTTCTGATGGAGTGAGGAAGATACAACCTTGATATTGTGGATCTAGGGTCGTCCGAGCGACAGGTTGAAACAAGCTGGGATGTCTATGACTTGGAATTCAACGACAGGGTTTATAGGGCCAACCCTTATTGCAAGTTTTATGGATCCCATCACCTCACGATGGGTATTATCGTAGGCACGCACAGCGGTGGAGGTTGAAGTGAGGTCACTTTCTTTCAGGCCTAAACATTTGAAGGTTCTCAATGGGCAAACATTCAAGGAGGATCTGTTATCGATAAGAGAAAGTGGCACGGCCTTTCCCATAACTTCGACGGAGATATTGAGTGCATGATTGTGATTCGGCCCAATTCTGGGGATTTCTTCTTCAGAAAATGATAGCATTCGGGTAGAGGTCAAGGATCCGACCAAATTTACCGCTTCTTCTGGTGTGGTAGAGGGGGAACTATGGGTCCAGTGAGTAATTTGATTAAAGCAATTCTGTGTAGCTGGGAAGATATGAAAAGCCCCCATAGAGTGATTTTAGCTTAGGTTTTTTTCATTTGATCGAGGATCTTGCTCTCCTCGATGGTCATCTCTGGCATAGGATGGTTTTCAATGCCCTTCCCCTTGTCATTTTCTGGTAGTGAGTTTGGAACCTCGTAATGTTTCCCTGATCTAGTCATGTGATTTACTGAAGAAGGAAAGAACATGAATCCCGTTTCCTCGTCAATATCAGGTTGTTCTGCCACCCTATTCTTTTCTCCGAGGAGTTTTTCAAATGATATCATCCCACATATGTCGGCTACTGGGCCAGTTCTTCTTGAAGCTTGTTTTTTATTCAAATCTTCAAATTCCCCCCCCCCCCATCTGGTGGTAACAATTATGTATTTCCATGTAAAGTCGATGCATTCCGCAACTTCAATGGCTTCTTCATACAAGTTCTCTCATTCTGTGGGGATATGTGTGATTGAAGGGGCCAAATGCCCTTGTAGCTTCAAAGTGTCAAGTAACCCGGTGATGCTGCAAATGATATTGGTTTGTCCGAATAATTCTGCCATAATCTGGATAACATCATCTAAGCTGACTTCGTCGGTTGGTAACACCCACTTATTTGAATCTCAGGCCTATTTTCGTGCTTCCAAGAATAGTGTGCTGACTTCTGGCAATCGATGACCATCTGTGAGGGCAATTTCAGCCCGAACTCTAGATTTGGTTTAACACCTCTGACAATTCCATACTTCCATTTTCAGAACGTGTACAGACAGCGATGCATGCTCTCGTAAGGAGTGACAGTGTCTGATCAGCGAGGCTAGTAGTGTGTAGGAAGAAATATGGGCAAATTTGAAGAGGTTTAGGAGAGTATATGGGTGTGATTTTAGTTGAGGGATCAAAATCTGGGTTTTATTCTAAGAAGATGGCATTGGTGTGATTCGGAAGTGGATTGTGAGTAGTGTTTGGCTTAGGATTGGCTGGTGGGGCGATAGTACCCCGGTCAATGAGATGTTGGATTATGTTCCGTAGGTGAAAGCATTGGTCGGTAGTATGGATGACAGTTTGGTGGAAGGCGCAATCATCATCGGTCTTGAAGTTTCTTGGGAGTGGATTTGGAAATGGACGGGGATCCAAGGGTTTGATGAGGTTTCAGCTTAATAAGGCTTGGTAAACTTTGGAGAGGGGAGCATGGAGCTTAGTGTACTCCCTTCGAGTGGGGGCAGGGTGGCTTTCTAGTGCCCGTGATGTGTTTGGTTGAGATATGTTGTTGATGGTCGAGACGGTAGCACTGGCAGGCTCGTCATACTTTCTAGGGGTGAACTGTCCGGACACCTTATTTGGTTCAACCTCTGTTTTAACGAGGCTTTCCTCGATTTCCACTCCCACCTCTCTGAGAGCTCGAAAGTGGGGATAGTATTTTCCTCCCATCGTCGCTCGGACATGGGGAAAGAAGTTTTTCTTCACTATGTTGACCTGTTCTTCCTCGGATGGCCGATTAGTCATGGTAGTTGCTTGCTCTCTCCACCGAGTTATGAAGTTATTGACTCATTCTCCTGGATTCTGTTTGAGCATCTCTAAATCACGACGGGTGACCTTAAGCTCTTCGTTGTATTTGTACTGCGATATGAATTCTTGAGCTACATCCTCCCAGCTACGGATTCGGGATTCCTCAAGAGATAAAAACCACCGGAGGGCATTATCCTTCAAAGTTTGC
This sequence comes from Sambucus nigra, assembly GCA_949130495.1. Classification (NCBI taxonomy): domain Eukaryota; kingdom Viridiplantae; phylum Streptophyta; class Magnoliopsida; order Dipsacales; family Adoxaceae; genus Sambucus; species Sambucus nigra. Next base: position 554,209,896 of record OX422209.1, read on the forward strand.
TGAAACAATTGGGCCATCACCTCTTCAGAATCCCCTAATAGAGTCATGGAACGATGATAACTGCGAAGATGAACAATTGGGGGTCCACTCCCTACGAACTTCTCGATATTTGGCATCTTGAACTTCTCGGGTAACCTTGCTTTACGATAAGGAGACATGTGGGTGTAGTCCATATAATTCCCAGAGATCCTGACCTGGTCAAACTTCTTGGTGAGAATCCTGAGATCCTGTTTGACTTTATTCAACTCCTCCTCCTTTGGATCAACGACCATAGTCAAGCTAGCCATAGGCTGGGCAATATTTGGCATTAGAAGATGGGTAGGCGGTGGCCCATTGGCAGGAGGGGCACGTGGAGCGTGCTGATATTCTTTCGAAACCTAGATAGGCTCGGGTGGACCCATAGCACGAGGGAATAGGGCCTCGATCTCTTGAGGAATAGGAACTTGGTTTCGTTGCATCCCTTGGACCTCAATTTGGAGGTTGTCAATCTTGGACACGACCTGAGCTAGGACTGTCGTCAGATTTGGCTGTATGACTGGTGCTTGATTTTTATTCTCCATGGAAGATGGACGGATTCCGAACTCGAAATAAGTAGTAGAGGAACGGATGAAACTCTGGGGTGATCTGAGTGAAGACCGAAGCCAATAGGGAACCAGGCCAAGGGCTTGCGATCGACCTGAGAAGGCGTAGGATGAGATTTATTTTCGAGAAAAAGGAAGAACTATTTTTGGATTTTCGATAAAGAAGGGAGAAATGTTTTTGGATTTTTGATAAAGAAGGGAGAAATGTTTTTTGGATTTTTTTTTATAAAGAAGGGAGAAATGTTTTTGGAGACGGAACTCAGAATGATTATTACAATTATTATGTTTTCTCTTATATTTAATTCTCCTAAATGCAATGCCGGACGAGACCCAAGCCTGGAAAAGTGGGGGTCTTAATATATGCAAAGCTACGGTTTGGACTTGTAACCAGGCTCACCGACAGGGTCCCGTTTTAAAAATGCGTGAAAATTGGGCGGCAGGCCGACCCAGAATTTCGACAGAGTTTCGGGTTGAAACCGACAATCTAAAGTGCGTGTTCTAGGTCTAACACCTATATGTGGGTATGCAGTTGGTTTGGGTGAATCGGCATGGGTTCCCCCCTTTGGCATGACTTCCACGATATATGTCTTGCTCTTGTGGGCAATAGGTACGTGTGGACAAGCCATTTGATATACCTGAGTGTACGTGAATTGCCTCACCATATACCTCGTGGGGACAGTACGTGTGAGAGAGAATTTGATATACTCGACGTACGTGAACGAATTCCCTGCGATATACCTACTGTCATGATTTCGATCAAGCGGTACGGTGCGGGGGAACCATTCGATATACGTTGAAGGTACTTGTCCAATGGAAGGTGAGAGTCATATCTCTTAGGCTAACATCGACTTTCCGGACCAGAGCCCATCACGAAGTGACCCTCCAGTTACTGGGTAAAATTTGGTCAAGATCAATGCTCTTTGGTGATGTCGTGTGAATCATGCATGATTCCCTTATTAGTATCTTATGATGAGAATGCCTTTCTCGATTATGCCAAACAGGGAGCAAAGTATAAGTACCCCCAAAAGGTACACCAAGTATGGATAGGTGATGCATGCAACATGGGGATATATGTGATCCTAGGTGCACGTGGTGTGAAGTGTACATGGAGAATTTTCTACAACTGTGTGAACATAAGCATAAGCATGGGATACATATGAAAAAGGGGAACATGCAGATATGGGGGGAAACATAAACAAATATAGCATTCATGTAAATAGAGTCAAGACCATAAAAAAACACATATCCCCAACAGAGTCACCACTGTGGCCATCCTCGATCCTCGTCGTGCGAGCGGGAGCGCGGAGGAAAGGATCCTTCGGGTCCCGCGCGTCCCTCTCGGGAGCGCTTCGATCGGCATCGTTTGAGATGTGGTTTAAAAATGTAGAGAGATTCAGAGTCACCAGTCTATTTTACTCAAAACAGACAAAAGAAAAAGGGGAAGCCACCCCGAAGGATGGCATCCAAAGGCATACTGGTGCGTGCAAAACCAAGACGATTCGAGAAGGGTTCGGAGGCTTAGTTACGAAATGGGAAGGTGTTAGGCACCCATTCCACCCTTTTGGTCTCTCATGAATATTTGCTATTTTCCTTTTGTTTCCCCCCTGTGATATGTGTGCATGTGTATATATATAGAATGGAGGTAGGAATCCTCAACTTGTATCATGGGAAAGATAAAGCGATTCGTCCGTAGGAAGATATAAGAATAATATTATAAAAGAAAGATTTAAGCGATTACGCCTACGCTGATCATTGTAATGGAACGATAACGCATATGTAGTAATACGTCACTAAGAACAAGTTTATAAAATATAAGAAGATGGGATTTAGAGAAGATAGAAAAAGTGAGAAAAAGGATTCGAGTCTCGGGTTTTATCCCGAGACGCCTACGTAGCCCATAAAGGCATCAAAGTCCACGTAGTTTGCATACAAAATGGGGGGGGGGGGTTATCCCATAAATCCAAATGGGGAATCTCTTATTTGTAAGTGTGTGTGTGTGTGTGTAGAAAAAGTGTTTTGATTGTGAGAAAGTGTGGAAAAAGTGTGAGAATCCCTACTTGGAATTTATGAGAAAACCCTCTTTTTCTTGTTTTTTGGGTTTTATTTATATGAAAATAGGAGATGTGCAATAATAATAGATAAAAAGTATATTAGGATGTATGAGATGAGATAATAAAAGTGCTAAATAAGAAAACAAGTTAATGGAAATTTTAAGAGAATTTAAGAGAAAGTTGAGAAAGTTGGACCTTCTTAAAGATCTTGAGCTTGATCTTGAATGTAGGAGAGCATACCTTGCACTTGGATGATGATCGAGAGTGGATAATTCACCAAGTTTGATGAAAAGGATGATGAAAAGTGGAAGTAAAAAAGGGATTTGGAAGTTGAAATCACGCTGCCTTCGAGAGAGGCTTCTGGGATCCCTTTGCAAATGAGGTGAAGGCCTCCTTTTATAGTCCCAGGTGAGTGCCGCTCAGCATAGACCTGTTCTTGCCTATCGGCAGGTACCAATAGGCAGGGTTTGGAACCTGGCATTTGGCATTGCGCTTCAGGCTTTTTCGGAAAATCGGACGCCGAGGGAAAACTGTTGGTCAGAATCGTGCACGGGGCATACCATTGGAAAGGTAATTCAGAGACATTTGAAAGTATTTGGACCACTCCCGGGTTCAGGAGTTAACTTTGGGTCAAATATGGCTCGGAAGCATTTGTCGGTCCATTGTATGGGGAATTACTCGGACCCAAACGGATCGTTCGTCCGCATGGTAAGTCTGAATCGCGCACGGGGCGGACTGTTGGAAAGGTTAGGAGATGTACTTTGACATTTCAAAGAGTTTGACCGTATTTGGAGAGTTGACTTTGGTCAAGCGGGCTCGATAAGAATTCGGTGACCTCTCGGAGTCAAACGGATCGTTCGTCCGCATGGAAAGTCATAATCACACACGGGATGGATCGTTGGAAAGGGTATTCAGTGCCCTTAGAAGATTCATTCAGCCTCGGTTGAGATGAAGAGTTGAATTAAGTCAAATAGAGCCCGGGAGCACCTGGTAGCCTCTAGGTTAAGTTTCAGACGCAAACGGATCGTTCGTCCGCATGGTAAGTCGGAATCGTGCATGGGGCGGACCGTTGGAAAGGGTATTCAGTGCCCTTAGAAGATTCATTCAATATCAATCGAGACGAAGAGTTTTACTTTTAGGTCAAGCTGAGCCGGGGAGTGCCCGATGGCCTCCAAGTCAGTACTCGGGACATGACTTGGGTTTATGGTGATGAAGGGAGGTAGTAGGGACCTAAGGAGAGTGGGGGGGGGGGGGGGGTAACAGAATGGGGAGTCTACAATATGTATTATCAATCCAAGTAGTCAAACATCAGTATTCAACAACCAAACCAACAACAAATCATTATCCCATACTCCTTCTATCATCTACATGATAAAACACATACCAGTAATAATAATATTTCATAGTAAATATCATCACTTTGTTAAATAAATTAGGTTTTAGTAAATAGGGTTTAGAGTAGTTTCTCACTAAATTAGAGTTTAGTAAATATGTGTTAGGATAATTTCTCACTAAATTAGTCTAGTTTCTAACTAAGTTAGGGTTTAGGGTGGTTTCTCACTAAATTAGAGTTTAGTAAAATAGGTTTATGATATTTTTACAATAAATTAGTTTTAAATTAGGATTTAGTAAATAGGGTATCTTTCCACTAATTTAGTTTTTAAAAAAATGAGCAAATTTTCAACTAATTAGGGTTTAATAATTAAAAAAATTAAATATAGAGTTTGGGGAAAATTTTAAATTGAAAATTAGGGTAGGAAAAATTTTAAGTTGAAAATTAGAGTAGTATAGACACGCAATGCATATATACACATACACACATATACACATATATATACACACACACTAATACATGCACAAATACACATATACATATATACGTACACACGAATACACACACATATTTATATAGAGAGAGGGAGATAGTGTTACCTAAGAGGGTGAGAGAGGAAGCTAGAGAGTGGAAGAAACATAAAGGGTGTAATATTTAAGAGAGAGAGAGAAAGAGAGAGAATGAGTGCGTGTGAAATGGATGAAGGGTTTTGGGTTTATAAGTAAAAACGATGGTCACGTCTTAGGTCCATGACCACCTTCCATGACCTTTTTTCTTCTATGTCATTATCGGTGACCATGGCAACATAATTGAACTTGTCACGGCCCATGATCGCGATCCACTACCGTAAAAAATTCAAGATGGTCATGGCTCAAAGTCGTGACTACATTGGGGAAAATTTTGGCCATGGTTATGGACATTGTCACGAAAAATGACCGTGACCACAGTTGGAAGGAATTTTAGCGCATTTTTTTTGCTATGATGGTCACGGACTGGTAACAAACCATGGTCGTGACCGAATCTAGTCATGGACCTAGGCCATGACCACAGGCCTAACCCACCCTGGTCATGAAACTGGTCACATGTGTTTCCATGATGGTTACAACTTTGGGCCCTGACCCCTGGTCACAGACCAATATCGTGACTATCTTGCCATAAGTATTCACTTATTTTGGTGTAATGCGAGGTCAAATGGGGATCAGTGGCACCTGGTGTCCTCTGGATCATGGTTTAGAGTAAGACACAGGGTCCGAGTTTATTAGGGACCTAAGGAGGTATTTAGGTGGTACAATGATGGTGTGTCTACACTTAGCGTGTCAATAGGAGGAGTGTTAGGAGATGTACAAGACGTCGGATACCTCATATTGTCCAAATGTCAGCCCAACTCCAACTTGTCAACGTAAGAGTGTTCAGCACACCCCTCAAAGTCATCCAAAAGTAGCGCATTCGACATGAATTTTAGGGGTTGGATTTTAACCATCTCAGCCTAAAAGGGGGCCATAGCTGAGACATCATCACCAATAATATTGGTGGCAAACACATCACTTGTTACCTCGGTGAAGTTCGACATATACAATACCGATAATAGGGGACCATAGAGAAATCAACAGCGAAGAAAGAACTTAAAAAAAGGGTCGCCTTGCAAAGCCTCTTTTAAAGTGGAAGGACAAGATGACAACACGCGCCTAGATCAAAAACCTTAGAACATCATAATATAGAGGTTAAAAGACAAGATAATCTATCTCACTTAGAGCTGAAATCACAGGCACCGAGGATAAATTGAGGGCTCTTCTTTGTGCCAAGAATATTTAGCTATACTTTTCTTAATTTTTTATACCTATGATTTTAACTCCTAGGTATGATGTGAGTACAAACCTTGTCCACTAAATTGAGATATATTATTTTCCCACTCACATTTATTCCACCCCTAGATGAGATGATATGTCAATCTCTCTAGTACTCCCACTGGTGCTGCCTATATGTGGCACACCGGCTTACCAAGAGTATTTATTGATAACTTCAAATAGATGGCTAAAAAATCATTCACAATTTCTGTTTCGGAATGAAGTTGGAAAAGCATGTGACCCATTTGTTGAATGTTCAATATGGGAAAACCGATCCACTGAGGAACTTCATTTCTCAGTTCAACAAAGAAAATCTAGAGGTTGAGGATTACGACAAGAGGATTGCCATGATAACTTTCATCGTGAGATTCAGTTAATAAAACTCTATTGGAATTTCTCTAAGGATCCTCAAAAGTTCATGACAAAAATTTTATCTACGACAGGGAGAATCATGAATGCGAAGGAGGCCATAGCAACCAAGAAAGGAGACCAAAAAAGATGTTAGTGGCAGCAAGTCTGGCCAAGGATAAGACAAGGAGAAAAATAAGAAAGGATAGAAGAAGTCGAATGATGATAAATTTACAAATTGCACTCCATTGAAAGTTATTCCAAATCTTACTATGAATGAGATAAAGGATGACAGAGAACTTAAATATCCAGAGAAGTTGAGAGCTCCCCCTCATAAAAAGGACAAGAGTAAATGATATGAGTTCCATCAGGATCACGACCATATGACCGACCAATGTATTGCTCTAAAAATCAATATTGAGAAGTTATTGAACAAGGGCAACTGTGGAAGTACGTTGATAAAGATGGAATCAAGACGACAACATAAAGAGATAATCCTCGTCAAAGGACAACAAAACCAAAAGGAAGGAGGTGCAAGTCAATGGAAATGATCTGAAGTCAGATGAAGGTGATAAGGATGACCCCAACCTTCCTTCACGGACTAGTTCCGCTCAAAGTAAGCTTCATATGATTTTTTTATGTAAAGATAATTTGTGGAGGAAAGGAAAGTGGAGGATATATCGGGTCAATAGTAAGGTTCATGTGATTGAGGCCAATAGGCTGAAGTCAATTTGGTCGAGGGGGACATTAAACCAAGAAAGTTAAAAAAAAGTTGAGATGGATAGTATCATAGTAGGCTTTTGCAGATATGATTTTAATAGGATTTTATCCCAACATGATGACCCTCTCGTCAACTAGACATGAATACATGGTTACAACATGTCTCGTACTTTGGCTGATGAAGGAAGTTCGATCAAAGTCATGTTCTGGGATTATTTCAAAGGGTTGAAGCTAATAAAGAAGATACTCATCCCATATCATCACCTATTTATTGGGTTCAGTGTACAGAAATCCCCCCCCCCCCCCCCCCCCCCTCCCCGAAGTCTTTGATATGGACATTTGTATGGGAACCTGGGCAAGGTGCTTGAATTGGAAAATAATCTTTTTTTGCAATGGATGACAATGTATTATTGGTCTACAACATCATTTTGGGGAGGTTAGAACTCAAGGAGTTTGAATCTTTACCTTCCACCTTACACCAAATGATGAAATTCTAGACTCCTTTATGGAGTAGGATAAGTGAATAGTGATTGGGTGGAAGAACACGAGTTCTACTTCACCTAAGCACAAGAGAGGGAGGTCCACAAGACAAAAATAACCTCATATTATATTGACACTCTTGATCTAAGAGACGAGAAAAAACTTAAGGAGGGAAAGACAAAAAAAGAGGTAGAATCCATCATCCTTAATGAGGACACGCCAACAAAATTGTCCAAATTATCTCATCTCTAAATATAAAGATAAAGAATGAACTGATTGAACTATTATGAAGGAGGAAAACTGTCTTCACATGGATTCACAGCGACATGCCAAGGATTGACCCCAAAATCATCTGCAACCATCTTAACTTGGACGACACAATGAAACTAGTGAAAAAGAGGATACGAGCTTTCGCCAGGGATAAATACGTTCGTACAAGATGAGGTAAAGAAGTTACGGACTGTAAACTTCATCATGGAAGTGAAATCCCCAAAATGGTTATCCAATGTTGTTATAGATCCTAAACATAATGGAAAATAAAGGATTCATGCATACTTCACTGACCTTAATGAAGCTTGCCCAAAGGATAGTTTTCTTTTGTTGACAATTGACAAAATAGTGGATGCTACAGCCGACCATGAACTCGTGAGTTTCATGGATGATCATTATGGGTACAATCAGATCTCTATGTATGAAGGGGATGCCTAGAAGACATCCTTCATTAGAAATAAAGGAATATAATGCTACACGATGATGTCGTTAGGCTAAAAAAATTTAGGGGTTTACAAAATGTTCAAAGACCATATTAGGAAGAAAATGGAGGTTCATGTGGATGGTATGCTAATGAAAAGTCTGAAGGCTGAAAGTCATGCAACCGATTTGGAAAGAACATTTGCTACCATGGATCAATACATAATGAAGTTTAATCCAATAAAGTCTATGTTGGCTTTAGGGTAAAAAAGTTTTCAAGATCCATTATTAATCAGAGGGGCATTAAAGAAAATACTACTAGAATAAAGACACCGATTGACATGAAGACACCAAGAATGATCAATGACATTCATAGACTGGCAGGCTGAGTTATCGTGATGAACAAGTTTGTGTCATGGGCAATAGCTAAATGTTTGCCATTTTTTAAGATCTTGAGAAAAATATTCGTTTGGGATGAGGAGTGTGAAAGAATTGTAATATTTAAAAGCCTATCTCTTCTCACTAATGCTCATTTTTTTGGCATGTCCAATGGGAGATATTGTATTTATATTTGGCTATGTTAAAGTTGTCCATCAATGCAGTAATAGTCAGAGACAAAAATGGGGTACATAAACCTGCATATTTAAATAGCAAGGCACCGTAAGGAGTAGAGATGAGATACCCTAAGATGGAAAATCTTGCATACGCTTTACACCATGCCTTAAGAAAAATTAAACCCTACTTATAAGATCATTTGATGGTTGTGCTTACTGACATGCCTCTCCAACAACTCATTTATAAACCTGAGAAATTGAGCAGGCTAATGGCTTGGTAGATTGAGCTAGGTGAGTTTAATATCATATATCACTTGAGGAATGTAATCAAAGGGAAAGAAATAGAAAACTTCATAGCCAATTTAACATGGGAATCATCTGGTGACATTAGAAAATAAGTGCCAATTGAAATCGCAGAGCTCATTCAGAATGAAAATGAAAGGGCAGATGAGAGAATATTGGCTGACACCACAGTTGACACAAAAAGTGAGATTTATTGCTAAAAAATGGTTCCTTTACTGAAGGAGCTTTTACACCAGGTTCACCAGTTAGGAATTTATTTATGGATTGCTCGTCTTGTGTAAATGGAAGTGGGCCAGGATTGATATTATTGGTGCCAAACAGAGTTCACATTGAATATTTTTTGAGATCTAACTTTAAAGCATCAAATAATATAACTTTAAAGCATCAAATAATGAGTCTGAGTATGAAGCCCCGTTGGACAGATTTGTGCTTGCAAAAGTATTAAGTGTAGGCAAAATACTAGGCCGTAATGATTATCAATTGTGTGTGAACCTAATCTTAGAGATCTGTAGAGAAAAGGATGATAAAATGGCTTACTTGGCCATGGATATTGAAAATATTTTGGGAAGTCAAGATAAAGAGGACACCCAGAAATGAGAATGGGATGGGAGATGCACTTGCGAGGATTGCATCAGCCATCAGAATAGATATCTATTGATCAATTCCAGTAAATATCCTTATAATACCGAGTATAGAAAGAAAGAGGAAGACATTGAAGTATATATGAATTTGAATCTAGGGTCATCTTATATGGAAACTATCATAAATTATCTGTGATATGGAAAATTTCCAAGGCTAAAGCTGAACGTAGAACGATACGATACCGAGCAGATAAATTTATTATTTGTGCAGAGGTATTGTATAAAAGTGGATTTGTTATTCCCCTCTTGAAAAGTCTATATCCGACCGAGGTTCAATACATGCTCAGATACATATATGAAGGTTCTTACACAAGTCACATTAGGGGATGATCCTTGGCCAAGAGGACCATCACTCAAGGTTATTATTGTGGAACCTTTCCAAGGATACGGTTGACTTTGTTTATAAGTGTGACAATTAACAACGCTTTGCTAACATACCACTTAACCCCATTAACCGTCACTACACCAAATCTTCCCATTTGTCAAGGTCATTGACCTTGACAAATCCAACTTGTCAAGGTCAATGACCGTGACATTTCGAGGCGAGACAACTTTTTTTGTCACGGCCGTGTCACGGTCATTGACCTTGACACAAAACTCGCGTTTTGTGTCACGATCGTGTCGCGGTCAATGACCGTGACACGTTTGTCACAGTTATAAACCGTGATAAAGCCGTGACCCTTTTTTAAAAAATTGTCACGGTCATTGACCGTGACAATTCTGGGCAGAATTTAAAAAAAATCTGCTGGGCAGTATGGCCACTGCCACTGCCCAGCAGTATATTTGTACCTGTTATAGCAACGTTGTACCTGTTCCAAACATCATATATCCGAACAAACTAAAGATAATGCAAATATATATTCAAATAAGAAACTATTTAAAAAGAAACAACATCACCATCATTTTATCTCAAATCTACAAACTATTTGCATGGAAAAGAGATTTTGTACCACGACGCTCGGGAACACCTCCTTATCCTTCCCTTCTCGTCCGAATAGCCACATAAGTATAGAGCATATGTGGCCTACCCTTAGGGCCACTCCCTGTCCCCTGAATTGAAATAAAGTAAAATTAGTATCCGCCCCTCAAATATAGATAAATCCAAATCGTAATTGAAATCGAAATCGAAATTGACATATAAATATAAATACATTACCTGTAGTGTCACTCAAACAGCTAACTGGAGCTCATATGGCACCTCCTTCCAACTAATGTACCCCGGGCAATCGTGTCAATTATAATTCTCTTCATATCTAAACACTAAGAAATACCATAATCCTATGGAGTTATGAGTTGCAAATTCCTTCCAACCGTTGTGTAGCCAAAAATCAGCAGTTGAAGTTGTCAATTCCACCTTTCAATGGTCTCCCATGTTTTGCTAGAAGTTCCAAGTGGTGGGGTGGAATTGATAACTTCAACTGATGATGTTTGTCTACATAACGGTTGGGAGGAATTTGCAGAGCATCGCTCCATAGGATTATGGCATTTCTTAGTGTTCGGATAGACGAAGAGATTCAGTCTCCTCTCCACAAATAGGACAACCCACATAACTATGTACTAATCACCTATTAAAGGTAAGAAGCGTATATTCATGGATTAGTATAAACAAAACTTAGATGTAGTTGGAATATTTATGTATTAATCTCCTCTCCACACACGCACACTACACAAGAGTGAAAATGATAAAGTGCAGATCAAGTAAAAGCATTAAAAATGGATGTTTCGGTACAAATTGAAATATTTATTACAAATTGAAAAATTATTTCAAATTCGGGTTATCATAAAAAATGGATTGACATTCGGTAGGAGCAGCCAAGTCATCCACACTACTATTTAGACGCCTTGGCGCGTGTTGGACAATTGACCACGGCTCGTTGTTGATATACTCCGAGTAAAAAAATTGCTTAACCTTTTGAAATGCACAAACAAACGGCTCATCGCTCATGTGGTCGTTGCTCTTCAACTTGGACAAGTCAACCATGATCAAATTGGTGACCGGATCAACTTTACATGCATTTTTATCCTCAACTCTTACCCTTTCACAGTAAAATACAACCTCTTTGAAGCTTATATAATCCAATTCAAATATATTTTGGATTACACCATAGTAAGTCATTTCAGCTTCAACGAGGTTTTAATCTTTTGCGCTCGCTCGAAAGAAAGTAAGAGCCTTGTATGAAATTCCTGAGTTCTGTGCATTTGTACTTTCCTTGTACACTTTAGCGCCGAAAATGTAACCGTTCAATCGATACTTTTTGTACTCTTGTGCCACGAACAAGGGTCCAGTGGCTAGACGAGCAAGCCATGATGTCGCATCACCCATCTTTAGGAGCTGAGAATATAGATAAATTAATTATATTAGTGGTAAAATTTGAGTGTAATGTAACGTTATATAACGACTGTTTTCATTATAATTACCTCTTGTGTCAACCATAGCCTAAATTCGCTGTCTGATTGTACCATTATTTTTCGTCTTTTATTGTTCTCACAGGCTTCATATTTACTGCATATTACAAAATTAATCATGTATAAAATAATCTAACATAATGTTAAACATTATAATATTCGAAACTTACTTTTTCCATTCTTCGACATCTTCATGTGTGTCAAATAGATAACGAGCTACTTGTTCATGTTGCAAACTCGTTAATTTCACTCGTTTTCCCATCACATTACCACCATCATCGAGGAATTCATCAGTGTCATCAACGCTGGTCGAGTCAGGCATATATTCCCGAGTATATATTGATGAATCCACGTGATGTATTCCTCTGCAATTGATCCTGCAATATATCGCGTATTCTTGACGTAATCTTTAAAAACTTTCATCAATCTTTCAAATGGATACATCCACCGATATCTAACTGGACCACAAAGAAGTGCCTCGTCGCATAGGTGTACCAACAAGTGAACACTTATGTCAAAGAATGCTGGGGGAAAATACTTCTCCAATACACAAATCGCTTCGTTCACAGCCAATTTTGCGGCCACTATGTGTTCTCGATTCACTACCTTCTCACACAAGAGGGAGAAGGTAATACTAATTTGAATAATAGCCCTACGAAAATCCTTGTTCTTGGAGAAACAGTGCTTAAACAATAGAGTAACCAATTGCATGATCACATGCCAATCGTGGGACTTACACTTATGTAAATCATGAGTAACATAATTCACAATCCTTTGCAAGTTGGACGAAAAAGTAGATGGGCCCTTCAAATTATATATTGTGTCTAGAAGCACCTTCCTTTCCTCACTCGTCAAAGTAAACGCACCAGGGGGAATTATTGTCCTTCCCCTACTATCTTCTTTCAACCATAGTTGTGGTTTAAGTTTTAACGTTTTAAGGTCTTTTCGTGCATTTTCTCCATCCTTCGTATGACTCCCCCCAAGGCAAGTACCCACAATATGTTCAACGAAGTTCTTCTCTGCATGCATCACATCCAATACATGGCGCACCGGGTTTTTCGTCCAATAAGGCAAGTCAAATAAAATTAACCTCCGAGACCATGCCTTTCTTATCTCAGTTTCATTCCCAGTTGAGGTCTTCTTATGCTTGACATTCTTAAATTTGGGATTCTTACCTGGCATATTTGGGCCACATTCAGAAGATTTACTTTCAATTTCTGAACCCGAAAGTTGTCTCGGCGGTAGCCTATGTTCAACTCCGCCCAATAAAAAATTAGAACCTTTCTCAAATCTGAAACTATGAGCTGGGGGTAAAAACCTCCTGTGGCAATGGTATAAATTTTTTAAGCTAGAGGATAGACGAAGAGATTCAGTCTCCTCTCCACAAATAGGACACCCCAAATAACCATGTACTACACATCCGGATAATGTCCCATAAGCTGGAAAATCATGAATTGCCCACATCAACATAGTTTTTAGCGTAAACTCTTCTTTTCTAAAAGAGTCAAATGATTGCACACCCTCTTCCCACAACTCATTTAATTCTTCTACCAAAGGAGCCAGGTAGATATCAATGTCATCACTTGGTGACTTTGGCCCAGGTATCAATAAAGCCATCATCGAAAATTCAGGTCTCATACACTGTGATGGAGGGAGGTTGAGTGGGGCTAGGATCACTGGCCATACACTCTCATTGGTGCTTAGATTTCCAAATGGATTGAAACCATCTGTTGATATAGCCAAACAAATGTTACTTTGTTCTCGAGCAAAATCGGGATACTCAAAATTCATCCTCCGCCATACAGTAGAATCAATAGGATGACGCATGATATTACCCCCTACTTCTGCCCTAGCATGCCAAGTCATTGCCTCTGCAATCCATGGTACTGTGAAAAATCGCTTTAATCTAGGCCCAACGGGAAAATATTTCAATACTTTTTGAGGCACTTTTGAGCTTGTGCCTTCCTTACTAGTAGATTGGACATATCTAGGTTCATCGCATACCGGACAACGATCGAGATTTTCATACTCCTTTCGGTATAGTATGCAGTCATACACACAAGCATGAATCGATTTATACTTCATTCCCAAACCTTTCAAACTGTTCTTCATAACAGGATAGCTATTTGGAAGTGTATTCACCTTGGGTAATAAGCCCTTCACCCATTTCAGAATTCCCGTTACGCTATTGCCAGACAAACCGTACTGCGTTCTCAAACTGTGCAAACCAACCATGGCATGTAAAGTTGTTTGATCTTTCTCACAGCCAGAGATTAACGGTTGGGTCGCCTTAAATTTTAAACTTTGGTAGTCATCGTCAAGTTTTATCGTGTTATCTTCACGAGCACTTGAATCTTATACATCATCAGTAACCTCATTCTCCTCAGCTTCATAAACTCTGTATGCATCATCAACTAAATACTCTAACATATTATGATCTACGTCATCCCCTTCTACATCTATTCTACTTGTTGAAGGTTGTTGTGAAGGTTGGTCGGGGACAAAAGGAACTTTCAATTCACCGTGAAAACTCCAAAATCGATAACTATCTTGCATACCCGATCTTAACAAATGTAGTTCAACTGTTTTCCACTCAAACACCTTACCATTCTTACACCTAGCACATGGACACGGAAACTCTTCATCATTACGACATCTCTTTGCATATTTCACAAATTCGTTAGCACCTCTGCGAAACACATCCCCCATTCTATTAGTCTCACCCATCCACTCTTTGTATTTCGGATATCCCATCACAGTTACCACAACTAAACACCTATTAAAGGTAAACAAAACTTAGATTTATAGTATGTTTTATTTAATTATCCCATCATTTAATTATCCTATTAAAGGGTAAGTGGTCATATCCCATTCAAGAATGCATTTTTCTGTAATATACTTAACAGCTCATGCACATTGTTATGATTTGAAAAAAATTCGACAGCATATCCCCTTAGTTCTCCAAGTACACGACGTAGATTGGCAGGTGTGAGTGTTATTTCAATTGGTCAATTGAAATAACAGTCACACTTGTCAATCTAGTATGTACCCATAGAACATTAAGATACGACTGCAGAACTTCCTCCAAAAGTAACAACTTTAAGCCAATAAGAATATTATACAGAAATTATACAGTCTCAAACTGTCCAAATGGGACAATTCGAGAGATCTCATTACAGGGGTAATGACTCTCGAATGGGTCTAAGGGCTATTGAATGCGTACGCATAAGAACTAGAATGCTAGTATCTATGCGCACTATATTTAATTTCAAGTATGTTTCATATAATGGGTTAATTCAAATACAAAAATAAATTCATGGGTTAATTCAAATACAAAAATAAATTCATGGGTTAATTCAAATACAAAAATAAATTCATGGGTTAATTCAAATACAAAAATAAATTCATGTATTGACCACATACGCACACACACACACACTATCTAAGCTGTTCTATAGGAATAAAAACAACATTTTTAAAATATGAAGGGCTCACCAATTTGATCAAAATTTTCAACAACATAGACTAATTGATCTTTATTATAAGACAATTACTACAAATTTACGCGCATCGCCCGAATTCAAAAATTAATTTAATGACTAAAGTAATACTTTTTTTAACTTTAGTTATTCACCACAAATCTTAAAAAATATTTTATTTTTCATGCTTTTTAAACTTCGGATGCTTTTAGCAACTTCGGATAACAATTACTACAAATTTACATTTTTGGATATTATTTACATTTACATTTTTGGATATTATTTTTGGAAATTTATAGAAAATTAGTTATTTATTTACATTTTTAACCCCCTACCTCACCCTTCCCCACCCCCACACATGCACACACACGCACATATATACACATACACACATATATATACACACAAACATATATATAAATGGAAGAGAGAGAGAGAGAGAGAGAGAGAGAGAGAGAAAATTAAACCTGAAAGTAGAGAGAGAGAGAGAGCAGCGTCGAGAGAGAGAGAGAGGGAGGGAACGGCGCGGGAGGGAAAAAAGAAAGGGGAAAGAGTTTTTGCTGTTAACATTGTCACGGTCGTGTCAAGGTCATTGATCATGACAATTATTTAAAGAATTGTCACGGTCATTGACCATGACAAGTCCGTGACAAGTAAATTTATCACGGTCTTGTCACGGTCAATGACCTTGACAAGGCTGGCCGGCTGAAAGGTGACAATTTGGCCATTTTGGTGTAGTGCATTTTCCCTAATATCGACCCCTTCGCCTTATATAATGTACGGGACTGACTTGGTCATCCCCTTACTCAGAGCGAAGGGGAACTTTCATTTTTTGATTACTGTGGTAGATTATTTTTCCATGTGGGTAGAGGCCGAGTTTATGATTACTGTAAGTGCAAAGAATATCAAAAAGATGGAATGTAAAGATCACACAGAATAACGATATACGTGGTTTAACAATTTGCCTATGTCAATGTAGAGGTAACTGTATATATTTAGTGTCTCTCAAGATCTCGAGTTACATCCCTTTACCTCGGGTTAGGGTGTACAATTTATAGGTGTATTAAAGTAGAGGTTGAGTCGTATAAGGAACACATTGGATATATCAAGGAGTACCTGAATATCTCCTCCGAGATTATTGATAACTTATCTGACTATATATATAAGTGTTTTAGTATATTTGAAATACTCATGTGAAAATTAAATCATGATTTGGGCCTGGTAGAATTTTAATAGATCTAAGTTGTTCGGCTAGTCTCATGGACTATGTTAAATGTGTCCCCATAATTTCCACTAAAATCATTGGGCTGATAGTTGGGGCCTACAGATTTTAAACAATTCTAAGGCCCAAGGCTTGGAATATTACCCAAAACTGGCATGACATGTTTGTAATTGACAAGGGATGAAGATGGGTACACATGTCCTTAGGAGAAAATGAGATGTTGAGATCTTCCTGGTGAAGTGAGACTCATCATTTGGGATATTTGCAACTCGTTCGTGTGCAACTCAACTGTCAGTTCACTGATTTTGGTCATCTTTGCGCAGTATTTATCTCTCAGCTTCCCCTCATGTTCTCTTCTTCAAATTCAGAGTTCTACTTCTTCAGCACTTTCTTAGAGTTTTGCCAATACTTATAAGTTCTAGTCTTCACTTTTTTAGTTCTTCTTCTTCTTCGAGCTAGCTTATAACTGTAGCTAGGGTTTCCCTTTATATATTGCATTAATGGTAAGTATTGATAGCAAGCCCATTTATGAGTTCATATCATGCTATAATATTCCTAACTGGGTAGATATTGAGTGCGTTCCAATTCCTCAAAATCTCTGCACTATAGATGGCAGTCACTAGATTCATAATTCGTTAATTTCTCAAGGGTTTGACATTTCCCCCCAATCCTCTATTTTTGAGATTTTTTAAATATTTTGACGTTTGTCCCTGCTTAGTGTACTTTATATGTTTGGAAAATTGTAAATGGAGTACACAGTATAAATGAATTGTATATGACTAAATTAGGGCTCATAGAAATCTGTTATTGTTATGCCTTCTTGCACACAAAAGATGGAATCTTATATTTGAAGGCGACGAGGTCTGACAGGGTCCTTGTGGTGAATTTACCTCATTCTCACAAGGATTACTGGAATCATGGTTTCATTTCTAGGAACTGGTAATATCCTCCCCAGCCTGAGGCCATAAGGTACATGGGACCTCAGATCCCTACCTTTAGGGAGGAACACATAATTTGATGATACTTCCCCTTTATTAGTTCTTCGCTTGCTCACTTCTCTAAACTGCTTTGTCTGATTTCACCTCTATTTTTTCTTATTTTACAACTAAGGTGAAAAACTAAGAACCTGTCCTTTGCGAGATAAAGGTTGTTAACCTATTGAAGGCTTGGACGGTTAGGGAAAGTCTCTTTAACGGCAAACATCCAAGTTCGGAGGCTTACTTGCTTGAATATAAGAATACAACCACCAGCTTTATTGCCCAGTCAATGTACAAAATCCCCTATTTGGAGCTTCTAGAGGAGGAGGTTGGTGGTCCTTCTGAACCTATTCATCTAGAAGAAAAGTAGGAAAAGGAATGAGAGGAAGAAGAATGTGAAGAGAAGGGATCAGAGGAGGATAGTGAGGAAGGTAGCGAGGAGGAAAGTAGTGAGGAAGAAGAAGAAGGAATGGCCCCACTGAGGAGAAGGTGTCTAATCCTCCCGAATGATGATGATGATTTGTTTTTTGATCAAATGAAGTATCTAAAAGGGAAAGAAGGAGACTCCCCCATGGCTGGTGGTTCCAAGCTAGGGGCTAGGGAGAGCGATGTAGAGAAAAAGAGGAGAGAATAAGATAAAAGAAAAGGGGGAGAGAGAGAGAGAAAGAGAGAGGAAAAAAATAAGAGGGAACGGTCCCTAAAGGCCCTTATCATGCCTTCTCTCACCATTGTTATTGAGGGGATAAGTGTTGCTGACACTCCCCACCTTGCCCCTAAATTTGTTAGTTGGGATTGTGCTCACCGCTGATCGTGAGAAGTCAATGAAGATGGGGTCTGACCAGTTGGCCCTCAAGTCCAATCAAGGGCTTACATTGGTAAATCCCCTTCTCTCTATACTTCTCTAATTCTTTCTCCAAATTCCTATAAATTGATTTGTGTTTCTCTTTATCTTGCAGAGTGTTTCTGATTTCACCACGTTTCTTTGTGGTTAGCCCGATCAGTCGAGGAAGACTACCAAGCTAGAAAAGGCCCTAAATAACTCTAATAAGGATATAGCCAATATGAAGGCTTCCTTTGAGCATGAGAAGCAGAAGGCCCTAGATACCCTTAAGGAATAGTTGTCAAAGGAGTTGTCTGATCTCTAGGCCGCATACGGCCCGGTGGTTACTGATAAGTTAAAGGTTGTTGAGGCCAATAAAGGGCTAATCGCTAAGGTTGAGAAACTGGAGGGTGAGGCTGCATCTGTCTGGGATAGTGGGTACAACGAAGGTTGGGAGGCAGCATATGACGATGTCGAATGCTAGATAGCCTATGTTAGGTAAATGGGTTTTAAGAAAGGCTGGGACCAGGCTTTGGTCACAGCTAGAGTTCCTGCGAATTCCTTCATATTCACCCAGCATATGTTAGGCCCAAATCCCATGGATGTTGAGGATCCTCCAGTCGATAATCCTACTATTCGAGCTGAAATAGAGTTCATTGATCCAGCTACTGGAGATCTTCTTATTGATCAATTTGCAAATGACCTTCGAGCGATCGTGGTTGCTAGTGACCACGCTTCCACAACTATTGATAAGGAGAAGGGGCTAAAAAATTCTGATCAAGTATAGACTTCTGTAGTTTGTTACGGATTATGCTTTTTTATTTTATTAGTGTTGTGTATGTAATATTACCAAACCTATACTAGCATATTCCTTAATTTTAATGAAAACAAGACTTTCCTTCCTTACTGCCTTTGTCTTGTTATTGATTCTTGCCAAATCTATTGCTTGTTTTATTGATTGTAGCCTATTGACTTAGATGGGTATATTCTTCATGATTCTAGATTAAGGTAGATCCTAGGATCAAACATAAGTGTCAAGGATCGTAGAGCTTTTATAAAAATCTATAAATCATTAAAGACAAGGACCCAATAGTATAAGGATCAAGCTGAGCTGGTTGTCAGGTTAAAAGATAGAGCTGAGGAGATGGAGGAGATCAGAGCTTTAGTTCAGGAAGAATTAGATGCATTGAAAGCTAAGCTCTTAGATGCCTCCGAAGTAAATAAAGTGGGGGAGTTTATTCAAAAGGAAAATGATGAACTGAAAAGGGAAATCGCTCAGTTGAGGGATAATGTTCCATCGGGATCTTCCCTGGTACTTTGAGGGTCTTCTTCATCGTTAATTGAAACCGTTCAAGTTGTTAACCAAGCTCTATAAAGGGAGGTTTTTGAGCTTAAATGTGATGTTGAACGAGATAATGTGATCATTTTTTGTCCTTAAAGAGATGGAATAAGGCTGAGGCACCTATTACGAAGGGGTCTTTGGTAGGTCCAAACTGATGGTCATGACCAAGGTTGGACTTATGCCCTAGAAAAACTGAAGGAAGTAGAGGACCTTACTTTTTCATGGGAGTAGTTTAGCGCCCTTAGGGTATTAAAAATTCCTAAGGAGTCAAATATATGGTATAAATACTAGATCGACTTCCCGGCCTTATCCCCATAATCCCTTTTTTAATAGATGATCGGTGGATCCCAATAGATGTTATTCCCATCCTCGACAATCGTAGATCCTAATATATGTTATTCCTATCTTGGGCCATCGAATGCCAATAGATGATGGTCAGAGATCGTACATTGTAGACTACCTTGCTCACCATCTGGGGCCATTGTAGATCTTTTGTGTACCTTGGTTTTTGTGTTAATGTGTTTTAGTCAATGAGAAAGCGCTATTTCAATGTTTTGAGATCATGATGACTAAACATGTGTTATCGATTTACTAATCATCATATTTATTGAGCAAATAGTATTGATTGACCTCTTTGAGTTTTTTGGGTCTTATCATTTTGAGCTTCTTAGGTGACTAAATGCGATCAAAGGATAATGTTAGCCACACGTTTTCGTGTTTGAGCATTCTCTGAGTCTAACATGCGTTAGCAATGTCATTCCATCTACTTTAACTATTAGGTCGTGTCGTCACACACCCTTAGGCCTAAGTAGGATGATGATGAGACTGCACCTGGTTACTGGTCCATCCATCCGAGCAGGTTTTTTGCAATCAACACAGTTAGCGACCAACCTAAGTTGGCTTTTCTGATTAAGGATCCCCTATAGGGTTTTTGTTATTATTGGGGAAACTCATTAGCTCTTTCATGTTTGCGATAAGTATCTGAGGAACGTAGTAATTTGAAATGTCAATATTGACTTGTTATAACTACTACAAACCCTGGTCGTCATGTGGAGTTTCCTGATTGAAAACAAGTTAAACAACTTGCCATAATCCTGGGAGTTTAATCATGCACGAAGAAGTAATCGTTTGGAAAAGGTGTGCATTAATGAGATGTAACCAAAAAGAGTTAAGTAGTTAATTCAAAATATGAAAGTGAAAGGTCCAACTGGCCTTTATTTATTAAATATTGTTTGACGAGCAACATAACTTTGAAGATTAAAATTTTCCTAAACTAAATGTACTAATAAAAAGTGTTCCATGCTCTCGTTATCTACCTGCCCTCCAACGTTTCCGAGTGATAGTGTCCTTTAAAGGTCGTCTCTAATTACCTTGAAGGGTCCTTTCCAGTTTGGTCCTAGTTTACCATCTAGTCGTTTCACTGAACTGTTGAGGACTTTTCATAGAACATAATCTCGTATTAAAAACTTCATCAAATTTACTTTCTTGGTGTATTTCCTGGACAATTCCTATTTTTAAGAAGCCAACTTGATCATGGCCTACTCTCTTCGCTCATTTTCTAAGTCAAGTTCAATGTGTAATGCATCATCATTAAGGCCTTGGTCGACGAGGACGGTTCTCATGGTGGGGAGTCCTGCTTCTAAGGGAATGATAGATTTCATCCCACAAACGAGTGCGAATGGCGTTTCCCCAGTTGGTCACCTAAAAGTGGTGCAATAAGCCCATAGAACATGAGAGAGATCATCTACCCAAGCACCCTTGGCTCTTTTTAACTGTTTTCTTAGTCTGTCAAGATTGGTTTTTTAGAAGCCTTCGCCTATCCATTTCATTAGGGGTACGCCACAGAACTGAAATGGTGTCTGATGCCATATTCATCATAAAAATCTTAAAAGAAACCATTCTCAAATTGTGTGTTATTATCAGTGATAGTGTTCCTTGGTACCCCAAAGAGTGTTATGATGTTTCTCCAGATGAACCTGGTTATATTTGAGTCTTGAATGTTTGCCAGTGGTTCTGCCTCTACCCATTTGGTGAAGTAATCTGCACCCACAAGCAGGTACTTTCGATTTATAGATGTGGTAGGTAATGGTCCCACTATGTCCTACCCCCACTACATGAATGTCCATGGGCTTGTCAATGATTTTAGGTCGCTGACAGGCTGGTGGATCAGAGGAGAATGCTTTTGACATTTCTCACACTTGTGAACACAAGTGCCTGCATCATTATGCATATGAGGCCACCAGTAGCCATATTTAATTGATCAGAAGGCCAAAGATAATCTCCCTCCTACGTGACTCCCACAGATACCCTCATAGAGTTCTCCAAGTACTTTCCTAGTGTCGTGTGAGTGGTCGCACTAGAGATAAGGGCTTGTAAAAGACTTTTTATAGATCGTTCCTTCCATATAGAGATAAAATCGAGCGTCCTTGACCTTTATTTGATGGGATGACCTCTTGTCATTAGGCGGTGTGTTACTCGTTAGATAATTTATGACGAGATCCATCCAACTAGGACCTTTGCTATGAGGAGGACCTACTCGGCTATGACTGTCTGGTAAATACTTGGTTACATGAGGAACTCTATCTAAATAGTTCTTCTTAGGTCCATGAGTCCTCTTACCACTATAAGGTAGGATGCCATTCTGTCATCCTTGGCGTTAAAGTCCCCACTCGCTTGTTTATAGACTAGTTTATAGTCGCCGAATATGTGGAGGCATTTTGCCCCTGGTAATTGGGCTTTTTTGTAAGCCAGCGATCAGTGCTTCATACTCAAATTTGTTGTTAGATGCCTCAAATCCCAATATGATTACTCACTCCATCACAGTGTCTTCTGGGGTGACTAGAATAATACATACTCCTTTCCCCTTAGAATTGGAGGCTCCATCAACGTATAGGGTCCAGTCCATATAATGTACTACCTAAATTGCTGGTTTTTTAGTTCCAAGTAGGTCTATCGTCCGATCCCCTATAAATTTAGCAATAAGGTCTACTAATATTTTCCCCTTATTCACCGTTCTTGGATGGAAGTGGATATCAAATCTCCCAAGATCTTTCGACCACTTTGAGAGCCGTCCGGAAAGGTTGGATTTCTGGAGAATAACTTTGAGGGGGTAGGAAGTGATCATTGTTATAGTATGTGCCTCAAAGTAATGCTTCAGTTTTCTTGAGGCGACTACCATCATGTAAGTGAGTTTCTCTAGAGGAAGGTACCGATGTTCTACGTCAAGAATTGTCTTGCTTGCATAATAAACTAGACGTTGGCTTCCTTCCTTTTCATATACTAGGGCAGAGAGCTTACAGCATGGTCTGATACTGTAAGAAAAAGGTATAATGTGTCTCCATTATTTAGAATTACTAGTAGGGGTGGATTACTAAGGTAGGATTTCATTTCTTCGAGATCTTGTGAGCAATCATCGTTCCATACGAGGCCTTTGTCCTTCTTCAGGTCGAAAGCATTCTGAAGACTTGGAGATGAAATGATTGAGGACTACGATCATGTCGATCAGCTTTTGAACATCTCTCAGTATCTGAGGACTCTGGATTCTAATGATAGCATCGATTTGATCTGGGTTGACCTCAATCCCCCTTTTACTAATTGCATAGCCCAATAACTTTCCTAACTAGATAGTGAATCTCGCGATAAGCTTTATCCTATATTTCTTGAGGATCCCAAAGGTTTTGTCTAGGTCAGTGAGCTGGTCACCTTTGTTCTTGAGTTTTACTAGCATATCATTGATGTAGACCACTATTGTTTCTCCCATCTGTTTCTTGAACATCTTAGTGACCAATATTTAATAAGTTGTCCCTACATTTTTTAAGACTAATAGAATAACCTTGTATCAATATTACCCAATGGGGGTTATAAAGGAGGTTTTATCCTGGTCGGGTCTAAATAAAGGAATCTAATGGTAGCTAGAGTAGGCCTCTAAGAAGCTCATCCTTTCATGCGTCGTTGTGGCATCAACCATCTGATCTATTTTGGGAAGAGGGAAGATGTATTTGGGGCATGCCTTGTTAAGGTTTGTGAAATCTCTACAAACCCACCAATTATCTTCTCTAGTGTCATCTCAATTCTATAACCTCCCTCCTTGTGCTATGCGAATATCAACGCATTATTTCTCTTGGTTGGGTCGTCGCCCATCTTTTTGGGATACTTGATGAATGACTCGTCCTTCTTCTTGCTCATGATTTTGTAAATGGGTTCCTTGAAGACTGTTTTAACATCCTGGAAAGCCTTAGAGTGGTCAATCTTATTCCCATTCTTAACCCTATTTTTGTTTCCCTTCTGAGTATCACTCTACTCTGTCCCCTTATTTACATTTGCTCGACCATTGTCCCCTCCATTAGAGTGAACCACATCTTTAACCGTGCGTATTTCATAGTACGGTCTATAAGATCGTCAATGCTTCTTGCTTCTTTCTTAGTGAGGGACTGGTATAGCAAAGAGGTGGTCGGCAGAACAAATTTTAAAGGATGCTATGGAAACTTGATCCGTGTAGTTCCCGATCTCGTTAAAAACTTCCCAATACCTTTTGGTGTAATAC
The DNA here is from genome assembly GCA_949130495.1 of Sambucus nigra. Taxonomy (NCBI): domain Eukaryota; kingdom Viridiplantae; phylum Streptophyta; class Magnoliopsida; order Dipsacales; family Adoxaceae; genus Sambucus; species Sambucus nigra. Next base: position 554,234,230 of record OX422209.1, read on the forward strand.
TGAAGGTTCTCTTGCAGCTTCTTCTTCATCGTAAGTAGGACATTTATCTGCTTGGGATGGGAGTTGATGATTATGAAACGAGTAGTGAAGGCTTCTGCCAGAGCTACGAAGTTTCTAATGGACCTGTGAGGCATCCTCTCAAACTAATTCTACACTACATCATGTTGGCTAGAAGGGAAAATTCATCACATTAGTGCATCATTGTGGCTCCATAAGCTCATTCATTATTTATATTGCTGAACATGGTCTATGGGGTCTGTCTTTTCGTCATAAATTTTGAACCTGGGGATAGTAAACTTCTTTGGGAGCTCCTTTTCTTTGATCGTCCTTGAAAAAGAGGACTTAATTTGAGAATTGAGAGTCCTTTTGGCTAGCTCTCTAGTAGATCTGGCTCCACATGAGCTGGATATTGGTCCATCTCCCTCAGAATAAGAATCTGAATGTCTTCATTCTGTCGATCATAGGTCCCGTGGTGCCTCCCTGGCTGGCTACGCTCTGATCGACCATGACCTATTATGTCACATTCCATTCTTTCCTAGTCACGCCTGAAGCTCCTCCTTCGACTTTGAGTATTACTCGCATGAGGACTAAGAGTCCTATCTCGACGCTTCCAGACTTCCCTTTGGAGGTCTCTCTCCACTCTTTCTAGTCTCCTTTAGAGACAAGCATTCTTTTCTACCTGGAAGTGTGTAGCGTCCTCTTATTCGTGAATCCTGGATTCGTAAGTGTTGACCAACTTGGATATATGCGTAGACCTAGGTGGTCCTTGGATTTCCATGTAAGGTTACATATCCTGATGGAACCTGGGATTTGTATGCTGGCGAATCTCAAACCTGACCCAGGATAGACTGGATCTTCTTGAATATCTCCAGTTTGGGGAATGTTATCGTTGTGGTGAGACATCATGGGCTTTCTATTTATGAAGATTTTTACAGGAATAAAAATTGTTTCCACAGGCGACGCCACTTATTAGTGAAGAAAATGTCACAATAATGAATTCTACGAAACAATCACAAAGATAGAATGTAAAGATCACACGCAACAACGATATATATGGTTTGACAATTTGCCTACATCCATGAAGAGGTTACTGTTTATATTAAGTGTCACTCAATATCTTAGGTTACATCCCTTTACCCTAGGTCAGGGTGTATAATTTATAGGTGTATTAAAGGAGAGGTGGAGTCGTACAAGGAACAAATTGGATATATAAAGGAGTACCTGAATATCTCATTTGAGATTATTGGTAACTGATTTAACTATATTCGTAAGTGTTTTAGTATGTTTGAAATACTCATGTGTGAATTAAATCATGATTTGGGTTAGGCAGTGTTCTAATGGATCCAAGATGGTCCGTTACTCTCAGGGGCTATATTAAATGGGTCCCTACAATTACCATCCCAGAAGAAAAGTGCTTCAACTTTATTTAAAGGAATATTATTTTTGCCAATATGGGCTCCTTGATTCGTCCCAAATCATAGCATTCATTACCCTCGAACTTAAGCATTTTAGCCCCCTCGGGTACTTTAATGTCTATAATTATGCTCGTTAGTCAGACAACCTCCGTTTTATATGCTAACATGTTATTTGAGGTATAATTGAGCTTTTATAGGTATTAAAGTGCGTAGTATAAACTTTGGGCATGTTACGATAAAGTTTCGTCGCGATTCGCACGTTAAGGGGTATTTTCATAATTTCACACTTCGGGATTTTTGTTCAAAGTATTCATGTAAGTTGTAGCCCTCGGGTCAAGATTTGCGTGGGCATAAATGATGCTCAAATCGGATTCTGAATGAAGGAAACACGAACCTCTAATCGGAAAAGAATTATAAGAAAAATAACAACTTCATAAATTCCTTCCATGTCCCTTTTCTCTTTTATTAACAATTTCATAAATTCCCTCCATGTCCCTAACTCGTTTTTTGCAGCAAACTCATTTCAGATATGGCAATTTGGCCCTGGGCTTGGGTTTTTCTCGGGTTTTGGGTTCATCCCAAATTGAGGATTTTCGTCCAAAACCAGAGCTTGAATATTAACCACACGCGCATTTGGGTCTTGTGTGCTTTATCAAAATGGGTTTTGATTTGGTGGTTTCCACCATTGTTGGGTTTTGGAGCTTGTTGGTATTTTCGCAAATGGGTCTTTTTCTTAGAGCTTTCGGTGGTAATTCTTGGCTTTTCATTGGTGGCTCTCAGCTTATACATGAAGATGGTAGGTCCTATTTCGACTTGGTGGTTTCTGCGATGTTGGGTGATGCTGGTCATGGAAGCAAGTGGGTCTTGGTGGGTGCTGCAAGTTTGCGATATGATGAGTTGGGCAAATCTGCCAGCACTACCGGTTGACATTACCCCTGCCGCTGGTCGACCGGTTCCCTGTTCCAATTCAAGAGTTTTTCCAGTTGTTTCCTTCTCTTCCCTTTTATTTCTTTTTCTATTTTCTTTTCTTTCTTAATTTAGGAAACTTATCCCCCTTTCATTTCTTTTTCCTTTTCTTTTATTTCTTTTATGTAACTTAGTATAAATACCGACCTTTGTTTATTTTTGTTGAGAGCTCATAATATCTAGTTTTAGTTTCATTTTCCCTTCTCTCTTAGTTTAGTTAGGGTTTGTGCCATTTTTTGGGGATTTATGTGGAGAACACCCCTCTCCTCCATTTTCTTGGTGGTTTCACACCCATTAATGTAAGCAGGCACTATTTATTGTCCTTTTTGCCTACTTTAAGCTTTGTGCCTTAGATTTGCATGTTTTCCATTTATTTCCAAGTCTAGTTTAAATTGGTAGTGTGCTTTAATTAATTAGTTAGTTTAATTAATATTGCTAATGATGTGTAACGGCTAATTTAGATTAGGTTGTGTCGGATTGATCTCATTTAGGGTTTATGGGTTGCTTTGCTTTGGTGATGGTTTATCACGGGTTTATTTCGAGTGGGTTATCCTAGTTATTACGCCTAGGAGATTTAACGGGGTATATCATGTATGTTCCGTATTTACGACCTTACGTGCGTAATTTTCGGGGTATTTGTTGATGCCAAAATCTTATTAGACTTTTATGTGAATTTAGGGGTGTGACACCTCTTGATTTAATTAACTATCGAAACGAGACACAATCTTAATAACTTGTGAGCCCATATAACCATTTATACCAATTAACTCGAGGTGAGGTATATCCGACGCAACCTATAGTTTTTATTTGCTTTGTTAATCATAGTTTAATTTATCCACGCCTAGATTAATCTTTCCCTTTTGTTAACTTTTTTTAGTTAATAAATTACTTTTTACACTTTTATTCAAGAAATATTAAACCGATTAAATTCTAGCAACTCGTCTATGTGGATTTTTGATACCCGGACTGGCCACTATACTCCCTTAAAAGAGAGTAGTCACAGTTTAGGTTTTTGTATAGAGTTGGTGAGCCGAAAATAAAACGACCGGCGCGTAGGTGACTCTCGCGTCGCGGTAAAACCCAACCTATCACTCCTCAACACCTTAATATTCGAACATGAAAAATCGTTCAAGAACAAGTCTTTGGCGACCTACTGTGGAAGGGTTGACATCAAATTGTTCTTTTTTACGTCGTGAAGACAGCAAGAAAATGGGCAGAATGAAGTAACCAACAAGACTATACTAGATGGAATAAAGAAGAAGCTGGAGGATGCCAAAGAAAAATGGGTTGATCTGTTGTACATTATTTGGTGGGATTACAGGACAACAGGAAGAACTCCAATAAGAGATCCTCTAATCATGTTGGTGTATGGGTCAGAAGCCGTCATTCTAATAGGGAGAGGGTTGACTAGCCATATGGTTCAAACTTATAACCCCAAAGTAAATATGGAGGAAAGAAGTCTGGACTTGGATCTTATTGAATAAAGAAGAGAAGATGCGACCATAAGATAGTCAAATTATTAGCATAGAGCAGTTAAGTTCTACAATAAGAGAGTCAATTCTCGGCCTATCGCAGTGGGGGATCTTGTATCGAAAAAGGTAGTCTTGAAAACCAATAAGCTTTATCCTAACTGGAACAGGCCCTACAAAACAACATAAAATGTAATTCCAGGAACATATAAGATAGATAACCTTAAAGAGGAACCATTCTCCAACCCTTGAAATTAAAACTATTTGAATAAATATTAAGAGTAGATAACTCATATATTATAGCTAAAAATTAGTTCATGTTTTGTACTCAAATTTTGTATAAAGAAAAATTGGCAAATGAAGTGTTGTTTCTTATTTTAGAAATTACATTTTGAGAATCAATTTTGAGAATCACGATATAATTAAGTCTCTCTCACGGCGATACGATAATGCGTTTAGAGTCTTGGCTCCAAGGCATCACTTCTTGTAAGCCCTATGAGGTGGGAAGTACGTAATATCATTTGTATATGGTGAAAATTCTTAATATCAGTTTATGGTGAATAATTAAATATCTCTCTGTGAGGTATAATAATGCCTTTGGAGTCTCATCTCTAAACCATCACTCCTTATAAACCTCGTGAGGTAGGAAGCACGTAACATCATTTGTGTATGGTAAAAATTCTAAACATCATTTTATGGTGAATAATTAAATCTCTCACTCAGCGGTACGAGAATGCCTTTAGAGTCTCGATTCCAAGGCAACAATCCTTATAACCCTTGTGAGGTGGGAAGCACGTAACATTATTTGTATATAGTGAAAATTATCAACATCATTTTATGGTGAGTAATTCAACCTTTTCTCGGTGGTACGAGTCTCGATTTCTAGGCATGTATTGGTACATATCACTTCACATCATTTGTGTACGCTGAACTTTCTAAACATCATTTTACATTAAGAATATGACAAAATCTTCCCTCGACGGTACGAGAGTGATTTGAAGTCGTCTTCAAACCACTCTCATCAAGAAATTCGGGGGATAAGTAATTCATGCATTATTATTAATTTTTATGGTGATAGGGATTAAGACTGATGGGAAAAATGTCTTATCCTAATATCCCAAAAGAAACATCACATAACACGCTGAAAGCAACAAGGAAGATACTATATTTGGCAAAAGTAATAAAAAAGATAGTTTTGAAGCCCAACATTCAAATAAAAATGCTTATAACCGTTGCAAGTGTTTACAAAGCCCAAAAGTTAGTAATTCATTTGCAAGTGTTTATAACCGGTGCAAAATAAAAAAAAGCTAATTGAATTTTGTAATGGTTTTAAACACTCGCAAATAAAAAATTTGCAAGTGTTTAGAACACTTGCAAAATTTTCATTTCAAGGTGTTTAAAACTGTTGCAATTTCTTTGTAATGGATATCCATAACGGACATTTGTTCCCGATAAACCGTTACATATAGAATTTGCAAAGATTTTTAGCAAGTGTTGTGAACCGTTGCAAATGCCATTTGCAAGTTTTTAAAACACTTGCAAATTTTCTATTTGGGTGCAGTGACATGGGCTACATATGGGTTACGGATTTATAATCGAATGATATTTTAGTTTTTTGGGTTGGGTAACTAATAACTTAAAATATATTAAAACACAAGATGAGGATTTGTAGTTATAATATGGCCTAGATTTGATTATAATCTTATTTTATATAGACTTATTGCTTACGTTTTTCTTTTAAAATTATCTTTACAAGTCCTTATTTCGATAGTTCCTGTAGACACGAGTTGGTTAGAGGAACATCTCTAGTGACGTCCCATTTCTTGCTCCTAGAATTATAGTAATCGAACAAGTGTAGATCGTTGATTTATTCTACTATTTTATTTTTCAATTAGGTTGCACGTGTATACTTATATTCAGAGTTAGACTTTTGTATGGATACGGTGTATATTCAGAGATAACTTATGTTGTATTGACAATGATTGGTATCAGAGTTAGTATTGTGTTGATTCAGTATTTCATTATCGTTTCATTATTCATTCAGTTTACATTCTTTCTTATGATGAGAATGTTACAAAAAATATTTTATTCCCGTGATTTTTATATTATACCTAATCAATATATTCATGAATTTTCTGGGGTGTCACACTCACATTGGTCTATGTTTGGGCTCCACTACAATTGGACTCATACATAAGCCAGTACATATGTGACACGTTAGAGCATCATACAAAATGTGTTGAAATCACGAGTCAACATAGAAAATCGAGTTTTATTATTAATGTGCTCGGTAAATGTTTTCCATACTATGTCAAATATATGTACTGTTTTTGTTTCTCCCATTTGTATCTGTGTGCTTGCATAGAGGAGTTAAAATATGACAATTATTTGCTTCCAATATCGACTTATATTTAGACATATATTTAATTAATGCATCCTATTTCACCCTCTTAGTCCAAAGTTTAATCATAGACCATCTAAAATCATCCAAATTACCAAAATTACCAATATACGGTACTCCGACTCTAGTGTGCGTGTGTATGTGTGTGTGTGTATCGATGATCGTGTATTATCTTGGTCTTCAATCTCTTAGAATTCTAGATTTTAAAATTTAAATATTGTTAGATTTAGTTGCGTAGAGGAGGGTCTCATAAATTAGGTATAAAATACTGGGGTGGTCTAATTGGGGTAAATCCATCTTAATATATAAGATAATTGAAACCTTTAAATGTTAAAGTTGAGGTGGGTAGAAAGAATAAATGGGTGGGAATAAAACAATCCATTTGTATTATATTGTTGTTTTTTGTGGTGGGGGGATGATGAGGAGAAGGGGAAGGGGAAGGGGAAGGGGAAGAGGAAGAGGAATTGAACCTCAATTTGTTATGTGAGGGCAAGAGCTTTCATCATTAGACTAACTCTAATGATTAATAGAGATTAATTATGTGTATGAGTTAAAGTCATCAAGTTTGTAATATATATTCTTAATGTGTAAGAATTAAGTTTGCATTGAAAATTATATAGTCAAAAGTATTAGGTTTTTTCATTAATTACTTAAGTATTATTATTTTTCTCATAATAAAATTGTATAAAAATTAATGGTGAATATATTCTATATATATAAAGGCTCATTTATTTTAGCACGATATTTTCACATCACTCTATAAGAATTCTTGAAATCGTTTGAAGCATTTTGGTAAAGAAAGAGAATCATCACATTTTAAGAGAGACAATTTTGATCTTATCCTTTCACGAAAAGTCTCTCTCTCTCTCTCTCTCTCTCTCCATTACCATGAATTTATTTCTTTACTTTAACTTATCCCCTCCTCCTTCTCAAATTAAATGACGAAACTTTTAAGTTTGTCCTTTTTTTTCTCACGAGCTCGGTTTTATGAATTTGATAGATGATGGCTTTAGTGACGAATAATTCTATGAGGACATTCTTATGGCTTTAGTGACGAATATTTTTATGAGGACATTCTTTATTGACATCACTTGAATGCCACTCGACATGTCTTAAATGTATTTATTAGTCAAATTGTGTTAATTATAAATACCGCAATAATCCACTAATACATTAAAGACACGTCGAGATACTAATAGGTCACTTGGTATGCCGCATTCAGTCGCCTTGGATTGTAGTATGTATTTATATGATTCAGTGTCCCACCCCCTTCCTCATGCTTTCAGCACCAGAATTGGTTAACACCATCATCATATGTACCACTAAGTTGTACGTTCAAATGACACTGAGTTTCTAGAATACTGTTCCTATTTTCGTCACATCTCTATCACTTTTTATCATTATTAAATTTGTGATCAAGGATATAGATAATTTGTGGCCTTGAAAGTGTTGGCATTGAAATGGGTCCCCGAAAAACTCTTTATGTCTTTGTTGGTTTGAGATGCGCGTGTAACTTGGAAGGAAAGTGGCTATGGTGAAAGTATTATTACACATTCATTGTAATTATGAAATAATTTATCTGGACAATAGAAGTGCTAGAGCGAATGGACGAGCCCTGTTTACAAGATAAATTAAAGAATTTCAGTTATTATATAGAATCAGAAAAGTGACTTCAATACATATCTAAACAGGCAAACCTGAGCTGCTAAGCTGTTAAAAATTATAAGAACACTACAATCATATTCTGTATCTATTGAGGGGAATAATTAATTATTTTCCTTCAAAGAATAAGAGACATTACTAAAAAGTAATATTAGGAACACTGTGTTGTGATTGTTTTTGTTACTCAATTGATGTCTTAAAAACGCAATGAATAATATATTCCATTTACATGAGTGCCGTTGAAACATCAGCTATGTGTGGAACGAAAAAAAGTATATCTAGTCTTACTTGTTATTTAACAAGCTACTGTACTCGGAAATAATTTATTAACAAAAACACCTACCATGGTGGAAACCAGAGAGGATGGCAGCCTGTAAAACCAATAATTCCATCTTTCTCTCTGAAAGCAACTACCACTGTGCATTGAGCAAACCATTATTTGGCTATGAAACATACTACAGCGACCGGCGATGGCTACTTAAAACCTGAACTTAATGATTTGCCATATCATTAAGATACACACTTTTGTTATTTTATCACCCTATAAATTTATTTTCTCTCCAAAATATAAGTTCATTTTTTTGTCCCCCTATATATTCAGCGGTATGTATAGGCGGTCCGACCACCTATACATACCGCTACCGCGAACCAGCATATTAAAAAAAATGATCCTCGCCAGCTGTATGCGGAACTTTTTTTTTTAAATAGTAAAAAAAATATTTTTAAAATAGTAAAAATTGGTCCGCACCAGCGGTACGAAAAAAAATACGATTCCATGCCACACCGCGTTTTTTTGGATCGTGATCTTATTAGTTAAAATTAAAGATTCATAATCCCATTATGTAATTTTTTAATTGTTTTGTGATAAGTAAAAAAATACGATTTCGTATCTTGTCTTGTTGTATTTTCACACATACTTTTTATATATATATTTTTTTATTGGACTGTTTTTTTTTAACTTAAAAATTATATTTTGAATTTTTTTTTTTTTAGGTAAGTCAAGGTTTTAAGAAGCAATTTTCGGTCGCTGTCGTCTTACTCATTGGCTATATTTTCCTTTTTCTTTTGTTGGGTACTTACTTTAATAATTGGCCTTCTTCAATTTTTTCTAATGATTTTTCAAATTTACGTGTTTTCCAAAGTTGACCAAAGTTTCACAACTAATATTAACAATCTCTAATAATAAAACTAAGAGTAATTTTGATAAAATTCTAATTTAATAATATGATATTTGACTTAATTATATTTGTTTTTACAAATAATTAGATACAACACAAATTTTATGAAAAAAAATGTTGGTTTGTATGGAAAAAAATGTTGGTTTGCATTCGATATAAGCACTTTTTAATGAAATATGTGTCTATAATTGTCGAGTTGGATGAAATTGGTCTTATATCCAATTATTTAGAAAAAAATTGGGATTATATCAAATATCGTATTATCGAACTGAGATTTTTTCAATATAATTCAAAAATAACACCACATCATGGTTTAATATGAAAATAAAGAAATACAGTTTGCACTTGAATAATTCATAATTTTTTCTAGAGACAACTGCACTCCATAGAGAATCAATCATATTTATATTATTTAATAATTGATAAATTATCAAAAATCATCTCAACTTTATTATCTCATAATTATTACAATTGAATGTATACAACGCATTATGCATATAGATATATAAAACGCCATTTGGCATAAAGAATTATTTCACGTGAAATAGTAAAAGCAATCATTTTATGTTACATAAAATAACACTTTAGTGATAGAAACTAAAATGCCATTTCTCCTTTCCATAAAAAAAATTATATTTGTAAAATGATTTTCCCTCACCGGCTTCCAGAATCTTTGTCTGTAGATATGTATGGGTGAATTGTAACAAACTCAATACTACGCAAAGTTATGCAGATTTGATAAGAAATTTCCATATATTTATCTCTACTACTATAAAATCATGAAAACCTTTGGATGCATTAATTTGACCATTTTAACGATATTTTTTCTAGAATTTTGATATTGGCACCACCCATGATTCACCCTTTATTATTTACTCCATACATTAAAGACTATAACCTCTAATCTAAATTGTCTATCCCTCTCTCTTAACAAAACCTTACTCAATATCACTTGGACTACAATAACCACAGTCCAATACCATTCCCTAATCTCATCATTCAACTCTTTTTTTTTCCAATTATAGTTGTCACACTCGGTGTTTAGTTTATCATAATAACAAGAATAGAATAATAGTTATAATAAAAATAATGTTTGAGGAGAAAATATGAAACTTTATTTAAATAGGATGCAACTGGAACTTATTATATTATTCGAGGTCTCATATTAGAGAAGCAAAAGGGGGACTATTAGGGTGGATAAGTTGATCATTAGTAGTGAAAGTATTTCCTTTTATATCGCCGTCATTACTAGTTTTCGCCCATACGTACGTAACTGAAACTATTTTCCTTAGTAAAACACAATAAAAATTTATGGGGGCGGAGGGTATCTATCCTTCTTCGAGTTCACTTTCTATCTGGAAGGGAAACGAATAATCAAAAACATGCCAAGTATATATTTCTATTTTTGTAACAAGTTCATATTTTAGAGTTTTAATGGCATAAATGGAATGAAACACGTATAATATATCACATTGTACAAAAGTTTGGAACAATATGAAATATCAACAATAACAAATAATGGCATAATGGAATATATTGATTTTTGTAAGGATGGTAAGGTAATTATAACTAGATAAGTATTATCGAGTCATAAAGATAAGGGTCCTAACAAGATAACTCATAATTATCGGTTATACAGGTTTCAAATGCATAACAACAACCTTACAATGACATTCATCCAAAATATTTGGAAAGTGATCAATCCAAAACCTTTGGAATTAAAGTAACATTGTTGAGCCCAAATCCGAAAAGTCGCATCCATATGATAAGCAAAACTAGGCACACAAGCCCTCCCTCCTATAGGCCAAATATCCTTAATGTGGGAATGACAAAAGTCTATTTCCTGAATTATAATGTATGCTAATCGGTGTAATGAAATCATCTTGTGTTTATGAAATTATTGGTTTTCTGAAATCGTTAGTTGCATTAAATCATAAGGTTGGGGTTTATTCAAATAAAGATTGAATTAATATTCAACGAGGTTGGTGAACTACATAAAGAGTTCATAATGAGAAAACGAGTTCATGGACTATCACATAGTGATATAAAAAACTGCAGTCATTCAAATTGTAAGCTCGAAATAATATTGAAATAGAAATCACCTACTTTTTAATTTTGGGCTTGATTTGTATGATCTTCTGGTTCAAAGGGGCAAACCAGAAGTTCTGAAATTATGTATATAGAAAAAAATTTAGAGTATGATAAATAAATAAGAATCTAAATAAAGATTGAGTTTTATATGTAATTTATTTAAAATTTAGAATCTCTATGATCTTAATTGCATAGTTATTAATAGTTTAAGTTTTTAGTTATTTTACTCTAAGGTGCATTCATTTTTTAGGTTGGTGATAAGAGACATTTAGGTTATATTTACAAAAAAGATTTGAGTTTTGGAGTTGATATTTTAAGAGTTTGAAAATTCAGGGGTTTATGTGCAAATTAGAGTTTTAGTTTTTAACCTTCATAACTGTTTTCTTTAGAAAATTATTTCTAGAGAACTACATTGAAAAATGTAACATACTATTTTGAACAAAAAAATAAAATAAGAATTTAAAAAAAATCATAATTTTTTGATTGGAGACGCGCCCTCACGCGTTGGGTGTCAAAGGCTACACGTGCCTGATTTTGACATCGCTCTTGCGCGTTTACCCTACATCATCTTCAACCTTCGATTGTTTGACTTAGGGTTTTAAAAAATTTGACCACTGATTCATCAAATTATAGAATACCATTTGAGTTGATTCTTGAATGAAAAGTTTCTATTATTTTAGAGGAATCCAACCATATCAGTTTAAAATATTAAGATGCACTGGATCGAGCTATTGATTTTTTGAAAAAAAATGAAAAAATTTTGATCTGAAAATTCGTGGAGCTTGGCTAACATTCGAAACACGACATGTTTATATTTATGTTCTAGAAAAAAAATAATCGAATAACTTTGGTTTTATAGATTATGGTTTACCATAACTCCTGAATTTATTTTTCTGAAATTTCTAGCTCTGTAAAAATAAAGCTTTGATTTGGGGCATTAAATGGTGTTTTACATAAAATTAACTTATGCACCTAGGTTCCTTAGATCCAGAGCTTGATTTCTACCATTTCAAAACTGGTTCGAAGTTAGGATTACAGATTACACCATTGAAGCCCAAGCTTTATTTGTGGATGTTGGTATTCAAGCCTTTTCAGTGCCTTCCTTACATTAGAAATTCAATGGAAAATAATAATGTAGCTCAGAAAAATACCCAAGAGAAGGATGAATTGAGATTTGGCAAACTATTTTTTTGGACTAAATTAATATTTAAGAAAATATTAAATATTAATGAAACTTAACCATAAATTAAATAACCAAATTTTAACCAGAATAATCATAGAGTGATAAATTAAAACAAGTGTCAAAAAAAAATTTAGTCTAAATTTCATCTTATATATATATCAAATAATAAATAACAAAAGTTTCGTGATGTATATTTACTTGTTATTCTGCCAAATAGTAAACACTTTAAAATAATCTTTTAACTTTTAAAAGTAATTTTCCCAATAATAAAATTAACCAGTTTGCTGGTTTAAGAGGTTTTAAAAAGGAATTTAGACACTCACAACAAATAAGCAAGTAAAAGACTGAAAATAAAAGACATAAATTTTTTTAACATGGTTTGGCCAAAATACGGCCTACGTCCACGTGTCCAGAGCTCTCGTCTCCCGTACTTCATTATTCCAGATCCACTTGATGGGTAGGATCAAGTCACAACGTAGACCAGAGCAGCTGAACCGTGCTACTAATATAATTGTTAAAGCTGAAAATCGAGTTTTAAAAACTTTACAACGGATGGAATAGTATTTGATGTATGTTCACACTCTCGAGAGAATACAAATTTGGAGGTTGAGTGTTCTTCTTGTAACACACAAAATAATCAGAAGAGATCTTATGTTCTTAATGTTGTTGATTTTTGTATGATGTTTGCACTTGTTCTCGCTTGATTGTTTTATATTCAACTTCACACTTGTGCTTGAATTAATCATGTAGAAAAATATGGTTGTTGGAGAAGGTCTTTTGCAGATTAGAAGAATGTGATGTAGTATTAAATGCACAAATGTTGAAAGTGGAATTCATATCTACTGAGGCATTTTTGATAAAGATTGGCTTCCATAAACATTATGTTGATGCCTGAAAGATGGGATTAGTAGCACAAGAGAGAGAAGGAAATATAATATGATATATAATGCGAACAATTTGATGTATATACATTAGAGTGTTCTGCACAAAGCAAACAACAAAATTTCAAAAAACACCAAGATACATTCTTAAGGAACATTATCCAAGACAAAAGGGGTTAGAATAATAAATGAGATCTCATAAAAAATAAGATAGTCGAGTGTATAAAATCTTTCTAACAGACTGTCAACAAAGACTACCATACATGCCTTTTGTTGGCAAGCTACCGCCACCTACTTCATCCATAGGCATTTTTATCCTCCCTTGCGCGAGATTAGATCGACTACTCTACAACCATCATGCCGAATGGATTGGGCAAATAGTGCCTAGTCTTCTCCTCCCGAGTACACTAATTCCATAATGAAATATGATTTGGATTGGTAAAAGTCACTCTTCTTCTTCTTCTTCTTCTTCTTCTTCTTCTTCTTCTTAATAACCTTATATTTATTTATCCGTTCCTAAGTAATTTAAATATATGCATTGGATTGCAGCTTCGCATAAGAAAATAAGTCATTAGATTTTAAGTATGAAAGGGACATTACTATTTTTAAGACAAAAAATACAAAAAAGTTAGAAAGAACTTTATGCGAAAAGTTAAAATTCAAGTAATACCCAAAGAATTGACCACACAAAACATTGCATGGCCTTGGAGAGTCCAACCAGATATAATATATATATATATATATATATATATATATATATATTAGGCATGTGCCTAAAAGTAAAGGTGTACTTGGCATCTAGTTCAACACAGTTGGAGTGTAAGAGTAGTCTTAGTAGGAGTAGTCAAAATATATATATCTATGAAAGCTTTCCATATATATATGTGGAGCCCACTGGTTATTAGATTACCAACTGTTAAAATCCAATAAAAAGGACAACTCTTGATCAGCCAAAAGATTGCATGGCCTTGGAGAATCCAACCAGATATAAAACACAACAATATATATATATATATATATATATATATATATGAAAGATTTCCATTATACATGTGGGCCCTACTGGTTATTAGATTACCAGCTGTTAAAATCCAGTGAAAAATGACAACACTTGATAAGCTATTGACAAAATCAAAAGCAACCTAATGCTGTCAAAAAGAAAACTTGATTTCTTTGTGAGGGCACATATGGTATAGATGTATAAATATGTAAATATAATAAACGTATATATACATATCTATATAATATGATAGGGAAGTTTTTGAAAATATATACATTATTATGGTGCTGATTGATGCCACCTCCTTACATATTTTAATGGTTGAGATCAAATCTACTTTCTTTTTACAAATCAACCCCACAATTATTTGGTTTTCCCCTCTTTTTCTACTTATCGAACTTACACTTTAATTTAAAAATTGGGGCATTTTGGTAATTAACCAAAACTTGTTCATATATTTCCTGTATCGACTCTTTCTCATAGTGCTTGCGCATTGAAAAAAGAACACCATGTGTTTAATGAAATATCAAAGTGAACACCATGTAATTCATGAGATGTCGTAGCGGACACACTGTCTTAGCTTCATGAAATCATGATATTTTCTTGGTTTACTTATTTGATGCTTCTTTTTTGTTGTTAACTACGAAAACTTTCTTGATCATGAAATGGGCTTGGGAATAATAATTTTTTATAGCGTTGTATTATTATGTTCAATTGGAATAGAATAGGCTTGGACTTTTATCTCCAGCCCAAATAGTCTTAAGTTGTTTCTGATCACTATAGAGATTTGAATCCCCTCTTTTGGTGACATTATATTACTGAGTGTTATTAGTTGCTCATGCACACCTGCTAATACACTATCGAGTCTTATTAGTTTTTATGAAACTCTATGGTTTCATGATGATATTAGTTTTGGACAGGCCTTGGATGTCATTACATAGTTTCCACTGTTAAATCTGCCATATATTGGAGATGCTTTTTGTGAACCTTTTTATACCTGATGCTGCCTAAGTCATTCGACATTCTCTCGATCCCGCTCCTGCCAATGCTTAGTTTGTTGATTATGACATCGCACTGGTTAGTATTTTAACTTCTTAATTTGTGCAATATTTCTATAATCTAATACTATATTAAACAAATGTACAGATACAGACTGACTCAACATTTTTACCATTTTTCGTATTTTTCTTATTTTCAAAATTGATTTTTCTATTCTTTCTAATTTTAAACATGTTTAATATAATTTGTGTAATTACTTTGAGTAGTACCAATGGAAACCTCTATTGTCTCTAAAAAGCACATCAATGGTAGAACTATCATATGAAGTGGGGTATGAAACTTCAAAAGAACGAGCTCCGTGATGAAAAATAGAGGCTACATGCTGAAAGAGAAGTTAGCTTCTAGTGAGATGCTTTTGTGTTGGTATCCTGTTTATAACAATCCTGATTATGAATCTTCAGGTATTGTTGCATTTGAGATGGAATATATGATCCGGTGTAACTACCCCTATTTTCTCACGTAATGGCTAACCAGACTCAGTAGGGCTTATCAACAATTTATACCATTCTCACCACTGAAGGAATAAAAATTTCTTTATTTTACAAAAAAGTCAACAATGGGTAAAAACATCTGAATGAAATTTCTTTCACGTGAATAATAAAAAATGAATCATAATATAATGTCCATAATGTAAAGCTAAGTACAACTGCAATAAATAAACACTTGGACTTATGCCCGTACAAATTCCAGTATGAAATAAGATGAAAAAAGATAAAGTACAACCTATACTAGAATCAATGGAGTGAAATCCCTATGTCCAATGCAACAACAAGTCTGATCCATCACCAGTCCTGATATCCCTATTATTAAGAATACCTGGGGAAAAAATATTTATAACTAGGTGGAAACCCGCGTGATGCGCAGTTGATTGTTTCAAAAATAGTGTAATAGTCATATTCAATGTTTCCAAAATTTTGTGTGCATTAAACATTGAGCATAAATTGGAATATATGAAGAGTAGAAAATTGAATATGATTTGTACTTGAAATATGAAAAATAATAAGGTTGTGACTGAAGAACAATGCTAATAATTGAAAATGTACATCGCTGATAAGATCATAAATAGTATTTAGTTCCCAATAGATAAATGATTTTTTAAATAAGCTATGACACAAACCTATTATTTAAAAAAATTGAAAGTATTTTAACATACATACATATACCATGGTAGGTATATATTAAGTAATGAAATATTTTACAACCCAAAATTGTAAACAATTTAAAAAAATTTGACAAAATATTATTTGTTTATAGGTATATCTAACATGTTTAAGAAATAAGAAAAAATTCATCAACAATACCAATACTCAATAACAATACCAATCAACATTAACTTTGTATAATTTGAAATGAGTACAAATGAATGTCAATGAAAAACTATAAACTACCTATCATGAAATATAAAGTTGAACCACAGGTCAACCAAACTTCTCAATCTTTTTCTGAAGAGATTTTATATAAAAAAAATGCACATTTACAAACAATTGCATACATAAACAATAATATACATCATATAAAGTGGTCACATTACACACATTCTAAGAAGCCTGGACTGTTTTCCACCGCCCATTGTCCATCACCATCACTATAAATTGTCGCAATTTACATGTCCAAAATTAGATATTACACCACCAGTTCCACCTTATAAGTCACTTACAACTTAAGAAGTTCTAATCAGCACAGGAGAAAAAAAATCAGAAATGAGCAATTATGGAAAACCAAGTTCAAAATTTAAAATTTTGAAATTCAGAAACTCCATATAGTAGAGTTGTAGTGTCCATGGACCATAGGTTATGTACGAAGTTGGTTAGCACCAAAATGGCTTCGGAAGATCAGGGAGTGAGCAGAATAACCCAGCAGTCATCATGATGATTCCCCGCATATAACGGCATCGAGTAAGATTACGCTGGCAATATGGATATAAAGTTATAGCAAAATTTTAAAATATAGAAAGCTTAAAAAAGTTTTAAGTTATCATATAACATACTTACGAGACGTGTACGTCGTGTTAGAATGTTGGTTAAATGAAGGGATAGTTGATCAATAGAGTTTAAAAATTAAAAAAAAAGTTAGAAGAAAATGAAGTAATGAATGTGGTGAACTTGCATCTTAGTGGAAATAAAGTAATGAATGTGGTTAAATCGAGTAACGTGATGGACTGAATAGCCCCAAAATCAAGTCAATTGCAGTTCTTATTTCGCATTTGCATTTAACAATGTAACAATTGGCAGAATCAAGAGTTAAGACTTATGACCAGCTGGATATCATGTTTAGCAACATAGGAATAATCAGTGGGTCTGATCAGATAGTTATTGATATGAATTTATTTTATTTTGATTTTTTTTATTCTCAATCAATGTCTGTGGAATGGTGGCTTGCGTGAAACACAGGGCGGGCGTGATACTGGAGAAGTGCGTGATGGGGAGTATTGTATGTACAATGAGTGTGTCAGGCACAATGGGTGGAGATAGATGAAATCTTTTAAAAAAAATTTAATGGTGCCTGTTCTCCTTTAGCAATGATCCTATATATATCACCATCTGTAATAGTGTTATCCTTTGAACTGAAAACCACTTCAGCACAAAACCTGACCATTTGCAATAGCTCACCTTTGTTAACCATTTTTTTCTGTGCTAGTCATCCTTGTTGAATAACCAAAGAATCAAGTGCAAGTTTCTTATAAGCTCTCTCAATCACTTTCTCCTCAATAGTATACTCGGTACAAAAAGCTAACATTTGAACTTATATTTTTTGCCTAATCCTATGAGCATGATCTTGATCCTGCAAATCAACTTGTGAATTCCAGTCATTGTCATAAAGAATGAAAACATCTGCAGTATCAATATTTATTCCAAGTCCTCCAGCTCTAGTTGATAATAAGAATACACATTTCTCACTTCCCGGCTTATTAAAGGCATCAATTGAAGCATCACGATCATCACCACTTGTATTCTAGTCAATCTGGAAATAGAGATATCCACAGAACATCAAGTAGTCCTTAAGAATGTCCAATAGCCTTTATCATCTGTGAAAATATTAGGACCTTTGAATCACGCTATTTCAATATTGGGAGTAACTTATCCAAAAGAACCATTCGGATGAATGCCCAATTGATAGCATCACATTAATATCTGAATTAGCAAGAAGATGTAACCGTACTATTATATGGTAATATCAATAACCATTAAGTAGAACCTCCTTAATGCTAGGAATAGGCCAAAACATTGATTCCCATTCCTCTTCAATAAATGGCTCCCCATATTGCTCCCCATTCATTGACCGACTCTTTTGAAATACCCGGCACAACATAAACGCATCTTGTCCATGCAAAAGAAAGGTCAAATATACACATAAGCAACCATTAAGAATGTCTATTTGTTAAAAAAGAAAGACACCAAATAATAGTCGACTTAAACAACAATATCTTTTCATGTTTTCAAACTTCTGCATTAGTTCAGTGATATTTGTAACTTGAATAACTTTTTAAGTCTTGAACGATCGCAAATACACTGAAGCTATTGTATCATGATGCATCAATGGCCTTTGGGATGACATTCGATTCCTTTTTCACGATGTGTAGCATTATTCTATGAAGTTATTTAATTTGGGAAGACTTTTCACATTGTTACAACTCACTTCTCTAAGCCCTATCTCTTTCTCCTCTTTTTCTTCTGACTTTCCCCCTTCTCTCTCTACCATAATAATCCATTTAGCACCCAAATTTACCTCTCCTTCTCAGTTCTTATATTCATCAAAGATGTTGTAATCCCTTGATTTAAACATGCCACAAATTTAGTATGCAATAACAAATACCTTTCAAACTATTAGATATATGAATTAAAACAATATATAAAATTCTGAAGAACAATGAACATTGAATATAGCTAGTTATATTTATAGGAAAACTCATTTATAATTTACTTGTGCAACTTCCCATGCCTTCTGCTCACACCAAAATCAATAATCATGAAGTTAATATCAAGTTAATTGCAATTACCAAAAGGTTGTCATAAATTCAGAAGAGAGAACATTTATGGAGAACAACTGAAATTATTGGGTGACTGGGTATAAAAATCCCAAATGCAATAATATGCGCCATTGACTAATGAATGGGAGCATGTAGAATTGATGTATATTGTTGTCCTTAAATGGAGGGAATACATTGGTGTTGTGTTGTTGACCTTGTACACTTGTGTAGACATAAGTGTCGTTTGATTAATCTAAAGATGGTAGAAAGAACAGTTCAAATTGTTGTGGCAGTGAGTATAAAAATCCCAAATGTAGTAATATGCGCCATAGACTAATGAATATGAGCACCTACAATTTTGGAACTAAGTTATTGATCCTAGTGACCTATATATGTGAAAGAAGCGAAAAATTTGAGCATAGATTGACATAGTAAAAAATTCTACAAGCCTGAATATAAAGAATAGATAACTGTCACATTGGTTATCAAATTAAATTTTTTAATGAAATTCACATAAATCTTTTTATGAAGTTCACTTGCTATTGTTTCTGGATGAATGAGTGAGCTTTCTTCTTCATTTATGATGTTTGATAGATTTTTGAAATATAGTGTGCATCTAAAAGAAGACTAAAAGATCTCTAAAGTAGATTAAATACTGCATAGAAGAGATGTACTAAAGAATCACGGGCAATAATCAAAATTTTAAAGACAATAAGACTTAAATTATAGATTGATGGTCTTATCATATATGGTATCTAGAATGATCCCCAATTAGTTTTATTGAATCTGCATCCTCAACACCACAACACACACTTATTGAAAAAAAAGAATTTTCTATTTGTTGATTAGCATTGGCGAACCGAGAATCCATAATGATCGTGTTTGATAGAAGTATAATCATATTAAAATTAAGAATGTAGCAATTATAATAGAAAGAATACCACCCGCATTTAAGAGGGATGGAGAAAAAGTGGACACAAATAAGAAAAGATGGACTAAAGGATCTGTATAAGTCCTGAATATTAACTTTGAGAAATTAATAGTTAACAGAGAAATAAACTATATTTTTACAATTGATAGATACACAAAAAATTTATTAAGATATGCAAATATTTGAAGATAACATACCTTAAATGAATAGAGGTAGAAATGACTCTATTCAGGCAGCAGTTATGTTTGTATTATTCAACAACTTCATGTATAAATATGTCATAATGCAGTAAATTCGAGACACCACCACCACAACCATCACCCCCCCCCCCCCCCCCACAAAACCTCACTACATAAGACCATGCTAGCTGCTAATGCGTCACTTCCACCTGCTACTGTCTCAGCACCACCTGATACCTCTATTTTAGTGATTGTTGTATCTGTTATTACTTCTTCTCATAGTCCCTAAGTTTACATAATATCCCTCAATGCAACCATAAATTCATTCCACAATTTCATCCCCTATATGGATGCGAGTAATGTCCTAACTTCAACTTTTATTGATGTTATGCACAAAGAGTTAAGTTTCAGTTTGCTACCAAATGGTACTGCCAGTGATCATATTGATTATGCTGGTTCTACTACCTCAAAACCTGCTTGTAAACCTCCCAATGTCCAGGTATGTTCCCACCCCTTTCTCGGTAACCAATTAGAATTGGCATATACAATCAGCACACAAATTGATTTGTAAAATTTTAATCCTTCAAGACGCAATTGAGGAGTCATAACAAATTTAAAAATTAAAAACATAGACAAACAGGTCATTTTATGGATCAAGCTTTAGTAGTAATTATCTATTCTACCGATAATAATATTAGTTCAGGCTTCAATATGCAATTGAGCAGAGATTACAAGTTTAAATCATTAAAAACTGTGAACAAATATCTACTTTCTAATATAAGTTTGTGGAACGACAGTAATATTTGTAAAGTGTTAGGCATACATATATAAATAGAGACAACTAACATGAATGTCAAGCATAAATTGACATTAATTTTATTTTGATGTTCATGTAGCGAGAGAGTAGGATCTAGAATATGATTTTTCTCTTCGACGTAATTTTCATTTACGTGACAAATTAATATAGGAATGAATAATTATAATTCCGATCACTGAATTTCAGGAAGTATATAAAACTGAAGTGTTAACAACCACAATAAGAAACAAAAATCAATCGCATTAAGAAGATTGAAATTAGTCATTGCCAGGTTTGAATGCTCATGTCAAAAAAACATAAGATGCCAGAAAGCATTTACCATAAAAATTGTAATGTGCAATAATAAACTACCAAGAGGAAGGCAATAAATTTGAAATTGAAAGTCATGAATGACATAAAGACATACAATATAGGGGAACCGAAAGTACTAGTAGAAGGTATTAAATGTTGATGAAGATTAGACTGGTGAAATATAAGCTAAAGCATCCTCTTTTTCCTTTGATCATTGGTCCTACAAATAATGGAAAATATATGTTAGGAGACTATGATAATACTAAAGTAAAAAAGTTGAATAGAAGTATAAAAGATAATGAATTGAAATTACCTGCCCGAATGCCTCCTTTTACCGATACGCTCGGATTCAATGTCAGTGGAAGGATTTATTTCATTGGATGTAGTAGAGAGTTGAGATGAATGGCGAAATGCAGCAATGTCGATGTCATTGTCTGTGATAATTATAGGGGTATGATTGGGAATGGTTGGCATTTTTTCTTATTATGTAAAATAGATAGGATTAAATATTAACAAAAGTGTATTACATATAATTTAATGACTATGTGTAAAATACCTTGTGAATGGATGTATTACTATTTGAAATATCTCCGGTAAATGTGTCTTCTAAAATTTTTGAAACGATAAAGTTTTCATAACCACGGATTAAGTTGTAGTTATTGAGCTTGAGGCGGAATTTGTGGGAGGTACCGATGATCCTTGTTATTGCAAGTGGTATTGGATCATTGGTGACCTGGATAAAATAATAAGAAGTATGTGTGAAAAGATAATGTAAAATGAATATTGTGGGAGAATATTATTAATTATTAATAAAAACATACGCTAATGTCATGGTTGATATTTGCAAGCTCAGAACACTAGACTTTGATTAAACTTTCCGCTTCTTTATTGAAAAGGACAAAAGTGGTTGAAGCAGTTTCATCCATGACGTTGATTTGCACTTTGTACCTATATATGGAGGATTGAATTATGTAAAATAATGTTTGATGAATAGGGAAAAAAATAACTTGTAAGAATATATTACCTAGGATACGGAATGATAATGTCATTGTTGCATGATTCATAGAAGAAGGAAGTGATACTATGTTTGAGTTTCTTGTTACAATGGTTGCATGCTGGATAATACCACCCAATATGTTCATCTACACCTGTGATTGTTGCATGGAAAATGACGTATAGAACCTACAAAACATATTATATTAAGAGATAATAAAGGATGATTGTTAATTATATAATTATAGTCGGATACCTCACTTTTTGAGCCAGAATGAAGGGCCCAGGTGTCTTCAATGGATTTACAATCACCTTTCATTTGAAGATGTGAAGTGTTGGACCTTGCCGGATCAGTTTCAAGGAATAAATATCGATTTTCATCATGCAGTCTGTATGAATGTAATAGAATTTAGTGAAATTCAGGTGAAATTTAAGATTCATGAAATAAGAAGATAGTTATTGAGAATTTCAATAAATTTATAGGTGTTCACTTTTTGGTATTAATATAGAACCATAGAAAGGAATATTTTATTTTATTAAAGATGAATTAAATAATATCGTTGTTCCATTTATGTGGCACGAACTAACAATACTTGAATCATGTTCAAGTTCTAATGAGCATATTTTAGATATAAGATAAATGATACGTATTGGTATTGTAACTAAATTACGAAGAATTAAACAGTACTTGGATATAAAATCTTTAGTTGCTTGAACATCCGAATTTATATAAACCTTGTATGTGTTTGTTACTGATAGCGAAAAATTCCCTACGAAATAAAAGTGATATGTTTGTAAAATTGATATATTTAAAATCGAGAGTAGTGATAAATAGAATTACATAAAAAATATAGTTGAAGTACCTCTAAATTGTTTGACTGTAGTTGAGGTTACGGCTACAATCAAATGATCTTTGAATTTCTTGCACATATCTTCAGTTATTAGCGCAGTTTCTTTGACCCACAGAGTAACGAAAATCATCTGCCCATTGTATAATACGGTATGTGGTTAATGAATTATGCTTATTATATATTGAAATTGATTTAATTGAATATTTTTTAAGTAAGAAAATTCTACGTTCGAGTTTCAAGCTTTAAAGCTCTTTTTTTCTTAACTATAGTGCCCCTAGCAAGCTGATCCTCAACCGGTGATATTGATTTCAAAAGTCCCAACACATCTGAATATATAATTAATGATTAGATATAAAATAAACACGTTTAACACATATTGTTAAATGAATAATGAGTAATGAAGATAATATACCTATGAGGTATGTGTCATTGCCCAATTTGGATGCCAAAACATCAAATTCTAGAAACTGGAAGTGGTATATCGGAATTAGAAGATTAGCATCTTCAAAATGTATAAACATTGAAGATGGAATGAATTCAATCATTAGATTATGGGATGAGACCTTATAGCTATGATTGGTCTCCATAACTATGAAATTAGTTATTGTGTATACTTGTCCAAGCTCCAGTGAATTGCCTAATTTACAAAGTAAGTATCTTCGCATTACTGCATGTATCAAGTCACCCTGTGAAGGAAAAAAATGATATACTTAAATGGAAAATAGTAATTAAGAAAATGTTATTTGTAATGACGTAAAAGTAAATAAATTTACACGGTATAAATTATATACCTGCTCATCAACTAAGAGAAAGTCATATGATAGTTTTTGCCTATCGCCATTTTGAGCCTTGGATTCCCATTTACATACAATATATACAAAGATGGTCCAATCATCTCTACCTAAGGAAAGATCTTAAAGTCTTGTAACTTGTTTCATGTTTCTGAAAAGTTGTATGAGGAAAAAATTATTTGTAAATGAAATAAGGAAGCAGAATCATAAGTAAAAGAATTAAGAATATTAATTATATACTGCATTAAGAAAATACACCTATAGATTTAGATGAAAGAACCTCATTGTAAACAACATTTTTTGTGTAATGGCTATCAATTTGGTCTTCATTATTTATGAATAATTTTAGACCTATGCTTGAAGTTACTCTAGATATAGTTACATAAAGTTGACCGTGACTGAAAATAGGCTTTGGTAAGTATATCAAAACTTGATCGAGAGTTTGTCCTTAGCTTTTGTTGATTGCCATAGAGAAAGCAAGCCAAACTGGAAATTGACGTCTTCTCAGAATAAATGGCCACTTGGAGTCCATTGCAGACATTATTATTCGTGGAATGAAAACTTTTGTGCCTATATTCGAGCCTGTGATAATTATAGCCTCAATGACCAATGAAGATAATTGTGTAATGATCAATCTTGTCCTATTGCAAAGGATGGAACTTTGGTTTATGTTTATCATTAGCATAATAGGTGAACCTATCTTTAGGTCCAAGCTATGACATGGGACTCCAGCAAAGTTCAAGCTATTTAAAAATTCAATAGGGAAAAGCACATCTTGGTCACGTATGTCCCTAACAGACTTAGATATTGAGTCTGAGATGAAATATGTTTTAGTATTTATGGGAATGACATTAAGTACATAAGCATTGATGTTGTCAACCATATGGTTTGTAAGAGTAAGAATAGCTCGACCCTTGATGTAATGTGGATCACTATATCTGTTGGCTAAATTGGGGCAAGAACGTGAAAAATATCAGCAATTGGGATATCCAAATGGGGAATAAGGTTGGCATTAGGTATTTTTACCAATGACGGGTATTCTTCATCTCCGAATGGTTCTGTTTGTAATTTCCCATCACCTAATGCTAGGACCCAGTCTATGAAAGAAGTCGAATCTCGTATCCGCATGTTTTTTGATAGGTTGAACACATGGCATAAACTTCAGATATTTGATTTGTGAATTGATGCATTTACAATATCTTCTCTACTTCCCTTATGAACACCAGGTAGGTTTTGACGAAAATCTCCAGCAAGAAGAACTATAATTCCACCAAAAGCTTTTTCTGAAGATTTTTCGTTATTGAACTGCATTATGTCTCTTAAAGTTCTATCAACCGCTTCAAAACAATGACGATGATTCATAGGAGCTTCATCCTAAATAATTAAGCTTGTTTTCCTAATGAGCTCTGCAAGATGATTCCGTTGATGAATATTGCATGTTGACTCTGCGTAAATATCAATAGGAATCTTAAATCTTGAATGTGTTGTTCTTCCATTGGGTAGCAATAACGATGCAATTCCAGATGATGCAACTATCATAAGCACTTTTCCCTCTGAGCGCAATCGTGCAAGAATTATTTTGTAGAATTTTTTTTTCCCCGTACCACTTGCCCCATTTACAGAGTAAAATCCTCCTTTGCTTTTATAGACGGATCGTATAACGTGATTATAGAAATCCAATTCCTCATCGTTCAATGTGTTGAACATTTTAGCATGGTCCTTTGCCAAAGAGTCCGCATTATATAAAAGTTCCTCTCTTGAAAGCCTATTATCCTTTTCTCTAACAAGTGTAGAATTTGATTGTGGCGTTGGTGAGAAATCTTTTAGGCATTTCCCATTTCTGTTCAAAATCTGTTCAGATTGTCAAAATTTTTAAAAGTGATAACATGCTCGTCTGACAAATGGAATGTCAAATTCTCAACGCCAATGCTTTGATATTGTATATTAAATTGATAAATTCTCCAGCAAGCTTCACATGCATATAAGTAACGACAATCGAGGAATGTTTTAATTTCATCAACCTTTACCGTTTCGTTAAAATAATTATCACTATTTCGGGAAATTGATTCCGTCAACTTAACTGTGGTTCTGTCAGGTCCTTTATTTATGTAGTTTAAAAGGTACTTGATCTCCCTTGATTTATTTCACCATTCAAAATTAATGTGAGCTTGGTATTTGACGACCAAGTCAATATTGTGCGTAACTACGAATCTATTGTCAAGTTTGATTCCCGTCTTCTTTGCAAATCTCCCATCATCTCTACGTCCATAAATGGGAAATCCATTTTCATCAAATTTAGTCATGCTTGTGAATGTTTTGGGAATTTTTTTTAGCAACATTCTTTTGCCATACAAGGCGAAGGGGGATTTGCCTACTCGCATGGTCCATGCATCCTGAATTGTGAAACAGATGCATATCAAACTGGATCACTATTACAATCAGGTAGCTTAGTAGAAATGATCTTAGCAATATCATCTGATGTTGGTTGTTTTTCTTCTCCATGTAGGAATAGAAGTATGTGGGCATGTGGCAATCCTCTTTTCTGGAATTCAATTGTGTAGATAGCTCTGATAAAAACAATATGTTGTTATAATTACATATATAGTTTGTTTTTTAAGTAACGATCGTTACTTATTAAATATACAATACGTACCTGCCATTACTTTGCCAAAGTGTTTTCCTTGGACTAAATCCTTCATTAGAGCATCAAGTTTAATTTTAAAAACTCTTGTGATAATATTTGATTTATCCTCAGGCTTTTGGCCAGGAATTAGTTTGAGAAACTTTATGATTTCAGGCCATTTAGGATTTGTTGTGACTGTGATGAACAGATCAAGATTACCAAAGAATCTACAAATAGCTGTTGCATCTTGGAAATTTTGAGCCATATAATGTGGACCTCTAGTGAAACTTGACGGAAGGACAATACGTTTCCCTACAGATGATGACGTCAGATCTCCTTTAAGTACAACATCTTTCAAGCCTATATAAAGCTCAACCCTTAATCATGGTTAGTTTGTTCTAACCCATCAAAAACTTTCTTGTTCTATGCATGTATATGCATCAACAACATATTATTGGAAAATTTTTCCTAAGAGCAAAATGGTGTGACCTTCATTTGTCCTTTAATGCAAATGGTATCCATAATATTCCCTCATAGTAAGGCAATTCCGTTTAGTCTTATGTTTACCATTATTGTTTTTATAAGTTATACCCAATTGATAACCATATTCTCCATATGGGAATAACAATGGGTATTGCATAGCCATAAAGGATGGATGAAGATCTCTAATTCTTTGCAAACCATTTGAATTATGATCAATAATAATATCTCTTATAACATTTTCCTCAGTAAAGTCCCCAACAATAAGTGTTGTTATTTCAGAAGCGGTAGGCATATTGTAAATCGATGGGTCTTTGCAACGATTTCTAATCAACCTTATTCTCGCTGGCATGACATTTGAATGCTGAAAAAGATCACATGCCATTTAAAACAATTTTGCAATCTCATTGTTCTCATCAAGAATTGTTAGTAATTTAAAAATTACTTTTGCATCCAATTTTGTTGTTCACCTATCTCCTCATAATGATTTCATTCAATTGACCAACTCATTCTATGTGTCATAAATATATAATTGCACACAATAAGGTCTTTCACCTACAACTAGAAGCAATGAACCAAGAAAATGATGGTTTTCCCCGCTTATGCGATAGATATATGGACCAATACCATTATTCATTTTATGATCAAATTCTGCTCCAATAGAGGTAAAGGATAACATTGAATTGTATGCTCTAATGTTGTCCTTGAATTTAGAACCCCCATCAGTTTCAAAATTTAGCAGATCATTTAAAATCTGTGGTGCTGCATTAATAATGGGTAGGATGATATTTCCTTCTTGGCAACACAATGATAATTTAGGAGATGCCGGAGTACGGTTCTAATCACTTCTCTCTTCGTACCATAGAATTGTACTATAATTGTCTCAAATTGCGCTTGGAACACCGAAATCCCATGCTTATTTAAACTTCCCTATAAAATCGTTATATTATAAAATTTGTTAAAAAATATTTGAACTAAATCCATAATTTTTTATGAGTTTTTTCAATGATCTCTTACTAATACCATACTTACTTTTCGGCATTCTATTCAAATGAGGATTACTTCGATTCGTACGCTCAATTTGTGTTGCATCCCCTATAGTCCCTAGATTGATATAATAGTCATTAATTATATTAACAAAATAAAAAATATTTCTTCCTCGTATAGAAACATGTTACTATTATGTACAGTTAATAAATGACTAACATGATACATTTACATCATACTGGGATTCCAAAGCATGGTCTACAAAGGTAATGTTATATCCACAATAGTTACTAGGCTGATTAGTCACATTTGATGAGTCATCAGCAATTGTTGTTATTATGACATCTCCATTTTCTAGTACTTTTGTTCGAGACGTAATTGTCTTCCGTTTCTTTGGGGGAGCACTAGCTCGGTTCCTTAGATTGTCAGGAGTACAACTAAGATGCCCAATGGAAGACATGTTTTGAACCGAAGTTTGAAGATTATATGAGATATTACTTAAAGTAATAGTTGGCGTTGACGTACGATGCACGTTACTAGATCGCTTATTAACCATAATCAACCTACAAAGGGATCTAGCATTGTGAGATTGGTACGTGGGATCCATCTAATTTTAATGAAAATAACAATTATGTTTCATTAATTGAAAAATATAATGAATTCATGAAATATATATAACATGGTATAGCAACAACGTTTTATATCCTTCATGTAAATACTTAGATAATTTTATTCAGATATCACATGATAAAATGAGTTTATTTATGGTGTATGAAAATGATAATACTCATTGCCAACATCCATCTGGTGGTATGATAAATAAAAATATCATAAGAAAAGACGATAAAATTTTCATTTTTAAACAGAGGTGGTTTTGGGGTTAGAAGTATTAAAATAAACATAGTAGCTTATATATTGTAAAAACAACACCAAATTGTACAAATTAAAAATTTATGGTTATAATCAAGATGAACCACAGATTGAAAGCCCATACCAATAAATGAATATATTTTATATAGACCTGAACCACAGATTGAAAGCCATGCTCAATCTTATTACGCACATATTTTATAACAACAAAACAATAATCCCCAACAAATGCATACATAAACAAACAAACAATTGTATCAACAAATGAACATATGTATTAGCAACATTAGTAGTATGAGAAGATATTTGGTTAGAACTTAAATAAGAAACATATGTTTAAATGACAAACATATATGTACATAGATGTCATAATGGTTAAAGCTACATAACTGTACTGTTTGAAATTTCTTGAAACACATTAACGACCAGTGACGAATCTGTGAGTAACTTGATTAGGAGGTTGAGAGTTTCAGCTCTTCTATGCCTACGATAATACAAAATCTAGAATGTATATACCTAAAAAAAGATAAAAGCATGTACAACTCCAACTATTATGACAACAAAACATCAAGCAATTGCGTCATAAAATCAAGTCTATGACAAACCAAACGTTTAGATATAACAATGCATTTCAACATTCAAGCAACGTAGTGAGTCTACACAATAGCTTTCCATACTTCAACATGAAATTTACCAGTGAAGTTTTTACAAAATACCAAAATTCAAAAGTTCATCCAACAAAATCATAACTTATAGTATGTACTCTGCGTGTACTTGGGATAAATGCACCAGCTAGCCATTCTAAAATAGTAGTAAATCATAACCAAATATATAGACTGATTTCTTCACAGCGTGCATCAACTCAGAAAGTAACATTCTATTCCTCTAAGACCATGACATTCTTTTAAAAAAAACTTCCAAGCGAAGATTATTGAAAACCACGAACAAAACTATAGGACCATATGAGCCTTTATGGGAAGGAGTTTGTCGTGATAACAGCAGCCCCAACCCAAAATAGTTGAAAACATATTTTCCTAAATATCTAAGGAATTTTAACAAACCTAAACGTGTGTAACTTACTGATTCCCTATCCTATGACCTATAATCATTTGTTTATTCAAATCCATATATTACGTTGAATTATAATTACGCTCAATTAAATTTTCTATCAAACAAATAGATATAATATCGTACTTGAAAATCTATTTTATTTTATACCATTGCAACATTAAAAATAATCTTACTTCTATTGATGCTTATTCAACAAAATCTGAGATTCTAAAATATTTTATTGCATCCACAACTCCAAATGAGCTTGCCTCAACTGTCTTTGATATTCCGGCCAGAGAGTTCATCTTAAAATTCATCTTCACTACAAACATATATATATATTATTCCCAAATGAGTGTACATATTCCATTATGCCTCTATTGTAGATTTATGCCGATTATGCCTGGATGTAGCTATGTCATTTATTTTTGAGATATAAGCTGTATATTTAATAACAGAGGTCTCTTTTTCATTTGTAATGATTGAACATACTTTGAAGAGGAAGGGTCACTCTATATTGGCACAGATTACATGAATGAGTTGGCATTTGCATTTGTAGCGACACAAATTAATGTAGTTTGTAGATAAAGGGGCTATGGAAATAAGGTCAATCAGATGGACATCGTTCTTGTTATAGATCTGATGTGGAGAGCCAAGGCATCGTTCTCATTATAAATCTGATGTGAAGAGCCCAGTCGAATGATTTCTCATATCCTATGTGGGTATCGTCTATGTTGAGGAGAATAAATGCTTTGTATTGCATTTTATAGTAATAGTATAGATTTGGGTCAGAGCTCAAGGTGTGCAAGGATTCATCACCAGTAAATATGCAATTTGTTACTAACTCATGCTTCATGTCCCCATCGATGCTCACATGTAATGAATACCTAACCTATCATCTAGAATTCGTCCTACTTGTATCCTCAATCAAAATGCCAATTGTAACTTCCATTATTTAATCAGTCATGTAAAGAATAATTCATTCAGCTATGGAATAACTAAAAGTGGGTACTCATGTCTGACACATTAATCCCCGAATAGATTTCATATTATAAATTTCACAATTTTCATACAACTAGGTGCATTTTCTTACGTCATAATATCCCGTAACCCATGTCTTCCTCTTTAGGTCATTTAATGATTTAATGCATATTCCTTGTTATCTACCCCATTAGACTATAAGTTTCATTCTCTTAGATTACCAAATTATTATTCTCATTAATAATTGGCTACATCATTACTCATTCTCTTTAATGGTTGTCTACTTTGTTAGACTACCCAATTATTATTCTTGTTAATAACTGTCTGCCACATTATTCATTAGGACTCATCTTCATCCTTAATTATCCACATCATTTTATTAGCCTAACTTTATTATCTTTAAGTATTATCTACATCTTTAGACTGAAAGGGAACATTCCCATATAAGCTACACCACAATTTGTGTGTGTGTGTGTGTGTGTGTGTGTGTGTGTGTGTGTATATATATATATATATATATATATATATAATAAGGAGCAATGGTGTTTTTACTGTTCATAAGTTTAGAAGATAGTTTGTGGTTACGATGAGTTCTAACAAGGCTAAAAATTAAGGGCTAAGATTTGAAGATAGATATTGTTGGTGGATCAATAAATATTTTGGGCTGGTGGTTCGAGAATTCTAATCAGTTCCCCACACGCCTTTTCTATATACCTCTCTGTCTCTCTCACTACTCATTTATCTAAAGGGGCTCAATCTCCAACCCTCTTCTGTTCTCTCTCATCCTCCCACTAATCAAGGAATCAGAGAACAAGGCTCAAGATACTTTCCTTCCCATCACCTACAAACTTAAATCGTTCCCATTTAATTCAAATCCAATTTCAAGTAAAAACCCATATCTTCTCTCTCTATTATCGAGTACCAAAAACTAGTTACGAATCTTCTTCGTGAGAGAACTAAAGGGAGTTTTCTTCTCTTTATTTGTTAATAGTCTTTTTGTTTTCATGGTTGTTAAATGATTTTTGTTATGAAATGGTTGAATTCGCGGGCAACGTTTTAGGTGGTTTTAGGTTTAAGTTATGTTTTTTTTTCTGTGTTTTGTTTAATATTTTACAGGTGAAACGGAGCGCCATGGTTCTTTTTGGCAGGGTTTCGAATCCTTCGAGCCTGATTATGTTTTTAAATGTATATTTTCTTTAGTGTTTTAAATACTCATTTTAAAACACCATTTCAAAGATTGTTCTCTCTCTCATACGAGTTATTAATTTCTAATTTCTAACTGTCATATGGGTTCTTAAAATGAGGGGATCTGAAATGTTTATGATGTTTTATATGATGAACAGAGGTAAGGACTTATGTTCTTGATATTGGTCAACATAGGTAAACATTTATAATCTTATTTTTATTATTATTTACTTTTTAAGCCATTAAAGGCCCTTGATTTTGAAATCTTCACCGGGAATCCAAAGCTTTTAGATTTAGTGTTCAAGGCAAAATATTGATCTCTCTCTCTCATACGGTTTCTTAATATATAATTTGTAGCTCTCATACGGGTTCTTAAAATGAGAGGGGATCTAAAATGTTTATGATGTTTTTTTATGATGAACAAAGGTAAAGATTTATGTTCTTGATATTGGTGAACATAGGTAAACATTTATAAACTTATGTTTTTTTATTGTTTACTTTTAAGCCATAAAAAGTCTCTTGATTTTGAAATCTTCACCGGGAATGTAAAGCTTTCAAATTTCGTGTTCAAGACATGGCTTCCGTCATGGGAGGATATCTGTTTCCCTGTTCTCCAGTTTCGTGTTCATTATTTTTGTGTCTGGAAATGCATACATCTATATTTTTATGTTTATTAGTTGAATACCATTGCAAGTGCCAGGACATGGTGACTAGTTTTGATTGCTTTTGGTTGATTTTTTTAGTTTGATAAATATTGTCTTAATAAAGATACCTACATAAAAAAAATGGGGTGGCTTTGATCAGCCTCATTTTCTAACCTTATGTCAGATGATTCTCTTAGTGCAGCTGGTGGGTCTATTTTGTGGTTGTTGTAGCTCTGTAATTTGAAATCATGTCCATTTACTTTTTCCATTTTTCCATTTTATTTTACTGTTTCTATTTATTATTTTTATGTTATTTTACATTAAGTTATTATGCATACATCCACTATGTTGTAGGACAATGATTGACATTTGCCTTTGCCATCCATTATAAGAGTTAACGTTTGCTCATAAGAGCACATAAAACACACACCCTGATATTGTAGTATTATTCCATCACGACTTTGTTAGTTTATTTCGTAATACATTATGTATATTTTATAAATAAATTTAGGGGGACCTAGAAAAAATTCAAAATTTTAAAATTCACGGCATTAAAAGCTTATACCTTATTGTTGCGGGTCCCGTCAGGGCATCAAAATGTGCATTAAAAATTTGTACCCATTTTCGTCTTATGTGGGGGTTTCAAAATTGGGTTCCAAAAGTATATCTCTTTATCACCACTCATATTTTATTGTTAGATTTTATGTTTCAAATATATATTGTTAGATTCGTAGTAATGACTACACTAGGTTTTTGTACAAATACCCTTGCTTAAATAAAGATGTCGCCCCAAAGGAAAATCATTTTTCTCTTTTGATTTTAATGAAACAAATAATTTATCACTTTCCTCATGAAACATAGTAATGTGTTAGTATCGCCATTCACTTATTGGATCAAATCATATTAAACAGTTTTTAAGAAACATTTTATAAAACATTATGAAAATTATTTTTTAAAATAATATTGTTTTATTTACAAAAAAACATTTTAGAACTTTTTTCAAATTTTGTTATTTATAAGAAATCACAACTTTTAACTTTCTCTTAAAAAAAATCAAAAAATGTTTTTTTTTTAATTTGTGAACTTTTAGGTGATGATTTGCTACATGGACTTAAGTAATTTGTTAGTTTATATTTTTTTTTCACTTGGTCTTGGTAAATGTTTTAGCATTGTATAAATATTGGTACTTATATATTATTTAAATGTAGTTTATATTTTTACATTTGTTCATTTTTTGAAATTGCTAGAATGTGAATATTACGTGTGGTTACGTAGAAAGCAAAATGTAAACGCAAGCACACTCCAATGTATACCTATGGCCGGTCAAAATCAATATAGTCACTCAGCTCTAACAGTTAAGATTGTGTTTAAAAATTGAGATTTAATCAGAACATAAGTGACAACTGGTTAAAGAAAGGAGAATCTCATGATGTTAATGTAAAAAATAAATCTCAAAAATTGAGAGAGATAAAGAGAGATTGCAACGGTCAGTAATATAAGGAAAAATGAAATAAGAATGTTTCAAAATGAAAAGAAAGTTGGTAACCAGTGAGATTGTCACCAACTCTCTCTAATCCCATCATATCATATCTCATCCACTTTATTATTTAAGTAATGTCTAAGTAAATCCATACCTAGAGAAAAAAAAAATTGATCTGATTACGTATTGCATCTTTATATTAATTTTTTTATTAAATTCGATGGGAATAAAAAATTGTTTCAATATTTGTTTCGAAAAAAATTGATGTTATTTATATTAAAAAACAAACTTGATATCATTTTTTAATAAACACTAGAAGAAATTTTTGTATGAACTATATTTTTTTAATAACTTTGTTTTGAGAAATTTTTATGAAATTTAAGTGTTTTAAAAAGTTTTTTTCTATTATTATTATTTTTTTTTATAAAATGCAACTGTGACAACCCGCGATCCGAGATAAGGGGTGGCCAACCCGATACTCAAATGTAACAGGAATCATGGATGGATATCATTCTCAGCATCACAACAATAAACTGAGTATACGTGAAAATCACCCAATAAATCAGAAAACGGGTTGCCAAAAAGTTTAGAATTTAGTTTAGTTTTAAAACCAGTTAAGAAAATTAAATTAAACAACCCAATCTGACAAGCAAGTGGAATTCCAAAAGAGTATATATAATACATCTAAAACGAACATACAAGAAAATGACCGAATATGCTGCCGGTCCACAGTTACATACAACGTATTACAACAGTTTAATATCTTACGTAATACATTCATTAATCAAATATAAAAAGTTTGGGCCACACGCCCGAGTAAAGACCCGATCATATCTAGAACACAAAAATGAAAGCGTCTAATACAACGTCCTGTAATATCCGCAAAATCTTACAGCCCGTCAAGAGCAAAGGAATTGGGAATAATCACAACGGGGGCCCTTACGGTGGAGCACCTGAGCGGATACAATAACATACACAACATAGAAAATGAACGGGTCAGGGCCCAGTTTTATATGATCACCAGAAGAATAAAAAGCATGATAGGGATGAACAATTATGCATGGATGATAAGGATGAAAATCTAGCATGTTATCTAGCATATTAAACCTACATTACAATTTAAGACATTTTAACTAATTATGAAATGTAAATCGTTTACACAAGAGAATTATAAGTAAACATCTTTAATTAAAACGTTTTCTCATTTATCATAATACCATTTCATCCTTACATTCCTTATCAGGAATACAATCTTTTATTCAGTTTAATCAAGAAGATATAATTTCACTTCATTAATTAAAACTTCTATCATTAATAATCATTTCCATTTTATCTTTCCATTCCTTAACAGGAATACAATTTCTATCAGGTGCTCTTTATGGCACATATCTCAATCACATGCTCTTTGTGGCACATATCCATGCTCTTTATGGAATTAATATCCATCAAGTCCCACTTGATGCAGAAAAGTTATATTCACATACATATAACTATTCTAAGACCGCCCCTCCGAGTTTCCCCACTGGGCGCGCCCCTAAATAACTATCATCTTCCAGGGCCTATCATATAAGACAACCTGGGCTCATAACGCAACGTCGGGACGCAGCCATATACCTGTGGAATAGTCAAGACCACACTCAGAATCTCCTACCCATCTCAAAAAAATACATATATATAACAGCGCTCATATGGACTAGGACTATATCCACCCTGCGTTAATTTATCAGGGGGAATCACCTCGCGTGCGAACTTCCCTTATAATAGTATTTAGAGAGGTGTGTTCAAGTAAATTATCATTTACATTATAAATCTCATTTTCATTTTCAATTTTCATTACCAATTTCCATTTCCATTTTCCATGTGTTTGGTTCATTT
Source organism: Sambucus nigra (assembly GCA_949130495.1). Lineage (NCBI taxonomy): Eukaryota > Viridiplantae > Streptophyta > Magnoliopsida > Dipsacales > Adoxaceae > Sambucus > Sambucus nigra. The sequence continues at coordinate 554,270,530 of OX422209.1, forward strand.
TTAATCGAACCTATCACTATTGAATAGTTTGGTTCATTTTATTTGAACCTATCATCATTGAATAGTTTGGTTCATTTTATTCGAACCTATCCTCATTGAAGAGTATCATTAATATTCCTCAATTTACAAGTCCCGATTTAGTCTCCAAATAATCATTATGATTCTACAACTCCCAAATTTCATATGACTCCGATAAGCCCCTAAAGTCTCCAAGCATGGGCATTTAACTTCCTAACTCCTAAAAGTTTAATAAAATAAGTAATGCCTTAACATCACTTTTAAACCTTCCCATATTAAACCCCAGATGACCCAATTCTAGTCTAGGGTGTCGACCAAACTCAACTACTACTCTAGGACTCTAAGTTTACTTCATACAAGAAGATTCCTAAGTCCTAATCCTAAAGAAAAAGGTTAAAATTATAAAAGGAAAAACAAAAGAAGAATAAAGGATTTTAAAATCGATTTGGCATGGGCGAATCGATTCGGCCAGACAAGCGAATCGATTCGGACCAGCCGAATCGATTCGGTCAGGAAAACCAACATTCTGCATAACAGCTGAATCTATTCGAAGATAGCCGAATCGATTCGGTCCACCCAGACCTAGAAACTGTCTCCATGCGAATCAATTCGGCCTGGACCGAATTGATTCGGCCCTGCGAATTTTACCAATTTTGGCTATGGAGTTTGAAACTCCAAATCTTCTTCCAACACAAAATCAACTAACCCAGCCTCATTTATATCAACTTATACATCATAAATGTATATAACTACCATCATTTTCAACATTTATCATCTAAATCAATTTCCAAGGGTTTAATACCCATAAATCTAATAAAACCCTAAAATGACAAACCATAACAATTCATAACTATCAAAACTAATTATTCTCCTTAAATCACATAGTAGCAAGTAGATAACTTGTCTTGATCTTGTAAATTCAGATTTGATGAAGATGAAAGCAAGAACAAACTCCAAATCTTCAATCTCTCTCTTTCTTCAAAGCTCTCCTCTTCTCTCTTTATAACTCTCTAGGTTAACAATTTTTTTCTTAAAGGAATAGTAAGTCTAAGCAAGACTAAATTGGGCCTTAAGTCTGAAATACCCAACTTAAATGATCAATACGCGATAAAATGACTTGCAACTACACATTTAAGCTATAACCAGTCAAAAGTGCCCGAAATACCAAATTGCAATATGGCACTTATTTTGACTGTCTTGCACCAACTAGGACTAATTACACCCTCCAAATTATCATTTGGAAATTTTATAACTTATTTTAACTTCCAGTTTCATATTAAACCAAAATGTCATTTTAAACCTTATGACACAATAAATCACAACATGGATATTTTTACCTACTCATAAGGTAACTATACAACATTTCAGTAAATATTAACCTTTTCCCCATTAAATTAATACTTACTCAACATTCCAGCATTTTATAATTACTACACATAGTAAATAAATATAAAATAGGCTCTCAAAAGTGAGGGTTGTTACATACTCCCTCCCTTATGAGGGAATTTTTCCCCCAAAATTCAAGCGTACCTTGCAAGAAGAGATGCAGATACTTTTCCCGCATGTCATCCTCACGATCCTATGTTGATTCCTCAACACTGTGATGACTACATTGCACCATAACCAAAAGTACTACCCACGATCTCAATCGCCACTCTCCAAGCTCTAAAATAGCAAACGATTGATCCTCATAAGAAACGTCGCTCAATGTCCTCAAAGGAATGTGCCAACGGGCACCATCACATCTCTTGTACTTATTTAAAGAGGAGATATGGAACACGTCATGAACTTGCTGCAAATGTTATGGTAAAGAAAGTTGATAGGATACCGGACCCACCTTAGCGATAATAGGAAAGGTCCAACGTAACACGGTGCAAGTTTTCCCTTCTTCCCAAAATGCTTAATGCCCTTCATAGATGATACTCGCACCAACACTTGGTCCCCGACCTTCATCTCCACATACCTTCTCCCCACATCGACATAGATCTTCTGTCGATCTTGGGTTATACGAATGCGATACCGAATGGGATGGATCTTTGAAGAAGTATCCCGGATCATTTCAGGTTCGAGGAACTTATTATCTCCCACCTCCAACCAACAAGCGGGAGATCCACAAGGCCTACCATACAAGGCTTCATAAGGCGCCATCCCAACAGTGAATTGATACGAATCATAATAAGTGAATTCAACTAATGGGAGACACTGTTCCCGACTACCCTTGAAGTCAAGCATTCACATAAGGAGCATATCCTCCAACATATGGTTTACTCTTTTGGTCTAGCCATCTGTTTGAGGATGATAAGAAGTGCTTAACCTCAATTCGGTCCCCATGGCCTCTTGGAAACTTGCCAAAAGTGCGAAATGAGAATCTTATCTCGGTCAGAAACTATAATCATAGGCATCCCATGCAGTCGAACACTCTTCATGCCCGACCACCAGTACTGGCGGCGTATATCTTGACACATTTTGTCATTACCCGGATGCACCGCAAACTTAGAACCGTAAGATTTTGCTATTGCTGCCCTTCCTAAGCCCTTCTCATCATGGATAATGAATCTCCCGGGGAAACGCACCCCACCCTAAGAACCAATAGAGTAGGATTCTGTTCCCTCGGTCAGCAGCTTGTGAATGTGGTTTTAACAACCCATTGTCCCTCCTACAACATCTTGTAACGACTCGTTGCTCGCATGAAAGGCTAAATTTCTGCCCAAGAAGTAATACCTCTCTTTCTATATGGCGATCACCCCCACGATGACTTTTAATTCAAACATGGGATAATACTTCCCACAAGTTTAAGCTTATGAGGCGCATAAATAATAGGTCTATGATCCAGTATCATTACTCCCCATCCTGGCAGAGACTTGTTAATTGAATCCACCCTCGAGCTTAGCAACATGGGCTCAGGAGTGAGAGTCAATTCACCCTTTTAGCTCCCCGAAAGCTAAGTTACCTACGTAACACTCTAACTATGAGAGGCCTAATCTCCTTCGGCCAAACGTACCAAACCTCTCGAAATCTCCCACTTCTCTTTACTAGGGAACCAATCCCTCTTAGAGTTAACAAACCACCTATTCGTGGTCAACTCCTGACAGCCCTCCTAAACTAACGTCACATGCCCTAAAGGACTTATGTCCAAATAATCCTAAAGCCTACCTACCTATATCCTATCTAAGTCGTATGCACATAATACTAAGTATATCCCTAGTGCCTAAGACCTTTCTCAACTTCTGACATTTGCTCAGTTTCTTGCGTGGGACGTCTCGTCGAAGCGAAATCCAAACAAGGATCCCTCCCGTTACACTACTACCTCGCATTATCGGTCATCAAGATATAAAGGTCTAAGACACATGTTAGGGACCGGAATGATTCTAACTCTCAACCCTACTAATAAGATTCTACTTCTATGTCTTGCAATTATTGACCCCACAACATATATACATCTTTTTAAATAGCCTTCTTATCAAGGCATAACCCGATATTACCCGAAATGCATCATTAAAATCTCTAACAACCGGAATAGAATCCAAGGGAACAACTACATCCCGAGAAAACTCCTCCGCAAAACAATATAAGTATGCGTTAGTACCCCCTTTTTAAGCGAGGCATAACCACTAGCAATATCTCTTCCCCCGAAACGGAAAACACTATGCTCTTACCATAACAATTAATAATAGCATGATACTTTACTATCCAATCCATACTCAATATCACATCATACTCGACCATGTCAAGGACGAGTAAATCGGCCTCAAAGCACAAATTACCAAAAGTAACTTCCTATGTGTTTACAAACAAGGAAAAAAAATGAGCGAACCATCACCCATAAAACTTAACGCTAGTAAAAGTACTCTCAGCAGATTTTATCAAATCTGTAGTCTGAGAAAAGCTCCTAGAAATAAATGAGTGTGTATTACCCGTATCAAATAACACACAACTCAAGTTCCCTTGAATAAAAAAAAACTTACCCTCAATAGCGGGCGGTGCCGCCGGAGCTGGAGGAAGCATATCCTTATGAATATGATAAACACGCCCATATTGTAGTTGTCCCTGCTGCGGAGGAACAATCGGATTAGGAACCTGAGGTGGAAACTAAATGTACGGCTGCTGCGGAGCCCTAGGAAACTAACTCCCAATCAACCGAGGACACTCCATCCTGTAATGACCCGCCTCCCCACACTGGAATCACCGTCCCTTCATATCCTCCTGACCTCGACCCCTGTTATTTCTAAACTGGGTAACGCCTTGGCCCGAATGGCCTTTACCTCCATGACCACCCCGACCTACATGTTGCGAAGCACCCTGACCGTGCCTATTGTTATTGTTATTGCCACTCGTAATAAACCCTCCAAAACGTTGCCTCTTAGATGAATCCCCTTGCCGAGGGTCCCTCTCTTTCTGCTTACTACTCGAAGATTGGGATGAGGGAAATGATCCTCCTTCAATCCGATGTTCTCCAGGCTTTCCTGCTTGTTCCACTACAGTAGCTTTCTTGCTACCCTTCGTATATAACCGATGCTCCTAGCAATGGAGCAATGCTGTATTCATAATCTCACGAAAAGTTTGTAAAGATGGATTACCCAGCAAGTGTTTACGGATTCTCCAGTTAGACCTCCCATGAACTTTGAGATCTTCCTATCTTTCGGAGTCACCTCATCTAGTACAAAACTCGCCAACCGGGTGAACTCTTCTTCATACTCCGCCACATATCTCTCTCCTTGCACAAAATCTTGTAACTTCCTCTTCATCTCCCTCTGAACTGCGGGAGGAAAATACTTACGATCGAATAAAGCCCAGAACTTAGTGATCGTCATTGTGTTTCTCTGCTCTGGTGTGGTCATCGTCTACCGCCAGTGTAACGCAGATCCGGCAAGCTTAAAAGTGGCAAGGACTTGTTTCTTCTCCTCGTTACATTCTATCATTCGAAGGTGGCATTGCATGTCTTTCTTCCATTGATTGGCTTTAATAACATCAGAACCTCCCTCATAATCCGGGGGATGGACCTTTAGAAAGGAATCCCTAACCCTTTCCCACAGAGAGAGTCCCGTAGGAGCATGAACTATGTGAGCTCGTTGTTGATCCCGTGGAAATTGTTGGACCACTGCGGTCATGGTGGCATTAACCGCTTGAGCCACTATGTTTTCTACATCCGCAGCATTAATGGTCCTTTGTGGCGGCGGTGGAGGACCTACCTCCTCTTCTACAACCCTATTACATCTCGCTGGGCGACCTCTATTGGCCGACATCTGAGATGAAGAAATAATAGAGTTAAAATACTATTTAAAATAATTTATCTTGCAGAAGATCGCAAACATAAGCAACAAAGAAGTCCTAATATTAGGCTCTACATCAAAGAACGCTACGGTAGAACGTGACAAGTTCGCATAGATCCTAAAGACTCTAGAACTTGATGCTCTGATACCATATGTGGCAACCCGCGATCCGAGATAAGGGGTGGCCAGCCCGATACTCAAATGTAACAGGAATCAGGGATGGATATCATTCTCAGCATCACAACAATAAACTGAGTATACGGGAAAACCACCCAATAAATTAGAAAACGGGTTGCCAAAAAGTTTAGAATTTAGTTTAGTTTTAAAACCAGTTAAGAAAATTAAATTAAACAACCCAATCTGATAAGAAATTGGAATTCCAAAAGAGTATTTATAATACATCTAAAACGAACATACAAGAAAATGACCGAATATGTTGTCGGTCCACAGTTACATACAACGTATTACAACAGTTTAATATCTTACATAATACATTCATTAATCAAATACAAAAGTTTGGGCCACACGCCTGAGTAAAGACCCGATCATATCTAGAACACAAAAATGCAAGCGTCTAATACAATGACCTGTAATATCCGCAAAATCTTAAAGCCCGTCAAGAGCAAAGGAATTGGGAATAATCACAACGGGGGCCCTTGTGGTGGAGCACCTGAGCAGCTACAATAACATACACAACATAGAAAATGAACGGGTCAGGGCCCGATTTTATATGATCATCAGAAGAATAAAAATCATGATAGGGATGAACAGTTATGCATGGATGATAAGGATGAAAATCTAGCATGTTATCTAGCATATTAAACCTACGTTACAATTTAAGACATTTTAACTAATTATGAAATGTAAATCATTTACACAAGAGAATTATAAGTAAACATCTTTAATTAAAACCTTTTCTCATTTATCATAATACCATTTCATCCTTACATTCCTTATCAGGAATACAATCTTTTATTCAGTTTAATCAAGGAGATAAAATTTTAGTTCATTAATTAAAACTTCTATCATTAATCATCATTTCCATTTTATCTTTCCATTCCTTAACAGGAATACAATTTCTATCAGGTGTTCTTTATGGCACATATCTCAATCACATGATCTTTGTGGCACGTATCCATGCTCTTTATGGATTAATATCCATCAAGTCCCACTTGATGCAGAAAAGTTATATTCACATACATATAACGATTCTAAGACCACCCCTCCGAGTTTCCCCACTAGGCGTGCCCCTAAATAACTATCATCTTCCAGGGCCTAACGTATAAGACAACCTGGTCTCATAACGCAACGTCGAGAAGTGGCCATATACCTGTGGAATAGTCAAGACCACACTCAGAATCTCCTACCCATCGCAGAAAAATACATATATATAACAGCGCTCATATGGCCTAGGACTATATCCACCATGCGTTAATTTGTCAGGGGGCATCACCTCGCGCGCGAACTTCCCTTATGATAGTATTTAGAGAGGTGTGTTCAAGTAAATTATCATTTACATTATAAATCTCATTTTCATTTTCAATTTCCATTACCAATTTCCATTTCCATTTTCCATGTGTTTGGTTCATTTTTATTCGAACCTATCACTATTGAATAATTTGGTTCATTTTATTTGAACCTATCATCATTGAATAGTTTGGTTCATTTTATTCGAACCTATCCTCATTGAAGAGTATCATTAATATTCCTCAATTTACAAGTCCCGATTTAGTCTCCAAATAATCATTATGATTCTACAACTCCCAAATTTCATATGACTCCGATAAGCCCCTAAAGTCTCCAAGCATGGGCATTTAACTTCCTAACTCCTAAAAGTTTAATAAAATAAGTAATGCCTTAACATCACTTTAAACCTTCCCAGAATAAAGTCCAGATGACCCAATTCTAGTCTAGGGTGTGGACCAAACTCAACTACTACTCTAGGACTCGAAGTTTACTTCATAGAAGAAAATTCCTAGGTCCTAAGCCTAAAGAAAAAGATTAAAATTAGAAAAGGAAAAACAAAAGAAAAATGAAGGATTTTCGAATCGATTCGGCCTGGGCGAATCGATTCGGCCAGACAAGCGAATCGATTCGGACCAGCCGAATCGATTCAGTCAGGAAAACCAACATTCTGCATAATAGCCGAATCGATTCGGAGATAGCCGAATCGATTCGGTCCACCCAGACCTGGAAACTGTTTCCATGCGAATCGATTCGGCCTGGACCAAATCGATCCGGCCCTGCGAATTTTGCCAATTTTGGCTATGGAGTTTTAAACTCCAAATCTTCTTTCAACACAAAACCAACCAACCCAACCTCATTTATATCAACTTATACATCATAAATGTATATAACTACCATCATTTTCAACATTTATCATCCAAATCAATTTCCAAGGGTTTAATACCCATAAATCTAATAAAACCCTAAAATGACAAACCATAAAAATTCATAACTATCAAAACTAATTATTCTCCTTAAATCACATAGTAGCAAGTAGATAACTTGCCTTGATCTTGCAAATTCAAATTTAATGAAGATGAAAGCAAGAACAAACTCCAAATCTTCAATCTCTCTCTTTCTCCAAAGCTCTCCTCTTCTCTCTTTCTAACTCTCTAGGTTAACAATTTTTTTCTTAAAGGAATAGTAAGTCTAAGCAAGACTAAATCGGGCCTTAAGTCTAAAATACCCAACTTAAATCATCAATACGCGATAAAATGACTCGCAACTACACATTTAAGCTATAACCTGTCAAAAGTGCCCGAAATACCAAAATGCAACATGACACTTATTTTGACTGTCTCGCACCTACCGGGACTAACTACACCCTCCAAATTATCATTTGAAAATTTTATAACTTATTTTAACTTCTGGTTTCATATTAAACCAAAATATCATTTTAAACCTTATGACACAATAAATCACAACATGGATATTTTTACCTACTCACAAGGTAACTATACAACATTTCAGTAAATATTAACCTTTTTCGCATTAAGTTAATACTTACTCAACATTCCAGCATTTTATAATTACTACACATAGTAAATAAATATAAAACAGGCTCTCAAAAGTGAGGGTTGTTACAACAACTTTTTTAAACAAAATGTATATTTAAGAAATTTAATTTTGATTTTAATACATTTCAATTTTTTTTAGATTTCAATACCCGATGCGAATAACGTGACTTATAATTTTTTACACCAAATCAAAATACTATTCGACAAGAATAACACGAGTAAAATTATGAATTAACCATGTCATTATATTAATGTTAGGTGAAAAACTAGACCCCTATTGGCAATTAATTCATCTTAGTTTTTAATAAAACCTATTTCTAATTATGAGTAACGTCAATTTTTTTGTGATAAAAATAACGTTTATTTTTTAAAATAAATAGCAAAAGTTTTCTATAAACGTTCATTTTAATAAAAAAAATTAACATAACATAATTTTTTAATTTTTATGGTGATTGCCTGGTTTGTAAGAGTAATTGAGTTGTCTTAACTGTATTGCCTCATGTCTTTCATTATTTTTATAATATTTAATTTTTATACCTACTATGCATTTATAGGAATTGCAAAATTTGATCTATTTAAAATACTAAATCTTTCACAACTCACTAGGGTTGTCACTAACTCTGTCTAATCTCATTCTTGAATCCCATCCTATTCCATCACCCCACTTTGTTATTTAGCTGATATCTCATCAAATCCATATCTGGAGAAAAAAAAGTGGGCGAGACTCTATATTTTGATCTTTATGTTAATTTTTTATTGAAATGAACTTGAATAAAAAAATTGTTTAATTATTTATTTTAAGAAAAGTTGACGTTTGTTATATTAAAAAAACAAACATGCCATCATTTTTTATAATAAACAAAACTTTTAGTATAAACTATATTTTTTTTTAACTTTGTTTTTTTCCAAATTTTTATAACACCCAACTTTTTTAAAAAATGTTTTTTTTATACTTTGTTTTAATTTTTTTTATAGAACATAACTTTAAAAAAAAATGTATTTTCTAAGAAACTAAGTGTTGACCTTAATACATTACTATTTTTTAGACTTTAATACACAACACAAATAACGTGACTTATAATATTTCACACCACATTAAAATACTATTTCTCACAAATAACATGACTAAAATTATGAATTAATCGCGCCATTGTATTAATGTTAGGTGAAAAGTCAGACTATTAATATTGTTGCAAACTAAATACGTTGTATGATCTAATCAAAGACATACACTTTCAAAAATTTGCGCCGTGCCTTCAGGCACGGGCATACCCTAGTGTGTGTGTGTGTGTGTGTATATATATATATATATATATTTATATATATATACACATGTGACACACAAAGGCATCTACCATTGGTGTCTCATTCGTACTCTATCGGCAAGTCCGGAGGAATCTCTTATCCTAAGAAGACATCACAAAACACACACAAATTAGGGGCAGTCCCAATGCAGGATACCCGTTCATCGCCCATACCCAACGGTGATAGGGTATGGGTCAGCATCAACACATACCTTCCCGTAGGTTGCGCCTCCACGTAGTACCTATATTACCTACACAATCACCAAGTCCACCGGAATGCACGAACCTCGAGCTGATAGGACGGTCCCCAAACATTGGTATGTCAACACAAATACATATAAATACATATTATCATCCAATATCTATAAGTAGTTACTCTATAACTAGTTTAATCTAAGGAAATCTCAATCCATATAAATGACAGCCTTCTTGGCTTAACTATAACATTTTAGTCAATCATTAAATAATTTCAGGCCATTATCTTACCACTACTTTCCTATTAAGTATTAAGTCTCATAAAATTCTTTTTGGACCTAATTCACCTTTGCATCATTATTTATTTCTTCTTTAAATGTATTAGTATAGTTATTCCGAACTAACCTTTCCCAAAACACTATAGGCATAGTTATTCCCAAACTAACCTTTCCAAAATATTATAAGTATAGTTATTCCCAAACTAACCTTACCAACACGATTTTAGGTATAGTTGTCCCTAACTACTCTTGACCATACATTTAATAATCTAAGTATGTTGTCCTCTTAACTAAAATTTCAATCATTCTAGATTATTAATAGTTATTGCCTTTTTGATACCATTTCGATAAGGTTTATATGTACATATATAAGGAGTTGACTATCGTCAAAAGGGTTATATGTACATATATAAGAAATCCTATAATATGGTTAAGTATTATCACCGACTATAATACCCAGACTCATTCATTCGGTCTGCATTTTCACCCTTCAGAATTTATTAAACAAAGTCCCACTATTAGGTCAATCACCCTTTAATCAATTGGATATTTGATAATTTGTTATACATATAATAAATTAAACCATATACCTCGTGCCTAACTCCCATAGCACTATGCCTAAAAATATTCGAGTCACAACCCCGACTCTTAATTCCGTAAATATTAATTTACATTCATATTTTTATCCAAGATATTAAGCACATCTCAATCCAGCCCGTATCATAATTTCATCCAAAATTTCCATTCAAAATCGTTTACATATTTTCGCGTGTTGTTCATCCTATACACTTTAATTCCATACCCCGAATTCATTCCCATTGAATTCCAAGGTACAAATAATGTTCCTTAATATTTTTTCGAGTCCTACACTCATATACAAACATTGCTAAGTTATTTAGTGTAATACCCCGTAATTTTATTGATTTTTATTTAAGGAATTAATTAAATTAAATGAGAATTAATTGGAAATTAATCCGGATATAAATACTAGCGAGATGTGAGCGGGTATTTGACTATGATGTTAAAATTGAATATTTCATGAGTATTGAAAATATAAAAGTTGTCGCGAGGCTGAAATACAACAATTTAGAAAATTAAATTGGGACGCGCGTGTCAGTCGCGTCAGGAATGAATTTAATTACATTAAAAAGTGAATTATATTTTTAACAACCGAATGGTCATTTTGAGTGCACCAACATGTCCGGAAGGGTCGAAATAGTCAGAAAACACTAGTCGGGGGTTTAGTTTGGGTCCCGGGGCATTTTTAGGCCAAACCGACAACCTAGAAGGATATTTTGGTAATTTTAAAAATATGGGAATTAAAACCCACGAATTTTAGAGTTTAATTATATATTACTAATGAACCCACTAATTCAATTATCAACATTAGGTAATTTAGAGGGATACGGGAGTTAAAGGGAGAGTTTGAAGAGGTTCCAAAAGAAACCTCCAACCACCATCACTATCCTTGGGAAAATTCTGTAGAGAAAGGGGAGAAATCAGCCTTCGTGCACCAACATCAATTCAGAAGAAACAAATCTAAGGAAAGTGATTTGATATTTTTAAGTGCATTGAATATTTCTTCCATGTTTAGTGTAGGAATTGTTTTGTCTTGAAAGTTTTTAGGAAAACTAATGAAATTATTGGAGAAACTCTAAATTTGGGATAGGATTTGCATGTAGAATGACTATAGACGAATTTAGTATCCACAAACTTAAATATGATGATTTAAAAATGGATTTATGATGAGTAATTGGGCACAATGAAATTATGGGTTAATGTTCATAGGGTTTGGGGTAAAATTGGGGATTAATGTAAATTACATGTTGTTTAGGAGGATTTGACCCCAAAAATATGTTAAGAAACGGCCTAAGTGGATTTAGAGAAGTTTAAGAACATTAAAATTCTACTGGGATGATCTTAGGAGAAGAGAAAAATTAAGAAAAACGAATTGGGAATTTTCTGGGCGTATTCTGCCATCTCGTTAGAAGACCTGCCCAGGATATTCGAACGACCTCTTTCGAACGAGACTTCTAATGAGATGATAGTACCCTTTCTAACGAGTTGGTAGTTCATTCGAACTACCTCGTTTGAATGACCTCGTTCGAACGAGATTTCTAACGAGTTGACAGAATGCCTTTTAGTCCTGATTTTATTTAAAACTTCCCGAAGACTTCTATAGTTGAGTGTAATCCTTTCCCTTGTTGATTTGTGGATATAGTTGTGAGATTGGAAGTCCGTCGAGGATTAAAACTTAGAGTTTTGTAGTAAACCGAATGATGTTTATGGGTTATCATATAAGTATCTAAAAACTTCGAAGTGAGGAGAGTTGATAACTTTAATGTATATATAAATCGGTGACTTGTAAACGTGTAACATGAAATGACGGTATAGGAATGAGAAATATACCTCTATTAATATTATGGGATACCGAAGATGTGTGAATGCTTGGTATATGTAGTTACTTGTGTATAACATACCTACCATACTTGCTATCACGTGAGGTCAACGTTCGATCATGACCATCTAATCTTTGTGTGCCTACGGGGGGATTTAGATTGGTACCTCGAGGACATAGGTCAGAGAAGGACTTATTGAGAAGTTAATAAATCTGCTGATCATGGGAGCGTAGGTATGTGCGTGACCCCTGTGATGTGAACTATGTTCGCCTCCATTTTATGTGATTGTTGTTTATTGAAAACGATTCCTTAGAGATTCAGAATACGTGGTCCTTATGTACATGATGTACCGTGATGGGATAGCAGAGTATGTGTGAACCGCAGCTTAGTGTCGGGGTGCCAGTATTGTATATTTATGATGAGAATAATATACTACTAATTGAAATGAACTGTCATCAGTAAATGTAAGTGTGAATAATAGCAACATTTTTAGTAGAGTTAAAAATGGAAAACCTCTAGTGATTGGAATGACTAATATGGGAACTAAGAAAAAAGGTAAAACTCTCTGTCTATATTAAGAGGTTGGGACTTAAATCGTGAATCGTATCGTAATGTTAGATCGTGTATTGGACTATTTCGATATGGGAATATCTAGAATGGGTACGGGTACGTCAGGAGTGCACAATTAGTTGAGAGGTGAGGAACTCATGTGAGTGCACGCACTATCATGTACTTTATATTCACTTTTTATTATATTAAACCACTTGCTGTATTCTAAACTATTTTCACAATCGGGCTTTGACCCGTTTTCTTTCAAATTTATTTTTGTAAAAACCTTTTTAGGTGCCCATCCATAAGGACACCAAGCATAGGAGTTCTATTCCCGCGACGTGTTGTAGCTGCCGTGGAAGTTACAGGGCCTCGATTGTAGACGCCTCCATTATCCACATTGAATCTACTTCAGATTCATTCATCTGGATGGAATGTCGCCCCTTTTCTTTCTGAGACATCTTATTACTCAGTTTTTATTTTATATTTTGGGTTGTAATTAAATTAATGATTTAGGCTTGTAGTTATTCATTTCAGTATTTGGATTGTTGTTAGGTGTATTCCTTCCGATTTAGTTTATTACATCGTCATTATTTGCGACTGTGATGTGGTTATGGTATCAGTATTTCATAATTTAAATGGATTGTATGTTAATCGGATTTAAATTAAAATTGACAACTCACTTTTTAAATATTAGGTGGCTAGTAATTATAAAAATGTTTTCGACAGTGATGCTATGAACTGAGCTAACTTGGCATTTTGTACTAATTTGAATAAAGGAGTAGCTACTCGGTATTTAATTAGTCGGGGTGTCATAGGTGGTATCAGAGCATCAAGTTCTAGTGTCCTTAGGATCTGTATGGCTTGTTATGTTCCCGCTGAGCTTTCTTTGATGTAGAGCCTATATTTTAGGATTTATGTATTCTTTTGTGTATGTTTCACCCTTCAGCTATTTTGAGATAATAACGACGAACTTATAAGAATTTATTCTCATTTCAGATGCCTCCACGACGTGCACAGCGAGTTCCTAGGGATGATCAGCCCGAGCCACAGCTTGCACCAGTCCAGGGCACCATGAATGCCACAGAGGTTGCTGCTATTGTAGCCCAAGCGGTAAATTCTGCCCTCGTAGTTGTGCAGCAGGAACCACCCCAGGAGCTGGCAGTAGCGCCAGTTCAGGCTCATGCATTTCCGTCTGCTTGGGAACGTGTTCGAGATTCTTTTCAGAAAGCACACCCTTCGTAGTTTGCGGGTACCTCCGATGTTGTTGTGTCCAACAAGTGGAAGAAGAACATTCAAAGACATCTGAGGATGTATGAGTGCACGGAGGTACAAAAATAGATACTGGCTACTTTTAAGCTAGTAGGATCAGTCTTGTAGTGGTGGGAGTCCATTACCACCCCGGAGGAGAGAGATGTCCTTTCTATATAGGAGTTCTGGGTGCGGTTCAACAGCAAGTATTTTCCATCAGTCGTTCACACTGAAATGAGGAGGAAGTTAATGAACCTCAAGCAGGATGGGAGGACCGTGGCCGAGTATGAGGTCAAATTCACTAATATCTTGAACATTGTTCCTGATGAGATTCCAACTGAGGAGAAGAAGATTCATAAGTTCATGGATGGGTTGACTTGGAGGATACGTCAGCACTTGTTGGGTAATCTCTCGTTGGCCACTTATTCTGATGTGGTTAACACAACACTGCTTCACTGCCAGGACCACCGCTTTCACATGTCAGAGAGTAAGGGGTCAATAGAGTCCAGCCATTAGGGCAGGACAAGGGGAAATGGTGCCAGCATGGCACAATTTGCTCAGGGTTCGCATAGGCAGGGAGATCAGGGTTCCCAGTAGGGGGATTTTAAGAGGTTCAGATCTGGGGGTTTCAGAATGGTCAGGGAGGTTTTCGTCAGGTCCAGTAGGGTCAGCACGGCCCACAGGGACAGCACGGCCAACATGTCCAACAACAGTAGTTTCAGCAGGGCCAGGGGAGGAATGGCAACGGCCACCAGGGCCGTGGGCAACAGGTTCAGAGAGAGGGGAACTTTTCGGGGAAATGCTTCATTTGTGGAAAGATTGGCCACAAGCGCCAAGAGTGTCCTGATAGGGGCCGGGCCCCACAGCAGCAGCAACAGGGTGCTCGACATGAGCCCCAGAGACCTATGTTTCCCACCGCCCTCCCAGCAGCACCACAGATGCCAGCTTTGCCACCCATCCCAGCAGTCCCAGTCCAGCAGGGACAACTACAGTACGGGCGAGTTTATTAACTCCAGCATGCCGCAATCCCACCGTATCCACCTGCTATTGAGGGTATGTTCTCTCTTCAGGGGACTATGGGGCGTATTTTATTTGATACGGGGGCCACACATTATTTCATTGCCATGAGATTTGCACACACTTTGGGGTTGTTAGACACTGTAGAAAGCACGATTACTTGTGTAGATTCACCATTGAGTAGGGGTTCCGTGATTTCCCTTATTTGTAGAGGTGTGGGTATAGAGATAGGGAGATTTACTTTACCCAATGATATGCTAGTATTAGAGATGACTGAGTATGATGCGATTGTTGGTATGGATTGGTTAGTTGTGTACCGAGCCATGATTGATTATTTCAGTAGGAGTATCATTTTTACCATTCCCGAGTAGGAAATGTTTTTAATGGCGATGCCTCTCCCTAAGGGAGGATCATCCACTCACTTGTATTATATGGAGGAGGAGACCTCTAAGGAAGTGGTGTTACCACTCGATTCGATTCCAGTTGTTAGGGAGTTTGCTGATGTGTTTCAAGATATACTTGGACTACCTCCGAGTAGAGAGATAGATTTTGTGATCGATTTGACGCAGGGAACTCGGCCAATAGCCCGCGCACCTTACAGTATGGCTCCAGCAGAGATGAGAGAGCTAAGGGATCAGATAGAGCAGTTATTGGGTCAGGGGTTTATTCGAAGGAGTACTTCGCCGTGGGGTGCCCCTGTGTTGTTCGTAAAGAAGAGGGATGGATCGTTGAGATTATGTGTAGATTACCGGGAGTTGAATAAAGTCACGATACGGAATAAGTATCCGTTGCCCCGAATCGTTGACTTATTTGACCAGTTAAGAGGAGCTTGCTTCTTCTCAAAGATTGATTTGCGATCGGGATACCATCAGTTGCAAATCAGGGAACCGGACGTCTCGAAGACTACTTTCTTGTCGAGGTATGGTTCCTATGAGTTTCGGGTTATGCCTTTTGGCTTGACCAATGCTCCAGCCGTGTTTATGGACTTGATGAATAGGGTGTTCAGAGAGTTCCTAGACCAGTTCATCATTATATTTATTGATGACATTCTAGTTTACTCCCAGACAGAAGAGGAGCACGCCGAGCATTTGAGACAGGTTTTGCAGACGCTACGTCAAAATGAGCTATATGCAAAGTACGAGAAATGTGGATTTTGGCTGAAGGAGGTTCAGTTTTTGGGGCATATCATTTCAGACCAGAGGATATCTGTTGATCCGGGGAAGGTATCCGCGGTGAGGGAGTGGGGACAGCCCATGACACCGATTGAGATCCGTAGTTTCTTGGGCCTAGCAGGATACTACAGGAGGTTTATTCGGGGTTTCTCAAAGATAGCGGGTCCTTTGACACATCTGACTCGCAAGGGTGTGCCATTCATCTGGAGCGATGCCTGTCAGTTGGCATTTGATGAGTTGAAGGACAAGTTGACCTCAGCGCCTGTGTTAGCATTGCCCAGACCGGGAGTTGAGTATTTAGTCTACACCGATGCGTTCTTACAAGGACTTGGAGGTGTGCTGCAATATGAGAGTCAGGCCATAGCTTATGCTTCCCGTAAGCTTAAGAATCACGAGAGGAATTACCCCACACACGACTTGGAGTTAGCCGCAGTCGTATTCGCTCTTCGGATTTGGAGACACTATCTCCTGGGGGAGAAATTTTGGTTGTTCACAGACCACAAGTCTCTACAATACCTCTTCACGTAGAAGGAGCTAAATATGTGTCAACGTCGGTGGCTTAAGTTTGTGAAGGATTATTAGTTCGATATCCAATATCACCCAGGGAAGGCTAACGTGGTAGCAGACGCATTGAGTCGTAGGCCAGTAGATGAGGTGGCTGAGGTGTGGAAAGCTAAGTGAAAGGAGTTGGGACACCAGGATGCAGTGGCCCGATCATTCATGTCTGTGATGACTATTACACCTCAGATTGTTACGAGAGTGGTAAAGGCCCAGGAAAATGACTCGTTCTGTCATGAGCAGATAGTTCGATTACTAGCAGAGGGAGCTGAGTCCTATACCGTTAGCTCAGATGGGAGATTACGCTTCAATGGGAGACTGGTCGTTCCGGAAGGGGAAGACTTGCGGCACGAGGTAATGACAGAGTCGCACGGCTCATGGTTCGTGGTACACACTGGTGGGGATAAAATGTACCAAGACATGAGTTGATAGTACTGGTGGAGCGGGATGAAGAGAGATATCGCCGTGTTCATTTCTAAATGCATCACTTGTCAGCTAGTAAAGGTCGACTATCAGAAATTGGCAGGACTTTTACGGCCGTTAGAGGTTCCGATGTGGATATGGGAGAGCATATCCATGGACTTTATCACGGGGTTACCTGCGTCAAAGAGGGATCACGACTCCATATGGGTAATTATGGACCGGTTGACCAAAGTTGCTCATTTTCTACCCGTAAAGACAAATTACACTGCGGGACAGTATGCCCAGATTTTCATTGCGGAGATAGTGAGACTTCACGGGGTACCTCTAAATATCATGCTGACCGAGACAAGATATTTGTTTCATGATTTTGGGAGAGTTTCCAGGAGGCCATGGGTACGGAATTGCGGCTGAGTACGGCTTATCACCCACAGACTGATGGGCAAACAGAGCGGACAAATCAAATGTTGGAGGATATGTTGCGTATGTGCATCTTAGATTTTGGAGGTGGTTGGGAGCAGTACCTTCCACTGGTGGAGTTTTCTTATAATAACTCCTACCAGTTCACCATTGGCATGGCTCTATTTGAGGCATTGTATGGTAGACCTTGCCGTTCCCCAGCATGTTGGTTAGAGGTGGGGGATAACAAACTCCTTGGGCCGAAAGTGATTCAGGACACTTCGACAAGGATAGAGATGATACGGAGCTGTATTCAGGTAGCTCAGGACCGACAGAATAGTTATGCCGATGCCAAGAGGTTCTTCAGAGAATTCAAGGTGGGGGGCCAGGTATTACTCAGAGTATCTCCTATGAAGGGGATTATGTGTTTTGCAAAGAAGGGGAAACTGGCACCAAGGTATGTGGGGCCATTTCCTATCATCGAGAGGATGGGGCCAGTTGCGTATAGACTTGGGTTACCGGAGCACTTACATAGGATTCATGATGTGTTCCATATTTCCTCGCTAAGGAAATATCTTAGGGACGATTTGGCCCATACTCACATTGCTTTATAAGACATTGATCTTCGGCCTGATAGTTCCTACGAGGAGGGGACGATTGCTATTTTGGACCAAAACGAGCGGAAACTGAGGTCAAAGATAGTACCATTAGTATGTGTTCAGTGGCAGTATCATAATGCCGAGGAGTCCATGTGGGAGCGCGAGGATGAGATGCGCGAACGTTATCCAGAGTTATTTTTACCAGGTACTCTTTAGTTTCGAATTTGGAGACGAAATCCTGTTATTAGGGGGGAATTATGTAATACCCCGTAATTTTATTAATTTTTATTTAAGGGATTAATTAAATTAAATGAGAATTAGTTGCGAATTAATCCGGATATAAATACTAGAGATATGTGACTTGGTATTTGATTATGATGTTAAAATTGAATATTTCATGAGTATTGAAAATATTAAAGTTGTCGCAAGGCTGAAATACGACCATTTGGAAAATTAAATTGGGACGCGCGTGTCAGTCGCGTTAGGAATGAATTTAATTAGATTAGAAAGTGAACTATATTTTTATCAACCGAATGGTCATTTTGAGTGCGCCAACATGTCCGTAAGGGTCAAAATAGTCAGAAAACACTAGCCGGGGGTTTAAATTGGGTCCCAGGGCATTTTTAGGCCAAACCGGCAACCTAGAAGGATATTTTTGTAATTTTAAAAATATGGGAATTAAAACCCACGAATTTTAGGCTTTAATGATATATTACTAATGAACCCACTAAGTCCATTATCAGCATTAGGTAAGTTAAAGGGCTACGGGAGTTAAAGGGAGAGTTTGAAGAGGTTCCAAAAGAAACCTCCAACCACCATCACCATCCTTGGGAAAATTCTGTAGAGAAAGGGGAGAAATCAACCTTCGTGCACCAATATCAATTCATAAGAAACAAATCTAAGGCAAGTGAATTTATATTTTTAAGTGCATTGAATATTTCTTCAATGTTTAGTGTAGGAATTGTTTTGTCTTCAAAGTTTTGAGGAAAACTAATGAAATTGTTGGAGAAACTCTAAATTTGGGATAGGATTTGCATGTAGAATGACTATGGACGAATTTAGTATCCACAAACTTAAATATGATGATTTAAAAATGGATTTATGATGAGTAATTGGGCACAATGAAATTATGGGTTCATGTTCATAGGGTTTGGGGTAAAATTGGGGATTAATGATAATTACATGTTGTTTAGGAAGATTTGACCCCAAAAATATGTTAAGAAACGACCTAAGAGGATTTAGAGAAGTTTAAGAACATTAAAATGCTATTGGGATGATCTTAGGATGAGTTTAGAGAAGGGAAAAATTGAGAAAAATGAATTGGGAATTTTTTGGGCGTATTCTGCCATCTCGTTAGAAGACCTGCCCTGGTCGTTCGAATGACCTCGTTCGAACAAGACTTCTAACGAGATGACAGTACCACTTCAAACGAGATGATAGTTCATTCGAAGCCATTCGTTCGAACGAGATTTCTAACGAGTTGACAGAATGTCTTTTAGTCCTGATTTTATTTAAAACTTCCCGAAGACTTATATAATTGAGTGTAATCCTTTCCCTTGTTGATTTGTGGATATAGTTGAGAGATTGGAAGTCCGTCGAGGATTAAAACTTAGAGTTTTGTAGTAAACCGAATGATGTTTATGGGTTATGATATAAGTATCTAAAAACTTCGACGTGAGGAGAGTTGATAACTTTAATGTATATATAAATCGGGGACTTGTAAGCGTGTAACATGAAATGATGGTATACGAATGAGAAATATACCTCTATTAATATTATGGGATATCGAAGATGTGTGAATGCTTGGTATATGTAGTTACTTATGTATAACATACCTACCATACTTGCTATCACGGGAGGTCAACGTTCGATCATGGCCACCTAATCTTTGTGTGCCTACGGGGGGATTTAGATTGGTACCTCGAGGACATAGGTCAGAGAAGGACTTATTGAGAAGTTAATAAATCTGCTGATCATGGGAGCGTAGGTATGTGCGTGACCCGTGTGATGTGAACTATGTTCGCCTCCATTTTATGTGATTGTTGTTTATTGAAAATGATTCCTGAGAGATTCAGAATACGTGGTCCTTATGTACGTGATGTACCGGGATGAGATAGCAGAGTATGTGTGAACCGCAACTTAGTGTCGGGGTGCTAGTATTGTATATTTATGATGAGAGTAATATACTACTAATTGAAATGAACTGTCATCAGTAAATGTAAGTGTGAATAATAGCAACATTTTTTGTAGAGTTAAAATTGGAAAACCTCTAGTGATTGGCATGACTAATATGGGAACTAAGAAAAAAGGTAAAACTCTCTGTTTATATTAAGAGGTTGGGACTTAAATCGTGAATCGTATCATAATGTTATATTGTGTATTGGACTAGTTAGATATGGGAATATCTAGAATGGGTACGGGTATGATAGGAGTGCACAATTAGTTGAGGGGTGGGGAACTCATGTGAGTGCACGCGCTATCATGTACTTTATATTCACAGTTTTATTATATTAAACCACTTACTGTATTTTATACTGTTTTCATAATCGGGCTCTGACCCGTTTGCTTTCAAATCTATTTTTGTAAAAACCTTTTTAGGTGCCCAGCCACAAGGATACCAGGCATAGGAGTTCTATTCCTGCGACGTGTTGTAGCTGCTGTGGAAGTTACAGGGCCTCGATAGTAGATGCCTCCATTCTCCACATTGACTCTACTTAAGATTCATTCATCTGTAGGGCATGTCGCCCCTTTCCTTTCAGAGACATCTTATTACTCAATTTTTATTTTAGATTTTGGGTTGTAATTAAATTAATGATTCAAGCTTGTATTTATTCATTTCAGTATTTGGATTGTTGTGAGGTGTATTCCTCCAGATTTAGTTTATTACATCGTCATTATTTGCGACTGTGATGTGGTTGTGTTATCTGTATTTCATAATATAAATGGATTGCATGTTAATCGTATTTAAATTAAAATTGACAACTCATTTTTTTAAATATTAGGTGGCTAGTAATTATAAAAATGTTTTCGACAGTGATGCTATGAACTGAGCCAACTTGGCATTTTGTATTAATTTGAATAAAGGAGTAGCTACCTGGTATTTAATTAGTCGGGGTGTCACATCCAGATTTGATTTTTCACAAATGATTTCTGTTTTAGACACCCTTCATTAATAAATTCATAACTAATTAAAAAAATCAGAAAAGTACGAAACTAGTGGCCACGCGTTCGTAACGGAAAGATCTACCTCAATGACCAAAGCCGTGGTCGTTTGAACTAGATAAAAATATCGTTCAAATGAGATACTAATCTCATTAGAATGACATCCAGTGTCATCCGAATGACCTTCTTTGTTTTCCAGCCCTTCGTCCTTCTCTTGCTATTTTCTCCATTGACAACCTTCTTCAAGCTTTTAATACCCAGAATTCTATTCAGTAGTCCCAACCAAAATCTCTCCCGTTAACGCAATTAATTCATGAATTCATCCCTAAATACCAATGATTAATAATCTTAACAGTAAACATCGAGATTAGTTTTCACAATTTCTTTTCGTTTTATTCCATTAACATCCAGATTTGTTGAAAGATTCTTACAACATGTCTTCCAAATAATTACAACATGTCTTCCAAATAATTCCTCATTTGAATCATATGTATACATATTCGATACAAAGGATCATCAAATATTGAACTAATTCAAAGATCTCTAATTATGTAGTTTCAAAACATGATTGAACTTTAAATCTAAGCATGGAGTTAAAATTTACATAAGAAAAGTACAAATTGAATAAGAATGTCAAGAGAATCCTTGCCTGAAATTGTGTAGAGAATCCTCTTTTACTCCTCCTAGGGTGTTCTTTGTCCTCTTCGGCCTTTGTTACCCTCTCTCTTGAAGTGGGGCAAGGAGGGTTAGGTTATGATTAGTAGTGGGGATTTATTTCTCTTCCTCTTAATCTTATATTTTACCCAATTCCCGAGTTGTTCTTTAGGCCCCAACTTTGGACCCCCAAATGAGCCCAAATACATAATCAAATTTTCCCAATAACTACCCAACTCATATATATACTCAGGGACCATTCCTAAGGGCCTACAATGCCCAAACATTCCCGTAATACCTCTCAAAGCATGTTTCGAAATATTTTTATCCCCAAAATATATTTAGTTGTGATGTGACACATGCCAATACTTTTTATTCCAAACTAAAATCCCTTTCGGTTTATTCCCAAATCGTTAAAGTATGACTCTAAAATTTATAAATAATAATGATTCTAATTACTCACAACCTTGATTAATTAATATCACCGAATTAAATTAATGCCTTATTAAACTTTATTTTGTTTTAAAATTTACGGGGTATTACATTCTCCCCCCTTATAATGGAATTTTGTCCTCAAAATTTAAAGTAACATCAAGTCACATTTTTATTCCACACTGTTGTTTTAGGTTTATACCCAACTAGTCCATACTCATATCCCACTCAATAAGTGAAGATGCGCATATATGCCTATCATAACATTACTGAGGTGCCCACATATTCCACCTTATATGTACACACATATCATTAACAAAGATGAATGACATATATGCATCTAATAATCACAATTAATACCAAGCATATCCATACAATAAGCATACAACCACATACGTACATAAAAACATAACCATCCTAGTATTCGACTTCCCTTGACTCCCGACTTTTGCCAATTTTGTGTGTGGGACGTCTCGCAAGTGAAATCCAATCAAGCAACCCTCCCGATACACTACTGTACAACTTAGTTAGTTATCGTGGTCCATCGGCCCAAGGCAAAGGAAAATAAAAATAAAAATAAAAATAACCATTATGCTAATCATATAAATTTTAATATTTGCTATTTTTCAAACAAACCACTTATCCCGATATAAGAGTTATACCAAGCTCTTTTAGAGTCAACCAACCTTACCATACTCGATATCCTAATTACCACAATCTAGGAAGGACATTCTTTGCCCATATTTACTCTATAAAGCACTTAGTCACTTCTAAGTCTCCAAAGGCATACCCATGCTAATCAGGTCTACCATTACCACTTTAATGATAATGTCACGATACAAACATTTCACATGATCATATAAAATCTCAAATATCGAATCTATCATTATCCTCACTTCTACTTTGTTGCCTATACTCGCTAAGGCAATACTTTCCCAAACCATACCATCTCGTCATCTCATAATCGATTTTCTCCCGTATAAAAGACCCTTGATCCCACTTGATCATCGCCCAATTCATTCCATAAATTTGACTTTATTTACACGTATCTACCTCCTTGAGTTATTTAAAATTTTTGAATCACACTCACATGTTGCTTCCCAAATCATACTCAAATTTTTAAAGGTCCTTTCAAGACTTAATTTCCCATTGACATTTATTGTTTCAAAACTAGGCTCACCCATAAAATTTCTCACAAAAATCCTTATAACTACGGTGAACACCAATTCCTATTCAATCTTGTTCTTCAGACATGACCACAACTCATAGCATCCCACGTAAAATTAACATATTCTAAGTAACTATAATTTCATTCCCAGGAAAAATATCACACTTCGACATAGCAAACAAATAGGCCTAAAATAACATAAGCTTCCCTAAATTCAAAGTCTATCCCTTCCAATGTATTAACAAAACCCAAGTGAACACTAAGTCCCAATATCAAACAAAACATATCCCATATACTCCAAACTAGGAAAACACCTTATTTACCACTGATGTTATCATTAGTCTCTCATTTCGCTAATCCGATTCCCACTAAGTCCCAATATCAAACAAAACATATACCACAATTGGTAAAGACATCTGAATAAAATTTCTTTCGCATGAATAATAAAAACCGAATCATCATACGATGTCCATAATGTAAAGCTAAGTACAACTTCTATATATAAAAACATGGGCTTATGCTCGTACAAATCCAAGTATCAAATAAAATGACAAAAAGATGAAGTACAACCTATACTAGAATCAATGGAGTGAAATATTCTACATTCAATGCTACTGCAAGTCTAATCCATTGTCAGTCCTGCTATCCCTGTCATTGAGAATACCTGAGGGGAAAAACATTTATAATTTGCGTCAGATTCTTCACTAGTAAATATGCAATTTGTTACTAACTCATACTTCACATCTCCCCATTGATGCTCAAATGTAATGAGTACCTCACCTCTCATCTAGAAGCAATCCTACTCATATCCTCAATTAAAATGATAATTCTAATTTCCATTATTTAATTAGTCGTGTAAAGAATAATTCATTCAACTATGGAATAACTAAAAGTGGCTATTCATGCCTAACACCCCAATCCCCGAATAGATTTCATAACATAAATTTCACAATTTTCATACAACTAGGTACATTTTCTTACGCCATAATATTCCGCAACCCTTGTCTTTCTCCTCAGATCATTTAATGATTTAATGCATATTCCTTATCGTCTACCCCATTAGACGATAAGTTTCATTCTCATAGATTACCAAATTATATTCTCATTAATAATTGTCTACACCATTACTCATTCTCTTTAATGTTTGTCTACATTCTCAGACTACCCAATTATTATTCTTATTAATAATTGTCTTCCACATTATTCATTAGGAATCATCTTCATCCTTCATTATCCATATCATTTTATTAGCCCAACTTTATTATCATTAAGCATTGTCCACATCTTTAGACTGAAAGGGCACATTCCCAAATAAGGTACACCACAATGTGTAAATATATATATATATATATATATATATATATATATATATATATATATATATATATATGTGTGTGTGTGTGTGTGTGTGTGTGTGTGTGTGTGTGTGTGTGTGTGTGTGTGTGTGCGTATATATACATACGACACATAAGGGCATCTACTGTTGGTGTCTCGTTCCTTCTCTATCGGTAAGTCTGGAGGAATCTATTATCTTAAGCAGACATCACAAAACACACACAAGTTAGGGGTGGTCTCTACGCATGATAACCGTTTAAGGCCCTTACCCAGCAGTGATATGGGATGGGTCAGCGTCAACACCTACCTCCCTGTAGGTGGAGCCTTGAAGTAGTAACTATATGACCTACACAATCGCCAAGGCCACTTGTGTCGGCGTGTGGTACCCGGTCCGAACGCACAAACCCCCGAACCGATATGACAGTCCACAAACATTGGTATGTCCACAAAAATACATATAAATACATATCATCATCCAATATGTATAAGTAGTTACTCTATAACTACTTTAATCCAAGAAAATATCAATCCATTTAAATTACATCATTCTTGGCTTAACTATAACATTCTAGTAAATTACTTCATAACTCATTTTAAGCCGTTATCTTATGACTATTTTTCGATTAAATATTCAGTCTAATAAAATTCTTTTTGGACTTAAATCACCTATGCATCATTATTTATTTCTTCTTTAAATGTATTGGTACGATTATTTCCAACTAACCTTTCCCAAAACACTATAGGCATAGTTATTCCCTAACTAACCTTTCCAAAACATTATAGGTATAGTTATTCCCAAACTAACCTTACCAACACGATTATATGTATAGTTCTCCCTAACTAACCTTACCCTTACATTTAATAATCTAAGTATGTTATCCTCTTGACTCAAATTTCAATCATTCTAGATTATTAATAATTATTGGCTTCTTGATACCATTTCGATAAGTTTTATATGTACATATATAAGGATCTAACTATCATGAAAAGGGTTACATGTACATATATATAAGAAATCCTGTAATATGGTTAAGTAGTATCACACACTATTATACCCAGACTCATTCATTCGGTCCACATCTTCACGCTTCAGAGTTTATTACACAAAGTCCCAGTATTCGATCAATCACCCTTTAATCAATTCGATATTTGGTAATTTATTATACATATAATAAATTAAATTGGTTACCCCGCGCCTAAATCCTATAGCACTCTGCCTAAAAATATCCGAGTCATAGACCCAACTCTTAATTCCATAAATATTATCTTACATTCATAATTTTATACAAGATACTAAGCACATCTCAATCCAGTTTGTATCCGAATTTCATTCGAAATTTCCATTCGAATTCGTTCATATTTTTTCGAGTGTTGTTCATCCTAAACACTCTAATTCCATACCCCGAATTCATTCCCACCCAATTCTAAGGTAAAAATAATGTTCATTAATATTTTTTCGAGTCCAACACACATCTACAGACATCCCTAAGTAATCCAGGTTTGATTTCTCACAAAGGATTTCAGTTTCAAACACCCTTCTGTAATAAATTCATAATTAATTAAAAAAATTAAAAAAATATGAAACTGGAGGCTACACGTTCGTAACAAAAACATCTATCTCCATGTCCAAAGCCATGGTCGTTCGAACGATATAGCAATCTCGTTCGAATGAGATACTAATATCATTTGAATGACTTTCAGTGTCATTCAAACGACCTTCTTTGTTTTCCATCCCTACTTCCTTCTCCTGTCGTTTCCTCCATTGACAACTTCTTCAAGCTTCTAATACCCCGAATTTTGTTCAGTAGTCCTAACCAAAATATCTCCCTTTAACGCATTTAATTTATAAACTTATCCCTAAATACCAATGAGTAATAATCTTAATAGTAAACATCTGGTTGGGTTTTCACGGTTTCTTTTTGTTTTACTCCATTAACTTTCAAATTTGTTGAACGATTCTCACAACAGGTCTTCCAAATAATTCCTCAATTTTAATCACATGTATACAAATTCGATACAAAGGACTGTGGATCTACTCATGGATGATGTAATAATCATCAAATTTTATACTACTTCAAATATCTCTAATTGTGCAGTTTAAAAACACGATTTAACTTTAAATCTATGCATCGAGTTAACATTTATATAAGAATAACACAAATTGAATAAGAATGGCAAGAGAATCCTTTCCTGAAATTGTGTAAAGAAGCATATTTTCCTCCTCCTTGGTTGCTCTTTCTCCTCTTTGGCCTTTGTTCCTCTCTCTCTTGATGTGGGGTAGTGAGGGTTAGGTTATGATTAATAGTGGCGAGATATTTTTCTTCCTCCTAATCTTATATTTTACCAAATTCCCGAGTTGGACTTTAGGTCCCATTTTGGTACCCCCAAATGAGCCCTAATACATTATCTAATTTGCCCGATAACTACCCTATATATATATATATATATATATATATATATATATATATATATATATATATCGTCTACAATGCCCAAACGAGCCTGTAATACCTCTCAAAGCGCGTTCAAAAATATTTTTGTCCCAAAAATATATTTAATTGTGATGTGACACATGCCAATACGTTTTATTCAAAAATAAAATCCCTTTTCATTTATTCCCAAATCTTTAAAGTCCAACTCTAAAATTTATAAATAATAGTGAGTCTAATTAATCATAACCTTGATTAATTGATTGCATCGAATTAAATTAATCCCTTATTAAATTTTATTTTATTTCAAAATACACTGGGTATTACATGTGTCTTGAAGAACCACAAAAAAGGATTTGTGAGCCTAGAAATGTGTTGCAGGCTCAAATATGCGCTTAAACTACTACAATGAACTTTTTCATATGTAAGGAAATGTTGTAAAGGACGACGTCTACGATGTGATATCTGGCATGTGGATAACATATGTTAAGCGCTTTTTTCTTTGGATTAGATTCTAAACGTAATTCTTTGCGCTAGTTAGTTTTTTTTATAATTATAATTTGTTACTAATTACTTATTATCTCCATGTTCTATACCTTTACGAGTATCAGATATCTTCTTGGAATATGTCTTTCCAATAATGTGTATCACATATCTTCCTAGAATCTATTTTTGTAGATTTTCATATTATTTTTTCATAATGGTCACCTCGGCATGATTTTTTTATATTTAATTTCTCCCTATCTTCTCCATATTATGCTACTAATCCACTTATATGTATATCCATATTACTTTTACCACTAATCATAAACCTCTTGGTACCTATTTAGTTTGAGATTTTATATTTTCCAGTAATCTTGAATTGCTAAATCCACATATGAGGTGTGAGTTTTATGAAGATAATTATTATCGTGTCATTTAAACTCAGACATGAATCATGAGACCTTATATGTGAATTTAACATTTTTTTTTTTGGGGGGGGGGGGGGGGGGGTCAGAAAACACAAACACATAAACAAACAAGTATATAGTTTTATCAATGAAGTTTTTGCCTTGAATTCCGCTATTGCATAGTGCATCTACTTATGGGCTTCGGTTTTTGCAGGTGTTAATGCCCAAACTTGAGCCCTTGGCTGATCAACAACTTGCGAGTGTGTATAATTTGAAACCAAAAAGGATAATAGCTTATTATACCTTACATTTGTTGAAGCATATTTAAGATACAAGGGGTAGTAGGCATCTGCTCAAAATGGAAATTAGTAGCAACAAGTAAGTTAAACATTTTGTTACATGTATGGTAATTTATTCATTCATAATAGGTAATAATTAGTATTTCAAGTCTCATTTCCATGTTCCGCTTCTCTAGCAGTGCATCCTGAACTGCAGAATCTTTTTCATCGCACAATGATCTAAGATTATCTCAATCACAAGTAAGTTCTGATATGTTCTATTTTTCGAGTAAATCTCCAAACAATTGATTAGCATTATTTTTTTATTCTTCAACAGCATTGGATAAATCTTGGACATGTTTCTCATTATTATCCACACTAGGAGGCTTCAAATTGTTAGAAAGATCTCCATTTACTGAGCCGTTAGCACCAAACCATGCTTCAGAGTAGTGGCGTAGCATTACATCATTTATATGTGTTTGAAGGGAGATACAAATTTCCTCTATGTGCTTAGTTTTGAACTAAAATATATGCAACACACCAACATCTCTCATCTTTAAAAAAAACAGTATTAGTGCTACCGAATTGCATTGTGTCTCTTAACTCAGCAGAGTGCAACTTTTGAACTACAATTGTATAAATTATATTTGTTTATATTATTTTCCCATACAACTAATACGCGTGTGTGCATGTGTGGTGCATTCTGTTGTATTTAGTTGGTTGTCTTTATATAACTTTGTCTAATATTTCAACACAAACAACGTTCTCCTACCACACGAAAGGTTGAATCAGAATCTGAATGACAAAACGAAGATTTATATTATGGCAATGATGAGTACACACGATGGGGTGACTCTTTTAGAGATAAATATCATTTTTTTTTCCTTTTTTGTTTTGTATTTAGAGATTTTAGTTTGGTTTTAATCGTTAGTTTTCTCTTTAATTGTTCAATATTCTTAGTTCTAAAAACCCAACACAATCTCAATAATTTGAGATTGTAACAAAATCACAACCCCTGAAAAGACCTGCTATATTCACGTGAGTCAACACATAAATGTGAAATGATTTTGAGTTTTTAGTCTTTCTACATATTGTGAAGTTTTAGTTTTATTTTTAGTTTTACTTTTGAGTCAACATTAATATATAATGACTATTTTTATGTAGTTTTTCTTACTCATTGCATCTTCTTAACACTCCATTATCTGCGCCGTCGTTTATACAAGAATTATATTTTTTATTTCCTTCTTTAAAATCTCATGAATTTGTCTTATATTAATGTGCTTATGTTTGATTAGAAATTTTATTTTGTAATACCTATTGTTCCTGGATATTGTTTGATTTATTTTTAAACAATTGCATTTCTCTTATAGTCATCTAATGATAAAATACATTACTATAGGTTTGGGAACTATGGATTGAAGGTAGGACTTGGATATAGTTGATTTGTCATACGGATCGTCGAATCGTATAATCTTCATGAAGTAATACGATGCATTCATGTCGGCCGCTCATTCGGGACGCCGATAGTCTTAGTAGGATAACACATTTTGTTCTCTTTATCTTCGCATTGTTGTCAAGGATGTAAATGGGATACTCAATTAAGAACATATTGTACATTTATTTTGATTACAATTTTGTTAAAAGTTTAATACAAACGATTATTTTCGTAACAATGAGAGACATGATGTAAATGGCATGTTGTGGAATTTACTATTATTTCTTGAGTAATTTTTATTTGGTAAACATGTTGGAAAGTCCTATAAATAAAGGAATTTTTTCTTAAAGTTCGTAAAATATTTACACTTAGTTGTGTTGTAAATTTTTTGGACATAAATTATGATGTTTATACGATGTCCAAGATGGACTATTGCTACTTTTTTGGAATCAATTATGTTGTTTAGACGAGGACCATCACAAGGACTATTGTTGTTGTTTATAAGATGTTCATGATGGACTATTACTATTGTCCTAATGATTTAAAATTGTTTACAATTGTGTGTTGTAAAAAAACTTTTTGACATAATTATACGGGTTTTAAAAATTTCCCATTTTTTAAAACTAATAGGTTCGTAATATAGGTTATTTCAAAGAACATTAGTCTGTTGCAAACTAAATACGATGCACGGTCCTATCAACAACGTACACTTTCAAATATTTGCGTCGTGCCTTTTTGTATAACACTAATTATGAGCA
Source organism: Sambucus nigra (assembly GCA_949130495.1). NCBI lineage: Eukaryota > Viridiplantae > Streptophyta > Magnoliopsida > Dipsacales > Adoxaceae > Sambucus > Sambucus nigra. The sequence continues at coordinate 554,301,523 of OX422209.1, forward strand.
CGACATCACATGACATCATATAACTATAAAAAATTATTTATTTGTTGTGAACTAAATATGAAGTATGTCCATTAACAACACATACTTTTGAATGTTGTTGGACTATTTGTTATTTGTTTAGCATGGTGGATAGTCCTGTAAACAGAAAGAGATTATGACTATTCCTATTTAAATTATACTATTTTGTTGGGGAATGCGATTTTTGCCGTTTCGTAAGTACGCACTTTGAAAACAAAATTATGTTTTACGATTACGTATTATGGAAAATTTTGACCGTTTCGTGATTACGTACTTTGAAATTTTTTCGGCGTTCCTTCAGGCACGGGCATACACTAGTGTGTGTGTGTGTATATATATATATATATATATATATATAAGGCACTAAAAAGATATATGTTTGGAATCATCAAAATAATAATATAGTATTAAACTAAAATGTACATTAATTACGATTCAACTAATTAAAGGATTGATTACATTTTCGTTTAACAATCTCCCCCTTTTTAACGATGACGAACAATAATTCACAAAGATGAACAAAATGAATAAATTAAGTACAATTAGTGAATCATAAATATTTCTCTCCCTTTGACATTATCAAAAAGGTACCTTTACGAAAACTAAATGCTAAGATGTTAATAATTAGGAATTCCCCTATAAAAAGCAATATATGCAAGAAAAATGTGCACATAGCCTGAATAAAATTGGAATATGAATAAAAAAACTATACTTCTATGTCATTAAGATGTGTCATGCCAAGCTCGTGTCGAATAAAAAAAATTCTCTTTAGGTAAAGGCTTTGTAAAAACCTTTTCAATTAAAGATTCGTACTCATGATCTCAACTTTAACATCTCCTTTTTGAACCTAATCACGAATAAAATGATGCCTAATCTTAATATGTTTGGTTCTAGAATGTTGTATCATAATTTTTTTTAAACAAATGTCAGTAGTATTTTCATATAAAATAGGAATATTTTGAAAAAAATATTTTAACATCTTCTAGTTGTTGTTTTATATATAAGGTTTGGGCATAATTAATTCCGACGGTGATGTATTCGGCCTAGGCCGTTGATAGAGCAATGAAAATTTTCTTTTTGCTAAACCAAGAGATGAGTGAGTGTCCTAAAATATGACACGTGCCACTAGTGTTTTTCCTATCTATTTTGCAATTGGCTCAGAGTAACTAAGAAGATCAAAAGAAGTGAATCTTGGATACCATAGACCTAACTCTGTTGTGCCAATTATATATCAAAAGATGCATTTGACAGCACACATGTAAGATTCTTTATGATTTAATTGAAAATGGGAACATAAACATACACTAAACATTATATCGGGTCTACTTATCGTTAAATATAATAAGATTCCTATAATGCCTCGATATAAAGTCATATTAACTGATTTGTCATTTTCTTCAATGTCCAACGTTGTAGATGTGTGTATTGGTGTCACAAGTGCTTTTGCATTTTCTAATCCATGTTTCACTAAAATATCTTTAATGTATTTAGATTTGTTTATAAAAATAACACTTTTAGTTTGTTTTATTTTCAAACCCAAATTGAAATTCAACTCACCCATCATACTCATTTCAAATTGCTTTTGCATAAATCTGAAAAATATTTGCTCATATTTTCGTTTGTGGACCCAAAAATATTATCATCAACACAAATTTGAATAAGAAGCATATCATTTTCATGAAATTTTATAAATAAGTTGGTGTCCATTTTTTCTCATATATACAAAATCATTTTGAACTAAAAATCCACTCAACATCTCATACCAAACCCTGGGGGCCTGTTGTAATGCATTGAAAGCTTTGTTTATCTTATAAACATGATTGGAAAATTTGTGATTTTCAAATACGGGTGGTTGTTTTACATAAAACTCTTCATTTATAAAACCATTTAAGAAAGTGCATTTAACATCCATTTGAAATAATTTAAAATTCTTATGACATGCAAACGCTAATAACATATGTATGGCCTCTAGTCTATCTATGGGAGGATAAGTTTCATTATAGTCAATTCCTTATTGTTGGCTATAAATTTGAGCTATAATCCTAGCCTTATTTCTAATGATTAAACCATCATCATTCTTTTTATTTTTAAATACCCATTTAGTTCCTATAATAGTTTTATCTTCGGGTAAGGGGACAAGTGACCGAATATTGTTTCGTTAAAATTATAGCAACTCATCTTGAATAGATAAAAACCATAATTCATCTTTTTTAGCTTTGTAAACATAGGTAAGCTGTCATACTAATTTGTAAAGGCGATATAATCGCAAGGGGTGGAAACCAACCAAAAATTCAATGCCAATTTATAAATGCGGAAGCCAATTTTAAATTGGCTTTATCTTTTTATCCTATGCATGCATCTATTGTGATAAAACAGATAAATAAAACAAGCAAATATGACAATGCCAAGTTTCATAAAATAAATTCCCGCAAGGCAAAAACCTTTTATTTCACTAATAAATTGCAAATCGCAACTTACAAACTTACAAGTGAAATACAACAATGAATTCCCTCAAGAACTCACAAAGATCGCTGTCTTCAAATCAGCAATGATTCCCTCGAGAACCACATTGGACCATAGCCCTCCATCAACCTCAGACTTCATCTTCAGCAGTGAATAAATGTAGGTATCACAAGTTAGCAATAGAGATCCTCTGCACAAATGGTGTATGCATAGAACTTTATAGGGTTCTAAACTAATTCACAAGAACAATATTCAAGGATGCTTTGTTGTGAATTACAACAAGTTTTTTGCAACACAAAAAGGTGAAGAACTTTTGTATCAGATATGCAATTTCATTTTTGCAAAAGTCTTTAACAATCTGAATCACAACACATGTATTTATAAAAACTTTAAGGCGACACGTCGTTCGAACGAGATAAGTACGTTATTAAAATAACAAGGAGTGTTGTTTAAGTGATTTCGCTATGTCGTTTGAATGACCATAAAAATGACCTGTTAAAAAACAAAACTGTAGCACGTGGTTTGATCCAAAATCGATCCAAACTAAACATGAATCTAACGACCTTGACATGTTATTTGAATGACTTTGGGATGTCATTTGAACGACATAAATGAAAAAAAAAATTCAAAACTCTGCCTACACTATCTTAGAAAATATATTTTTCGAAAATAAAAGCTCCTATTCGGTTTTTATAAAAATAAACATCCCAAACATAATTCAATGAATTAATTCAAACACTAAATTGTCTAATACCTCATCGGGAAGTCTTCAAACTTGGAGATGCTTGAGTTCGGATCGTCTCCTCGGAGCGTGATGATTTGTAATCGGATATGTCAAACTAGCCTAAAGTTATGCTATGAATAATCCTAGAAAAATTGTACTTTCAAGCTTCACTAATATTTTTAGGTTCAATTTGTGACACAAAATATAAATTATTACGAATATTTTTTTTATAGAAGTGTAAGGACATGAGTTTATAAATGTCCGAGTTAGAATCTAGGAATTTTCTGTGTGTCCTAGATCATAGTAAGTATGTCTGATACCGCTACATTCGGCACGTCAAACATGATCATCCATGAGGGCCTTGATTCGAATCCCAACATTCATCATCTTCATATGTGCATCATGCAACATGCAACGTGATCTTAAACTGTTCCCACTACTCCACTCTCGATTATGATAAAATAATTTATTTGGAGTGTTTATTATTTACATAAATATTTAGAAAACTTTTATAAAATATTTTTAAAGGTTTGGAATGTTTTTACTTCGGAAGAAGAAATTTTTCTAAGTGTAGAGGCGAAAAAGAAAAAAGTCACTGACGTCGTTCGAGAGAGACACGCTTGTCGTTCGAGCGATATTAGCATCTCGCGCAAAGTTGTTCGAGTGACGTGGAAATTCGTTCGAGCGACAACTTCATTTCGTTTGAGCGACGCGCCACCTCGATTTGAGTATAAATATCAGTACTCGATCTGCAGGATTTTTAAGTTTTTGTCACTCACGTTTATGCAGATCTATTGCATTATTCTAGACTTCGTTTTTCATGTTTTTTTAACCTTTTTAATTCATAAATCATTCCCAAACATATATGTGAGTCTTATGAACCCTAGATATGATTACTCTACTCGTCTGAATTAATCTTGTGGAGAATAAAAGTTGTTCTCCATTGCTGAATTGGAGCTCTTGTGAGATCTCTTGCTGAAAACACCGACGACAACGAACCGACGCCTGCGGGGATTCGTATGTCACTTTATTTCTCTGTAATTGTATGTTTGATGAATTATAGTGAAATAAAAATGGTTTTTCCCCTTTGGGGGATTTTTCCTCATATTGTGATTGCTTGTGCATGCTTGGTTTGATTTAATTAGTTTGTCACAATCTGTTTGCAAGAGTTAGAATTTGTGGGATAAAAAATTGGAATTTAATTAAATAAGTTAATCATTGATTTCTAGAGCACTCTTAAATTGGTATCAGAGCCTATTACACAATTATACTGTGTAACTTTTTCCGCAAAATGTTTTTAGGATATCAATTTTGGTCTAAAAAATTAATTTTCGAAAAGCGCGATTTCAATGGAAAACTTGTATAATCGAGTGCCAATTTTTGACGTGTCAAATTATACATATTGAAAGCCCATATGAAATATCACTTAAAGGCCATTGATGAACATGTTTGGGTTGCGTGTGAAAGAGGGTGGACGCATCCCAATGTCACTATAGATGACGTAAGTACATTAAAATATGTGACTACATGGAGTGAGGATGAACTTAAATGGAGCACATATAACTCACGTGGGCTTAGTGCAATTTTCATAAACGTCACCCCCGACGAGTGCCGACGGATCATGGCATGTACCACATGTAAAGAAGCATGGGATGTTATTCAACTTACCCATGAAGGCACTAATGTAGTTAAAGAATGAAAATTGTAAAATTTATCTACACAATTTGAGACAATCACCATGCTTGAATCTGAGTGTTTTGATGAATTCTATGCACGCTGATCTGATATTGTTAACACTAGTTCCAATTTAGGTGAACACATTCCTGATGCTAGATGAGTTAAAAAAATTTGGGATCACTTCCTAAGTATTTTATCCCTAAAGTCACTATGCTAAATTCTTTAGGAAATTTAAGTAGTCTAAAATTAGAAGAATTGGTAGGTGACCTCCAAAATTATGAAATTGACATGTTTCCTAATACGATAAAATCAAAAGATAAAGGGGTAGCAATTAACGATACGAATAGACAAAGTGAGGGATCAACAAGAAAGATAGGTGAGTTGTCTAGTATAAGAGAGGAAGAGTTGTCTGATTCTGAATTTGATTTTGACTTAGATGATTTGGCCTTGTTTGAAAAAAAAATCAAGAAATTTCTCAAAATAAAGAAAAATGTCAATTTCAAAGTTAAAAAGAATTTTAAGAAAAAAAAGTTTGAAAAGAAAAATGCAAATGATAAAAAGGACACACCTAAGAAAGACGAGGAAAGATGTTATGAGTGTGACGGTAGATATCATAAGGCATTGAGTGTCATATTAGGTTGCGATGTCAAGGCAAAGGCAAAGCTACTCGTAATGACTCCCTTAGTGACGACAGTGAGCTCGAGTCAGTGAATTCTAGAGACGAGTCACCGAATGAATGTAAATTCACCTTATTAATGGATAGTCATGTGATTACTGACAGTGCGCCTCACGACGATGAGGATGCTTGTTCACAGGGACACCTCGACAGTGGAAGCAATATGAGTGAAGGGGAGGATGTTGCAAATGAGAGCGAGAGTAATTTACGACGCGCGTACGCTGATTTATATGCTGATTCTTTGAAAATGAAAAAGCGTAACAAAGCGATAGCTCTTAGGATAGTTTCCTTAAAGAAATATTTGGGAGAGACGAGAGAGAGAGAGAGAGAGAGAGAGAGAGAGAGATAGAGTCCTCCATTAGCACTTACTTTAGAGAGACATATATTATATGTGTTGAGAGAGAGAGAGAGAGAGAGAGAGAGATATGTTTAGAGAAAGAGAAGGGGACTTGACCAAGAAAATGTCTAGTCTTACGAGTGAGCTCCAGACCTCCATGGACACTCGGAAGAAACTTGAAGACCTTGTATCCCAGCTTACTCATGACCTTGAGAGAGATATGGAGGTCAAGGTAAAGATAGAGGACAGATCTAGAAAGACGAGAAAGATGCTCCTCGGCCCTTCTTTAGGTTTTGGTGAAAGGGAGGGAATTTGTTTTGATGGTGCATCAACGTACCATGTGACACCGGAACTAGTTTATAAGTTTACTACGAATCCATATGTCCATCACCAAAAACCTCGGAGAAGAGTTTGGCCAAGAAAATTAATCCAAGGTCAGCCAAAGACTGTGTACTTCTGTACCTACTACAAAAGAAAGGGCCACCATAGAGAATTTTTCTATAGTCTGGGTCAGTCAAGATGTATATTTACTCCACCATGTGCCACTAGCAATTTTTGGAGTCTTAGAGAACAGGTTGAGTTTCTAGTCGCCACATCTCAGAGTCTAATGGAAGAGTTCCAAGAGATTTCTATGCCGTCATTGGACACTTCTAACATCCCGACTAGAGCCAATAATGATAAAGGAAAACAAAAGGTTTCCTCATCTTGGGTGCCTAAACTCGAAGCAAAAGCCCTTATTGTACATGTTGATCTTAAAGAAAATAACACTTCTCAATGGTATTTTGATAGTGGGTGCTCCAGGCACCTGACGGGTGATGTCTCATTTTTTACCTACCTAGAGGATTGCAAGGAAGGTAAAGTCACCTTTGGAGATAGGATCAAGTCTAGCATAGTAGGACGCAGTACAATAGAGATACCAGTATTTCCTAAGCTATAGTATGTTTTGTCAAAGGTTTAAAAGCAAACCTTCTCAACATTAGCCAGCTGTGAAACGCTAACTTTGTAGTAAAGTTCGACCAGAATGAGTGCAATCTGTATGATCAATCTGGTAAACTTCTATTGCAAGAGGTGAGGTCTGCAGATAATTTCTATAGGATTGTGCCCAAGTCCTCATTTGTATGAAATAGTGCCATAATCCCTCATATGGATCTGCGGCATCAATGTATAGGTCATGTGAATTTTAGAGATGTGGAGAGGTTAGATAAAAAGGACCTAGTACGTGGCTTTCCATCACTTGGAAAGCCAACTTTTGCGGTTTGTGGACCCTGTCAGTTGGGAAAGCAAGTCCGTAACCCCCATAGGAAGTTGAATCCCATTACCAATTTATGAGTGCTTGAGTTGATATACATGGATCTTATAGGTCCTACTAGTACTGAGAGTTTGTGTGGTAAGAGGTATATCCTCATGATGGCAGATGATTTCTCTCGTTACTTAATTATAGGTTTTCTGAGAGAGAAATCTGATGTTGTGGAATTTCTCACGACCAAGTGTCATGTCTTGCAAAATTAACATGGAGTCACTATCAGTAGAATACGCAGTGACAATGTCACTGAGTTTAAGGAAGCTAAAGTAGATCTTTACGGTGATAGCCTCAGGATAAAACATAAATTTTTGGCCGTGAAGACCCCTTAGCAAAATGGGATAGTTGAGAGGAAGAATTGGATAATTCATGAGATGGCTAGATTTATGCTTCTAGTCCGTAGAGTTACTGGGATATTTTGAGCAAAGGTAGTGTCTACCGCATGCCATACAGTGAATATGATTTACCTTCATCCACACACACTTAAGACGCCCTACAAATTGTGGACTCCAAAAAAGTCCAGCCTTTCATATTTCCATGTCTGTATGAGTAAATGCTACATCTTACGGGATAGAGAGCAATTAGGAAAGTTTGACTCCCGCAGTAACGAGAGAATATTGTTAAGGTATTCATCGACTATTATATCATATCGAGTTTTTAACCTGGGTAGATTTTAGGTTATGGAGTCAATAAACGTCACTGTGAAAGATAACGAACAACTAGTGTTTGTTAATTCTAACCTTTTAGGTGAGGATGACGCACTTCCTAGTGATGATCCCTTTGTGCCTCCCACACCCAGAGTGGATCCTATTCTTGATTTAGGGGATACTCTTGCTTGGGTTCATAATATTCATGATCCTACTACTATTATAGGAGATTCCACCCTAAGGGTCAAGACTCGTGCTCAGCTAGAGAACGTTGTTAGCTACGTTTTCTACACATCTAAAGTTGAGCCCAATAATTATAAGGAAGCACTCAAAGATGAACATTGTATATACGCTATGCAGGATGAGTTGCTTTAATTTAGAAAGAATGATGTCCGGGAATCGATCCCCCGACCTAGTGAGACGAATGTGATAGGTACCAAGTGGATGTTTCAAGAATAAGGTGGATGAGATTAGTACTATTATCTTAAATAAGGCTAGGTTGGATACTAAAGGATACACACAGATAGAGGGTGTAGACTTTGATGAGACATTTTCTCCTAATACAAGGCTTGAGTCCGTCCGCTTACTACTCTCTATCACATTTCATTTGCGTTTAAAGTTATATCAGATGGATGTTAAGAGTGAATTTCTTAATGTCATTCTATAGGAGGAGGTTTACTTGGAAAAAATAAAAGGGTTTAAAGACCCGAAGCACCCTGATCACGTCTATTATCTGAGGAAAGACTTTTATGGTTTGAAGTAAGCACCCCGTGCTTTGTACAAGAGGCTTACTTCCTATCTCTTAGCTGGTGGATTCAAGAGAGGGGGAGTTGATATGACGTTATTCATCAGGAGAGTTGATGATGCTATTTTGGTTGCCCAAGTCTACGTGGATGACATAGTCTTTGGATCCACGTGCTCCCAGCATGCTCACCACTTTGAGAAGGAGATGAAGAGTAAGTTTGAGATGAGCATGGTAGGTGAGGTTACTTTCTTCCTTAGTCTCCAGGTTCGTCAGCTAGAGGATGGGATGTTCATCTCTCAATCCAAGTATGTTAGATACCTTTTGAAGAAATTTAGTTTAGACTCCGCTAAGCACGTACGTACCCTGATAAGTACCTCAACAAAGCTTAGCAAGGACACTTCAGGCAAGGACGTGGAGCAAACCTTGTATCGGAGTATGATAGGTAGTCTTATCCACTTGACTTCTAATCATCCCGATATCACCTTTAGTGTTGGAGTCTGTGCGCGATATCACGCGTCCCCAAAAGAGTCACACCTACTCGCCCTTAAACGTATTATCAAATACGTGAGTGGGACTCTATCACTTAGAATTTGGTATTCCTTTGACACAAATGACTGTTTGTTTGCCTATTTGGATGTCGATTGGCCGGGGATGAAGATGGATGTAGGAGAACTTCTGGTGGGTGTTTCTTCTTTGGTTTTGCTCTTGTCTCTTGATTGAGCAAGAAGCAAAAATCCATCTCTTTGTCCACTCTAGAGGCCGAGTACATAGACGTCGGAAGTTATTGCACACAACTTCTATAGATGAAGCAGATGTTGGAGGATTATGGGATATCACATGACACCATGACTATTTCACGTGATAACACGAGCGCTACACACATATCCCGTAATTCAGTCCATCATTCGTGCACAAAGAACATTAGGATACGTGAGCACTTTATTCGTGAGCTTGTATAAGAAAAGGTCATATCCTTGAGTTTTGTGTCTACCGACATCCAGTTAGCCTATATTTTCATGAAGCCTTTAGATTTCCTTAGATTCGAGAGTCTTAAGAAGTCTTTAGGAATTTTCACATATGATTGAGGGGTTCTCACCATGTATAGAGTAGGATGCATTTTTTCATGTTCATATCATATCATTCCTATCTCTAGATTGTATCATTTGTATCATTATTTGTTTTTGGTTTTCTTTTTTAGAAAAATAACAAAAATATTTTAATTTTGATAAATTCTAAAAAAAGTAAAAAATATTTTATTTTTATAAATTTTTTTGAAAAACACAAAAAGAGTTTTCTATTTTATTTACACCATTTCTGGATGAACATTTAAGATAGACATAGTCACAACTTCATTCCATATTCCACATGACTATTTGATAGTGAATGGAGATGCTACATCATTTTATCCATGTGGTTTACATTGTTTGGAGTCTTTGAGATGTGATTAGTGATATTTTGTCAATGTTTGTCTCCTTATCTCCTTTATTGTACATGTGCACGGTATTATTTGAGTATTGTACTTGTTCATCACATATTTACTTGAGTGTTTCCATATCAATTTTGTCTATACAACGACCAAAATGTGATAATACTTGATAAGAAAGTTGGCATGTAAAAATAGTTTACCATGAGGACTTAATTGAAACAAAAAATGATGAGTGGAACACGTGAAAGGGTTGTAAGAGTACAAAATTAACTCGTTGTGAAAGCCATCGTTTTAAAATATCCCTATACAAAATTAAAAGGCAATAAAAAGAAAAATATGCCTAAAAGTGGGCCAATAGGTTTTAGTTTCATCACCTCAAAAGAAAAATATAATGCATAATTATTTATGAGGGATTTTGGATGGAAAGAAATGAAAAACGGGTTTGCATGTCCTTGAAAGTCATGAAAAGTGTTACATCATTTTGGACGTTATTGGTGTGGAAATCACTATGAGCTTTGATTGGTTGATTTGATTGAGTCAATTTCTTATAATTCCACAATTTTTACACCTAAGGAAGATGTTGAGTTCATTTGTTAGGAATATCCAAAATTCATTGTGCACATATGTTATGGTTGTATATATTGATTTTCCTATAGAAATTGGTTCACATCCCTACATTTCCGCTATCATTGACTTGGTTGTTTTTGTCTTCTTTCATGGAGTGATTCTTTGGTGTATATTTTGTGAGAAAATTTTTAAAAAAAATGTTTGATTACCTTTGTGACATTCTCCGTTTTCATTTTCTTTATGTTCTTCATATTTGTCAATTTGGGGACATCATAAAAAGGGGGAGAACGAATTATGGGGAAGAATTTTTGTTTAATTTATAGTGATTTGATTGAGCTTAATTGATATTTACTTTTTCTTGTCGTTATATTTCAAACTGTTGCGCATCACAGGTATTGTTTCTTGTCTCATGTGTGTAGGTACAAAATTGAGGATTACTTTTACATGCCCGGATGGTGATAAAGAAAGACTGAAGAGTTGGAGATTTGAAGATGTTAAATCTTGTTTGAAGACATGTCATTCAGTATTTCCAGTTTTCGGGTTTAATGGGCGTATTAAATTGTATGTCATTTGGTTTTCATTTGGGTAGCATAATTTGGATTTTTTTATGTATGTACCGGCATAGACATAGGTGGAGATTTGTAAGGACATGATTTTATAAATGTCCAAGTTAGAATCTAGGAATTTTCTGTGTGTCCTAGATGACAGTGAGTATGCCTGATACCGCTACATTCAGCACATCAAACAAGATCATCCATGATGGCCTTTATTCGAATCCTCACATTCATAATCTTCATACGTGCATCTTGCAATATGTAACATGCTCTTCAACTGTTCCCACTACTCCACTCTTGATTATGGTAAAATATTTTATTTGAAGTGTTTATTATTTACATAAATATTTGGAAAAATTTTATAAAATATTTTTACGGGTCTGGAATGTTTTTACTTCGGAAGAAGAAATTTTTCCAAGTGTTGAGGTGAAAAAGAAAAAAGTCGCTGACATCGCTCGAGCGAGACACGCCTGTCGTTCGAACGACATTGGCATCTCGCGCGAAGTTGTTTAAGCGGCGTGGCAGTCCGTTCAAGCGATGGCTTCATTTCGTTTGAGCGACGCACTACCTCGATTTTTGTATAAATAGCAGTGCTCAATCTACACAATTTTCAAGTCTTTGGCTCTTACATTTATGCAGATCTACTGCATAATTCTAGACTTCGTTTTTCATGTTTTTTCAAGCTTTTTGATTTATAAATCATTCCCAAACATAAATGTGAGTCTTATAAACCCTATATATAATTTTTTTTACTCATGTGGAGTAATCTTGTGAAGAAGAAGGTTGTTCTCCATTGCTAAATTGGAGCTCTTGCGGGATCTCTTGTTGACAACAATAACGAGAATAAACTGATGCTTGCGGGTATTCGTATGTCACTTTATTTCTCTGTAATTGTAAGTTTTACGAATTATAGTGAAACAAAAATGGTTTTGCCCCTTTGGGGGATTTTTCCTCATATTGTGATTAACTGTGCATACTTGGTTTGATTTAATTTGTCTGTCACAATCTATTTGCAAGAGTTGGGATTTTTGCGATAAAATATTGAAATTAATTAAATAAGTTAATCATTGATTGTTGGTGCACTCACAAGAAGATCTAGTAAGAATGCTTCTAGAGGGTTCACCTAATATTTTATCAATGGGATAACTATTTACAAATTTTAGAATTTAGGTAAACTAGAATCATCGGCATCTACAACCTTATTTGGAGTCTTTTCATTATTAGAGGAGTCATCAATCTTAGGAACAACAATTTCATTTCAATTTAATTTATTGACAAATTTATTTAAAAATAAGCCATTATCGTCATCATCATCATCATTATCATCATCATCATCATCATCATCATCATCATCATCATCATAAGCAAGTGGATTAGATTCATCAAAAGAAACATGGATTGTTTATTAAAAACTTTATATAATTTACTACTAAGTGCATAACCAAGAAAAATGTATTCATCTAATTTGGCGTCAAATTTACCCAAATTATCTCTATCATTTAAGATAAAACATTCGCATCAAAAACTTTAAAGTAGCTAACATTAGATCTTTTATTTTTCAAATCTCGTATGGGGTATTGTCTAAACGTTTTCTAATGATAGTTCGATTTATTACATAATAACACGTGTTAACGACGTCTACCCAAAATTATTCCAGTAATTTATGTTCATTTTACATAGTTCTAACCATTTCTTGTAAACAACTATTCTTTCTTTCTATAAGTCAATTTTGTTGAGGTGTTTTAGGAGCTGAAAAATTAAGTTCAAAATCATTTTTGTCACAAAATAATTTAATGTCTTTGTTATCAAACTCTCTTCGTCTATCACCTCTTACAAAGATAATGTTATAACCTTTTTCATTTTGAATTTTTTAACAAAATTTAGAAAACATAAAGTGTGTTTCATTTTTGTGAGTGAGAAAGAATACCCAAGTAAATCTAAAAAAATCATCAATAATAATAAATGAATAATATTTACATCCTAGACTAGCAATCTTGTTAGGTTCGAATAAGTCCAAGTGTAACAATTCTAAAGATCTACAAGTTGAAATATCTCTTTTCTTTTTAAAAGAAATTTAGTTTGTTTTCCAATTTGTCAAGCATTACAAATTTTATTTTTAACAAACATAGCTTTGGGCAGCCCTCTAACTAAATCATGTTTGGAAAAAAATGTTAATTTGTTCCATATTTGAGTGTCCCAATCTTCTATGCCAAAGACAACTTATTTCATTTAGCGTAGATAGACACTTTACATTTTATCGAGAAAGATCATCAAAATAAAAAGTATATACATTTTCATGTCGAGAACAACAAACAAAAAACTATTATCCTTAGCATTTTTTATTAATAAAAAATCTTCTTCAAAGGTAACTTCATAACCCTTATCACATAATTGACTAATAGTAGTCAAATTATGTTTAAGATCGTCAACTAAAAGAACATTTTCAATACAAGGGGAAAGTTCCTTACCAACGTTACCTATCCCAATGATTTAACCCTTGCGATTGTCTATGAAAGTCACTAGCCTACCATCTTTTGCTACTAGGATGGATAAGTTTCTTCTATCACCCGTCATATTCCTTGAACATGCGATATCTAAAAACCAGTTTGACTTGTGGGAAAGATCCCTAAGGTATACCTTCAACTGATATTTGAATAATTTTTCTTTTGGGACCCAGAATGTGTTGGGTCCATACGACTTAGAAATAATGTGGGCTCCCTTTGGTATACATGAAACTCTAGTGGTAAATCCTAATTTTCTATAATTACAAGATTATGAGAAATGGGTGTGTCTTCCAATAATATGTACACAATGATTTGTCTGCATCATTTCAAATTTTCAACTCGAAATTTCAGTTTATCATTCAGACACAAAATTCTGAGATGGGAAATTTTTTATTTTTAGTTCTTCAATTTCTAGTTTTAAAAAGTAGTTTTTAATTTTATCACATCAACATTATTTGAGAGAGAATCATATTTGATTGCCATTGATGAATAATTCTTTTTAAGATAAATGTATTTTATCTTGATTTCATTAAATTTAAAGTGTAGCTCATCAAAAACATTTTGAAGTTCTTTATGGGCATCAAAAATTTCATTTTCATTATCAGAATCTAGGTTAGAGATTACCTCATCATCTTTAGCCATAACACAAAGATTTTTATTCCCTTCATCACTTGAATCTTCATCAATGCTGTTATCATCTGAATCATTCCATGTTGTTACTTTCATGGACTTCTTATTTCTTCCATTTTATTTCTCTTTTCTGTCATTCTTTCTTTCTTTTGTCCTTTGACAGTTAGGTTTGATATTACCCAACTCTTTAGAGTTGTAGCATCTTGGTTCAAACTTGGAGAAAGTATTTCTGTCACTTGCCTTCTATGGAATAAATTTATTCTTTCTCCCAGTTTGTCCCTTTGTTTGGTCTAGAAATCTTTTGAACTTTCTGATTAAAAGAGAAATATCACCATCATTATCTTCATCTTCCTCCTCACTTACTCATTCTCTAATGGATTTGAAGGCAATGGTTGTGTATTCCTTAGGTTTCTCATCTTCTTCAAGTTCCTTGAGTTCCATTTCATGAATGATTAGAGAACCCATCAGCTAGTCAAGAGATATTGGTCTTTCTCTCAGTACTTCCCTGATAGATCATCCAAGTTCTTGGTAAAGACCTGGGAATTTTACTCACCATTTCATTGTTAATATACGTTTTTCTAAGAGACTTCAATCCACTGATAATATTTGTGAATCTAGTAAACATATCATGAATAGTTTCATTATGTTTCATTTTAAACAGTTCATAACTATGAACAAGCATACTTGTATTATCTTCCTTTACTTAACTAGTTCCTTTATAGGCGATTTCTAATCTATCCCAAATTTCTTTGACAAATTCACAACAACATATTCTATTATATTCATTTACATCAAGAGATCAATGTAAGCGAGTCATGTCTTTAACATTCACTTGGATTTTCCTTATATTAGCATCATTTCATTCATTTTCTTCTTTAGGGACAATTACGTTATATACTGTTTTCATTGGAACATTTGAACAATTTAAAATAATTCTCCAAACTTTATAGTCATTTGATTAAATAAATAACTTCATTATATTTTTCCAATAATTGTAGTTGTTTCCTGAAAATAGAGGATAACTGTTAATAAACTGGCCTTCAGCAATAGATGGGTTAGAAAAGTTTGCCATAGATCGTTAAACTCTAAGATGGTTAAATCAAAAGAAATAAATTAGAGCCCTTATCTGATTCCAATTGTTGCCCTAAAAAATACCCAAGAGGGGGGTGAATTGGGATTAGCAAACTATTTTTTTGGACTAAATTAATATTTAGGAAAATATTAAATATTAATGAAACTTAACCAGAAATTAAATAACCAAATTTTAACCAGACTAATCACACAATGAAAAATTAAAACAAGTGTCATTAATTTATTTAGTCTAAATTTTGTTTTATATATATCAAACAATAAATAACTATAGTTTCATGATTTATATTTACTTGTTATTCTGAAGAATACTAAACACTTCAAAAAAATGTTATAACTTTTGAAAATAATTTTCCCATTATCATAATTAATTAGTTTGCTGGTTTACATGGTTTTAAAAAGGAATTTAAAAAATCACAACAAATAAGCAAGTAAAAGACTGAGAATAAAAGACACAAAATTTTATTGTTGTTTGGCCAAAAATACAGCCTACGCCCAAGCGCCCAGAGCTCTCGTCTCTTGCGCTTTACTATTCCTGATCCACTTGATGAGTAGGATCAAACCACCACCCGAGCAGCTAAACTAAGTACAACTTTTGAAGCTAAAAATAGAGATTCAAAAACTTTAAGAGAGATGGAGTAGGATTTTATGTATGTTTACACTCTCAAGAGAATACAAATTTGGAGCTAGGGTGTTCTTCTTGTAGCACAAAGAGTAATCAGAAGATGTCTTCAACTTGTGTTCTTGATGTTGCTGGTTTTTGTATGATGTTTGCACTTGTTCTTGATTGATTATTATATTTTGAACTTCACACTTGAGGTTAAATTAAATAAGTCATGTAGAAAAATATGACTGTTGGAGAAGGTTTTCTACAACTTAAAAGAATATGATGTAGTAAATGCTGAAAGTGGAATGCATATCTATTGAGGAATTTTGATGAATATTGACTTCCAAATATATTATGTTCATATATGCAAGATGGAATTAGTATCCAAGAGAGAGAAGGAAATATTGTGATATAGAGTGCGGACAATTTGATGTATATACATTAGAGTGTTCGACATAAAGCAGACTTGGGAATCTAAAAAAATATCAAGATATATTCTTAAGGAACATTATCTAAAGACAAAAGTGGTCAGAATAATAAATGAGATCTCATAAAAAATAGACAACCGAGTGTATAAAATCTTTCAAATAGACTAGCAACAATATTATATATATATATATATATATATATATATATATATATATATATATATATATATATATATTTTTATTTATTTATTTATTTATGCGTGCCTAAGTTGTTTAAAGATAGACGTTGGATTGCAGTCTGACATAAGAAAATAGCCCTTTGATATTAAATATGAAAGGAGTGGTGTTAAACCCACCGGTTGATAATTCAAGATGAACACGACGTGATTCCTTTGCAAATTCATGGTATCATATGTTTGAAAGTGTCCAAATGAATGAATAAACCCGATGACTCATGAGATTCCCACCCATCTCACATCAAGCATGACATATCATGACCTATGTTACCAACGATATAGTGGAAAACCATTTTTGCAAAGGCCCGATGGGAAATAATTTAAAACCTTTTGTGGAATTCGTAATCACTTTCGCTATTTTACAGTCTTGTATTTTCTATTTTCATAAGCCACATATCTAGGCTCACTGCATATAGGACACTGGTCCTTCTCTTCATGATCATTGTGGGCATGCATGAATAGACTTTATACTACAAACTTAAACCCAATCCCTCACATATCTTTTTCATGCTAAGATAATTTTCTAGCAACGTGTTTTCTTTTGGAAGAATGTCTTTTACCCCCTTAAGAATTTTGGTTACGCTGTGGCCTGATAAATCAAATTGAGTCTTCAAATTATGAAAACGAATCATTACATATCATTCCGAGCGGTCATCATTACAATCTTTATATAATGATCTAGCCACCTTAGCTTCCAATTGTATGTATTCCCGATCTTCTGGTAATTTAACATCAACTTGTTCATTAACTTAGTCATAATGAACATTATCCGAACCCATAAGTTGGTGGTTTTTATGGTGGTGGACTCCACAAGCATCATTAATTAGTTCAATCAATGGACAATGTGTTGACAAATCATGTACCATTTCCACTCAGTGGTTTTCCGTTATGCGATCGAGTACCGATAATTGTTTTGAAACATAAGTTACATTATTTTCACCATGGTATGTCCATATCTTTTAGTCTTTCCAAATTCCCTACTTTAGTAAATGCAACTCAATGTCTTCTAAAGAATTATATTTTTCGTTCATACAATAGGTGCACAGACACATAATCTTATCACTTTTAGATTTTTTTAAGCATACTTATCAAATTCTTGAACGCCCTTTACATGATTATCAAATATTCAATTACTATCCCCCATCCACTGTTTGTATTGTGGAAAATCCATTAGATAATATTGAAAATTATATTCACCTATATTAATGGTTTGAAACAAAGGTTATATTACATATAAGAATGCACAATTCATAATTGTTTCAAATTATTCAACAAACCTTAAACTGAAATTAAACAACCTAAATAAATAAAGTATTATTATAACTTTTTCTTAAATATTAAAAATTGTATAAAATTGTTCATGGCCTAATATTGAACTATCAATAAACATGTCAAGTGATAAAAACCATTTTCATAGTGTGAGGGCTTATTTATTCAATCCTAATAGTGAAGTCGACTAGCCCAGCATGCATAGTGGACTGCCCGAACCAACTCAGATATTTATATAGACTCGTGTATTTAACATGTACGTGAATGCATGAAGATAGACTCAAAATGGTTACCAACAATATCAGAGAAAATATTCATGGATACCTACGAGTTATCTGCAAGCTGGTTGAGTTACTCGTATAATTTATTCACTTATTGTAACAACTATAAAATGTAAACCCTGACCCGGGGAAAAAGGATGCAATTTCGATCAATTAAGAGACATTAACAAAAAAAGGTAACCTCTCCGTGGACGTGGGCAAGTTGTTGAACCACGTACATCTATTATTGTGTGTGTGATTATTTATTTTCTCACTAGTATTGATTTCTAGATCCTTCTTATGATAATTCTTGCACTCGTAATTGGAGCCATATATGGTAATCAATTATTTTTTCCTACGAAAGCAGTTATCGAAAGAAATCCCATCACCACAACAGAAATCTCCACTAGGTTGGTGATGTGCAGGATGATCCAGTCCCACATAGGGTTGGGTCTGAGGTTCTCAAATCACAAAATACCAGGTTTCTATAAGAGAGGCAACCTTCTGAAGAAATTCAGTTTCCACCTAGGTTTACTCAAATCTTTAGGCTAGTCGACGCTTATGAATGTAGGCTTCAACAGCAGGAGGAGGCGACACACGTCCAGATGGAAGAGAATGCTCGCATGCAAAGATGACTCAAAATAATTGAGCGGGGTCTTCATAGAGATACTAGGAAACGTAGTGATAGGACTCCTAGTCCTCAGGAAATAAACACTCACATCCGAGGGAGGAGTTTTAGGCATGACCAAGCTAAATATGAATGTGATAGGTCAGAGCGTGATCAATCAGAGCTTAGACTATAAAAAATGTGCCACGGGATAAATGATTTTAAGAATGAGGACATCAAAATTTTGATCTGTAGATAGATGTACCAACATCCAACCCATTGAGGGGCCAGGTCTACTAGGGAGGTAGCGAGGAGAGATCTCAAGACCCAGATAGAATCCCCTTTCTCAAGGGATATTAAAGAAGAGGAACCCCCAAAGAAGTTCATCGTTCCCAGAGTTAAGATCTATGATGGAAAGACAAATCCCATAGACCATGTTCGCTAACACAGTTAGGCAATGACATCGTGGAGCCACAATGATGACTTGATGTGTCAAATCTTCCCTTCTAACCTACATGATATTAAACAAAAGTTATTCGAGAAGCCAACCCACTAGTCAGCCAAGAGCTTGAAGGACCTAGCAAAGGCTTTCACTACTCACTTCATAACCAGAAGGACCCAACCTAAGAGGATGGATTCACTGCTCACGATGAAGAAAAGCCCATAAGATATCATTCGTGACTATTCCAAGAGTACTGGGAGGTATTCAATAAAGTGGAGGATTAATCATAGTAGGTTATTATTGGATCATTCATGATTAGGCTACTAACTAATCTTTGTTACACTAGTCCCTGACGAAGAAAGAGGCTAGCACTATCAACGACCTCATGGTGTGTATTAAAAAATATGCTAAGGTTGAGGATGTGGTTAACTCTACCCTGGGGAACAATGATCGAGCAAAAGAAGGTAAGCGTGGAGACAAGAGTGACACTCCAAAGAAAGGTAACAAGAATGGGGGCAAAAATGACTCTAATAATGGGAGAAAGGTTGATTTGTCAAAGGCCTTCCAAGTTGTAAACACAATCTTTAAAAAACTAATCTATAAGATCTTGACCAAGATCAAGGATTAACCATTCGTCA
Organism: Sambucus nigra; assembly: GCA_949130495.1. Classification (NCBI taxonomy): domain Eukaryota; kingdom Viridiplantae; phylum Streptophyta; class Magnoliopsida; order Dipsacales; family Adoxaceae; genus Sambucus; species Sambucus nigra. Next base: position 554,321,367 of record OX422209.1, read on the forward strand.
AGTGCTCTAAGAAGATGGGTGGTGACCTGATGACGAGGAATAATGCCCTGAGATGTGCATTATATAAGGAGGGCATCCATATGGTAGGTAATTATAAATCACTGAAGTCGCATATGGAATTAGTCGCCCGGGATGGACATCTCAACAAATACATGGAAATGAAAGCCAAGAAGGTCACAGCTAATGGAGACCTGAAACTGGATAATATCCCTGATGATGACATGGGATAAGAGTTCATGGTGATTCATGGAGAATTAGACGTGAAGAAGATCAAAAGGAATGTTGTTCTGATGGAGCTGAAGAAAGTATATGCTTTCATGGAGGCATTCTAGATTGACCCTACAAAAAGCTAACTTGGGAAGTGTCGGTGACCAGAGGATGTCGGCTACACCAAACACGTTGTCTTTACAGAAGAAAACGCTATTAGCATGAGAAATCCTCACCATGATGCGCATATGGATACTCTTGAAATCACAAACTGGGACGTCGATAAGTTTTTGGTATACCAGGGAAGCTCATTAGAGGTGATGTACCTAGATCCGTTCCATAAGTTAAAGATCAACTCAGTTGACCTCAAGGAGGCCACAGTTCCATTGGTCAGCTTCACGGGGAAAATTACATGTCCCTAGGAAAGATAATCTTGTCGATCAGGGCAAGAAATTTCTCAAAGTTGATTGAATTCTTGGTGGTGGACATAGAGTCTCCACATCACACCATTCTAGGTATAGGTTGGTTGCACGCCATGAGAGCCATACCATACAACTTCCACCAAAAACTGAAGTGTGTTACTAGACGAGGCATGGACTAGATTCTTAACGACTAAGAAACTTCAAGGAAGTGCTTTATCGAAGCCACTCTCCCTCAAAGAACATTACAAGGAACCAAAGGACTCTCCAGAAGAAGCCCAAGACGGGTTTCCAAATAGTAATTATGATAAGACCGACTAGGGGTGGAGGAAACCAAGACACATTCCACTAATAGGGTCGTTAAAAGATCGGAGGAAGTTAGTACTGATGACAACTTGTCGAATAAAAAGTTTTTGATCGGAATTGCCCTCGTCGATCACAAAACGGAAGAGTTGATTTCCTTCTTGAGAAACAACTGTGTGTTTTCACCTGGGAACCATATGATTTTCCTAAAATCAATCCTGATATCCATTATCTTCATGTTGACTATACCTTCAAGCCAATTACCCAGAAGGCACATCGAATAGCCCCTAAAAAGGCTAAAGTGATGAAGAAGGAAGCTGGGAAGCTTATGGATGCAGGACTCATTAGGGAGATTCATTTCACCAAATAGTTATCCCAACCAGTGGTAGTATGGAAAAGCAACAACAATTGTAGGGTCTGTATTGATTTCACGAACCTCAATAGGGCATGTCCTAAAGAAAGTTTCCCACTGCCTAAGGTTGATCAGCTAGTTGATGCCATGGCAGCTCATGAGAGGACGAGTTTTATGGGAGTCTATTCTGGGTACCATCAAATTCTGTTCTTCATCCCTGACCAAGATAAAACATCCTTCCTAACCCCAGTCAGTATATAATGTTACAAGGTGATTCCGTTTGACCTAAAAAATACGAGGGAAACTTATCATAGGCTGGTCACGAAGTTATTCGAGAAACACATGGGGGATAACATGTAAGTATACATCGATGACATGTTGGTGAAGAGCAAGAATAGAGATGACTAACTCACAGACCTAACTAGAACCTTCAAAGTCCTCAAGAAGTATCAGATGAAACTTAATGCCACTAAGTGTTCATTCAGGATAATTTCTAGGTATCTAGTCTTAAAAAGAGGGATTGAGGCCAATCCATATCAGATTGATGAAATCAACAAAATCGATCCCCCAAAGACATTATGGGATATTAAAAAGCTTAGTTAGATGCTTGCAGTGCTCAATCGCTTCATCTCCAAGTCCTTAGAACACTGTTTACCATTATTTTAACTACTAAATAAGGATAAGGGATCACATGGAATGATGACTACTCAATGTCCTTAGAGGAAATAAATTCCTACCTCAACAAACTTCCCCTACTGGTGATCCTCGATGATGGAGATCCTTTGTACCTATATTTCGTAGTATTAGAACAGGCTGTTAAATCGACTATAGTATGTGAGAATGAAGGTGGATAGTAATTTATCTAATATGCTAGAAAGATGCTTCTGGATGCAATGCAATGCTACTTTCCCATGGAAAAGCTAACCTATGAATTATTGGTCGCCCCTAGGAAGCTGAAACATTACTTTGAAGCTCACTCAATAATAGTGATCATTTCATTTCTCCTCAAAGTTGTTCTTTGGAAAGACGACCTCTCTGAATGACTATCAAAGTGTTCGATCGAGCTCAAAAGGTTTGATATCCACTTTCAGCCAAGAATAGTGATTACAGGATAAATATGGGCCTCATTACTTGCCGAATTCACGAGGGATAAGGCACACAACCAACGCCTAATGGAACAATTAATGATGTGGTAAACAACACTACCAGTATGAGGTGTTGATAAGCTCAAGCTAGTAATAACAATGGCAAAAAAAAATTAAGCATCTAGTAGAAGGTGATCAGGAGAAGAGGAGATACACTAGTATATAAGTAGTTCAGCCTATTTAGCCTACGTCCACTGTGACTGTGTGAGTGAATTTCACTTAGAATAAGGGGTACTAATGGCCTGTGACATAATCTCTCACTTTTTCTCTGAACTGTGTATCTTTGCAGAGCTTTCGCTAGGGTTACAATTATTACCCTCTCTAGGTAGAAGAAGGCATGTATATATAGTGCCAGGGGGTGTAGTGTACCCCCCAAGCATGCCATTAGCATGTGTGTAAAGATTGAACCAATGTCATGTGGACACCTGGCTATGCCACATGCAGGTAATGATGACCAAATATTCCCTCACATGAGGGGAATAAGTTGGTTATAACGATTTAGTTCATGTGTTCCAAGTCTTCCCTTGTGCTTACGTATGCTCGGACTTATGATGTCATCTATGGTAACCTCAACCCAGCCAGGTATGATGCTTGGTTAGTTCGAGGGTTGTCTTTGATCTTCCAAATGCAAGTACAACCTCAGCCTAATTTACCAGCCGACGTTAGATTTTAATAATAACTGAAGTGTCGACTGAAGCAGAGTAAGATGGTGGCAGTTGTTTGAGCCCATGAGGTAGGTCTGACCTCATCTGATGGCCAGCCGAGGTGGGTTATTGTGAAGCTGACCCTTTGGAGTATGACATCTCTAATTGCCATTATGAGCTTAATGTTGATTCGGTTGCAATGTCTGTCGAGGTTGTTGACTCCGAGTACGAGGGGACATGTCACACCCCAAACCCAATATCCATACTAATCTTTGTTATTAGAATAATTGGACCATAATCTTGAGCCCATTGGAAAATATACTTCATTTATCAATATTTTTATGCATACTATGCATAATGAACATAATATTATTATTATACCATAAAGAAATCAATATCAGAGTCATAATTAACCGGACATACAATACTATGATTAACTATGATAAAATTTCACAATCATCAACTCAATCCATACTAACGCAATATATACAATGTGTGAGTATATTAAAATCTTCAGTGTGATAATGATAAAATCCCCATATTTAAACCCCAGATCTTTCCAACCGTGCAACTCTCAAAGTTACCGGTCATATGGTATCCTAGCTGGGAGCATACAAACTTGAAATTGTTAAAATACAAATCGTAATCATTAAGCTTAGTGAGTTACTCCTTCCCTGCAATGAAATAACAATTCTATATCAAATATGTGGATATAAACTCTGAACAATCCTTCCCATTGGCAATAACAAATCCTATATCATAAGATCCAAATAATTATGCCCATTGGCAATAACAAATCTTGGAACATGAGTTCCAACAAATCCTTGTCTTAAGACGAATCAAATCATTGGATCTTTGTCAAATGCCAATCTTGGATCATAAGACCTAAAAAAATCCTGGATATTTGAATATCCAAAAAAATCCTGAATACCGAAGTATTCAAACCAATCCTGGATCATAAGACCCAAAAAAATCCTGCTCTTAGAGTTATATTCATATATCTGCATATATGAGACAATCATAAGTACAATTACCTTGGAGATTTAATAAGCTTTCCCTTTTCTTTTATCTGGATCTTGTTCAGTCAGTTCTTTTTCTCTTCCTATCATTCTTTCAATATTAGTATCATCATAAGAATATTCACAATTCAAAGAATAACTTCAACATGACTCAATTCATAAGCATCATATGATTTAATTCAAATCATTCATCATAAATGAAGCCCCATCTAGACTCGATAATGATATCTAACATATGAAAATTACAACCCAAACCAACTTTAATTATTCTTGGTAATCCAATCCTTATCATAATAGGTTTCCAACACAAAAGACGACACATCATTCCAAGTTTTCTAGAGCAAGATATGCCCATTTCTTTACCACATAGCAAATCCGCCATATAGACTCATCTATTGTTCAGTCATCTTACAACAATTTTCATAATTTTTATACATCATAACTTTCTATGATATTTCACCCAATTTTAAAAAACATATTGAATAACACAATATTGAAATTTCATAATTTTCAGGGTTCATTTGCTATGTCAAGCAAAACATCAAACATATGGTATGCATATTTACTCTTTTGGGGCAGATTTCGTATCCGAACTTCAACATCCAAGATTCATTACTTGGTATTTTCGGATATTATATACATCTATGAGTCTACTTTAAGCTATAATTGGAATCGATTAATTTCAATAAGTACACAAAAAGATATGATAGTTTGAATACACAAGGTTTCTAAACAAAGCAATTTCAAGGGTTTACACATTCAAGTTTGCTTAAACATGCATCTATCCATGAGTACACATCAAGACATGGAATTTCAGTAAAAAAATGATTATTTCTATCATTTAAATCAGCAATACAAAAAAATGAAACAAGATTCATGGATGGAATTATTTTAGGGGCTTTTATGTAATTTTCTATGAATTTTTCTTAAATTTCTCCTCACATTTTCTTCCTAAACTTCAAAATTCCTTAGGTTGAAACTCTTCCATGGCTGAAATATGCTGAAGGAAGAGATTAATTAAAGTGTTATAAGTCGGCATAAGGTCACCCCCCCTTGGTCCAATCAAATTATAACATGTGGCATCATATAAAACAAAATATCATTTAAGGTTAAATGACTACTTTACCCCATGTTCGTAAAAACACAATATCTTCCCACTCGGATGTCCGTTCGATGAACCGTTTGTTGTGTTACAAACCTAACGCATATATCTACAAATATCTAATATTGTAATAGTCAAAACTTGCCTCCAACATGAACATTCTTACCGAAAACATCAAAATTTCACATTTGTAACTAATTCATTTTTCATGCTTTATGAAGCTAGTATTAGACTAAATATAATGACTTAAAATTATATATACTTATAACATATTATCCATATCACAAAAGCTAATCATGATTTAAACATAATTTATCACAATTATTTTTGGGTTGTCACAATTCTCCCCTGTTAGGAAATTTCATCCCCGAAATTAACATACCTTGGTTGTCCAAATCAAACAAAGATAGATAACACATCTTCATGCTATCCTCATTCTCCCATGTATCTTCTTCCATGGAATGCCTTCTCCACATAACCTTCACAAGTGGGATCACTTTTCATCTCAATATTTGTCCTTTCCTATCGACGATTGCAAGTGGTTCTTCCACATAGCTGAAATCTTCTTTCAACGCAATAGGTTGTTCCACTAATACATGTGAAGGATCCGCTACATACTTCCTCAACATAGAAACATGGAAAACATCATGTAATCATGCAATCTCCTGTGGTAACGCTAAGTCGTAGGCAACCATCCTGACTTTCTCAAGAATTTCATAAGGTCCGCGTGGACTTAATTTACCTTTCTTTCCAAACCTCATAACTCCTTTCCATGGTGATATCCTAAGAAACACGTAATCCCCCTTCTGAAATTCTAAATCTTTCCATCCCTTATCCACATAACTTTTTTGTCTGCTTTGATCCGTTCTCATTCTATCTTGAATAATCTTCACTTTTTCAGTGGTGACTTCAATCAACTCTGGACCCTCTATCTTCCTTTCACCAACTTCACCCCCACATACAGGTGTACGACACCATCTACGATACGCCGCTTCATATGGTGCCATACCAATAGTAGATTGAAAACTATTGTTATATGGAAATTCTATCAAAGGCAAATATTCATCCCAATTTCCTTTAAAATCAAGCACACAATCTCTAAGCATATCTTCCAAAATCTGTATTGTCCTTCCAGACTGCCCATCTTTCTAAGGATGAAAAGACGTACTAAACTTCAAGTTAGTACCCATAGCATACTGTAAGCTATCCCAAAATATGGATGTAAAAGTAGGGTCCCTATCTGAAACAATAGATACCGGTGCTCCATGCAATCGAATAATTTCATTAACATACAATCTAGCATACCTATCAACTGTATACGTAGTCTTAATGGCTAGAAAATGAGCGGAATTGGTCAATCTGTCCACCACTACCCAAATCAAATTTGACCCCTTCTGAGATTGAGGAAGTCCAACTACAAAATCCATCGTTACGTGATCCCATTTCCATTCTAGTATTGGTAATGGCTGAAGCAGACCAATAGGTTTTTGATGCTCCATTTTCACTTGCTGACATATAAGGCACCTAGCAACAAAATCAGCTATTTCCTTCTTCATATTATTACACCAATAATGCTCCTTTAAATCCCTATACATTTTAGTACTACCAGGATGCATAGTATAAATGGAATTATGAGACTCATCTAAAAAATTTCTTTCAACCCACCCACATTAGGCACACATAACCGCTGCTTATACAATAAAGTACCATCATTCACAATATTAAACTCTTCAAACTTACCATCTCGGACATCTTTTCGTTTCTTCTCAAGAAAAGGATCTTGGCTTTGCAAATTATGAACACGGGTAGCTAACAAAGGTCTCACGCTTACATGAGCAAAGAACCTATCCCTATTTCTGCTAGCTTTAATTCTACTCCCATCAATCTCAACTCCATGATGTGGGCAACTCTAGCACATCGAATGCAAGATAACCTTCCCGAAGCCTTTCTACTCAGAGCATCTGCAACTACATTTGCCTTCCCTGGGTGGTAGTGAATTGTACAATCATAATCTTTAATTAACTCCATCCACCGCCTCTGCCTCAAATTCAACTCCTTCTGAGTAAATAAATACTTAAGGCTTTGATGGTCAGTAAAAATTTCACATACCTCACCGTATAGATAATGATGCCATAATTTCAAAGCAAACACAATAGCAGTAAGCTCCAAATCATGAGTAAGATAATTACGTTCATGTGTACGCAATTGCCTGGAAGCATAAGCAATAACTTTACCATGCTGCATAAAAACATAACACAACCCCTGGTGTGAAGCATCGATATAAATAACGAAACCATCTCCACCATGTGGAATAGTAATAACATGTGCAGTTACCAACCTCTTCTTCAATTCTTCAAAACTATTTTCACAATCAGAATTCCATTCAAACTTAATATCTTTTTGGGTCAATATAGTCATTGGACAGGAAATTGAATAAAATCCCTTAATAAACCTTCTATAATACCCAGCTAACCCTAAAAAACTCCTCACCTCAGTTACGTTATTGGGCCTCTCCCATTTTACAATATCCTCTACCTTTTTAGTATCAACACATATACCATCTCCAGAAATAACATGGCCTAAAAATACAACTTGTGATAGCCAAAATTCACACTTGCTAAACTTAGCATACAACTTCTTATCTTTCAATAGATTCAAAATAGTTATGAGATACTTTTCATGTTTAACCATATCACGTGAATAAATCGGAATATCGTCAATAAATACTATCATAAATGAATCAACAAAAGGATGAAGTACCCGGTTCATAAGATCCATAATAAAGCTGGAGCATTAGTCACCCCAAAAGGCATCACCAGAAATTCAAAATGACCATAGCGAGTACGAAAAATAGTTTTAGAAATATCACTCTCCTTGACCCACAACTGATGATAACCCGATCGTAAGTTTATTTTTGAAAACACTTTAGTACCCTGTAACTGATCAAACAAATCGTCTATACGGGGTAAAGGGTATTTGTTCTTAATTGTAGCTTTATTGAGTTGCCTATAATCAATACACAAATGCATGATATTTAGATAACCAATCCATTCCCAGAATTATATCAAAATTAGTAATATCCAATGGAAGTAGATCTATAACTGTATCTCTAGCCCCCACAGTCAAAACAAAATCTTGAAAAATATACTCGGCTACAATCATATCCCCCATAGGCATATAAATACCCAACCCCACATCTAAACGATTACATGGTCTATTCAGGTATACAACAAAAGCATAGGACACAAAGAATGTGTGGAACCAGGATCAATCAAATCATAAGCACTTCTATCAGTAACAGAAAGTGTACGTGTCACTACATTTGGAGTAATCTGAGCTTTTTTCATTGTAAAAACTCACCCACCTGACCTGGAACTACTAGCTTGTCCTCTGCCCATAATTTTCACTACACTGCCTGGAGATAACATTCTTCTTGCTACTTCACTATGTGTTGCTGGAGTCTCTGTCAACTACGGAGAATTTTTCTTAATATGCCCCACTTGATGACAATGGTAGCATTCCAATCCCTTAAGCTTAGGACACTCAGATTTATAATGCCCTTCCTATTTACAAAAGAAACATATAACACCTCCTATTGAAGCCTCACCTCTCCCTGACTTTCTGAATGAACCAAAAGATCCTCCACCCCTGGTATCTCTACCAAATCTCCCCAGACCTCTACCATTATCTCCACCACCTCTCTAAAATTTATGAGGTTCCATCTTAACACTTCCACCCTCACCTCCCTTAGAGTGAGATGCGTCAAATCTACTTTCCTTAAAACTCTCTCTACTCTCCACCCCTTGGTTCATTTTCCTTTCTTCTATCATGGCTTTGTTTACTAGAGAAGCATAATCATCTAACTCATAAGTGGCCACTTTATTCTGAATAGGACAAATCAGTCCATCTTGAAACTTACTACATTTATCTTCTTCATTCTCCACATATTTAGTAGCAAATCTAGACAAAGTAGTAAATTTAATCTCATACTCCCTCACAGATAGTTTCCCCTGGGTCAAATTTATAAATTCCCTCGAGTTCTCCCTCCTATAAACTTTAGGGAAATACTTAACATACAAAGCTTTAATAAATTCAGCCCAAGTAATAACATCAGTACCATCCATCATGGACACCAAATGGTTGTTGGCTTCCTACCAATATTTTGCATCTCTTTTCAGCTTAAACACAGCTAGATTTACTTTCTGGTTATCTGGAACCTTCATAACTGCAAATATAGTTTCTAGATCTCTGACCCACATCTCAGCTTATGTAGGTTCAACTGACCCTGAATATTCTGGAGGATTTAACTTCAAAAACTTCTCATGCATGGAATCTTTCATTTCCTTCCTTGCCTCTTTCTCAATCCTGGCCACAGTCTTTGATTCTAGATATCTAGCTTGTTGGTCTGCCATTTGCGCCATATTTCTTTCTTGTTGCTCTGCCATCCTCATCATTTCCCGTGCCATTATTTGTATCTTTGTAGGCTGCTCTTGCTCTCTATCCCTTACAGCAACACTTTGCTCTACTTCAGTATTCTTTATACGAGAAGCCACTCCCTCTTCTCTATGTTGTCCATTACCAGGTTCCATCTGGAATTATCTGTAATACAACAAAGTTCTAACAACCAATATAAACAGTTCACGATACTAAACTATTGGTTAGTACATAAACAATTCATAAATATAAAATCAACTCAATACTGCCATCTAATCGTCACACACGTTCAGAATTAATAACCACGCTCTGACACCACTAATTGTCACACCCCAAACCCAATATCCATACTAATATTTGTTATTAGAATAATTGGATCATAATCTTGAGCCCAATGGAAAATATCCTTCATTTATCAATATTTTTTTGCATACTATGCATAATGAACATAATATTATTATTATACCATAATGAAATCAATATCAGAGTCATAATTAACCGGACATACAATACTATGATTAACTATGATAAAATTTCACAATCATCAACTCAATCCATAATAACGCAATATATACAATGTGTGAGTATATTAAAATCTTCAGTGTGACAATGATAAAATCCCCATATTTAAACCCCCAGCTCTTTCCAACGGTGCAACTCTCAAAGCTACCGGTCATATGGTATCCTAGTTGGCAACATACAAACCTAAAATTGTTAAAATATAAACCGTAAGCATTAAGCTTAGTGAGGTACTCCTTCCCTATATTGAAATAACAATTCTATATCGAATATGTGGATATAAAATCCAAACAATCCTGCCCATTGGCAACAAATCCTGGATCATAAGATCCAAATAATTATGCCCATTGGCAATAACAAATCCTGGAACATGAGCTCCAATAAATCCTTATCATAAGACAAATCAAATCATTGGATCTTTGTCAAATTCCAATCCTGGATCATAAGACCCAAAAAATCCTGGATATTTGAATATCCAAACAAATCCTAAATATCAAAGTATTCAAACCAATCCTGGATCATAAGACCCAAATAAATCCTGCCCTTAGAGCTATATTCATATATATGCATACATGAAACAATCAAAAGTACACTCACCTTGGAAATTAACAAGCTTTCCCTTTTCCTTTATCTGACTCTTGTTCAGTCAGTTCTTCTTCTCTTCCTATCATCCTTACAATATTAATATCATCATAAGAATATTAACAATCAAAGAAAAACTTCAACATGACTCAATTCATAAGCATCATATGATTCAACTCAAATCATTCATCATAAATGAAGTCCCATCTAAACTCGGTAATGATATCTAACATATTCAAATTATAGCCCAAACCAACTTTAATTACTCTTGGTAATACAATCCTTATCATATTAGGTTTCCAACACAAAAAACGACACATCATTCCATGTTTCTTAGAGCAAGATATGCCCATTTCTTTCCCACATTGCAAATCCGCCATATAGGCTCATCTATTGTTCAGTCATATTCCAAGAATTTTCATAATTTTTATACATCATAACTTTCTATGATCTTTCACCCAATTTCAGAATACATATTGAATAATACAATATTGAAATTTCATAATTTTTAGGGTACATTTTCTATGTCTAGCAAAACATCAAACATATGGTATGCACATTTACTCTTTTGGGGCAGATTTCATATCCGAACTTTAAACCATCACCCAAGATTCATTTCTAGGTATTTTTACTTGATTTTCGGATATGATATACATATATTGTTTATTTTAATCTATTATTGGAATCAATCAATTTCAGTAAGTACAAAAAAAGTTATGATAGTTTGAATACACAAGGTTTCTACACAAAACAATTTCAAGGGTTTACACATTCAAGTTTGATTAAACATGCATCTATCCATGAGTACACATCAAGACATGGAATTTCAGTAAAAAAAATTATTGTTTCTATCATTAAATCAACAATACAAAAAAATGAAACAAGATTCATGGGAGGAATTATTTTAGGGGCTTTTATGTAATTTTCTATGATTTTTTCTTAAATTTCTCCTCACACATTCTTCCTAAACTTCAAAATTCCTTAGGTTGAAACTCTTCCATGGCTGAAATATGCTGAAGGAAGAGCTTAATTCAAGGGTTATAAGTCAGCATAAGGTCACCCCCCCCCCCCCCCGCTGGTCCAATCAAAATATAACACGTGGCATCATATAATACAAAATATCATTTAAGGTTAAATGACTACTTTACCCCATGTTCGTAAAAAGACAATATCTTCCCACTCGGATGTCCGTTCGATGAATCGTTTATTTTTTTACAAACCTAACTCATATATCTACAAATATCTAGTTTATACCTCAAGTCAGTTATTTTATTGCAATAGTCAAAACTTGTCTCCCACATGAACATTCTTACCAACAACATCAAAATTTCACATTCGTAACTAATTCGTTTTTCATGCTTTATGAAGCTAGGATTAGACTAAATATAATGACTTAACATTATATATACTAATAACATATTATCCATATCACATAAGCTAATCATGATTTAAACATAATTTATCAAAATTATTTCCGGGTTGTCATAGGACATATCGGGCATATCAATCACCCATAGCCCTTAGTCTCCTATGTGAGTAGGTTGCTGAGGGGTATACAAGTTAGGTTGATGATGAGTCATTTTTGGTTCCTTGGGGTGTGGAGTTATTCCTTGGACACATGTAACTCTTTGAAGTGGCTAACGTATTCCCCAAGGTATGACAGCTCTGACGGTGCCTTTTAGGTTTTGTAGGGCAATGATGGGTTCCTTGAAAATTATGCCCCATCATTAGGGAAGGTTTAAATTATTTTTCTCTTCTCTCATTTTTCCCGCAATAGAGTTCTCACTGCTGAGATTTTTGCCAAATCTTCCATAGAGAAAGCTCCACTCTCTCTCTAGTTCTTAAGTCATCTTGGGTTTGTAACTCCTTTCCTTTCATTCTTCGTTGCTCAGGTCATCATCTTTCTCTTCACTTCTTTAATTTCTAGCTTTATTTGCAACTTCCATTTTTTTCGGTGGGTTTTTCTGTTCTCCGACGAGGGAAACCACCACTGTTTGGTGGTTTTACATGAAAGACAGTGGGCTATAGGTACTATTTAAATCTCACTTTGTCATCTTGGGTCTAGTTTAGGTCAAAGTTTGTGTTATTGGATTTTTCGGCTGATCACCGGTTACCTTCTCTGGTGAGCTGCTTTGCACCTTTTCTTGGTGTTCTTGATGTAAACCCTTTCAATATCCAGTGTTGATTTTTAGTTTGAGTTGTATAAGTTGTTTACCTATTTGCCTTTTGAGCTTTCTCCCCATGTGTAGTGTCGTCTACCGAATGCTCAGACCTTTATATAAGCTTATTGAAGAGTTCCCAACTCTTCGTAAGAAGACCTTTGAAAAGATTAGGCAGACAGATTTAGCCTAGGAAGAGGCTCGTAGGGCCAAGGCTTTTCCGCTCAAACCTATCTTTACTCCACCATTATCTATCATATACCCTGAGTCTGCAGAAGTTCCTAATCTCATATCTAAAGATAATGCTTCTTCAGATCCAATGCTAATGTCTGAGGCTGGAGAGTCCGTAGACTCCTTTCAAGAGGCTATGGATTATTCCCCTAGGTAAGCTGAGGTTTCGGAGGATGTCGAGGTTTCGAGTCGTGCTTCGTCCCTCAGAGATGCTATCACTTCATGTAAATCTTCTTCTATTTTAATCTTAGGGCCTAGTGTGGCAGTTCCTCCTCCCATTGATGCCATTCCTCTATTGTCCGCCACCGGTGTTGAGTTTGCCAAGAGTTTTCCTGGTGGTGCCCCTACGAGTGCCCATGCTGAAGGTGCTAGGGATGGTGATGATGATGAAGGAAACAGACTTGATACCTCTGTAGATGAATAATATGAGAGTACTATAAATGAGTACGACCTTCTGGTCTTCAGACACTTATATTCCATTGACTCCTTGATCATCTTGAGGAAATATCTGAAGGATGAAAGGGCCTTCGATGGTGAAATATGCATTTATGAGAAGATGTTCAAGTTGGGTTTTCGTCTTCCCATCCACCCAATTATTAGAGCCATACTCTCACACATAAATCTTTCCCCTTCCCAATTATCCCCAAATGCTTGGAGGGTTATGATTGGGGCTATTGTCCTTTGAAAGCCTATTCACCATTCAGACCTTCTAGTTAGAGTTTTACTGGTTGCTACGTTACCTCATCTGCTAAAAATCACCCCGACTACTACCACTTATTATCCAGGAAATCTGAGAAGAAGATTCTCTTGGTTTCTCAGACCTCCAATCATAATTAAAAACCTCGATATTTATTTATTTCTAAGGCCTGGGAGTTTTTCTTAGACGAGGCTTGTGGAACGTCAGTTCCAAGGACCCCTCTGAGATGGGCGAAAGTCTCCCTCGCGGCTAAAGTTGACCCTTGTCTTAGATAACATAATTACAAGAACATTGAGGACCTTTGTAACCAAGTCGAGAAGGGTCGTCTTGTTTTGTATGAACATATGATGACCCCCTAATACCTTTCTTAGACAGGTTTGGGGGTGGTCCTTTGGAAGAGCTTCGTAAGTCTCAACATTTTTCATACCAAGTGATGTATCATAATTTTTATCTATCTGACTTGCTAACTCAGAGACTTATATTTTTATAGAGTGAATAGAAGTCATTTCAGACAATTTTTGGGAGATATCAGCTCCCAGCCTTGTAAAGCTCATGGAAAAATGGGGCGGCAAGAACGTTCCCCCTCCTACCATAAAGAAGAGCATCGCCACATCTAAGGCCGATGCTACCAAGAAGAGAAAGGCTCCCACTGACCTGACTCATACGAGGCCGAGTAAGTGTCAGGCCAAAGATCGTACCATACCCATTTCAACCGACGACGTCTTGGTTGCTCGTCTATCTCAGCTCAAGATTAGAGATAGCATGATTGGCCATAATATGAAAGCTACCGATGCAATTGAAACTATAATGACTGAGGAGGGCAAGCGTTTTCTTCATGCCTTAGATGTCCCTTTATTGGCCAAGTTCACTCTTCACATATCGATTAAGGTATCAATTTTTTCTTCTAAGTATTATCTCTGATCTTTAGGAATTATTATTCATATGTCTGATGTTCTTCTGCAGAGTGTGGTGTCTCTTCAGTGCCTTATTTAAAAGACCTTAAAGAAGCTTCCCCTTATAGAAAATGGTAAGGATATTGAAAAAGATGAGGCCACTCTGATGGTCGAGGTTCAAAAGCTGAAAGGAGACCTCAAGGGGAGGGACAACTAGATTTCTCAGCTTAAGGAGGATCACAACAAGGCTCTAAAGGTAGAGGATGATGTTCTTCAATCAAAGGTTAATTCTTTAGTCAAAGCTTCTCTGGTCGATGCTACAGAGAAAACCATTGAAGATTACAAAGTCTTTGATGAGTTTGTTAGCTTCGACTTTGAGTATCTACAGAGGGGTATTAAAGTGACTAGTCAATGGGCGACCATGAAGCAAGATGAGTCTGGGAACTTGACTGCCGATGATTTTATCGGTCTCAGCTTTAAAGACCCTCGATTTGCCAAAGATTTAAAGGAAATAGAAGAGAGTGATGCTGACCCGACCGAGACAGCTCCTCTTGAGGTCACGGACACTGATGACGGTGCTCATCATGATGAAGAGGTTGAAGTTACTAACCTTGACCAGAAAAATCCAGCTGCTAATGGATCGGCTCATACTGAGGGACAAGCCTAGCTCTGAGGATCCCTCCTGCTCCTTATCTGGATCTTTTCTGTGAAGCTCTTTCAGAAAAATTGAATGAACTATTTGTAATTACTAAGTGACCTCTTCTTTCTAAGTGACATAATCTTTCTTTTTTGTTATAAGGAATCCAGACTCTGCAACATCATCTTTCTATGATTGCAACGAAATTTCATTTCCTTATTTCTATTGCTTTTTCTATGATATTTTGTTGTTCTGTAATTGTGATATTTATAATAAGAATTTCACCAAACTAATGATGTTAAAGGTCTGAGTTCACCAAATAATGGTGTTTAACCTCATAATTTCACCCAACTAATGATGTTAAAGGTTTGAGGTCACAAAATTATGATGTTTACCCTCATATTTTCACCAAACTAATGATGCTTAAGGTCTGAGGTCACCAAATTATGGTTTACCCTCATATTTTTATCAAATTAATGATGTTTAAGATCTGTGGTCACCAACTTATGGTGTTTTAACCTCATAATTTCACCAAACTAATGATGTTAAAGGTCTGAGGTCACCGAATCATGATGTTTACCCTCATATTTTCACCAAACTAATGATGTTTAAGGTTCGAGATCACCAAATTATGGTGTTACCCTCATATTTTCACCAAATTATTGATGTTTAAGATCTGAGGTCACCAATTTATTGTGTTTTGACCTCATAATTTCACCAAACTAATGATGTTTAAGGTTTGATGTCACCAAATCATGATGTTTACCCTCATATTTTCACCAAACTAATGATGTTTAAGGTCTGAGGTCACCAAATTATGGTGTTACCCTCATATTTTCACCAAATTAATGATATTTAAGATCTGAGGTCACCAATTTATGGTGTTTTAACCTCATAATTTCACCAAACTAATGATGTTAAATGTCTGAGGTCACCAAATAAAGATGTTCACCCTCATATTTTCACCAAACTAATGATGTTTAAGGTCTGAGGTCACCAAATTATGGTGTTACCCTCATATTTTCACCAAATTAATGATGTTTAAGATCCGAGGTCACAAATTTATGGTGTTTTGACCTCATAATTTCACCAAACTAATGATGGTTAAGGTTTGAGGTCACCAAATTATGATGTTTACCCTCATATTTTCACCAAACTAATGATGTTTAAGGTCATAGGTCACCAAATTACGGTGTTACCCTCATATTTTCACCAAATTAATGATGTTTAAGATCTGAGGTCATTAGTTTGTGGTAATTTAACCTCATAATTTCACCAAACTAATGATGTTAAAGGTTGGAGGTCCCCAAATCATGATGGTTAGCCTCATATTTTCATCAAACTAATGACGTTTAAGGTGTGAGGTCACCAAATTATGGTGTTACCCTCACATTTTCACCAAAATAATGATGTTTAAGGTTTGAGGTACCAAATTATGATGTTTACCCTAATATTTTCACCAAACTAGTGATATTTAAGGTCTGATGTTACCAAATTATGGTTCTACCCTCATATTTTCACCAAATTAAGGATGTTTAAGATTAGATGTCACCAATTTATGGTGTTTTAACCTCATAATTTCACCAAAGTAATGATGTTAAAGGTTTGAGGTCACCAAATCATGATGTTTACCCTCATATTTTCACCAAACTAATGATGTTTAAGGTCTGAGGTCACCAAATTATGGTGTTACCCTCATATTTTCACCAAATTAATGATGTTTAATATCTAAGGTCACCAATTTATGGTGGTTTGACCTCATAATTTCACAAAACTAATTATGTTTAAACATATACATTGGAATAAAAGTTGTTTAACAAAACTTTGATGTTTCTTATTCATACTCTCTTTGATGTCTTTTGTATCAATTGATACATGTATTACAAAAAGGTAAAACAACTGCAACATCATAAGTAATATGTCTTCAAGTGATCGGCGTTCAAAGGGTTTGAGAAAGGCTCCCCTTATACATTTTCTGGAACTTATAGGTACCTGGTACAACGTAAGGTTGTACCAGGTAATTGATGAGGTTGTACCACGTAAGGTTGTACCAGGTCCTTACAGGGTAATTGATGAGGTTGTACCACGGCGTTCCAAGGTAAAACAACTGAAACATCATAAGCTTATAGGTACCTGGTACAACCTCATCAATTACCCTGTAAGGACCATGCCAATTCGGATGGAGCTTATTAGGTTTCTGCCACGTCTTCTTCCGGACCAGGTCTCCCATTGCTATCGGCCTAGCTTTTACCCTCTGATTATATAGCCTCACAGTTTTTTACTGATAGACTGCTTGTTTTATCTCAGCATCTCCTCTTCTTTCTTCAATTAGATCAAGATCAAGTCTTCTCTCTTCCCCATTCCTCTGAGGGTCATACGACTGAACTCTATGAGTGGGAAACCCTATTTCTATTCGGATGACAACCTTTGAGCCATGGACTAACATAAATGGAGTTTCCCCATGGGTGTTCTTGTTATCGTCCTATAAGCCCATAGCACAACATATATCTCTTCAATCCACCTTCCTTTGGCCTCTTCTAATTTCTTTTTTATCCCATTAAGTATTGTTCGATTTATGACCTCAGTCTGACCATTTGCCTAGGTTCGGCCAGGGGAAGAGAAGAATTGCTTGATCCCTACTCTTTCATAGTACTTCTCGAAGGAAATATTATTGAATTGGCTTCCATTGTCTAAGATGAGGGAGTTTGGAAGGCCATACCTGCATATGATGTTCTTTTAGATGAACTGGAAGGTCTTCTCCTTAGTGATTGTGATCATTGGCTCGACTTCTACCCATTTGGAGAAATAATCAATTGCCACAATTAAGTACCGATAATTGTTTACAGCCCTTGGCAAGGGTCCTACCAAATCAATACCCCATACTGCAAATGGCTAGGGGAGATGATAGAAGTCAGAGGTTAGTGAGGATAATGGGGGATAGTGGAGAACCTCTAGTAGTTATCACATTGTTTTACATACGCAGTTGCATCTTTGGCCAAGGTCGGCCACCTGTACCCCTGAGTGATTATCCTCTTAGCCAATGACCTTCCTCCAATGTGGCTTAAACAAGCTCCCTTGTGCACATCTTGCAATATATATGGAACCTTTGAAGGATGCACACATCTGAGGAGAGAGAGTAAGAATCCCGTTTTGTAAGGACATATCCCATAATACAAAATTTAGCACCTCTGAACCTTAGCTTTCTCCTATCTAACTTTAACTCCGGAAATTCTCCCTCTCTGATGTATCTAATAAGAGGGTCCATCCACAAGGCCCCCATATTCAGATTTAGATAAGTTTTAGTAACCTCTTCCTCTTCAATGGTCGTCTTGAGCATAATCTCGATGGTAGTACTCTCTTTATATCGGTTCTTATTATTGAGGCCAACCTCGCGAGTGCATCAGCTCGGATGTTGTCTAGCCGAGGTATCCTCTTCATTTTTATCTCCTTAAAGCTTTCTTGCATTGATCTCACCTTCTTCAGATATTTGTCCATCCTTTCATGTTTGGCTTCATACACCCCTAGGATCTGGTTCACTACCAATCTTGAGTCACTATATATTAGGAGTTGGACGACACTTAAGGATCTTTCCAAAGAGAGACCTGCTATCGATTCCTCGTACTTTGACTCATTGTTGGAGGATTTAAAGATGAATCTCAGTGCATATTCAATATCTGTACCATCTGGTGCCATCAATATCAACCCTGCTCCACTCCCATTTTCACAAGATAACCCATCAACGAAGAGGTTACAGATGGTTTCATTTGAAGAGAAGTCTCCCTGTGTCAAGTTCCCTTATTTGAAGAGGTATCTCTTTTCTTCATTATTAACTAACTTTTGCTTAGCTGTTCTTATCTCGGCCTCATCTGCTTCCCGGTCAACGTTCCTCTCCACTTGCTGATCTATAGTTCCAATATAGTTCTCAACCTCGGCCTCATCCCAAGTAAACTCGGCCACAAAATCCTCAAGTGCTTGTCCTTTGATGGCAACCCTGGGATGATAAACAATATCATATTCTCCCAACTGAATTGCCCAGGTCATTAGCCTTCCTGACTTCTCAGGCTTATGGAGGACTTGTCTCAGTGGGGAATCTATGAGGATGACCATGGAATAAGCCTCGAAGTATGGCCTCATTTTCCTAGAAGAATATATCAAGGCATATGCCAACTTTTCCATCTTAGGATACTTCTTCTCCTACCCTTGGAGTGCCTTGTTATTAAAATACACTGGTCTCTGCACTCCATCCTCTTCTCTCACTATTGCACCACTAATGGTTGACTTTGAGACAACTATATATACATATAGCTTCTCACCCTAAATTGGCCGTGATAGAAGTAGAGGGGATCCGAGGTAGAACTTAAGCTCTTTAAAATATTTATGACATTCCTCATTCCATTCAAATGTTTTTCTAAGAACTTTGAAAAATGGAAGACATTTATCCGTAGCTCTAGAGACAAACTTGTTAAGTGAAGCTACTCGTCTGGTTAGCCTCTGATTGTCTTTGGCGGTTCTAGGTGTCTTCATGTCCATCAAAGCCTTGATCTTCTCAGGGTTAGCCTATATACCCATTTGGTTGACGATGAAACCCAAATACTTTGTAGCTCCAATCGCAAATACACAGTTAGCCAGTTGAGCTTCATTCTGTATTTGCCCATGGTATCAAAAGTTTTTTTGAGGTCTTCCACATGAGTGTCGACCCTCAGACTTTTTGTTAACATGTCATCAACGTATACTTTCATGGTTTTTCCTATCTGATCATCGGACATCTTATTTAGAAGACATTGGTAGGTATACCCTGCATTCTTTAGTCCGAAGGGCATGACCTTGTAGCAATAGGTCCCCTTATTTGTAATGAAGGTTGTCTTCTTTGAGTTAGTCGAGTTCATGAAGATCTAATTATACCCAGAATATGCATCCATGAATCTCATGAGATCATGAACCGCTGTGGCATCCACCATCTGATCTATATGAGGCAGGGGAAAATTATTCTTTGGGTAATACTTGTTTAAATCGGTAAAGTCTACACACATCCTCCACTTCCAATTAGCTTTAGGCAATATGACAGCATTAGACAGCCACTTAGGGTATATGACTTCTCTAATAAACTCGACCTCTTTAAGATTTTGAACCTCATCTCTGATGACTTTGTATTTCTCTCTTGATTATATCCTTCTTCTCTACTTAATGGTCTTGGCATCCTCTACAACATTGAGTTTACGACATAAAATCTCAGGATCAATACCTGGCATGTCTGCATGGCTCCAGGTAAAGATACTCTGTCTCTTCCTTAATAGCTTCACTAGCTCCTCCTGGATCTCAGGCTTTAGGTCTTTTCCTACTTGGATGGTTTTTTCTGGCTCGTCCTCATTGAGGATGATGAATTCTACCTCTTCTACAACCTACCCTTTTTTTAGTTTTGTTTCAACTCGGGGATTAAGGGTTTCAATGTTGTAAGTGGTTGTTTCCCTCTTATGAGCCTCTCTCTCTTCTGTAGAGTTAAAGTATCATTCATGTGATGACGTTTGGTCACCTTGCACTTCCCCTACTCCATAGGGAGTTGGTAATTTTAGCATCTGGTGGACCGTTGGAGGCATGACCTCAAAGTCCTTGAGGGCCACTCATCCCATGATGAGGTTGTAGGCTCAAAAGATATTTTCATCCATCATAAAGAAATTGATTTTTTTAGTCTACCTCTTAGGCCATTCATCTCCCATTCTCACATCCATTTCATACATTCCCAATGGATGCACATTCTACCCGCTGAAGCCAATCATGGGGTGATGATAAGGGACAAGCCTTGCTCGGTTGAGACCTAAGATCTTGAAATGGGGGAAAAACATAACGTCTATGGAACTTCCCCAATCCACAAGGATCCTCTGAACTTCACATATATGCACACTTGTGGTGATGACTAGAGGGTCCTCGTGGGGAGCTAATATACCCTTGAAATCAAGTTGAGAGAAGCCGACTACGAGTGTGTCCATGTCTTCCTTCTATCTTTTCTCATGTTTAACCTTTGTTGAAGCCAAGTGCACAACCTCGACTTTAGTCACTGCTTTTTCCTCTGCCAAATGATCCTTGTGATCATCTACCTCTGATCCACCCCATGATAGTCCCCCGCAGATAGTGTTCACACCAAAACGGATCATGTTTACTCTCTTTACTGGAACATTATCATCCTTTAGTGGGAGGTCAGGGTCACCGTCATCATCATCAGAGGCATCATCTTTCCTGGTAGGGTTGTCTTCCTGGAATTTATCATTTCTTTTCTTTCTGGGATCGGCTCAACCATTCTTTGAAGCTCTTATATCCATATACTTACTTAGCTATACAAACTCCAACATTTTTTCAATCTCGTCCTTCAGGGCGAAACATTTATCAATTAGATGGTCGTGATCTTGATGGAACTCACACCATAAGTTTTTGTTTATCATATATGGAGGGGCCTTTAGCTTTTTCATCCATCTGAGAGACTTATCATTCTTTATTTCATTGAGGATGTTCTCACAGCTCACAGTTAAAGGAGTATAGTCTATAAACTTGTCGTTCGCAATCCTCTTCTTTCCATCCTTTTTCTTTTAAAACTTCCCACTACTACTTCTATTCTCATCCTCATATTTAGCAGCCATTTCTTTCTCCTCATTCATGACCTTTCTAGCTGTTTCCAAAAGCTCGGCTATAGACTTAGGAGGGTATTCAGCGAGCTTCCTGTAGCTTTCCCTTATGAAGTTCGCTAATGAGGGTTGTCATGGCTATACTCTATTTATAGTCTTTTACCTCCAACTTTTCCTTATTGAACCTCGCGATATAGTCTCTAAGGCTTTCATTCTCTCCTTGTTTTACATAAAGCAAAAGGGTCATCTTCTTCCGAGGTCTTACCCCAAAATAGAAATTATGAATGAATCGCTCGGCCAACTCTTTAAAGTTTTCTATGGAATTCTTAGGAAGATATATAAACCACACATGTGTTTCCTTAGTTAAAGTGATCGAGAAAGCTCGGCACCTCATCTCATTAGAGATGGAATAGATATCTGCTGCAGACTGGTACATTTCAATATGGTAGACTGGGTTGGTACTTTCGTCGTACTTGGGTGATACCACTAGAGGTATGAATTTGGCCAGGGTTGGAAAGCTGATAATCCTTGCCGCGAAGGGAGAACCCTCTGAGTACCCCCTCTGCAAGGGGTCTCGGCTTCTTATGAGATCTCTAATCTCCAATATTGTTTTCCACCATGTCTTTTGGATCCTGTAAGGCTTCTTGACCTGGACAGTCTTTCCCTCGGGTCATTAACTGGGCCGAGTATTTTGAAGGCTGACCCTCTATTTAATTGATCAAAATCTTAACCTCTTTGTCGGGCATCACGATATCGTCTTTCACCCTGAATAGGTCATACAGTGTTGTTTGAGATCTCATACTCCTCCTAACACTCTGCAGGAGCATCCTCGGTCTATATATCATCATACCTATCCTCTGGGAAAGACTTTACTTGCCTCCTCAGGATTAAATGCTTAGGGTCAGCAATATCCCTCTGCTATTGAGGAGGAGGTAGGTCTTTTCATGGTGCCTGGGGTGGTCCCCTACTGATCAACTCTCGGAGTAATCATCTCTGGTGAGGCCCGAGGCGGTCTCATTATCATGTTCTGTCTTAGCTGGGAAAATTGCTCATGCATTGATTGATGAGTAGCAGCTAAGGACTTCAAGGTTGCCGCTACCTCAGCCATCTCGGACTAGGGTGGCACTTGGCTGGAACTGGGCCCACCACCACCAGTTGGTGAAGGTGGTAACTTTGGTGCCATATGAAAGATTAGAGGGATTATTATGAAAATACTGGAGATCTTGAGACCCTAAGGGACCTCTTTCAATGGTGAAACAGCTCCACACAAAGGGGGAGCAGTTGGCTCACCACCAGAGTCTCCGGTGAGGTCAAGCAATAAAGAAGGAAGAGATGAATCCTCTCATTACCACAAACGATGCCAAAATAATGATGCAGTAAATAGCACCACCAGTATGAGGTGTTGATAAGATCAAGATAGCAATAATAATGGCAACATAAGAGTAAGTTTCTAGTAGAAGGCGATGAGGAGAAGAGGAGATAAACTAGTACATAAGTGGTTCAGCCAATTTGGCCTATGTCCACTTTGAGTGTGTGAGTGAATTTCACTTAGAATAAGGGGCACTAATGTTCTCCTATACAATCTCTCACTTTCTCTCTCTACTATATATCTTTGTATATCTTCCACTAGGTTTACAATTATGCCCCTCTCTAGGTAGAAGAAGGTATGTATATATAATGCTTGGGGGGTGTAGTGTACCCCCAAGCATGCCATGAGCATATGTGTAAAGATTGAACTAATCTCATGTGGACACCTAGCTGTGCCACATGCAGGTAATGATGACCAAATATTCCCTCACATGAGGTGAATAAGTTGGTTATAACGATTTAGTCCATGTGTTCCAAGTCTTCCCATGTGCTTACGTATGCTTTTACTCATGATGTCATCCATGGTAACCTCGGCCCAGCCAAGTATGATGCTGGTAAGTCTGAGGGTTGTGTTTGATCTGCCAAATGCAAGTACAACCTCGACCTGATTTACCAGTCGAGGTTACATTTTAATAATAGATAAAGTTTCGGCTGAAGCAGAGTACGATCGTGGCAGCTGCTTGAGCCCATGAGGTAATTCTGACCTCGTCTGATGGATAGCTAAGGCGGGTTATTATTAAATTGACCCTTTTGAGGATGACCTCTTCGATTGCCATTATGAGTTTCCTGTTGATTCTTCTGCTATGTCAGTCGAGGTTGTTAACTCCGAGTACGAGGGGGCATATCGGGGATATTATCAATCAAAAAATGAGAAAGCACAGTCCAAGGAATAGACCCTATATGTTAATAGAGCCTTTAATTCAAATGGGGAGTATTAGGGATTGTCTTCATCATCGGAAGACTCTATCATCGATCAAGAGTCAGGTTAGGATTTGAAGCCTCTAATAACGAAGCCGAATATGAAGCACTAATAGACGGCTTGTAAAAATCCAGACTGCTGGGGAAAAGTGCCTCGATATGTTTGGCAATTCCAAACTGTTCTCCAAACAAATGAGTGTAGATTTAAATGCTGAAGATGATATGATTACACCCTACCTTTTGATAGAGAAAGGTCTTATGGTAGAATTTATGAAGGTTCTAATTCAACAATTCCCTCGAGGGAAATACAGTCATGCTGACACCTTAGCAGCCCTAAGCTCAACAGTGGACTTTGATCTCTGAATTACTATTTAAGTAGAGTTACTATCCATGCCTAGCATTAAACAGATAGTGGCCACCGAGCAGTTCCTCCTCGTAGAAAGACCCCCTAGTTGGATGGATACCATCATTACCTATTTACATAAGGAAACACTATCATATGATAATAAACTGTCTCATCAAGTGAAACTTGATGTAAAGGGAGATCTAAAAAAGATCATTCACAAACCCTTACCTCCATAGAATCCACCCACAAGACACCAAGCTAGTTCTTAGCAAGCTTCACACTGGTATTTGTGGTAATCACGCAAGAGAGAGGTCATTGTCTTTTTGAGAGATTAAAAAAGGCTACTAGTGGCCTCACATGCAAAGGGATGCGAGTATCAATGTTTGTGGATGTGAAAAATGCCAAAAATTATCTCCTATGGTTCATTACTAGCTTTCAACCTCAAATCGTTGATCAGTCGTTGTCTATTTGCACAATGGATATTAGATATTATGGGACCACTACATACCGCACTTGGGAATCACAAGTATTTTCTGGCCTCGATAAACTACTTCACCAAGTGGGTTGAGTCAAAACCACTAGCGAATATTTGTGACGTTGATATGACACAATTCACCTCGAAGAGCTTCATAACACACTTTGGCATACCAAGAACTATCATCATCGATAACGGCACGCAGTTTGAAAGAAGTTTTTTTTCAGAGGTTCTATAATGAGCAAGGAATCAAGCGTAATTTCAATTCTGTAGAGTATCCCTAGTGCAACAATCAGGCAAAAGCTTCTAACAAAATAATGCTCGATGACCTAAAAAAGTGGCTAGAGAGAGCAAATGGTGCCTAGGTAGACGAGATCTCACATGTCTTATGGGCATACCATACTACTCCTAGGAGACCAACTACGGAAACAACCTTTGCACTAGCCTATGTAATGAAATCTTGTATCCCACTTGAAGAAGGTCTCCCTACTAAGAGAACCAACTTCATCCACCAAGGGCTAAATGATGATGCATTACGTATTGAACTTGCCTTAGTAGACGAGCAAAGAGAGCAGGCCGTGATTAAGCTGTCCTTATGCCAACAACAATTGGTAAGTCAGTATAACAAAAGATTCAATCTAAGGATATTCCAAGGAGGGGATTACGTCCTAAGGAAAGTCCTCGACAGTGCAGTACGACCATCAGATGGTAAACTATGATCGAATTGAAAATGGATTTTTAAGATAATCATGGATGAACTTCAAGGAGCATGTCACTTGGATATACTGGAGGACAGTGAGATATCAAGAGCATGGAATGTAGCCAATATCAAGAAATTCAACTTTTAGTCTTCTTAATCTCTTTAAGAACATTTAGGTTACACAATTTATCATTTTAAACTTATGTTGCTTTCAAGTTATTATTCAATGAATAAAGGTCCATTAGAACTAGCATATTAATTGTCTCAAATTTATGTTATGTATCTCAATATTGTACACCATTTCCAAACCCTATCTCCATTCTCTCAATGCCAAGTAGAATCAGCCTTGGTTACAGTAAGCTTCTCAGCTTATTTCAACCAAGGAACTTCCTCGTGCAGAACGTAAGTCCCTCGGGTCACAATGAGTCATACACTTATTCTCATTCAAGGAATCTCCTCATACCTAGCAGGGTTCATAGTAATTACGATAAGGTATTAAGTTTTTTTTTAATTACAGTAACCTTTAGGTCATTGTCATAAACAATTACAATAGACCTCATGAGTTCCCCTGGAAACAATAAAAGCCCTTTCAAGGGATCCTTTGTCAAAAAGCTAACTTAGGTTGTTCACCAACTTTAGTGGTCATTTAAAACCTGATCGAGTGGATGGCCCATTTAAAACCTGATCGGGTGAATGGCTCATTAACCAGGTGCATTCTTGCCATCATTCCACCTAGGCCTAAGGGAGTGTGGCGACACAACCTAAAAGGTAAGGTAAATGGAATGATATTGCTCAGCGATATTGGATTGGAATAATGTTTGACATAAGTTATCAACCCATTCAGTTAGTAAAGTCCCAAAATGATTGACACTTGTCACTGATTAATTTAATGGACAAAAGCCAAAAATGATTAATCTTTTAGATACTAGTTCATTTGATCGACGAAAATCCTATAATGATTAATAGTATTATTTGATCAACAAAAGTCCAAAGTGATTGGTAAATATCAACTCTTTGTAGTCTATAGCCAAAATACAAGGGTAATTATTAACTATATTTAGTCAACACGTGCTCAAAATATGATACAATTGATAAACAAACTTTGTACATTTTTGGCAAAAAGACTGAAGAGTGCGATTATACAAACATATACTAAAAATCATACAAGGACTTAAACCAACTACGGATGGAGAGCTAGATATTTTGCTACACGTTCTCTTTGACCATCATCTGAATTAGGACCAAACACCTCATCATCATCTTCAAGATAATTTTTCAAAAGCTGGGCAAGAATGCCATAAATTGGAATCCACTTATCATCATACGAGAAAGGGGGATGCCGGTAAGCTGGGCAGTCCACCTGGTGCTTGTACCACAATACTGACTCCTTTGGGGTGTTGATCTTCCTAAGGGAAGTCAACTACCCATTCTTGAATGCCAAATTCTCATCTTCTTTTAGCCTTTGTGGCGCATCAGTCTAGCCCTTATCATAGCCCGCTGCCCAAGATTACCAAGGAACTATTCTAAAGAGATACAATCTTGTGACATCTATCTCAAGACCATATGAAAAGAAGTTTTTTTTCCTTGATAATTAGGGGGGAGGCTAGTACAACTAGAGAAAGAAAATTACAGGACATGAACAAAAAGGAAAAATGCCCTAGAGATATGGAACTTTACTCCTTCACCTTCTCTAAACTTTTATGGCTCTTTCCCTTTCTCAACAGCTCTCCCCTTTTGGTCAGTAGCAGTCTCGGCCTTAGTAGAATCTTTCTCAGCATGGTCGATAGGCTAACCAAAAGTTAGATCCTCATCAATAATTGGAAAAGGCCCTGAAGGATATAGCTAGTTCAAGTCGAACTTTAGAGGGACTCCTGCTACCCCTAAGGCTTGCTTCTATCCGTTCTTATAAATACGTGACGTGATACTGATTGAATAAAATTCACAAATTTCCAAGTTAACCTTATTTAATCGCTGTCAATTTTTAATCCAATTATATTCAGCCCTAAATCATGCAACTACTTGCGATAAAATCAAAGAATCATAAATAAATTGCTGACACATATTTTAGGAAAAAACCCATTTCGGGTAAAACCTTTTATTTCACAAATAATACTTACAATTAATACAAGTGAAATCTGCAATGGATTAACCTCAGTAAACCCACATATGCCGAAATCTAAATAAGCAATGTAATTTCATAGCAACTCCACATGAACCGTAGTTTAGTCAGCCTCGGAACACCCATGAGTACTCCCTATTGACACGCAGTCACGTCATCCCAACACCTCCCTCGGGTGGCACCTAGATCAGCAGTTGAGATCTTCTCTACAAAAGAATCTTCACAAAATTGTGTTCTTGGGTTCCAAAAAAATTCACATAAAGATTGGGATGATTTGTGAATTTAAAACAAAGCTAAGACTCTCAAAAGTGAGAAGACAAACATTTCTGCCAAAGCAGTTTTCGTAGAATAAAAATGGAGTCGTTTAACACGCTATTTATAAACAAGCTAAGGTGGTGTGTCGCTCGAACAAGATGTCAGAGTTGCTCGAATGTTGACACGCCTTGCTCGTAGGAGCTTCGCGTGACACAACTCTGTCACTCGAATGAGACAAGAAAAAATTAATTTTTTATTTCGCTAGAAAATACTCCACCTAAAAACTTTAAGAAAATACTTTTGACGAAAAACTCTGTGCTAACACTTAGAAAATATTTTAGAAAATTTATCCCAACAATCTAAGTGAAATGATAAGGTACTTTAAACACAACCTTACCAAATTAATCTCACAGAGGTTTGAATGTTAAAGAACGTTGATATTTGGATCCATCTAGATGCATGATTGAACGTCAATATGTCTTAGACGGTTGTAGCGGTATACGACATACTCAAATGTAAATAGGACTTATAAAATATTTCCTCAAAAATCTCTCCCCATGTCTATGCCGGTACAAAATAAAAACATCTGAATTATCAAATCAAAATGTATATACAAATCTAATACCCTCTCATGATCCTAAAACTGAAAAGGTACTAAAAATGCAAGTTTGAATTTTTCTTCAAAAATATTCAACATAAAATCTCCAAATATTTAATCTTTTCTCATCAGGGTGTGTAACATAATGATCTTCAATTTTGTACCTACACACATGAGACAAATCAAATACCTTCGTGACGCATCGAGTTTGAAATGATATAAGAATAAATCAATTAATAATCAAATCTCCCCCATAATACAAAATCTCCCCCATAATTCGTTCTCTCCCTTTTTATTTGACTGAAATAGACAAGGAAACGAATAAAGAAAAACAAACATTGAGTGTCATGACAAATTTTCATAACAAACATGAATCAAACGACGCTCATGCAAAGGAGTCCTTAAAGGCATCCACAAACTATTTTTTGATTTTTCAAAATTTTCGTACAAAAATGCAAAAATTATTTTTCAAAATTCACACACCATGAATTTACACTAAGATAACCAAATCATGGAAACGGAATGAATAGGCATGAATATAGTCGATAGTAAAATCAATGCAATCACGCATAACACATGCGCACGATGAATATGTGTACTCATAACGAATGAATCTCAAAAACGTCCTTAGGTGTCAAAATGTGAATTTAGATGACACTGTCTTAGTCTAATTGACAAATCAAAGTCAGCCATGATTTTCACACCAATAACGTCTATAACTATGTAATGCTTTTTCATGACTTTGTCAGGACGTGCAAATTTGTTTTATATTCCATCAAAACTACCTCATAAATAATATTGCTTTTTATTTTTCTTTTGGGCTGATGAAACTAAAACCTATTGGCCCACTTTTTGGCATATTTCTCTTTTTATTGCCTTTAAATTTTTTCGGGATCTTTTTAACCTCTTTGAACCTTTTCTTCTATTTTTGTGCCATATATTTTTTCTACGTCTGATTTAAACAGTTGTTTAACCATAAAGGATAAATGATTGCCTTTCGTAGCCCTTCCTCATTTTTTCAAATAAATAACACAACTCACATTGATGGTTTTTATATGCACTACTTTCATTGTCAAGTTTTATCGCATTTGGTTTGTTTTAAAGATAAAATTGAGATGAAAACACATCGACCAACATGTGATATACAAGAAAAATAGTCAAACAATTCCATGCCAGTGTGCATTAAACGAACTCATGAGTCAAACATATAGGTAGTAACAAGAAATCACATCTCAACGACTCCAAACATTGTAAAGCACAAAAATAATATGATGACACAAATCAAAACAATGTCAAATAGTCATGCGGATGTGGAATAAAATTATGACCCGGTTATCCTAAATGTCCATTCATAAACGGTGTAAACAAAAATGCAAAAAATCTTTTTGACTTTTTAAAAAAAAAATTAAAAATAAAATCTTTTTGTATATTTTCAAAAACAAAAATCTAATACAAAAAGTACACAAGTCATAACACTAGCAAGAATATATCACGAAGTACAACTAGTGTATAACAAAAAACGCATGCAAGCAACTATCCATAAGAAATAACAAGTGACGCATTATGTGCAAGCATGTGAGAATCAACTAGTTCACCATTTAGCTTCTCTAAAAGTGATTTCCTAACCCAAATAGATGTGAAACGTCAAATAGGGGTTTCGGGAACCAACGAAACTCTAGACTTCAACTTTATAGGACCTCTTCCAAGATCAAAACTAAAACGCCTAAGGTGACCTTTCCTACTACAATGTGAGCATGTGTAAACTGGTAGACCATCACCTATGGGGTGACCTTTTCTAATGTCCTTGGGATTGATTGACCCTCTAAAACAAATAATGGTCTTGGCTTTAGAACTCAACACATGAGAACACAACGAGACACTACCATTGCTACCAACACTACTCGAGTCTGTCGAATTATTTTTCATCTCCAAAATCTTTGACTCAAGCAAAGAATTGGACTCTTATTTTAGGGACTCCTTCTCTAAATTTTCAATTATTCCTAGAAGGTTATCACGTTCTCCCTTAAAATACTTACACTTATCCCTAAGCGTCTATTCACGTGCCACAAACTCATCAATTAAAATATTTGTATCATCTTTGGCACAAACACAAATCCTGGAGTTTTTAAAGTCCTCCAATTCTTTTTCTAAAAATAGGACTCTATCATCACTCTCCTTTTTAGACAATTCTAAAGATTTAAAGTCATGGTCCAAATAAAAAAGTTTCTCACGATAAAAATATCTTTGATTTTGAACCATTTGCCAAAGATCCATAGAGGATTTAAAATGAAAATTTTCTTTTTTCAAAAAAATCAATTCTTTTTGTAGACGTCAAATTAAAACTATTTAAATCACCAAAACTCTCACTTGTGCCATCAAGGTGGGGCATCCGATTACATAAGTGCTCCATCGAAAAAAATGCGGTTTTTCAAAGAAACTGATTTTTCAAAACAAATCAATATCATAAATATTTTGCGAAAAATAAGGATCACTCGATAAATTAGAGAAATCCGCTCTGATACCAATTTGTAAATGCACGGTGTGATACTGAATAAACCAAATTTTCAAATTTCCATGTTAATCTTATTTAATCGGTATCAATTTTAATCTAATTATATTTAGTCCTAAAAATGCAACCACGGGTGGATAAATCAAACAATCATAAATAAATTATTAACGCATAAATTTCAGGAAAAAACTCCTTTCGGGTAAAACCTTTATTTCACAAATAATACTCACAATGATTATAAGTGAAATCTGCAACGGATTAACCTCAGTAAACCCACATCGGCCGCAACCTACATTGGCAATGAAATTCCATAGTAACTCCACATGAATCACAGTTCAGTCAGCCCCGAACACCCACGAGTACTTTTTATTGACACGTAGTCAGGTTAAGCCAGCATCTCCCTCAAGTGGCACCTAGATTAGCAGTAGAGTTCTTCTCTACAAAATAAACTTTACAAAATTGTGTTCTTGGGTTCAAAAATAATTCACATAAACATTGGGATGATTTGTGAATGGAAAACAAAGCTAAAACTCTCAAAAGTGAGAAGACAAATGTTTCTCCCAATGCAGTTTCATAGAATAAAATTCTCAGGTCTTCTGAAGAAAAATGGAGTCGTTTAACACGCGATTTATAAAAATGTTATGGCGATGCGTCGCTCAAACGAGATGCTAAATTCACTCGAACATTGACACGCGTCGCTCGAACAATCTTCACACGACACAACTCTATCGCTCGAACGAGGTATACAAAAATAATTTTTTATTTTGCCACAAAATAATCCGCCTCAAGACTTTAAAAAATTACTTTTGACGAAAAAATCCACTCCAACACGTAGAAAATATTTTAAAAAATTAATCCCAACTCTCTAAGTGAAATGCTTTAGACATAACCATACCAAATTAATCTCGTGGAGTTTGAATGTTGAAGCACGATGATATTTGGATCCGTCTTGACGTATGATTAAACTTGAATAAGTCTTCAACGGTTGTAGCGGTATAAGACATATTCAAATGTAAATAGGACTTATAAAATATGTCCTTACACTTCTTAAAATACACCTTCATGGCGTAAGTAATTTGTATCTCAACATTGTCGTAGGCCTCAATTTAGCTACTATATAACTATTATCCTTTATTCCTAGGATCTTGCCCTCCACTTTTTGTGCACCAACTTATCATTCTCTGAGATCACAAGGCTATTGGTTGTCTAAACACCCGCATAATCCTTCACCGACTTCTCTCTCGCCTGATCAAGCATATAACGGGAATTAGCTAAGTGATGTTCGAACTTCTTTAGGACTTGTTTCAGCTCCCAGTTCTTTTTGGACAAGTCGACATAACCATTTATAAGTGTAGTAAAATCTCACATAAACTTCAAGAATAAAAAAAGAAGAATTAGAATGAAGAAGATGAACACTAAGAAATAATGAGCAAACAAGAATATATACCAGAGAAAGTCCTTGTGTAGATTTGAACTCTAGCTAGTCTCACCCCAGCCACGTTGAGCGCTCGCAATCAGGCACAAGCACTGCCCCTTAAAAGATCAGGGGCAAGTGATACGGTGTTGGCCATGCTGGACCCCCTCAGCCACAATGGAGAGGAAGGATTCACTTGGGGCCTTGGAGGTGTGCTTATTTTTACTCTCCTCCACTTTCTTTCTCTCCTCCTCTTTCTTTATTTCTCTCTCTCTCTCTCTCTATCTATCTATCTATCTATCTATCTATCTATCTATCTCTATCTCTATCTCTCTCTCTCTCTCTCTCTCTCTCTCTCTCTCTCTCTCTCTCTTCTCTTTCTCTGCCTTATTCTCCTTCCCCTAGGTCCCAAAGATGGAACCACAGACTTCAAGGGAATCCCCCTCAGCTCCTTTAAGTGATGTTATCATATTAGATAGCTCGATCTGGTCATCGTCATCAAGGTTTATCACTCTCCTCTTTATGGTGGTCCATGTCTTTTTTTTCCCTTCTTACTCCTCTTTTTATTCCTCTTCTTCCTCCTCTTACACTAACTTAATTGGACTATAAGACCTTTCTTCAGGAATTTCTAAGGCAGGGATTTCGTTAACCAACCGAGAAATGACACTTGTAGTGGTTTTTTATACTCTATCAAGTAAGCTACAATAGAAGCATGCTCACTATCGAGCAATCTTCCTCGGACCCTCCAAGCCTTAAAAAATTAGTAACTCTCAGCTCACGAAGGGTAGGTTCTTGTTTCTTATCATGAGCTACAAAATAGAGGAAGAAAACATGAATCAGAAGACAAGAAATAGAAGCAGTAAGCAAGAAAAAAGAATAAAAAGACATATTGACCTATTTGATCCTCCCCTATTTAGGGATCCATGGACCTCGATACTTCACGCCCTCAGGTAGGGGGGATGCTGTCGATTTCTAGAAATAAACCTTGCTCCTAACAACTGTTATGGGAGTCAGGACGATTCACAAATAAAACCCTCTCAACTTTTCAAGCTTTTAGGTAGATAACATCGTCATTGGTGCATGACCAGACATAACAATAACAAATTTCAAGGAGCCGTAAGTTGGTCCCATACAACTCGTTATTTTATGCACCCCACTCATTATTTTCCAGACATTTGGGGTGTATTGGGCAGGAACAACATCGAAATACTTTAAAAATATTAAAAAAAGGGTTTGGGGGAAAATTTAAATAGCCCATGCTTAATCAGAAGAGTGTAGATATAGTGCCTATCCTCTATGCCCCGAACATCTCTAGGCACAGGGACACGGTCTATTTTTGCCCACTCTAGGATATTGTAAGATTTTCTAAACTCTAAACGGTTTTTGTTTTCAAGGAGAGCCATGTAGGAAATAGACTTCAAGCAATAGAGAAGACTAATAAAAATAGTGAATAAAAGGAGCGGATAAAAAAAACTTAAAACGAAACTGTGAAAATTTGGAGAGAAAAAAGGAAGACTTAGTGATACAGGTCTCGTAGAAGAAAATCTTGGAACATCGAAGTGATTGTTACTTAAACCTGAACTATGTTTGAATCTCCCACTACTCAGATAAGTGTACCCTTAAAAGTTACGGAACATTACAAGTTTATCATGATAATTTTTCTCGAATGAGCATACCCTAAATAACTCTCGGATTTACAAATATGCCTTGTCGGTTTGAGAAAAGATCTCGGCCTTAGGGATAAAACTCACTTAAAATATATTAGCACAACATTTTAGACCAAAGATTTTAGGAGAACTTGTGAGGGCTTATTTATTCCAGCCCAATAGTGTAGCCCACCAGCCTAGCATGCATAGTGGAATGCCCCCCCAACTTAGATATTTATTTGGACCCATGTATTTAACATGTGCGTGATTCCATGAAGATAGACTCAAAATGGTTACTAACAATCTCAGAGGAGATATTCAGGGACACTTACGAGTTATCTACAAGATGGTTGAGTAACTTTTACAATTCAATCACTTATTTTAACAACTATAAAATGTAAATATGAAACTAGGGTAAAAGGGTGCAATTTAAATTAATTGAAAGCCACAAATAAGAAAAATAACCTCTATGTGGATGTAGACAAGTTACCGAACCACGTACATCTGTTGTTGTAAGTGTGATTATTTATTTTCAACTTGATATTGATTTTTATATCCTTATTGTCATAATTCTTGCACTCAAACATAGTATTGGAGTGAATTCCCTTATCCGCTTGTCAACGTGCACATGCATTTCTTTGAAATCATTCGATATTTCATCAACCAACATCTTAACCTCACCCATATACAAAAGGGAGATTGTGAATAGCACTTTCCATAATTAATGAAATCAGCATGAACGTGCCAATAATCTTACTATTGGTTAAGTCCCTGAAATAGCACTCCTGGCCATAGTTACCATGAGTGAATGATCATGATCCAGATGAGGAACACGGGATGATAATGTTGAAGGAATAAGCATTTGGGATGGGAATATTTAAGGAGGCAACATTTGAGAGAGGAAACCTTGAAAGGGAGGATAAGAGAAACTTTGAGAATAAGGATAGGGGGAAACGTTGAGGAGGCATAGGGGGAGAAAAACTTGAGTTAATAAGGACATAAGACACTCAATTTCACTCATCAAGACTTGCAGGTTACTTTTAATCTCCTAGATATCATTTGTCTTGAATTCACATCCTCTTGGCTCGATATATGATTCTCGACCAAAGAGAGATCGTCCATGAGAGGATTTTTTTTATATGTTATCTGACACCTCTCATCCCCCCCTTTTGTCAGTTCTAAGGTCCTAGGTCAGGGCATTACTTTCAATGTCATCATAAGTGCTCGAACCGAACTCGATGCTAATGGCCTCGATTAATTCCTGTAGCATGAAATTGTAATTCATGTTATGATTTTAACATTATTTTATATAACATATATGTGAATAAATAAATAACTAATCATACTCACCATAGTCTGAGCCAAATGTGGTGGGAATTTCTTATCTTTATTCCATCGGGCATGCATACATAAGTTGGATCGATTATGTTTTATGTCAGAATATGGGCCCCCTTTTGTCCTATCTAATCATTCACTTTTTAAATCTTCATACAATTTTGGACCCTCGCCTATGGATATCAACTTTTTTTGCCTTGTTTTGTTTATTTTTCTCCCCCGGACTAGCTTTTTGTCCATCGCCTCATTTTTCAAAAAGTTTCTCCAATAATTGAATGGAATTTCAACATTATGAGAGACTCTGTCTCTCAGAGCCAAAATTTTGGAGCTTGATGCCTCCAGAGTAAAATGCATTTATCGAAGGTTTGTGCGATATGTTCACAATTATTCATCAACCTTAGAAAGAACCTTTTTCTTTCAACGTTCGTGGAATGAAAAATGCTTACAAATTTCGTCATAAATGTCATCCTACATGGCTTCATTAACTAAATTCCAATTATCTACCGCACAAACTCCCACATTCATTTTTCCAAGGGATGAAAAGTAGTATTTAATTGTCTTGAAGTCATCATTATTTCCAGTAGGATTATTTTCGAGAAGGAAGAACCTAATGGGCTTTGTCTCATTATACCAACATGTTTACGACTAACTAATCATGTTTACGACTATATATATATGTATATATCTTCTCGTAATAAAACTTTAAAATGACTCCAATGTGTTTTATTTCCATATATTTGGTATTATTTTTTAAAAACCTAGGAATTTTTACACGTGGCAAAATAAAAGGAAACATATCTATAATTGATGTATAGGTATCTGTGACATGAGCTAGAAATCCTTCCTTCTTCAACCTATTGGAAAAATTCAATTTAACGTGCATATATCATGAGACACAGTCTTGGTTAATGCTCTTTATACGTAATAATATCCACAATAGGTGAAAGTTTTTTATCCCTTCTTTAACAGCGTAAGCAATGTCACGGCTATATCGAGTTACGCATGCAAAGTATATTTTCTACAACCTCATCCTAGCTTTTTGGAAGGGAAAATAGAATATGATCAAATAGGTACTCTTACTAGAGATGAACTCCATTATTTTCAAGGTAGTTAAACTATTAAATCTTCTTATTCCCATATTTGTAAATAAGAGTACTCTCTAAAATGCACGCACTAATAAAAGTGTATAAATGAGGTCCAATTGCATCATCTTGTACTCTTATTTATACTTAATATCAACGTGCCACATTTTTCTAATAAACATATATGAGGGTGTAAATATGAATCTTACAAGTAATGGCCACTACACCATATTATGCGAATGGTCATGGCCAAACTCCCTAACCAGGATGACGGAAAGCGGCCAAGGGCCGTGACCATTTCGAGCGTGAGCATTTTTGTCGATCACAGTCCAAATCCCTAACCAAACAAAAGGTCCCAAACTGAGGGGGGCACGAAAGATGGTCACGGGATATAGTCGTGACCCACTCTTAGTGATGGTCATGGCTAAATTCCATGACCGATCCTCTAGAATTAAATAATTGGTCACGACTCTCGTCACGACTTAAGGTCGTGACCCATTATGGCATTACTCATGGCTCAAGGTCGCGACCCATTATTCAGATATTTAATTTGGTCATGGCAATGGTAACGGACCTAGTCCATTAACCATACTTTGACTTGACCAAAATAGTAATGGCTTTAGGTAGTGATCCTTTTTATGCATGAAAAATAATAGAGATCGTCATGGACTTTGTCCATGATAATTTTTAACTATAATTAAAAAAAGGAAGAATTTCCTCTGTTTACTTGACATTCTAAACACGCATAATATAACCTCCGCACTGATGTGTTCTCAAATTGGGGGTCCCGTGACCACACGGTCAGTTCTTACGAGCTGCATTATTACCGTCTGAGGTGTTAGTGCCTCTCATGGGGCCGTTTGGGGGGTTTTCCTGAAACGGTATGTTTATGTTTTTAAACCTATGTTTATATATTCTCAAATTATCTTCATGTTCTTAAATCAGGGGTACTGTGACCAGACGATTAGTTCCTATGAGCTTCTTTGATCCCATACGAGGTGTTGGTGCCTCTAACAGGGCGGTTTTGGGGGTGTTTTGGGGTTTCTCCCTTTGACGGAATTTTTATAAGCCTAAGTCAAGATCTTCTCCAATTATCATCGTGTTCTCAAATCAGGGGTCCCGTGACCACGTAATCAGTTCTACGAGCTGTATTAGTATCGTGCGAGGTGTTGATGCCTGTCACGGGGCCGTTTGGGGGGGTGTTTCAGGGTTTCTCCCTCTGATGATAAATTTTTAAGCTTAAGTCTACATATTTTACAATTATATTTGTGTTCTTAAACTGGGAGTCCCATGACCACGCGATCAGTTCCTACAAGTAGCATTGGTCCCGTGAGGGGTGTTGGTGCTTCTCACGAGGCCGTTTGGGGGGTGTTTTGGGGTTTGGCCATAAAATGACATGTTTTTAAGCCTAAGTATACATATTTTGAAACTATAACAATTTTATTAAATTGGGGGTCCCATAACCACATGATTAGTTCCTACGAGATGCATTCGTCCCATGCGAGGTGTTAGTGTTTATCACGAGGCCATTTGGGGGGTGTTTTGGGATTTCGCACTCTAACGACCTATTTATGTTTTTAATACCAAGTCTAGATATTCTTAAATTATCATCGTGTTCTCAAACCGAGGGTCCCATTACCACGCCGTTAGTTCCTACGAGTTGCAATAGTCCTGTGCGAGGTGATGGTGCCTCTCAGGGGCTGTTTAGGTGGTGTTTGGGGGTTTCTCCCTCTAACGACATGTTTATGTTTTTAATCCCAAGTCTACATATTCAAAAATTATCTTTATGTTCTCAAATCGGGAGTCGTATGACCACACAATCAATTCCTATGAGCTACCACAGTCTCATTCGAGTTGTTGGTGCCTCTCACGTGGCCACTTGGGGGGTCTTTATTGGTTTTCCCCTCTAATGGCATGTTTATGTTTTTAAGCCTAGGCCTAGATATTATCAAATTATCGTCGTGTTCTAAAATTAGGGGTCCCGTTACCATGTGATCTGTTCTTACGAGATGCGTTGGTCTCATGCGAGGTATTGGTGCCTCTCATGGGGCCGTTTGTGGGTTGTTTTGGGGTTTTGCTTTCTAACAGCATGTTTTTAATCCTAAGTCTAGATATTCTCAAATCATCATCATGTTCTCAAATTGGGGGCACCATGATCACGAGGTCAGTTCCTACGAGCTGCATTGGTCCCGTGTGAGGTGTTGGTGCCTCTCATACGACCGTTTAGGGGATGTTTCGGGGTTTTGCCCTCAAACGTCATGTTTTTAAGGATAAGTCTAGATATTCCCAAATTATCATCGTGCTTTAAATCCGGAGGTTCCATGACCATGCGATCAATTCGCACGAGTTGCATTGTTCCTGTCTGAGGTTTTGGTGCCCTTTACGGGGCCATTTTGGTGGTGTTTCAGAGTTTCGCCATCTAAAGGCCTGCTTATGTTTTTAAGACTAAGTCGATATATTCTCTAATTATTATCGTGTTCTCACCCTTGGTGTCTCATGACCACACGATCAATTCTTACGAGTTGCATTGGTCCTGTGCGAGCTATTGATGGCTCTCATGGGCCTGTTTGAGGGGGTTTTCGGGGTTTCACCCTCTAGATGCATGTTTTTAAGACTAAGTCTAGATATTCCAAAATTTTCATCGTGTTCTCAAATTGATGGTCCCGTGACCACGCGATCAATTCCAACGATCTATATTGGTCCCATGCGAGGTGTTGGTTCCTCTCACGGTGTCGTTTGGGGGATATTTTAGGGTTTCACCATCTAACGACATGTTTATGTTTTTAAGCCTAACTATAGAAATTCTAAATTTATCATCGTGTTCTCAAATTGATTGTCCCATGATAACTTGTCAATTCTAAAGAGTTTTGTTGGTCCCGTGCGAGGTATCAGTGCCTCTCACAAGGCCGTTTGGTGGGTGTTTCGGTGTTTTTCCCTCGTACGACATGTTTTTAAGCCTTAGTCTAAATATTTTCAAATTTTCATCGTGTTCTCAAATCGGTGGTCCCGAGACCACGCGGTCATTTGAGTCATTTCCTATGAGCTTCATTGGTCATGTGTAAGGTGTTGGTTCCTCTCACTGTGTCGTTTGGGGGGGGGGGGGTGGGTTCGCCATCAAATGACATGTTTATAGTTTTAATCCTAAGTCTAGATATTCTTAAATTATCATCGTGTTCAAAAATCAGGTGTCTCGTGATAATGCAATCAATTCTTACGAGTTGCATTCGTCCCGTGTGAGGTATTGGTGCCTCTCACGGGGTCGTTTGGTGGGTGTTTCAGGGTTTCTACCTCGCATGACATGTTTTTAAGACTAAGTCTAGATATTCTCAAATTATCATCATGTTATAAAATCGGGGGTCATGTAACCATGCAATCAATTCTTACCAGTTGCATTAGTCCCGTGCGAGGTGTTGGTGCCTCTCACGGGACTGTTTCGAGGTGCTTTGGGGTTTATCCCTCTAACAACATGTTTATGTTTTTTTATCCTTAGTTTATATATTCTCAAATTATCAATGTATTTTCAAATCAGGGGTCTCGTGACCATGCGATCAGTTCTTACGAGCAGGACTGGTCCCGTGCGAGGTGTTGGTGCCTCTCACGGTGCCGTTTGAGGTGTGTTTCGGAATTTTGACCTCCAACGACTGGTTTATGTTTATAATCATGTGTCTATATATTATCAAATAATCATCATGTTATCAAAGAGGTGGTCCTGTGACCACCCGGTCAGTTTCACGAGCTGCGTTATTACCGTGCGAGGTGTGGTAACTCTAGTGGGGTCGTCTGGGGGTATTTCTTAGTTTTGCCCTCTATTGGTAAGTTTTTAAGCCTAAATCTAGATATTATCAAATTACCATCATGTTATCAAACTTAGGGTCCCGGACCACGCAGTCAGTTCCTACAAGTTGCATTGGTCGCGTGCGAGGTGTATGTGCCTCTCACGGTGCCGTTTGGGCGGTATTTTGGGGTTTCACCCTCTAACGACATGGTTTATTTTTAAGCCTAAGTCTAGATATTCTCAAATTATCACAATGTTATGAAATAGGAGATCTCATGACCATGCGATCAGTTTCTACAAGATACATTGGTCATGTGCGAGGTCTTGGTGCCTCTCACGGGTTCATTTTGCCGGTGTTTCATGGTTTCACCCTCTAACGTCACATTTATGATTTTAAACCTAAGCATATATATTCTGAAATTATCATTATGTTCTCAAAATATGGGATCCCGTTACCACGCGGTCAGTTCCTACGACCTACATTAATCTTGTGCGAGATTTTGGTGCCGGTTACGGAGATGTTTGGGGTTTCTCCCTTTAACTTCATGTTTTTAAGCCAAAGTATAGATATTCTAAAATTAGAATTATGTTCTCAAACTGAGCGCCCCATGACCACGTGATCAGTTCCTACGAGCTGCATTGGAGTAGTGCGGGGTGTTAGTGCCTCTCACGGGGCCGTTTAAGGTGCGTTTCAGGGTTTCTCCCTCAAACGGCATGTTTATGTTTTTAATGTTAAGTATATATATTTATAAATTATTGTCGTGTTCTCAAACCAGTTGTCCCACGGTCACGCGGTTAGTTCTTACGAGTTGCATTGGTCCTATGCGAGGTGTTAGCGCCACTTACGGGGTTGTTTGGAGGGTGTTTCGGGGTTTCAACTTCTAACGGCATGTTTTTAAGCCTAAATCTAGATATTCTAAAAATATTCTTGTGTTATCAAACTGGGGGTTCAGTTACCATGCGATCAGTACCTACGAGCTCCATTAGTCCCGTGCGAGTTGTTGGTGCCTCTCGTGGGACCGTTTGGGGCTTGTCTCGAGGTTTTGACCTTTAACAGCATGTTTATATTATTAAGCCTAAGTCTAATTTTTCTCAAATTATCATTGTGTTCTCAAAACGGGGGTCCTGTGACCACGCGTTCAGTTCCTACGAGCTACATTGGTCCTGTACGAGGTGTTGGTGCCTCTCACTGACTATTTTGGGGGTGTTTGGGGGTTTCGCCCTCTAACGGCATGTTTATGTTTTTAATATTAAGTCTAGATATTCTCAAATTATCATCATGTTCTCACACCAAGTGTCCCGTGACCATGCGATCAATTCTTACATGCTGCATTGGTCCCGTGCGAGGTGGCGATGCCTCTCTAGGGGTCGTATTGGGGGTATTTATGGGTATCGCCCTCCGATGGCATGTTTTAAGCCTAAGTAGATATTCTCAAATTATCATCGTGTTCTTAAATTAGGGGTCCCGTGACCACGCGGTCAATTTCTATGAGTTGCATTGGTCTTGTGCGAGGTGTTGTTGCCTCTCACGGGGCAGTTTGGGGTGTTTTTCAGGATTTCACCCTCTAATGCAAGTTTTTAAGCCAAAGTCTAGAGATTCTCAAATTATCGTCGTGTTCTCAAAC
Organism: Sambucus nigra; assembly: GCA_949130495.1. Taxonomy (NCBI): domain Eukaryota; kingdom Viridiplantae; phylum Streptophyta; class Magnoliopsida; order Dipsacales; family Adoxaceae; genus Sambucus; species Sambucus nigra. The sequence goes on from OX422209.1 coordinate 554,363,489, forward strand.
GGGGGGTCTCGTGACCACGCAGTCAGTTTCTAGGGGCAATATTTGTCCTGTGCGAGGTGTTGGTGCCTCTCTAAGGGCCGTTTGGGGGTTATTTCAGGGATTATCCCTCTAACGGAATGTTTATGTTTTTAAACCTATGTCTATATTCTCAAATTATCACCGTGTTCACAAATTGGGGTTCCCATGACCACTCAATCAGTTCCTACGATCCGTATGGTCCCGTGCGCGGAGTTGATGCCTCTCACATGGCCGTTTAAGGGGGTGGTTCGGGGCTTCACAATCTAACGACATGTTTTTTAGACTTAGTCCAGATATTCATAAATAATCATCATGTTCTCAAATTAGGGGTCCCGTGACCACGCGATCAGTTCGTACGAGTTGCATTGGTCCCGTGTGAGGTGTTGTTGCCTCTCACGGGGCCGTTTAGTGAATATTTCTGGATTTCTCCCTGTAATGCAAGTTTTTAGGCCAAAGTCAAGATATTCTCAAATTATCATTGTGTTATCAAACTGGGGTTCCATGACCATGCTATCAGTTCTTAAGACCTGCATTTGTCCCATGCGAGGTGTTGGTGCTTCTCAAAGGGCCATCTGGGGGGTGTTTCGGGGATTCTCCATCTAATGACATGTTTTGTTTTTAACCCTACGTCTAGATAATTTCAAAATAAACTTAGGTTCACAAATCAGGGGTCACATGACTACGCAATCAGTTCCTACAAGCTACATGGGTCCCGTGCGAGTTGTTGGTGCCTCTCAAGGGGCCGTTTAGGGGGGGGGGGGGGGGGCTCTCCCTCTAACGACATGTTATTGTTTTAAGTGTAAGCATAGATATTCTCAAATTATCACCATGTTCTCAAATTGGGATCCCATAACCACACGGTTATTTTCTACAGGTTGCGTTGGTCCAGTGCGAGGTGTTGTTACCTCTCACCGGGTCGTTTAGGGGGGGGGTGTTTTCGGGTTTCTCACAGTAAAAGAATGTTTATGTTTTTAATCCAATGTCTAAATATTCTTGAATTACCGTCGTGTTCTCAAACCGGGGGTCCCGTGGCCACGCGGTCTTTTCCTACGAGCTGCATTACTCCCGTGCGAGGTGTTGGTACCTCTCACGGGGCTGTGTTTGGAGGTGTTATGGGGTTTCTCACTCTAATGGCATGATTTTATTTTTAATCCTAAATCTAAATATTTTCAAATTATCATCGTGTTTTTAAATCGTGGGTCCCGTGACCATGCCAAAAAGTTCCTACGTGCTACAATGGTCCCGTGTGAGGTGTTGGTGCCTCATACAGGGTCGTTTCAGAGGTCTTTTGGGGTTGAACCATCTAATGGCATACTTATATTATTAAGCATAAGTCTAGATATTCTCAAATTATCATAGTGTTCTTAAATTGGGGATCCTGTGATGATGCGGCAAGTTCCTACGAGTTGCATTGGTCCCGTGCAAGGATGTGGCACCTCGCACGGGGACGTTTGTGGGGTCTTTCAGGGTTTCTCCCTATAACGACATGTTTGTGTTTGTAAGCCTATGTTTTTATATTCTTAAATTATCATCGTTTTATCAAACTGTGTGTCTCGTGACCAAGGAGTCAGTTCCTACGAGCTTTATTGGCCCTGTGCGAGGTGTTAGTGCCTCTCACAGGGGCATTTGGGGGAGGGGGCGGGTATCACCCTCTATCGACATGTTTTTAACCCTAAGTATATATATTCATAAATTATCATCATGTTCTCAAAATGGCGGTCTCGTGACCACACCACCAGTTCCTACAAATTGAATTGGTCCCGTGCGAGGTGTCGGTGCCTCTCATAATGTCGTTTAGGGGGTGTTTCTAGATTTCACCCTCTAACGAAATGTTTTTAACCCTAAGCCTACACATTTCACAATTATATTTATGCTCTTAAACTGGGGTCCCATGACCACGCGATCAGTTCCTACGAGTGGCATTGGTCCCGTGAGAGGTGTTGGTACTTCTCACGGGGCCGTTGGGAGGTGTTTCGGGGTTTCTCCCTCTACCAACATGTTTTTAAACCCTAATTCTACATATTATGAAACAATCATCATGTTGTTAAATTAGGAGTCCCATGACCACACGTTCAGATGAGTTGTAGTGGTACCATGCGAGGTGTTAGTGCTTCTCACGGGGCCATTTGGGGGTTGTTTCAGGATTTCACACTCTAACGACATATTTATGTTTTCAAGACCAAGTCTAGATATTCTCAAATTATCACCATGTTCTAAAATCGAGGGTCCCGTTACCACGCCGTTAGTTCCTACGAATTGCAATAGTCCTGTACGAGGTGTTGGTGCCTCTCACGAGGCTGTTTGGGGGGTGTTTTAGGGTTTCGCCCTCTAACAAAATGTTTATGTTTTTAATCCAAAGTCTAGATATTCAAAAATTATCTTCATGTTCTTAAATCGGGAGTCACATGACCACACAATCGATTGCTATGAGTTGCCTTATTCCCGTGCGAGTTGTTGGTGCCTCTCACATGGCCACTTGGGGGGTCTTTATGGGTTTCCCTCTCTAATGGGATGTTTATCTTTTTAATCCTAAGCCTAGATATTATCAAATTATCACCGTGTTATCAAACTGGGTGTCCTGTTACCACGCGAATAGTTCTTACAAGATGCATTGGTCTCGTACGAGGTGTTGGTGCCTCTCATGGGGCCGTTTGTGGGGTGTTTTGGGGTTTTGCCTTCTAACAACATGTTTTTAAGCCTAAGTCTAGTTATTCTCAAATTATAGTCATGTTTTCAAATAGGAGGTACCGTGATCACGCGACAAGTTCCAACGAGCAGCATTGGTCCCGTGCGAGGTGTTGGTGCCTCTCATAGGGTCGTTTAGGGTTTTTTTTCGGGGTTTCACCCTCAAACGTCATGTTTTTAAGGCTAAGTCTAGATATTCCCAAATTATCATTTTGCTTTAAATCCGGAGGTCCCGTGACCAAGCGATCAATTCCTATGAGCTGCATTGGTCTCGTGCCAGGTCTTGGTGCCTCTCACGGGGCCGTTTTGGTGGTGTTTCAGGGTTTGGCCATCTAAAGGCATGTTTATGTTTTTTATCCTAAGTTGATATATTCTCTAATTATCACCGTGTTCTCACCCTTGGTGTCTCTTGACCACGCGATCAATTTTTACGAGCTGCACTTGTCATGTGCGAGGTATTAATGCTTTTCATGCGGCCGTTTGAGGGGGGTTTCAGGGTTTCATCCTCTTGCCGCATGTTTTTAAGTCGAAGTCTAGATATTGTAAAATTTTCATCGTGTTCTCAAATCGCGGTCAGTTTCAACGACTTATATTGGTCCCATACGAGGTGTTGGTTCCTCTCACGGTGTCGTTTGGGGGGTATTTTGGGGTTTTTCCATCTAACGACATGTTTATATTTTTTAAGCCTAACTCTATATATTTTAAATTTATCACCGTGTTCTCAAATTGGGTGTCCCATGAAAACTCGCCATTTCTTAAGAGTTGAATTGGTCCCGTGCGAGGTATCGGTGCCTGTCACGAGGCTGTTTGGTTAGTGTTTCGAGGTTTCGTCCTCGAATGACATGTTTTTAAACCTAAGTCTAGATATTTTCAAATTTTCATTGTGTTCTCAAACCGGTGGTCACGGGACCACGCGTTCATTTGACTAATTTCCTATGAGATGCATTGGTCCTGTGCGAGGTATTAGTTCCTCTCACTGTGTCATTTAGGGGGGGGGTGTTTCGAGTTTTCGCCATCTAACCACATGTTAATATTTTTAAGCCTAAGTCTAGATATTCTTAGATTATCATCGTGTTCAGAAATCAAGTGTCTCGTGACAATGCAATCAATTCTTACGAGTTGTATTGGTCCCGTGTGAGGTATTGGTGCATCTCACGAGGTCGTTTGGTGGGTGTTTTCAGGTTTCTCCCTCGGATGACTTGTTTTTAAGCCTAAATCTAGATATTCTCAAACTTAGGGTCCCGTGACCACGTGGAGAGTTCCTACAAGCTGCATTGGTCCCGTGAGAGGTGTTTATGCCTCTCATGGTGCCGTTTGGGGAGTGTTTTGGGGTTTCACCCTCTAACCACATGGTTTATTTTTAAGCATAAGTCTAGATATTGTCAAATTATCACAGTGATCCAAAATAGGGGATCTCGTGACCATGCGATCAATTTCTATGAGATGCCTTGGTCATGTGCGAGGTGTTAGCGCCTCTCACGAGTTCATTTGGCGGGTGTTTCATGGTTTCACCCTCTAACGTCATGTTTATGATTTTAAGCCTAAGTCTAGATATTCTAAAATTATCATTTTGTTCTCAAAACATGGGGTCCAGTTACCACGCGATCAATTCCTACGACCTACATTATGCGCTTGCGAGGTTTTGGTGTCGATTATGGAGACGTTTGGGGGATGTTTTGGGGTTTCTCCTTTTAACTGCATGTTTTTAAGCCAAAGTCTAGATATTGTAAAATTAGCATTATGTTCTCAAACTGAGCGTCCCATGACCACACGATCAGTTCCTACGAGCTGCATTGGACTAGTGCGAGTGTAATACCCCATATTTCTGAGTATTTCTATTTAATTAAATTGGAGAATTAAATGAAAAAATACAATTTGATTTAAATTACGCCAAAAAAGTAATTTAGTGAGATTAATTAATAAAAGTAATTTAGTGATATTTATTAATATTTTTTATTATGGATTATTAATCGAGAAATAGATATTGATTAATGTTGCCTCTTTCTATGTACTTAGTGCGAGTAGTAAATAGTTAGTTAGCATGTGTAGACTATTTTCGGGTGAGAACGAGTAATATATTTTTAAGTGCATCAAATGATAATTTAGAGGTCACAGATGAGTCCTGGAGGGTCGAATTTGTAAAACTAATATACTCGGGTGAACTAGTTGAGTCTCGGGGTAATTTTGGACTAAACTGATACCGTTCGGGGGCATTTTAGTATTTTAACATGTGAGGGTATTGAGACCTACGAATTTGAGAGTCTCTTATCAGCCGTATGAAAGAGGGGTTAGCGTTAGAACACCCATGTAAACACCAAGACCATTATAGAGAAGGAGAAAATCATTCTCAAGGCTTAGAAGATGCTTTTGAAGAGGTTGGGTTTGGATCTTGCATCCTAGGAGCCAAAGGAGGAAGGATTGAAGAAGAGAAGAATCAATCCATCATCAACTCCATGAAATCAGAACCCCTCTGTCAAGGCAAGTTGTTTATTACAAAAATTATAAAGTTATAATACCCATGTGTAGGGTTTTTGAATAGTTTTGTTAAATCACTACCTTGTCAAGAAATGAATGATATTTATGTATGTTGGGATAGGAATCACGCGTGAAATGATTTAATATATGTAAAGGAATAATATTCAAAGTTAACTTGATAATTATTTTCGGAATAAAATCTGGGTTTTGAATGAATATATGGGAAGAACACCATAACTAGGGTTTTATGAAATTCTGGGTTTAATCCACTATTTCTTTAAATGAATTGAGGTTTTGATGTATTTGAAACATTATAAATTATCCAACTATATGAGGGAACATGTTAGGAGAATTGGGTCAAAGTTTGGTGTAATATAATGAAGTTTGCAGGTTTGTTAATGAAAGAAGAAATTAGAGAAGAAGATGAATTGTTGCTTCCCCAGATCGATTGATCGATCGATCTTGAATGTCGATCGATCGACTAGGTCGATCAATCAAACCCAGGAGTCGATCGTTCAACTTAAGGTGTTATTCTCGAATTTTTCCTTGCCTAAGGGTTCTTTGATTTTCAAGAATGAATGGGAATCCTAGGATTTATATTATACTTATATGGGAGTGAGAATAAGACCAGTAGGTATATTGTTGAAGTCTGGTAAGGCCATTGGGTGTAGGACTTGGATCATGGACTGACGAGAATAAATCGATTGAGTGGAGCATCGGGGAATTTGGAATTGAGCTACGAGGCGAGGTAACTCCAATTCTAGTGATAGACCAATAGAGTAAGTAATAACTACTAAAATTATATGAGAGGGGTAACTAGGGCCCTTAGACTTGAGTGAATACTCAAATAAATGCGATAGTGACAAATTTTAAATTGACGAATACGGTTAATATAAGAAAAACTATATTACGTTCAAGTATGATTCATAGGTCGGGTGTGTACCTACTACATTGTATGAACTATTAGGTTGAGAGATGTATACCTAAATTAACTACATTAGGGTCGATAAAGTATTCCGAACAAACGTAGGTTTATTATATGATAGGGTCGATGAAGTATTCCGAACTAACATTGATTTGTCATATGTTTGGGGTTGATGAAAAATGCCGAACCAAACATTCGAACTGGTGTCGTGATGAAACAATCCGAGCCAGAATATGTGTATCTAAATAATTGGGGTTGATGTATCATTTCGAACCAATTCTGACTTGGGGTCGATGAATCATTCTGAACCAAGAGTCCTTTACGTGTGTCAGAAGGGCATAATAGTAATGATTTATATTTAGTATATATTGTGTGTGAAATATATACTTAATGATATTCTACTTATGTGTATTAGTAGATTGATATATTACATGTTTAATGATACATATCAAACTGCTAAGTTAAGTAGTGAAACTTAATTACGAAACGTAACGTTAGATAGAGAATATATAATTAGTAATTTAAGTAGTGAAACTTAATTACAAAAGAGGGAAGATGTTAATTGTGAGAATTGTCAAAATTTAGTAGTGAAACTAAATGAGATGTTTTGAAACATAACATAGGTGAAATGTTACTTGAGAATTAATTAACCTTCACGAGATGTTAATGAAATTGATGTACTATATGGGAGGTATGAGAACTTAGGTATAGAAAAGTTCAGATGATGACTTTAGTCATAGTTAGCTTGGGAGATATGTCTAGGCAGGATAAGTGTAGAACGTTTGGTGTGCACAATAGATGAGGAGTGAGTAAACTCAAGAAAGTCTACGAGAACCTAACATGTGTAATCAATAACCGAATTTTATATTGGGATAAACGCTTGGTAAATATTTCAAAATGTTCTGAGTACTAACTCTTGCTATAAAATATTTTCAAAACTTTTTAGGTGTCCAGCCACAGGGACGCCATGTATGCTAATTTAATTCCAAGGACTTGAAGTTGTAGCACAGTGGATGCTTACAGGATTTTTATTAGATGATATCTCTCTTTCAGATCTAGTGCAAGATCTCACACTATTCTATGTATGGACTTGTGGTCCGGTATCAGTCTCAGATGTTTAGTTTCAGACTAGTGGTTGTTCTATTGTTGTTTTGAGATTTTTAGCCGACATTTATTCGGTAATACTCTTGTTCTCTTGTACTTATATTTTTCTGATTGGGTTTTAGTACATGGGGATTGTTATACTTTGTTCTGCGTGGTTGATTTCTCTATTTTAAGAAAGATAAAATTTGGCACCGATCTAATTTTCACATAGATGATTAGTAATTAAAAGGTTTTTGACAATGATGCTAAGAGTGAACCATTTGTGAAACCTATTTTAATTTAATAATGACTTGATCATCCGATGTTTAATTAGGCAGGGTGTCAAATATGGTATCAGAGCATCAGGTTCTAGTGTCCATAGGATCTTTACGGCTTGATACATTTTTAGCGTATCGTTTGACTGATATAGAGCCCTATCTTAGGATTATTGTACTCCTCTACGTATATGGTTTACAATATCCTGCTATTCACTAGATGAAGTTATAATTATACGAGTTCGATTAAGTATGGTATGTCTTACATGGAGGTAGGACTGGCGTTAGCCTTGGAAGCACTTCAGGAGGAAGGGGCTCGGTATAAAGCATGGAGTGTTCAAGGATGGTAATTGTGGTAGAGATGACCATTATCGAGGTCAATCTTAGTGTGTAATGGAAGTAGATGCTGTAAGGACTGTTGGGGCATCACAAGCATCTTTCAAGCACCGCAATGACAAAGGGTGATACTGATCTGGATTGCCCAGCATAGTGATAATGGGAGGAGGTCTGAAGGACCTTTGAAGAAAACAAATAATGAAAGATTTGATAAAATGTTGGCTGTGCATGTTAACCAATAGATGTATAATGTTCAGGGTCCTTGGCATTAAGGATAGAGTAGAAGTACTCATAAGTGAAAATTTGGGTAAATTTTTTAGAGGCAACGTGGTGGGGATACTAGTGACCACATCCGAATTGAGGGTCAGTATACAAATAGAAGGATCTTAGGTATAGTTTAACCATGAATTCCTCCAATGATGGTTCAGAAGCGAAGTAAATGGGAATTTCTGAATTGATCACATGAAAGCCTGGTAGAGGCCAATTGTGAGAAATAAATTTATCTATTGAAGTGAACTTGTACCCGATGAGACAGGTACAAGGGAAAAAGATCCCTTGAGATAATGGACTCACGAGTTATTATCTCCCGTAATTTTAGGAAAATTCTACTTGGACGACTTACGTGTATGATGATAGTACGATGCTTCTTACAAGGTTGATTAAAATGCTCCTAGGTGAGCAGAAATAAATGAGTTTAAGGAATTAGTCAAAGAGTAAGACTGAATGTAAAAGGGGCTAGTGCAAGCCAGAAGTGGAAACCCACTAGGGTAATTTATCAAATTGATACTAAGTTGGGACTATTAAGTCCAATAGTGCATTCCTTTTGGTCAGCGGAACTAAGGTAACCACGATGATAGTGTTCAGAATCGAGACTGCCAAGTTCGAGAGGAGGAATACCCTAAACCGGTCATTGTGGCCTAGAATAAGGGGATTTATGAAAATATGTCTTATGTGGGACGTGAGACCACGTATTTTATTCTTTGCCGAAGTTATTTAAGGTAATAATAACTCCGATAAGTTTTGTGTTTCGAGAAGGACAAGCGTGTTATGTTCGGGGACCATTTGAACCACCAGTGCGATGGGAAATAAAGTATATGAGTTTTAGCCTCGAGTGAATGAGGTATATGATGATGCCTCACCTGAAAGAGGGTCGAGCTCGCATTATTCATCAGTATGTTGGAGACTTCATAGATTATGGCTGTCTCATAGTGATTGATCCTGGTGTGTAGGGACCTTAATGATGTGATTCAAGGTATGTCGTATAACTGCTGAGAAGAGAGATCTAGCTCGTTGTTGTTATTAGTGCTAAGGACTTAGTTATAGTATAAGCGCAGTGCCACTTGACTCCTTTAGAGATGTTGGAGTACGGTCATACCTATTGTCGAGGGATGAAAATTGAGTATCTCGACTATATGTTATTTCGACAATGCTCAGTAAGAATGCATTAGGAGAAGTACCTTGTTTATGTTCAGTTGTGAAAGGGGATACGACTGAATTTGGATGTACATCAGGATAAGAGACAATGTTAGATGCTAGGGCATCAGTGGAGCTGGTAGTGTTGTGGGAAAACACTGAAAAGCTTATCTCACCATGAAGGGATAAGTGGGACTTTATGGGCAAGAATTTTATTTTTAGTCTATAGAATATTGAGAATACCCTCGAGATTGTAGTCACACCGTGAAAACAAGGCGTGAGTTGAGGAAAAGTTGATTATGAGTGCGACGGTTGCAATGTTTTTGCAAATGTGCAAAGAGAAGAGGGTGTATGGGAACCCTAGTCAATTGGCCTTCTTATTCATCCGAGATAGAGGGATACAGAAGATTATATTTGATAAGTACGGCAGTGGGTAAGTTATGAGGCAAGTCATATTAATGAAATGGATTAAATGTCATGGGGGAGAGACGATAATCCAAGCTTACATGTGCTGAGAGAGCCAGCGCAAACTATGGGATAAGAGTCGGTGGGAAGTTGTTAAAAAGTTATCTCTGGATATGGGAGACCTAACTGTTATGAAGAAGTAACGCAAGGTGCTACTTGACTAAGTCTTGAGAGTGACTTACGCATTACTAAAATGTTGATTCTTATAAAGTGACCAACCCTAAAAGTATGCCAATTGCGAAGAATACACAAATTGTAAAGTATAACATACCCGGAGAGAAAGGGGAATATAGTAGCACTTGAGGAAATATAACGTAAGTGGGGAGCGGCATTGAGGAAGAGACATAGTGAGATTGTCTTTGGACGCACCACTAATTGATAGAGAGAGATGGGCTCGAAATGAGCAACCGAAAATTGGCTAGTGAACCTACGTTTTGAGCGATGAAATGGGTAGGCGGGCTAATAATTTATGGATGGGTTGTGAACATAGTAACTAAGTCAACATTATGTTGGGATAGCGGAATGGATTGACCGAGATGGACTAATATATCGTTGAAAAGTAAAAGTGCACAAGTGCAAGGTGGCACTCTATATTGTTGCGAATCAGGATAAAATCCTAAAATCCCACCCTGTGAGAGATGGTCATGGAGGAATGGAAATGAATTTTTATGTTGGGTATGTTGTGTCACCTATGACTCCATAGTTGAGAGAAAGGAAGATACTACGCTCTAACGATAGTGGAAATTTGGTAGAACCCACTGATCAATTCATAGGTTAAATGTATACCTATATGAGCATATTTATAGGTAGTGCGATTGTATCTATATGGAATGTAAATAAGGATTAGTTCGTGGGTACCTATTATGAACTTATATGTACTTTGAGGTGTGGTTCGAGGAGAAATTCCGAAATCTTAGCCCTTAATGCGTGATATGAGGACATTCTAATGGAGTATGACATTTTAGAATATATGAAGTGTGAAATATATAGCTCCTAAATTGTCTACTCATGTGCGATGAGATATATATACATATATTGGTGCTCGAGGTGTGATTTCGAGAAAATATAACAAATCACTATTGGTGATCGAGGTGGGGTTCCGAGCCAATAACCCCAAAAGTGTTATAGAAGGGGGCGATTATAAAATAAGTGTTGATAGTATATGTTATATGTAAGAAATATATACATTATGATTTTCCTACTTATGTGCGATAATAAGTATGCTTAATTCTGTATTGGGGTCGATGATGTTCCGAACGAATACATGAAAGATCGATTTGGGGTCAATGATTTTCCGAACCAAATCGATGATGAATGACAAACCTTGGTATCGACTGAAGGTCTGAACCAACATATGCATTAAATTTACCTTGAGGTCGAGGGTTTCCGGACCAACGTAAATAATAGTACGATTAGGGTCGATGATTTTGCCAGACCAATTATCCTTATAGTATATATTGTGTGTGAAATATATACTTTAAAATATTGCATATATGAGTGATAATAGACAATAGGTGCTATATATAGAGATATACATTAAAATGGTAAATTAAGGAGAGAGAAACTTAATTTCAAGAGTTAACGTTAGATTGGGAAATATCTATGGAGATATTATAATATATGAGGCATGGATAACATGCGATAAGGGTTTATAATGAAGCAAGGCATGTACTTGGGGCGACACTTAGGATAATATGATTGGATTTTTGGGTATTAGAGGAGGCAGTGATGTTTAAGGTCCGTAGTCATAATACCAGTCTTATCCTAATTTCGAGGACGAAATTCCTTTGTAAGGGGGGAAGTGTGTAATACCCTGTATTTCTGAGGATTTATGAGTATTTCTATTTAATTAAATTGGAGAATTAAATGAGAAAATATGATTTGATTTAAATTATGCCAGAAAATTAATTTAGTGATATTTATTAATAAAAGTAATTTAGAGAGATTAATTAATAATTGTGATTATGAAGTATTAATCGAGAAATAGATACTGATTAATATTGCCTCTGTCTATTTACTTACCGCGAGTAGTAAATAGTTACTTAGCACGTGTAGACCATTTTGGGGTGAGAATGAGTAATCTATTTTTAAGTGACTCAATGATAATTTAGAGGCCACAGATGAGTCCGGAAGGGTCGAATTAGTCAAAATAGTATACCCGGGAGTACTAGTTGACTCCCGAGTTAATATTGGACTAAACCGAGATCGTTCGGGGGCATTTTGGTCTTTTAACATATGAGGGTATTGAGACCTACGAATTTGAGAGTCTCTTATCAGCCGTATAAAAGAGGTCTTATGGTTAGAACATTCATGTAAACACCAAGACTATTATAGAGAAGGAGAAAATCATTCTCAAGACTTAGAAGATGCTTTTGAAGAGGTTGGGTTTGGATCTTGCTTCCTAGGAGCCAAAGGAGGAAGGATTGAAGAAGAGAAGAATTAATTCATCATCCACTCCACGAAATCAGAACCCCTCTGTAAAGGCAGGATGTTTATTACAAAAATTATAAAGTTATAATACCCATGTGTAGTGTTTTTGAATAGTTTTGTTAAATCACTACCTTCTTAAGAAAGGAATGATATTTATGTAAGTTTGGATAGGAATCGCATGTAGAATGATTTGACATATGTAGAGGAATAATATTCAAAGTTAACTTGATAATTATTTTCGGAATAAAATTTGGGTTTTGAATGAATATATAGGAAGAACACCATAACTAGGGTTTTAAGAAATTTTGGGTTTAATCCACTATTTCTTTAAATGAATTGAGGTTTTGATGTATTTGAAATGTTAGAAATTATCCTAGTATATATGGGAACATGTTAGGAGAATTGGGTCGAAGTTTGGTGTACTATAATGAAGTTTGGAGGTTTGTTAATGGAAGAAGAAATTAACGAAGAAGATGAACAGGTGCTGCCCCAGATTTATTAATCGATCGATCTTGAATGTCGATCGATCGACTAGGTCAATCGATCGAACCCAGGAGTCGATCGATCGACTTAAGGTGTTTTTCTCAAATTTTTCCTTGGTTAAGGGTTCTTTGATTTTCGAGAATGAATGGGAATCCTAGGATTTATATTATACTTATATGGGAGTGAGAATAAGACCAGTAGGTATATTATTGAAGTCTAGTAAGGCCATTGGGTGTAGGACTTGGATCATGGACCGACGAGAATAAATCGATGGAGTAGAGCATCGGGGAATTTGGAATTGAGCTACGAGGTGAGGTAAAGCCAATTCAAGTGATAGACCAGTAGAGTAAGTAATACCTACTAAAATTATATATGAGGGGTAACTAGGGCCCTTAGAGTTGAGTAAATACTCAAATAAATGTGATAGTGAGAAATCGTAAATTGACGAATACGATTAATATAAGAGAATACTATATTACGTACAAGTATGATTGATTCGTCTGGTGTGTACCTACTGCATTGTATGAACTATTTGGTTAAGAGATGTATACCTAAATTAACTACGCTAGGGTCGATGAAGTATTCCGAACTAACGTAGGGTTATTATATGTTAGGGTCGATGAAGTATTCGGAACTAACATTAGTTTATCATATGTTTGGGGTCGATGAAAAATGCCGAACAAAACCTTAGAACTGGTGTCGTGATGAAAGAGTCCCAGCCTTAATATGTGTATATAAATAATTGGGGTCGATGTAACATTCCAAACCAATTCTGACTTGGGGTCGATGAATCATTCCGAACCAAGAGTCATTTACGTGTGTCAAAAGGGCATAATAGTAATGACTGATATTTAGTATATATTGTGTGTGAAATATATACTTAATGATATTCTATTTATGTGTATTAGTTGATTGATATATGACTTGTTTAACGATACATATCAAACTGGTAAGTTAAGTAGTGAAACTTTAATACGAAACGTAACGTTAGACAAAGAATATCTAATTAGTAATTTAAGTAGTGAAACTTAATTACAAAAGTGGGAGGATATTAATTGTGAGAATTGTAGAAATTTAGTAGTGAAACTAAATGAGAAGTTTCGAAACATAACATAGGTGAAATGTTACTTGAGAAATAATTAACCTGCGTGATATGTTAATGAAATGGATGTACAGTATGGGCAGTACGAGAACTTCGGTATAGATAAGTTCAGATGATTACTTTAGTCCTAGTTAGCTTGGGAGATATGTCTAGGTAGGATAAGTGTAGAACGTTAGGTGTGCACAATAGATGAGGAGTGAGTAAACTCAAGAAAGTGTATAAGAACCTAACATGTGTAATCAATAATCGCATTTTATATTGTGATAAACACTTGCTAAATATTTTCAAAATGTTTTGAGTACTAACTCTTTCTATAAAATATTTTCAAAACCTTTTAGGTGTCCAGCCACAGAGACGCCATGTATGATGATTTCATTCCATGGACTCGAAGCTGTAGCACAGTGGATGCTTACTAGATTTTGATTAGATAATATCTCTCTTTCAGATATAATGCAAGATCTCACACTATTCTATATATGGACTTGTGGTCCGGTATCAGTCTTAGATATTTAGTTTCAGACTAGTGGTTGTTCTATTGTTGTTTGGGGATTTTTAGCCGATGGTTATTCCTTAATACTCTTGTTCTCTTGTGCTTATATTTTTCCGATTGGGTTATAGTAAATGGGGATTGTTATACTTTGTTTCGCATGGTTGATTTCTCTGTTTTAAGAATGATAAAATTTGGCACCGGTATAATTTTCAAGAAGGTGATTAGTAATTGAAAGGTTTTCGATAGTGATGGTAGGAATGAACCATTTGAGAAACCTATTTTAGTTTAATAAAGGCTTGATCACCCGATGTTTAATTAGGCTGGACGTCAAAGCGAGGTGTTGGAGCCTCTCATTGGTCCGTTTGGGGTGAATTTGGGGGTTTCTCCCTCTAATGGCATGTTTATGTTTTTAATCCTAAGCCTATATATTCACAAATGATTTTCGTGTTCTCAAACCAGTTGTCCCACGACCACGCGGTTAGTTCTTACGAGCTGCATTGGTCATGTGCGAGGGGTTAGCGCCTCTCACGAGGCTATTTGGAGGGTGTTTCGGGGTTTCGACTTCTAACGGAATATTTTTAATCATAAGTCTATATATTCTTAAATTATCACCATGTTCTCAAATTGGGGGTCCCGTGAGCACACGGTTAGTTCCTTCAAGCTATATTGGCCCCGTGCGAGGTGTTGGTGCGTCTCACGGGGCTGTTTGGATGTTATTTCAAGGGTTTTCCCTCAAACATCATGTTTTTAAGCCTTTGTCTAGATATTATCAAATTATCATCATGTTCTGAGATGAGGGGTACCATGACCACGCGATCAGTGCCTACAAGCTGCATTGGTTTTGTGCGAGGTGTTGGTGCCTCTCACGGAGCCGTTTGGGGGTTGTTTCGGGGTATCACCCTCTATCAGCATGTTTTTAAGCCCAAGTCTAGATATTCTCAAACCGAGGGTCTCGTGACTATGCGGTTAGTTCCTACGAGTTGCATTGGTCCCGTGTGAGGTGTTGGTGCCTCATGGGACCGTTTGTGAGGTGTTTTGGGGTTTCTTCCTTTAACGACATGTTTATGTTTTTAAGCCTAAATATAGATATTCTCATATTATCATCCCACCGATAAGTTCCTATGGGCTGCACTGGTTCCGTGTGAGGTGTTTATGCCTCTCACGTGGCCGTTTTGGGGGTGTTTCAGGGTTTTACCCTCTAATGGCATGTTTATGTTTTTAAGCCTATGTTTAGATTTTATCTAATAATCTTCGTGTTCTTAAATCGGGGTTCACGTGACCACGCAGTCAGTTCTTACAAGTTGAATTGGTCACGCGCGAGGTGTTGGTGCCTTCCACATGATCGTTTGTGGGGTGTTTCAGGGTTTCGCCCTCTAACGACATGTTTTTAAGCCTAAGTCTATATATTCTTACATAAATGTCATGTTATCAAACCGGAGGTGTTTTGACCATGGGGTGAGTTCCTACGAGCTGTATTAGTCCCGTGCGACGTGTTGGTGCCTATGATAGGGCAATCTAGGGGTGTTTCGGGGTTTTTTCCTCTAACAATATGTTTTTAAGCCTAAGTATATATATTGTCAAATTATCATGGTGCTCTCAAATCGAGGGTCATATAACCATGCAGTTAGTTCGTATGAGATGCATTAGTCCCGTACTAGGTGTTGATGCCACTCACGGGGTCCTTCTGTGTGTGTTTCGGGGTTGTCCCCTCTAACGACACGTTTATATTTTTTGGCATAAGGCTATATATTCTTAAAGTATAACCGTGTTCTCAAATTGGGGCTCGCATTAACACGCGATCAATTCCTACGACCTACAATGGCCTCGTGCAAGGTGTTGGTACCTCTCACGGGGCTATTTTGGGGGTGTTTTGGGGATTCACCCTCTAATGACATGTTTATGTTTTTAAGACTAAGTCTATATATTCTCAAATTATCATCATGTTCTCAGACCGAGTGCCCCGTGACCATGCGGTCAATTCTTACATGTTGTATTAGTCCCGTGTGAGGTGTCGGTGCCTCTCACGGGGTCGTATTGGGGGTATTTTAGGGTATCGCCCTCTAATGGAATGTTTTAATCCTAACTCTATATTCTCAAATTATCATCGTGTTCTTAAATTGGGGGTCCCACGACCACGCGGTCAGGTCCTATGAGTTGGATTGGTCCTATGCGAGGTGTTGTTGCCTCTTACGGGGCAATTTGGGGTGTTTTTTAGGATTTCTCCCTCTAATGCAAGTTTTCAAGCCAAAGTCTAGATATTCTCATATTATCGTCGTGTTCTCAAACCCGGGGTCCCGTGGCCACGTAGCTAGTTTCTACGAGCAACATTTGTCCTATGCGAGGTGTTGGTGCCTCTCACAGGGCCCTTTGGGGGGTGTTTCGGGGATTCTCCCTCAAACGAAATATTTATATTTTAAAGCCTAAGTCTAGATATTCTCAAATTATCATCGTGTTCATAAACCAAGGTCCTCGTGACCACGCAATTAGTTCCTATGAGCTGTATAGGTCCCGTGCGAGGAGTTGATGCCTCTCACGTGGCCGTTTGGGGGGGTCGGGGTTTTACCCTCTAACGACATGTTTTTAAGCCTAAGTCTAGATATTCATAAATAAATATCGTGTTCTCAAATTTGGGTCATGTGACCACGCGGTCAGTTCCTACGAGTTGCATTAGTCTCGTGCAAGATGTTGTTGCCTCTCACGGGTCCGTTTGGTGTATTTTTTGGGATTTCTCCCGGTAATGCAAGTTTTAAGCCAAAGTCTAGATATTCTCAAATTATCATCGTGTTCTCAAACTGGGGGTCCCGTGACCACGTAGTCAGTTCCTATGAGCTACATTTGTCCCATACGAGGTGTTGGTGCCTCTCAAGGGGCCGCTTTGGGGGTGTTTCGGGGATTCGCCCTCTAACAACATGTTTATGTTTTTAACCCTAAGTATAAATAATTTCAAAATACACTTATGATCACAAATCGGGGGTCACATGACCACGCAATCAGTTTCTACAAGTTGCATAAGTCCCGTGCGAGGTGTTGGTGCCTCTCAAGGGGCCGTTGGGGGGGGGGGGGGGGGTTCTCCCTCTAACGACATGTTATTGTTTTAAGTGTAAGTCTAGATATTCTCAAATTATCACCATGTTCTCAAGTCGGCATCCCATAACCACACGGTTATTTTCTACAGGCTGTGTTGGTCCAGTGCGAGGTGTTGTTACCTCTCATCGGGTCATTTAGGGGGGTGTTTCCGGGTTTCTCACAGTAAAGGAATGTTTATGTTTTAAAGTCAATGTCTAAATATTCTCGAATTATCATCGTGTTCTCCAACCGGGGGTCCCGTGACCATGCGATATGTTCCTACGAGTTGCATTGCTCCCCTTCGAGGTGTTGGTGCCTCTCATTTGGCCATTTTGGAGGTGTTATGGGTTTCTCACTCTAACGGCATGATTTTATTTTTAAGCCTAAATGTACATATTTTCAAATTATCATCGTGTTCTTAAACCGTGGGTCCCATGACCATGCAACAAGTTCCTACGAGCTGCAATGGTCCTTCGTGAGGTGTCGGTGCCTAATAAAGGGCCGTTTCAGAGGTATTTTGGGGTTGCATCATCTAACGACATGCTTATATTATTAAACATAAGTCTAGATATTCTCAATCATCATGGTGTTCATAAATTAGGAATCCTGTGACCATGTGGCAATTTTCTACGAGTTGTGTTGGTCCCGTGCAAGGATGTGGCTCCTTGCATGGGGACGTTTGGGGGGTATTTCAGGGTTTCTCCCTATAACGACATTTTTGTGTTTGTAAGCCTAAGTTATGATATTGTTAAATTATCATCGTGTTCTCAAACTAAGGGTCTCGTGACCACGCAGTCAGTTCCTACGAAATTTACTGGCCCTGTGTGAGGTGTTGGTGACTCTCACAGGGGCATTTGGGGGGGTCGGGATATCACCCTCTATTGGCGTGATTTTAAGCCTAATTATAGATATCATGTTATCAAAACGGGGGTCCCGTGACCACACCACCAGTTCCTACAAGCTGCATTGGTCCCGTGAGAGGTGTGAGGGCCTCTCATAATGTCGTTTACGAGGTGTTTCTAGGGCTCACCCTCTAATGACATGTTTTTAACCCTAAGTTAAGATATTCTTAAACTATCCTTGTGTTCTCAAACCAAGGGTCCCGTGACCACGTGATCAATTCTTACGAGCTTCATTGGTTTTGTGCAATGTTTTGGTTCCTAATATAGGGCCATATTTCCCCTCTAACAGAAAATTTTAAGCCTAAGTCTTTATATTCTCAAATTAATATATGTTCTCAATCCGGAGGTCCTGTGAGCATGCTTCCCTTTTATACGAGCGACATTGGTCCTGTGCGAGGTGTTTGTGCCTCTCACTGGGCCATTTGGGAAGTGTTTTAGGGATTCTTCCTCTAACGGCATGAATATATTATTAACTATAAGTCTGCATATTCTCAAATTAGAACCGCGTTCTCAAAATGAAGATCCCATGATCATGCAGTCAGTTGTTACGAGCTACATTGGTCCCATGAGAGGTGTTGGTACCTCTCACGGGATCGTTCGGGGGTGTTCCTCGGTTTTTCCCTCTAATGGAATGTTTTTAGGCCTAGGTCTAGATATTCTCCAATTATAGTCGTGTTCTCAAATTGGGGATCCCTTAACCATGCTATTAGTTCCTACAAGCTACTTTTATCCTGTGCGAGGTGTTGGTGCCTCACACGGGGCCGTTTTGGAGGTCTTTTGGGGTTTTTCCCTCTAGTGTCTTGTTTGTATTAATAAGCCTAAGTCTATATGTTCTCAAATTATCACCGTTTTCTCAAATCGGGGGTCTTACGAGCTGTATTGGTCTCGTGTAAGGTGTTGGTGCCTCTCACTGGGCTGTTTGTGGGGTTTTTTTAGGGTTTCGCCCACTAACGGCATGTTTTTAAGGTTAACTCTAGATATTCTCAAATTATAATTGTGTTCTCAAATCGGGGGCCCCATGACCACGCATGCTCATACAAGGCCATTTCGGATGTCTTTTGGGGTTGCACCCTCTAACAGCATGCTTATATTATTAAGCATAAGTCTCTATAATCTCAAATTATCATTGTGTTCTTAAATCGGGGGTCCTGTGACCATGAAGCCAGTTCCTATGAGCTGCATTCGTCCCGTGAGAGGTGGTGGTGCCTTTCACAGGCACGTTTGGGAGGTATTTTTGGGTTTCTCCCTATAACGACATGTTTATGTTCTTAAGCTTAAGTTTTGATTTTCTAAAATTATCATCGTGTTTTCAAACTGAGGGTCTGGTGACCACGTGGTCAGTTCCTACGAGCTTTATTGGCCCTGTGTGAGGTATTGGCGCCTCTCACGGGGGCATTTTGGGAGTGTTTTGGGGTATCTCCCTCTATCGACATGTTTTTAAACCTAAGTCTAGATATTATAAAAGTATCATCGTGTTATCAAATTGAAGGTGTCGTGACCATGCGGTCAGTTCCTATGAGTTACATTGGTCCCATGCGAGGTGTTGTTGCCTCTCACGGAGCCGTTTGGGGGGTGTTTTAGAGTTTTACCCTCTAACGCAAGTTTTTAAGCTTAAATCTAGATATTCTCAAATTATCGTCGTGCTTTCAAACTGGGGGTTTCGTCACCACACAGTCAGTTCCTATGAGTTACATTGGTTCCTTGCAAGGTGTCGGTGCCTCTCACGGGTCCATTTTTGGAGTTTTTCTTGGTTTCACCCTCTATTGACATGTTTTTAACCCTAAGTCAAGATATTCTCACACTATCCTCGTGTTCTCAAACTAGGGGTCCTGTGATCAGTTCCTATGAGCTGCGTTGGTCCTGTGCAATGTTTTGGTTCCTCTCATGGGGTTAATTTGAGAGTGTATCGGGGTTTGGCGCTCTAACGAAAAAGTTTAAGCCTAAGTCTTAATATTCTCAAATTATCGTTTGTTCTCAATTCGGGGGTCCTCTGGCCATGCTTTCCATTCCTACGAGTTGCTTTAGTTCCGTACGAGGTATTAGTGCCTCTCAGTGGGCCATTTGGGAGGTGTTTTGGGGTTTCTTCCTCTAATGGCATGATTATATTATTAAACCTAAGTCTACATATTCTCAAATTAGAACCGCATTCTCAAATCGGGGGTCCCGTGACCATGCAGTCAGTTCTTACGAGCTGCATTGGTCCCGTGCGAGGTGTTGGTGCTTCTCACGGGGCCGTTTGGGAGATCTTTTGGCTTTTTCCCTCTAATAGCATGCTTATATTATTAAGCCTAAATGTTGATATTCTTAAATTATCGTCGTTTTCTCAAACTAGGGGTCTTACGAGCTGTATTGGTCTCATGGAAGGAGTTGGTACCTCTCATGGGGTTGTTTGTGGATTTTTCAGGTTTTCTCCACTAACAACATGTTTTTAAGGATAAGTCTAGATATTCTTAAATTATCATCGTGTTGTAAAACTTGGGGTCCTGTGATCACGCAGTTAGCACCTACGAGCTACATTGGTCCCATGCGAGGTGTTAGTGCTTCTCATGGGGCCATTTGGGGAGTGTTTTTGGGTTTCGCCTACTAATGGCTTATTTTTAAGCCTATGTCTAGATATTCTAAAATTATCATCATGTTATCAAACCGACGGTCATGTGAGCATGCAGTTAGTTCCTAGGAGCTGCATTGGTCCCGTACGAGGTGTTGGTGCTTCTCACAAGGCCATTTCAGGGGTGTTTTGGGGTTTCACGCTCTAACATCGTATTTGTAATTTTAAGCCTAAGTCAAGATATTATCAAATTATCGTCGTGTTCTCAAACCGAGGGTCTCGTGGCCACACGATCAGTTGCTACGAGTTGTATTAGTTCCGTTCGAGGTGTTGGTTCCTCTCACAGGGACGTTTGGAGTTTGTTTTGGGGTTTCGCCCTCTAACGACATGTTTTGAAGGCTAAGTCTAGATATTCTAAAATTATCATCGTGTTCTCAAATCGGGGGTTTCGTGACCGCGCAGTCAGTTCCTATGAGATGCATACGTCCCGCACACGGTGTTAGTGCCTTTCACGGGGCCGTTTGGTGACATGTTTTGAGGTTTCTTCCTCTAATGTCATGTTTATATTTTTAAGGCTATATCTATATATTCTCAAGTTATCATCGTGGGGGTGACAAAATGGTCAGTTCTTACGAGCTACATTGATCCCGTGTCAGGTGTTGGTGCCTCACATGGGGCCGTTTGGGGGATGTTTCGGAGCTTCTCCCTCCAACGACATGTATATGTTTATAAGGATAAATCTACATATTCTTAAATTGTCATCGTGTTCTCAAATCAAGGGTCCCGTGACTATGCAGTTATTTCCTACAAGTTGCATTGGTCCTGTGCGAGGTGTTAGTGCCTCTCGCAGGGCCGTTGAGGGGATGTTTTGGGGTTTCTACCTCTAACGGCATGTATATGTTTTTTTAAGTCTAGATTTTCTCAAATTATCATCGTGTTCTTAAACTAGGGGTCCCATGACCAAGCAACCAGTTCTTACGAGCTGCATTGGTCGCGTGCGAGGTGTTAGTGCCTCTCATGGGGCTATTCGAGGGGCATTTTGGAATTTCTTCCTCTAACAGTATGTTTTTAAGAAGAAGTCTATATATTCTCAAATTATTATCGTGTTCTCAAATCAGGAGTCTGCATTGGTCGCCTGTGAGGTGTTGGTGCCTCAATTGGGGCAATTCGGGAGGCATTTTTGGGTTTCGCTCTCTAACAACATGTTTTTAAGCCTAAGTCTATATTTTCTCAAATTATCATCGTATTCTCAAATAGGGGTCCCGTGACCACGCGAACAGTTCCTATGAGCTGCCTTGGTCCCATGTCAAGTGTTGGTGCCTCTCAGGGGCATTTGGGGGAGTTTATCCCTTTAATGACATGTTTATGTTTTTAAGTGTAAGTCTATATATTCTCAAATTATGACCATGTTCTCAAACCGGGGTCCCATAACCACGTGGTCATTTCCTAGAAGATGCATTGGGCCCGTACGAAGTGTTGTTGCCTCTCACAGGGCCATTAAGGTGCGGGGGGAGGGGGGATAGGTCTCGTGACCACACGGTCTATTCTTATGAGTTGCATTGGTCCCGTGTGAGTGTTGGTGCCTCATACAAGGCCGTTCGGAGGTCTTTTGGGGTTACACCCTCTAACGGCATGTTTATGTTACTAAGCATAAGTCTAGATATTCTTAAATTATCATTGTTTTCTCAAATCAGGGGTCTCGTGATCATGCGGTCAGTTATTACGAGTTGCATTGGTCTCGTGCAAGGTGTTGGTGCCTCTCATGGGGCCGTTTGGTTTTTTGAGGGGGGTTTCCCTCTAATAGCAAGTTTCTAAGCCTAAATCTAGATATTCTCAAATTATCATCATGTTCTCAAATAGAGGGTTACGTGACCACGCTGTCATACGAGCTGCATTGGTCCCGTGGGAGGTGTTGGTGCCTCTCACGGGGCCGTTTCAGGGTGTTTTGAAGTTTTTCCCTCTAACAGCATATTTATAATTTTAAGCCAAAGACTTTATATTCTCAAATTATCATTTTGTTCCAGAATCGGGGGTCCCGTGACCACACGGTCAGTTCCTTCGATATGCATTACTCCCGTTTGAGGTGTTGGTGCCTCTCACGGGGCCGTTTGGAGATTATTTCGGGGTTTCTTCCTCTAACGACATATTTTTACGCATAAGTCTAGATATTCTCAAATTGTCATTGTGTTCTCAAACTGGGGGTTCCCTAACCACGCGGTTAGTTACTACGAGATTCACTAATCCCGTGTGAGGTGTTAGTGCCTCTCACGGGGCCGTTTGGGGGTTGTTTTGGGGTGTCGCTGTCTAATGACATGTTCGTGTTTTAAGCCTAAGTGTAGATATTATGAAATTATCATCGCGTTCTTAAACTGGGGGTCCAATGACCACATTGTCGGTTCCTAAAACATGTATTGGTCCCATACGAGGTGTTGGTGTCTCTTAAGGAGCCATTTGGGGTTTGATTCGGGATTTATCCCTCTAATGAAATGTACATTTTTTTAAGTCTAAGTCTTGATATTCTCAGATTATTATCGTGTTCTCAAATCTAGGGTCCCATGACCACACAATCATTTCCTACGATCTGTATTGGGTCCCGTGTGAGGTGTTGCTGGCTCTCACAGGGCTGTTTGGGGGGTTGCGCCCTCTAATGACATGTATATATTTTTAAGCTTATGTCTTGAGATTCTAAAATTATCATTGTCTTCTAAAATTGGGGGTCTCGTGACTATGTGGTCCGTTCCTACGAGGTGTATTAGTCATGTGCGAGGTGTTAGTGCCTCTTACAGGGCCATTAAGAAGGTGTTTCGGGGTTTCTCACTCTAACGGCATATTTATGTTTTTAAGGCTAAGTCTAGATATTCTCAAATTATCATCTTATTCTCAAACTGAGGGGGCCGTGACCAAACAACTAGTTCTTACGAGATGCATTGGTCCCGTGCGAGGTGCTGGTGCCTTTCACGAGGCCGTTTGAGGGGCGTGTTGGAGTTTTGCCCTCTAACAACATGTTTTTAAGCCTAAGTCTATATATTCTAAAATTATTACCCTGTTCTCAAATCGAAAGTCACATGACCACGCGGTCAATTCCTATGAGTTGTATTGGTCCCGTGTGAGGTGTTGGTGCTTCTCACGGGCCATATTACGGGCGTTTTGGGGTTTTTCCCTCTGACGGCATGTTTTTAAGCCTAATTCTAGATATTCTCAAAGTATCATCATTATCAAACTGGGAGTCCTGTGACCATGCAGTCAGTTTTGACGAGTTGCATTGGTCCCGTGCGAGGTGTTGGTGCCTATCACTGGGTCATTTAGGGGGTTTCGTCCTCTAACGGCATGTTTATGTTTTTAATCCTATTATTAGATATTCTAAAATTTTTATCGACTCCTAAAATCGGGGGTCCTATAACAAGACAGTAATTTCTTACAAGCTGCATTGGTGCGATGCGAAGTGTTAGTGCCTATCACAGGGTCGTTTAGGGGGTGTTTTGGGGCTTCTCAAAGTAACGACATGTTTATGTTTTATTCCTAAGTATAAATATTCTCAAATTTTTGTCGTGCTATCAAACTGAGGGTCCCGTGACCACGCAATCAGTTCCTACAAGCTGCATTGGTTCCCTGCAAGGTGTTGGTGCCTTTCACATGCCCTTTTGGGAAGTGTTTAGGGGTTTCACCCTCTGACGGCTTATTTTTAAGCCAAAGTTTAGATATTCTCAAATTATCATCGTATTCCCAAATCGAGCATTCCGTGACCACGAAGTCAGTTCCTATAAGCTGCAGTGCCCCGTGCAAGGTGTTGGCGCCTCTCACGGGGCCGTTGGAGGTGTGTTTCGGGGTTTCTCCCAATAATGGAATGTATTTATATTCTTAAAGTGTTATTATGTTCTCAAATTGAGGGTCCCGTGACTAGTCGATTAGTTTCTACGACCTACATTGGTCTTGTACGAGGTGTTGGTGCCTCTCACGGGGCATTTTGGGAGATCTTAGAGGTTTCGCCCTTTAATGTCATGTTTAAGTTTTTAATTCTAATCTATATATTCTCAAATTGTCGTCGTGTTCTCAAACTTGGGGTCCCGTGACCACACGATCCATTCCAATGAGCTGCATTGGTCCCGTGAGATGTGTTAGTGCCTCTCACAGGGCGGTTTTGGGAGTTTAATCCTTTAATGGCATGTTTATATTTTTAAGCCTAAGTCTATATATTCTAAAATGGTCATCGTGTTCTCAAACCAAGGGTCTTCTGACTTCGCGGTCAGTTCCTACGAGTTGTATTGGTCTCATGCGAGGTGTTGGTGTCTCTTACAGGGTCGTTTGAGGGGTGTTTTGGGGTTTTGCCTCTTACGACATGTTTTTAACTTGTAGTCTAGATATTATAAAATTATCATCATGCACTCAAACCGGGGGTCCCTTGACCACGTGGTCAGTTACTACGAGTTACATTTGTCATGTGAGAGGTGTTACCATTTTAGGGGTGTATTGCATTTTCTCTCTCTACTGCTTTGTTTTCAACCTAAGATTAGATATTTTCAAATTATCATCATATTCTCACATCGGGGGTCATATTTTCAACCTAAGATTAGATATCATCATATTCTCACAATTCTTCCTATGACCACGCGCTCAGTTCTTGCAGGTTACATTGGTCCCGTGCAACTTGTTCGCACCTCTCAAGGGGCCATATAGGGGGGGGGGGTGTTTTGTGTTTTTTCCTTTAATGAAATATTTTTAAGCTCAAGGCTAGATATTTTCAAATTCTCTTCATATTCTCAAACGGGGGTCCCGCAAACACGCGATCAATTCCCGCGAGTTACATTGATCCCGTGCTAGGCGTTCTCTCCTCTCACGGGGCCGTTTGGGGTGTGTTTTGGGTTTTCGCACTCTAATGACTTATTTTAAAGTCTAAGTCTAGATTTTTTTCAAATTATCATCATATTCTCAAATCGAGGGTCCCGTGACATCTTAGGTAGCACGCAGGCTTCCCAATTTTTCCCGCTATCACTCTCTAATTAATGTTTTGTTTGCAAAACTTTTGATCTCTAAACAGTTATTCACGAGGTTTTTGTGCCACACGCGATGCCATTTGGGTTCTATTGGGGTGGCCACCCCCCACGACACGGTTTCAAGCCTAACTGTGCCTGTTTTCAAATTTTATTATATTTCACACAAACCATGCTACTCTAGACAAACACTACACTGGCTTTAACACTTTCCCAAGTTTCCAACGCCATACCTAAGATGGCGAATCCCGTATATGAGGTGAAGTAAAAATGCACTGCCAATGATGCCTGGTACACCTCTCGACTGATTTTCCATGATCAATATCTAGTAGTGAAGCTCTTAAACTTCCCCGACTCTTTGAATGAGAAATTTAGTGCTCACCATTTCAAAACCTCGCAAGCTGTGGATGACTTTTGCAAGAGGTTCAGGCCTATAACTAGATAAGTATAGGAAAACCACTTCTATAAAATAATAAAAGTCATCACTGATGGGAAACAATTCGTCCATACGAATATCGATGTATGTTGGAATTTTTTACTGGTACTCGCATGGACGAATTATTTCCACACATGGGGTTAAGATATTTGTTAACCAGTTTTCATTGTTAGCATAGTTCCTTCCAAATCTTAATTTTTTTAATAAGATAGGCCTTGATATAAAAAAAATAAACTAGAAATCCTAAGACTATTTGGGACCATTCATAATTGTCCGATGGAGATCTTTGTGTTCTGAAAAAGCAATGCCAAAATAAAGGAGGGATTAATTGGATGATTAATTACCAGTCGTGGGACTTTCACTATTTTAAGTCATTTTCTTCGTAACATACTAACCTATGCAATTTACTAGAATAATCGATTGGAGTCTATATATTTTCAAATTACCGGTAAAAAATTCATCCTACGTCCATACGAGTATCAGTAAAAAATTATAAGATACATCGATACTCATATGGACGAATTGTTTGCTATTAGTGATGTCGTTGAATATTTTGGAGCAATGGTTGTCCTGTACTTGTCCGAATATAGGACTGAGCCTCTGAAAAAAGTCATCCACACATTTTGGGGTTTAAAATTGATGGGCACTGAATTTCTCATCGCAAGATTTGAGGAAGTTTAAGAGCTTCACGATCAGATATTGATCATGGTCAATAAGTCGAGAGGTGTACCAAGCATCGTCAACAGCGTATTTGTACTCCACCTCATATTCAGGATTCACCATTGATAAGAAGCTTTTTGCATATGTATTGTTGTTGTGCAAATGCCACTCTCAAAATTCCCTTGAGTACCTACAAAACTTGTCTAAAAATAACTCGTATTGCGGTAAGTACGGGTATCAATCCAACTTTCAAGGTGAAACAATAAATGTGAAAACGTGTAATTCCAATTTTTTTATGAAAATCTTTTTTTATTTATTTTTATTTTTATTTTTTAAAACAATTTCAAGGGAAAAATTAACTAACAAATGCTAAAAATTATAAAATTACTAAATAATGAAAAAGAATGTGCAACCGAGTGTGAAATATGTGAGAAGGTTAAGAGATGGGATTACACTGCATTTTCAATTATTTTAATTTCTCAATTTATTAATTTGAAATATTTCAAGATAATATTAAATCAATAATCTAACTCTCGTTAACATTATAAATTTAATAAAATCTTTTTCAGAAAATTAATTTAAAAATGTCACACCATGAAAAATTAGGACTACACTATTTTCAAAAAATTACCCGCTAGGATCAATTTAACGAAAACAATAGCAATCTTCAAATTTCAACATCGAATTAATATTCAAATTTTGGAAAAACCTATCTCTAGTTCGATTCCTAAATTTAAACATTAATTTGTTCAATTAATTTACTAACTTTCGTTACATAAATTAATTGGTGACACTTAAAATTAATTTACCTAGAAATATAAAATTAATGAAACCAATTAATTAAAGTAACATCATACGCAGTGCATCCCACCCCTTGAACGGGGTGTTTTGCCAAACATTCTCATGTGTGCATAAACAACAATAGATAATATGTCAAGAAGGAAATAAATTGAAAAGAGAATGTAGCAATACAATATGCAATTTTTTTCCCAAATTTGTCTTGAAATGCACCTTGACATGCGTCCAACTTCTTCACAATTTTCAACACTTGATTACAAAAAGAAGAGTATAACCTAAGCCTAAAAATTATTCTAACGCTAAACTAATTTTTTTGCATTTTTCTGGAATTTTTTTATGAACCTAAACTGTACATAATATACACTGTCTCTCTCTTTCCGCGTCTTTTTTTTTGTGTTGAGAGTCTTTTTTTTTTAATATCTGTTGCTCCTTTCTTTTGATTGACCCACGATGCTTTATTTTTTGGTGTAGAGATTTTTTGGGATTTGAAGATTGGCTTTGGCATAGGTTGAAAATGGTTGGATTTATATTTTGTGATTTGGAGGTCCGATTTTTTTGGAATGACAATGGAAGGTGGTTTGGTGATTTTGGTTTTGGGCGATTTTGGTGTCGGTGTTCTCAGTGGGCCGGAGCAAGCTCCGTCGGGTCGCGATCCGGGGGGGTTGGTGGGGACTGGATCGGGTCAGGTTGAAGGGTTGACGAAGGAGGTTGGGGCCGGGAGTCTTTTCCGCCGGCGATTTGGTAGGAAATGGCGACGGGGCAGCGCCGGCGGGAGGGGGTGGTGTTTCCATTAGGGTGTGGGTTTTGTGTACTCGGGTGTTTGAGCAACGGTTTCAGCTGTTTGGTTAAGGGTTGATGAAGGGAAAAGGGTGGATGGGTTATTGGGTATAGTAATGGTGGAGATTGGAGGAGAGAGAAAAATAGTTGGTGAAGATGATGAATAGTGATGTAGGGGTGTGTTTGGGTGTGTTTGGTGTAGGATAATAGGGTGTGAGTAAGTGAGTTATTTTTGAGTGTATATTTGGTGTTGGTAAGTGGTGTATGTGTGTAATTCGCACCCCTAAAAAATGACACCACTAAAAAAATATAACTAGAACTAAATAAAATAAAAATTTTAAATCTAATAAAACTAAAAACTAACATCTGAAAGTAATAAAAAAAATGAAAATAAAAAGAAATAAAATAAAACTCTATTAAAACATAAAAAATATAATCCTAATAAAACTAAAATAAAAGAAATTAAAATCTAATAAAACTAGAAAATAAATTCCTAAAAGCTAATCCGAATAAAAATAAAATAAAGATAAAAAATTAAAAACTAGTAAAAATCAAAATCAAAATAAAGAAATAGAAAAATAGAAAATAAATCCTAGAAATTTCTAAATAAATCTAAATAAATCCTAAAAATAAAATGACTAAAAATAAAAACCTAGAAAAATAATAAAGGTACAAACTCAACACACACGGGGCTCGGAGAATGGTATAGGCTCGGTGCAGGCTTAGGTTTGGGTTACGGTACTAGTTCGGGGTATTCAGAACACATCTCGGCAAGCTCAGAATGGACTTCAGAATTCACGATCTCCTTGATTTCTTCGTTGCACGGTTTTGACCGCTTCTGCATCGCAATTGACTGAATTTAACATCATTTATCATCTCAACTGCGTATTGACCTGAGAAATCAACGAATACGAACATAAGGTCATTTTTATTAAAAATGAGCGACTAAAATGCATCTATTCAGGGTATAAATTATACACTTTTGGGTGCTTATCACACCACCCCCAAACAGAACATTTCTAGTCCTCGAGCAAAAATTAGAGAAAAAACAGAGATAAGTAACCAAAAGTGTGCCACTTTCGCAGGCACTGCCGATTACACTTAGCATGTGCAATAAGCCGTTAAACCTATAGGTTGCCCTATAGTACGAGTGGTGTCTCGTGAGGGTTTGTAGTGAATGTACCCACAAAATTCAAAAACTTATTTAAATGCAGTATCTGAGTAGATGATGAAATGCTATACAACCCAACTTTAAAACGATATCAAGGAACATCGTATTCAACTATCAAAATAAGATATGAAATTACTTATTACCAAAAGCGTAATCCTTCCTAAAACTCAGCAAGTGTAGTGTGAAACAATCTTAAGTATCATTAGAGTAATTCCTAGATTGCCTTTATAGAATCAACGCTTTGACTTCAATTCTCACTGGATGTATCTCTCTGAATCGAACTCTCTGAGAATTGGATAAGTGTATCTCTCTAGTGTATGAGGATGTGAGTAAATGTGAACAAGTTCAAACGTCCCACACACTTTATAAGAAATGACGGATACATGAAAAAAACCTGATCTCATGAAGGAATGATAACCACTATGTCGAGAATGTCGAGTTATTCACCATATAAACTTTTCATTTGCCCGAAATCTTTACCAAGGGTGAAAATGGGATTTATGAATGGTATGAGGGGATAATGAAATGAAGAAGATGAATGATAGGGTTTTTGAGAAGAGTGTGACACACTTTGAATAACTACTGTCTTCATCTTTTGAATTTATGATCGCATCTTTATTTTCTTTTTATATTTTTTTTTCTTTCTTTGCTTATTTTTCTACTTTTTTTATTTTTTTTATTTTTATTGCGATACATTTTTCTTTTCATAACGAAAATGAAGACAATTTACATTTATAATTTCAAACACTCATTTTCTCAAAAATTATGGTAGTGATGAGAAATGACATATGGATGGTACATGGGATATATATGGATAAGGAAAATATGGATAGAAAATGTAGAGTGAAGGGTAAAAATGGTAAGTGTATGGAAAAATGGTTGAGTGCTTGGGACAAACTACAAGACACATGTTTCTTACAACTCGAAAGTAATGTCATTCTTAGTGATTAAGCCAAAATTAAAAAAATAATGAGACCATGCAATGACTAAGTTCGGTATCCAAAGAAAGTTGAGTCAACTTGTGACTCGGAGATACGTAAAAACCCTCAAAAAGGTGAAAAGCTCAAATCTCACTGGTTTTAAGTCGCCACTAGTGATCTTTTAAGGCTCTCTTGAGAATATAATTACTCTTCAACTTTTGATTGTAAACGTGATAGTGTAAAATTACCGAGTTTAGGAATTCATAGTGCAAGTACACTTTTCAGAGGTATTAATTAATTTATTTGTAAAAAGTGTAATTTTAGGGTCGAATACGGGTATTCTGAGATTTCTAAAAGAGGGATGATAGACAACTCATGTCATAAATTTTTTTTTAAAACTGCACAAAAAGTTTAAAATCACTGGTTTCTGAAAATTTTCAAAAGAGGTACGATTTTGATAAATTTCCCACCCCCAAACAAAGAGAACATCGTCCTCGATGTTTAAAACCATATATAAAATAAAAAGCACAAGGGAGGAAAGATATTACCATAATGAACCGCTTATGAAATTGTAAGAACAGATGTGATACAAAAAGACGTACAAGTCTATAAAGCATGTGAAAATCATTGGGTGGTGTAAAACCACCACCCCCAAACAGGATAAGACTCATACTCAGAAATAATGAACAACGGGCTGCCTCCCGGTAACGCTAAGTTTAATGTCGTCAGCCAGACCGAACCAATCTCACCCTAAAGATAATATCTATGAAAGTGTGGGGCGGCAGAAAAATGGGGTGATGAGAATCACCCCCAAACAAGACTGAAGCATCAGTCTTGTTGGATAAAGGAGAAAACGGGTCAATGCACCTGTATAGCAAAGTGCATCACTCGATGCAAAGCATTGGTGGACAAGGGGTGGGTGGGTATTAGGATAAGGGTGAAGAGGCACCGATCACTGGCCTTATTGAGCGTAAATGTGAGGGCAACAAGGGCCCTATAAGAATGGTGCTCAATTTGGTGGTGGTGGGGGGGGGGGGGGGGGGGGGGGCAAATTGGTTTGGCAATAATGAAGGGGCGATCCTCATAGAAAGTGCACGACCGTTTTATAAATGGACAATGATAATGGTAGCACCGTGACACGCCAGGGAGCGGTAGATGGAAAAAATCAACACCACAAGGTAGTGGTGTGCATAAAATAATAAGCTCGGTGTCACGAAAGATTAGAGTAGAACAAGAACTCTCATAGATATTGGTTTCAATGAAACATGAACAAATGGGATCGTGGGGTACTAGGGTGGAGGATGGAGATAGATGAGGACCTAATTATGTAGATGGGAACAGGTGAGGTACAATAACAAGGTCCAAACCAAGTGGTGGGTTGGAAGGGACAGTGGGTGGGTCGGGTGGGACAAAGGGTGGGCGAAAATGATCCAACTCACGAGTAGGGGACACACACTCCTCACGAGACTCGGAATGATCCTCAAGGGTACTCGTAGGAGGAGGTGTGAAAATGAATGTGGGAGTGATCAACTTAGCCACCCGAAAGTCACCATTCAAAGTGGTGGAAAAATCGAATGAGGCATCCAAATTCGAGATAGATGAATCAACAGTAATATCTGACTCAACGAGAGTCAAGCATGGTGGGATAGGATCCATATCCAGAGAGGTAGAAACCATCTCAGATTCAATCTTAGGACGGTGGGTAGCACTCGCAGCCGGAGCTAACCTATAAATAATGGGTTCCTTGGGAACACACATAAAAGGGTCAAAAGGTGTAGACTCGGGCATAAGTATGGATTCGGTGGAAGGGGAAAGGCAAACCTCTATGGTGGGTTCGATAAGGTAAGGCGGTGTGGGATCAGTCTCACAAATAGTGGATATGTCAACACAATTGTCAACTTGGGGCTCGGACCACTGGGTGGTCTCAACTTCGAAATTCTCAGGATAACAGGGTTGGTCACACTCAAAATCAGTGGCACAAGACGACACATCATCGTCCCACGTGGGGGCAATAATGGGTTGACGTGGGGTGAAATCTGACTCGTTCGCACACTCAAAATCATTTAATCGTTGTTCGAGCCTTTGAAGGGATTCAGTTTGAGATTGAAGAGTGTGTGCTAACTTTTGCAAGAGGCTCTCGAGAGCAGATGTGCAAGGTGGTGGGATGTCGGTGGGTGGCGATGGTGGGTGAGGTGAACACAACTCACTAGAAACACTAGGATGTGGAGAATAATCATATGAAGTGTGTGGAGCAGGGTCAAGTGTAGCATACAAGGGAAAAGCATCTCCCTGAGGGACAAAAGTGTGATCATCATGAGGAGCATATAAAAGGGACTGATAGGTATGAGGTGCACAAGGTGGCAATGACGACTGTTGGAAACCATAAGGAACCACAACATGGCGTTGGGATTCATATTGTATGGAAGGATGATCAGGCCTCCATGAATAGCTTGAGTACTCATACCCCTCGTCATTAGATATGTTGTGACAATACGTCGAGGGTGGGTCCAAAACAGTGTCATAGGGATACACATGTTCCAAGGTGGATTCATATGGAGAGAATATAAATGGACACTCATGTGACAAGTGGTCGCTAAGAAAGCAGTGTGTGCACGGCGAAGCATGTGATGGGTCGCCACTCGTCACCGGAGGCGGTGGAAGATGAGATGTGTGCATGGACGACACAAGAGTATCAATGGTGTGCGTTTGAGAGTTAAAGCCCTGAATTAATGAATCAAGGGTCGATTCGGGCTTATCATCAAACAAACTGTGAGAGAATGTGAAATGGCCAAAGTATTCCCGTAAAGGACATTCTTCGATCATGAGAAGAGGAATATTTTTTTGGTTTTTAAATATTTTTCAAAAGAAAAGAAAATCTTTTTGTGATTTTTGAAAATAAAAAAATAAAAAATCTTTTTGGTATTTTAAATATGAAAAAAAAGGAATTTTTTTTTTGGGGGGGGGGGGATTTTTGAAAATATTTAAAAAAAAAGAAAATATTTTTGGTATTTTTCGAAAAATGGAAAAAATTGGACTCTTGATTTGGTCGAACTAACTAAAACCAACTACCTAAAGAATCGAATTGGACACACACGAGTTAAGAAAAAATCCTAACGAGCACGTAGCCAATTATTATCTTCAAAATTAGTGAGAGGGGTAGTCAAATTTTAATTAAGTCCGCGAACGACAAAAATCACGAAATTTATCTTTGGGATCGCCTGTTGCAAAAATGTGCTCCTACGGGGCTAGCTAGTTGATTGATTTTAAATTTAATGATAGCTAGGGTAGCGCACAATGGATAAGAGAGTGAGTCGGGTGATGAAATCCCTTCTCGTTTCAATGACCGGGTCCAGGTCTTAGGTAAATTAATTCATCAAACCATTCAATTTAAGTGCAATGCAGAAATTAAAAGCACATAGGAGCAATTAATCACACAAAAAATGAACTCGCTGGCAGGAGAGTCGCGAGGGATAAAAAAATTGTACCTCCCACGGTTTTTACACACGTGGGGTGAAGACCGAGTTGAGTCGACCGGGGGAGATCTCGCCCATCTCAGTCGTCCCCGGGAGTCCTACCGACCCAAAGTAGAGAGGCTTCAAATTTCCTTGCCTTGGACGCCCTCTCTCTACCTTGTCCGGTTTCCCTTTTCAATTTTTTTAATGAATAATTATTACAAAAAATCGGTGTCAAAATGCACCTAAATAAATAGCAAGCTTTAAAAATCCTATACAACCAGTCTAATGAGGAGAGAGGAGGTAGAACAACACTAAAAAAAGATAAATAAAATTACAAGTCTTCAATCATGTCTCCACGTCAAGAAAGCGGCAACGGCGCCATTTGATAAGAAGTTTTTTGCGTATGTATCGTTGTTGTGCAAAAACCACTCTCAAAATTTCCTTGAGTACCTACAAAACTTATCTAAAAATAACTCGTATTGCGGTAAGTATGGGTATCAATCCAACTTTCAAGGTGAAACAATAAATGTGAAAACGTGCAATTCCAATTTTTTTATGAAATTCTTTTTTTTTATTTTTTTTTAAAACAATTTCAAGGGAAAAATTAACTAACAAATGCTAAAAATTATAAAATGACTAAATAGTGAAAAAGAACGTGCAACTGAGTGTGAAATATGTGAGAAGGTCAAGAGATGGAATTACACTGCATTTTCAATTATTTTAATTTCTCAATTTATTAATTTGAAATATTTCAAGATAATATTAAATCAATAATCTAACTCTCGTTAAGATTATAAATTTAATAAAAAAAATTCAGAAAATTAATTTAAAAATGTCACTCCATGAAAAATTAGGACTACACTATTTTCAGAAAATTACCCGCTAGGATCAATTTAACAAAAATAATAGCAATCTTCAAATTTCAACACCGAATTAATATTCAAATTTCGGAAAAACTTATCTCTAGTTCGATTCCTAAATTTAAACATTAATTTGTTCAATTAATTTACTAACTCTCGTTACATAAATTAATTGGTGACACTTAAAATTAATTTACCTAGAAATATAAAATTAATGAAACCAATTAATTAAAGTAACATCATACGCAGTGTATCCCACCCGTTGAACGGGGTGTTTAGACAAATATTTTCATGTGTGCATAAACAATAATAGATAATATGTTAAGAAGGAAATAAATTAAAAAGAGAATGTAGAAATACAATACGCAATTTTTTTTCGAAATTTTTCTTGAAATGCGCCTTGACATGCGTCCAACTTCTTCACAATTTTCAGCACTTGATTACAAAAAGAAGAGTATAAACTAAACCTAAAAATTATTCTAAAGCTAAACTAATTTTTTCGTATTTTTCTGGAATTTTTTTATGAACATAAACTGTACATAATATACACATAATCTCTCTTTCTGCATCTCCTTTCTTTTTGGGCTGAGAGTCTTCTTTTTTTTATATGTGTTGCTCCTTTCTTTTGATTGACCCACGATGCTTTTTTTTTTGTGTAGAGATTTTTTTGGGATTTGAAGATTGACTTTGGCTTAGGTTGAAAATGGTTGGATTTATATTTTGTGATTTGGACGTCCAATTTTTTTGGAATGACAATGGCAGGTGGTTTGGTGATTTTAGTTTCGGGCGATTTTGTTGTCGGGGTTCTCAGTGGGCTGGAGTAGGCGCCGTCGGGTCGCGATCCGGGGGGGTTTGGTGGCGGCTGGATCGGGTCGGGTTGAAGGGCTGACGACGGAGGTTGGGGCCGAGCGGCTTCGCCGCTGGCGGTTTGGAAGGAAATGGCGACGGGGCAGCGACGGCGGAAGGGGGTGGTGTTTCCGTCAGGGTTTCGGGTGTGGGTTTTGTGGACTCGGGAGTTTGAGAAACGGTTTCAGTTGTTTGGTTAAGGGTTGATGAAGGGATAAGGGTGGATGGATTATTGGGTATAGTAATGGTGTAGATTGGAGGAGAGAGAAAGAGAGTTGGTGAAGATGATGAATAGTGGTGTAGGGGTGTGTTTGATATAAGATAATAGGGTGTGGGTAAGTGAGTTATTTTTGAGTGTATGTTTGGTGTTGGTAAGTGGTGTGTGGGGGTGTAATTCGCACCCCTAAAAAATGACACCACTAAAAAAAATATAACTAGAACTAAATAAAATAAAAAATTTAAATCTAATAAAACTAAAAACTAACATCTGAAAGTAATAAAAAAAATGAAAATAAAAAGAAATAAAATAAAACTCTATTAAAACATAAAAAATATAATCCTAATAAAACTAAAATAAAAGAAATTAAAATCTAATGAAACTAGAAAATAAATTCCTAAAAGCTAATCCGAATAAAAATAAAATAAAGATTAAAAATTAAAAACTAGTAAAAATCAAAATCAAAATAAAGAAATAGAAAAATAGAAAATAAATCCTAGAAATTTCTAAATAAATCTAAATAAATCTTAAAAATAAAATGACTAAAAATAAAAACCTAGAAAAATAATAAAGGTACAAACTCAACACACACGGGGCTCGAAGAATGGTCTGGGCTCGGTGCAGGCTTAGGTTTGGGTTACGGTACTAGTTCGGGGTATTCAGAACACATTCGGCAAGCTCGGAATGGACTTCAGAATTCACGATCTCCTTGATTTCTTCGTTGCACGCTTTTGACCGCTTCTGCATTGCAATTGACTGAATTTAGCATCATTTAACATCTCAACTACGTATTGACCTGATAAATAAACAAATACGAACATAAGGTTATTTTTATTAAAAACGAGCGACTAAAATGCATCTATTTGGGGTATAAATTATACACTTTTGGGTGCTTATCAACCATCCTAGGTATGGCATTGGAAACTTGTGAAAGTGTAAAATCTAGTGTAATGTTTTTCTAGAGTAGCATGGTGTGTCTGTGAAATACAAAAAAATTCCAAAACATGCACACTTAGGCTTGAAAACGTGCCGCGAGTGGGGGGTGGCCAGTCCAAACAGCATCGTTAGTGGCACGAATACCTCGTGCGCAACTGTTTAGAGCTCAAGAGTCTTACAACTTTTTAGAGCTCGAGAGTTTTGCAAACATGACATTAATTGGAGAGAGATGGGGGGGAGAAATTGGGAAGTGTACATTCTATGGCAACCCATAATTATCCAACAATCGGACATCGGTCCCATGTGAGGTGTTGGTGCCTCTCACAGGGCCATTTAGGGGGTATTTTGGGGTTTCGCCCTCTAATGGCATGTTTTTAAGCCCATGTCTAGATATTTTTAAAATATCATCATATTATCAATCTGGGAGTCCCATGATCATGTGTTCAGTTCCTGCAAGTTACATTGGTCTCATGCTAGGTGTTCGCGCCTCCCAGAGGGCCGTTTGTGGGTTATTTTGGATTTTCTCCCTCAAACATCATGTTTCTAAGACTAACTCTAGATATTTTCAAATTATCATATTATTCTCATACCGAGGGTCTCCTGACCATGAGGTCAGTTGCAGTGAGTTACATTGGTCCCGTGCGATGTGTTCGTGCCTTTCACGGGGCCGTTTGGTGGGTGTTTTGGTTTTTCACCCTCTAATGACATGTTTCTAAAATTAAGTCTAGTTATTTTCAAATTATCATCATATTCTCAAATCAAGGGTCCCTAACCACGCGGTAAGTTCTTGCTTGTTACATTGATCATGTGCAAGGTGTTCGTGCCTCTCACATGGCAATTTGGGGGGTGTTTTGGGTTTTGGCACTCTAACGACAGGTTTTAAGCCTAAGTCTAGATATTTTAAAAATATTGCCATATTCTCAAATTGAGGGTTCCGTTATGATACGGTCAGTTCCTACAAGTTACATTGGTCCTGTGCGAGGTGTTCATGCCTCTAACGGGGCCGTTTGGGGGGGTGTTTTGGGTTTTCCCCTCTAACGACAAGTTTTTAAGCCTAAGTCTAGATATTTTCAAATGATCGTCAAATTCTCAAATTGAGAGTCCCGTGACCACGATAACCAATAATTATCCTATATATTTTCCAACTACCAAACTAATAATGATCTCGTACTCCTTCAAATTCTCTCGTACTCCTTCTAATATACTATCCAACAACCAATAATCATCCAATAGATAAACCAGACAAAACCAATAATTATCGTGTAATCCTTCTATCATATAAAAGATTTAAACGATAATGCATGTATATAAATTATATAACTACTTTAGTTAAAGTAAAGAGTACCCGTTCTTGCAATCCAAGAAGTACATTAAATAAAGTCTTTTGAATGTGTGATTAGACCAAATTGATCCTGGAGCCCCAGCATCTTCTTTTACATGTACATTTGTTAATTAGTTTCTTTAATATAATCTTCATAAAATGACACTAAATTAGATTCATTTTTTGAAGATTACATCAATGAAACTGATCAACAAATGTATATGTACAGGAACACGAGGAAATTGAACTGGGTCAATTTGATCCAATCACAAACTCAAATGACTCTATTCTCAAACCGAACGTCTTGTGAAAGTAAATAAACATTCGAGTGAACATAACATATTATTGAAAGTTAACTTACATATATCATAATAAACATTCATAAAAATATCTAAACATTCATACATCGAAGTAAAGTGTTAATACAATGTCAATAGCATAATAGGATACAAATAATATTAACAAGGATAAAATAATATATTAAAGCTCAATCTTCCTCTAAATCAACAAAAGATCCCTCAAATTAGGGTTGTCATCAAGAGTTGACTGGAACTCTTTTGGATCCTTTAATGCACTTACTTGAGGAGTCATACCCTTTGTTGCATGAAAAATAATATATCAATTACCATCGTTTATGCAATTTGAGTTTAATACCTTCTTTACATT
This sequence comes from Sambucus nigra, assembly GCA_949130495.1. Lineage (NCBI taxonomy): Eukaryota > Viridiplantae > Streptophyta > Magnoliopsida > Dipsacales > Adoxaceae > Sambucus > Sambucus nigra. Next base: position 554,402,236 of record OX422209.1, read on the forward strand.
CTGAAAGGCACAAATAAAAGGCTCTTCAACTATGCGATCCTTACTCTTCATCTTTGATAAATCTGCCATATTAAGTTTGGAGTCAGGATGAACTTTGTAAGCATTAGTTGTATCCTCCACCTTTAACCAATAACAATAGAATACCTTTTGAATGAAATCTAAGTAATCAAGTTCTAGGATTTGTTGGATTACCCCATAATAGGTTAGCACCATATTCTTTGAATTTTTATCGCTTTTTCTAGCGATACAGGTGGTCAAGGCTGAAAATGATATTCCATTATTTTTCATTAAATATTTTCCTCATATGGATATGAAATGAAATCAAAACCGTTAACACGGAATTTTTTAAACTCTTTCACACTAAAACTATGTCCTTTTTCTAGGCATGCAAGTCTGGAATAGACATCACCTCTTTTTAGATGATGCAGTTTGTAATGAATTTGTATTTGGGCATGTTTTTACCACATATGAATTAATAACCGTGACCTCTTTTGACACCCATGCCCTAAAACCAGTTGTCATGTAATTTCTCCTTTGATTTTGGGTAATTTCATTCTCGTACTTGCTACCGGTAAATTTTCTAGTTAGATCATAAAATATTAAAAAAACATACAATCAAAGAAGAAGAATTCAATATATACTCACTCTATCCATTCTTCGACAACATTTTTGGATTCGATGACATAATGAGCTGCTTGCTCATATTGTAGATTTGTAAGTTTTAGCTCTTCAGGGTTCTTAAACGATAATTCGTCCTCAAACTCGTCAGGTTCCTCAATCACTCGTTCTCCAAGAGGATTGAACCTCCTCAGCTCTTATTCTGGCATATGTTCCCTAGCGTATAACGATGACTTCACCGTTATGTATTCTTCAGCAATTGACCCTCCACTATACCATGTATTCTTTACATAATTGTTAAAGGTTTTCATCCAGTGGTCAAAAGGATACATCCAATGATACCTAACGGGACCGAATAATAACGCTTCATCGCATAAATGCACAAGCAGGTGGATGCTGATATCGAAGAGCGATGGAGAAAAATATTTTTCTAATACACAAACTTCCTCAAATAAATTTGATTTCATAGAATTAATGTGCCTTATGTTTACCATTTTTTCACAAAGAAGGGTAAAACACAAACTGATTTCCCTTATTTCTTGATGAAGATCTTTGTGTTAAAAAAAGCAATGTCGAAATAATAGAGGGATTAATTGGATGATTATGCGCCAGTCGTGAGACTGGCACTATTTTAAGTCATTTTCTTGGTAGATTACTACTCTACGTAAATTACCAGAATAGTTGGTTGGAGTCTTTAAGTTGAACAACGTGTCTAAAGGGATCTTCTTCTCACTAGTTGTCAAAGTGAAAGTCGATCGGGGGGTAGAAATTTTTCCTGTTATTGGATCATTTTTTAGCCAAAGTTTCTTCATTATTTTCATATGTAGATCTAGGCAGGCCCACTCTCCATAATTGGAATGAGATCCACCTAGACATATTCCTATCAGATGTTTTGTAACATTCTTCTCTATGTGCATCACATCAACTACATGCCTTACACAATGATCTTTACAATACAAAAAATAAAAAAACTATTGAGCGCCTAGACCAAGGATTCAATTTAATAGGGTCATGAGGATCCCCTTAGCTTTACTCTTCAAGTTTATAAACTGGGGGGGGGGGGGGGTTGCCTACATACCTATTCCCCGCACTTAAAGTTGTTGCCTTATGCTCAATTTACTAACTAGAAAACTGAGCATGTGTCATTCTGCGCTTGCAATCAACAGGCAAAATTTAGACTTGTCATTCCTAAACGGGTGACTAGTCGGCAGAAATCTACGATGACCTATGTAACTCATCTTACTACTATGTTTTAGCTAACAGGTTTCAGTTTCCTCCTCGCATATGGGACTTCCATAATAACCGTGAACATTACAACCGGACAAGGTCCCATAAGCTAGAAGGTTGTGGATATCCCATATCACCGTTGCTTTAAGTGTGAGCTCTTCACCCTTATGAGAGTCGAACGCCATCGCGACTTTATCCCACAAATCTTCACGTTCTTCGATTAATGGTGCTGAGAGTATATCAATATCATCATTGGGAGCCTTCGGCCCAAGTATCAACAAATATAACAATTTTAACTCCTTTCTCATGCATAGTATCGAGTGGAGACTTAAAGGCGCCAAGAGAATTGGCCAATAACTCTAACTAGTATATAAATTACCAAAAGGGTTAAACCCATCAGTTGAGATTGCAGAATGAATGTTGCGCGGTTCCTTTGCAAATTCATGGTGTTATGTGTTTGAAATTTTCCAGATCGGTGAATCAACTTGATGACACGTCATATTTCCACCCACCTCGCATCGAGCATGCCATGTCATGGACTCTGCAATCTACGGTACAATAAATTTGCCATGTCATGGCCTCCGAAACATAAGGTATATTTTTTTTCACCATGGTATGTCAATATTTTATTATCTTGGCATATTCCCCACTTTATTAAATGCAACTCAATGTCTTCTAATGACTTGTATTTTCATCATACAACGGGTGCACAGACACGGAATCTTGTCACTTTTAAGGTTTTTGGAAGCGTATTTAACAAATTCTTGAACGCCATTTACACGACTATTTGTCATTCAGTTAGTCTCTCCCTTCCACTCTTTGTATTGTTGGAAATCCATTTAATAATCTTCAAAATTTGAATCATGTGGTAATAGGTTAAAAATATTATTAAAACTGAACAAAAACAATATTCTTACAATTGAAAAAAAAATTATTACAACAGAAAAAAAAAATATTCTTACAAATGAAACAAAAATAATATTCTTACAACTAAAACAAAAAAATGTTATTATAACTGAAATGAAAGAATATATTATTAGAACTTGGCCAACAGATAAACTGTCCAAGAAATAAAAGAGTTTTTCGTAATTCTGCAATTCCATCCTTTCCCCGATGTCAACGTGCAGAGGTACATCTCCGCATCCATTGTATATTTCATCGACCAGTATTTGAGCATCACCCCTCTCGAATGTCGGTCATGTATTGGAGTTCATGCAACTATGGAGATAAGTGTGCACACCCTAACAATCATCGTATTTCTCAGTATAGTACTTTTCACCATAGTCACAGTGAGTTATTGATGATGATCCAAGTCTCGTGACCGGTGAAGGCACGGGGAAGGGGAATGTTGAAGAAGGCGGAATTTGGGACGATAATGTTGGATGATGCGGCATTAGGGAGGGGAATATTAGATGAGGCGGAATTTGGGAAGGGAAATTTGAAGGGTAAGGATCTTAGAAACCTTGATAAGGAGGGTAAATATAATATTGAGGAGGAGGCATGTGGATTGCATAATATTGAAAAAGGGACACAAGTTACCCATTTTGATTCATCAACATTCCCAAATTAGTTTTGATATCTTGGATATCCTCATCGGTCTTAAACTGTCTCTCTTCATTGGACGAGACACGATCCCTGACCGAAGAAAATTCCTCCACAAGAGGTGCGATGTGTTGAAATTTTGTTTTTGGACAATGTTAGCCAACACCTCTCGCCTTCCCCATTTTTTCATTTCCAAAGGTCTAGGGTAGGGCATAATTTTCAAGGTCAAAGTCATCATTAGGGTTCGAACCTGACTGACTACTGATGGCCTCTATTAATTCTAGCATCTTAGCCAAGTATGACGGGAATTTATTGTCTTTGTCTCGTCAAGAATAAACGAATAAGTTGGACCGATATGGCTTTTAACCAACATCTGGACCATCCATTATACTACTCACCCATTCTCTCTTCAAATCCTCATATGATTTGGATCCTAGCTTGTGGATATCAGTTTTTTGTACCCTTTTATTTTTATTTTGCTCCCTTTACAGAAACCTTTTCTCCTTTGCCACATTCTTCAAAAAATTATTCCACTGCTCCATCGGTATTTCAACATTAGGAGGCACATTCTCTTTAAAAGATAAAATATCGAAGATTGTTGGCTGCTTCGGGAAATGTTTATTCTTTTCTTTTATATGTCCTTAATGATTCATCAGCCCAAGATATAACCTTATTCTTGGAACGATAGGGAAATGAAAAATACTTGCCGAGTTGATTGTATATGTCATCTTTAATGGCTTGATCAACAAGGTTCAAGTTGTCTGGTCCATCGACTCCCATGTTTATTTTTCCTAGTGACAAACTATGGTCTTTAAATTTTAGCACGTAATTCCTATCACCCGTCGGGCTATTCCAAAGAAGGCAAAACCTAATGGGCTTCTTTTGGATTGAGTGGGAGGCATCGAGAGCATTAGATGGGGGCGATGGAGGAATGAGAGTGATGGATGAGAGTGCCGCAACACCTGAAGTTGGGCTTGGTGAGGAGGGAACCCTTAGTGGAGTTGTTAATTGATCATCCATTGGTGTTGAGAATTAGAGTTGTGCATGAGATGGTGAACCTCGTTGCGATATCACCTTGTCACTTGGTACCCTTAGATTGTTTCCTCCCGACATTATCTACTAAAATTAAAAACTATAAGTGACTAAATAATTATAATAATATGAAATTATAATTAATTAATCAAGCTTATGACTATATATACACACACCTTTTCAGAGTAGTTGAATTAGAATGTATATTAGTATGTATATTTCTTAATTGGATTCCTTATTGAGTTCCTAACTTCCTACTTGAATTAGTATGTATATTTCTTAATTTCCTAATTGAGTAGAATTATTTTATGTTTTTCCTAATTTGCTAATTGAATTAGGGTGTGAATTCCTAATTGAGTTTCTAATTTTCTAATTGAGTTATTATGTTCCTAATTGCCTAATTTCTAATACTTGGGTATTTGGGTATTTTAACCATATATACATAGACATATTCATGCATACACACACACATAGACATATACATATGTTCAATGTGTCTGATCTCAATCCATCCGGTATTAGTTTTTGAGAACCTATGAATTTCTTCACATGGCCAACTAAGAGGAAGGTATTTATGATTCATGTGTAGATATCCATGACATGAAATCGGAATCCCATCTTTTTTAATTTGTTGGCAAGATTCAATTTAACGTTCATATGGCACGAGCCATCACAGTCTATGCCAATGCTCTCTATACGCAGTTGTATCCATAACGGGTGGATTTTTTTCCTGCCTTCTCCAACAACGTAACCAAGGTCAGGGCTATGTCAGGATTATGGGTGTGAAATATACTTTGTATAACGTAATCCCAATTTTCCAGTAGGGAAAATAGAATACGATCGAACGGGTAATCTTACTGGAGATCAACTCCACGATTTGCAAGGTAGTTCAATTGTTTGATATTTTTTATTTTCGTACCTATAAATAGGAGTACCCTCTATATGACGCTCAATAATAAAAAGAGTCATGTGTGTGGTCCAATCGCAACCTCTCCCACTCTTGTTGCCAGTGATTATCACTATTCCTCATTTTTTCTGAGAAAAATGTACAAGGATGTGAATATGAGTCCTACAATTAAGGGCTCCAATTAATTAAAAATATTAATTCAAACATATGTGGTATAAGGTTATATTAGTTTGATTGGTTTGATTAAGGTTTTTAATACATTCAAACATATAATGGTATGTTAGTTTGATTAAGGTTTTGAGAATGTAAAGGATTATGAGTGAGTGGGTGCGGAACCTAAAATACTCAATTAATTTCACACTCTAAATAAATTCCAAGCCTTAAATGACAATACCCTTAAATAATGTAATTTATTTTAATCTCTAAGTAACCACATTCAGTCAATACTCATAATACTCAATTAATTTCAAACTCTAAATAAATTTTAAGCCTTAAATGACAATACCCTTAAATAATGAAATTTATTTTAATCCCTAAGTACCAATAATACAAAATTAATTTTAAACTTTAAATAAATTTAAAGCCCTAAATGACAATACCCTTAAATAATTAAACATATCCCTAAGTAGCCACATTCAGTAAATACTAATAATACTCAATTAATTTCAAACTCTAAATAAATTTCAAGCCCTAAATGACATTACCCTTAAGTAATGTAATTTATTTTAATTACTAAGTAACCACATTCAGTCAATACTAATAATACTCAATTAATTTTCAACTCTAAATAACAATTACCAATTAATATTAAGAATACCCAATAAATTTCAATCCCTAAATATTACATGCCCAATCAAAATATGAAATTATAAAACATCCACTTTTCTTGAAAAAAATTATACACTCATACACACACATACATAGAAATACACACGTACACACACATATACATAGAAATACACACATATACATTGAGGTTTACCTTTGATATTGAGAGATAATAAGGGCCGAAATTAGGGTTTGATAAAGAGAATGAAAATCACCCAAATGGAAAGAGAGATGTATAGATAGATAGATAGATAGATAGATAGATAGATAGATAGATAGATAGATAGATAGATAGAGAGAGAGAGAGAGAGAGGGGGGGGGGAAGAGATTAACACAAGAAGAAATGAAATAGAGGAAGAGGGTTTTAGTGTAAGGGACTTAGTCATGCCCTAGAGTCATAACCCAATACCGTGACCCTTAAAGTTTTTCCACATCAGCGTGTAGATAACCATGTGGTCAAGGCCCAGAGCCATGACCCACGCATGTGAGCAAATTAATATGGCCACGGCCCAAAGAGATGACCCAATGGGTGTGCATTATTGCCTTGGTCATGACTCTTGTCCATGACTCTACCATGACAAACTTGGAGGGAACTTTGGCACGAATTTGGTGCCATGATGGTCAGGGACTGGTAACGACAAAATTTCATGTCATACTGGTTAGGGATTTAGTCTGTGACCACTTCCAAGAGCATCTATGGCCATACTGGGTCATGGATAGGGTCACACCAGATATTATCTGGTCACGACCATTCAGTCGATTTGGTGCAGTGGGCTCTAATTAATCATTAACTAGTTATTATTTTTCAATCGATCCAATTTACGTTTATCTTATTTTTACATATGAGTCCGATGCGAATGGATGTAAATTGGAACCGTGCATATGAATGTTCACAGAACTAATTTTCCTATCCATTTTATTAGTACCATGAAAACCACTACCTACATCCACATCTCTTACCGTGTGTTGATAAATATCCTCAAATCATAGTTATATGTTAAAGAGAGAAAGGAGATTAAGGCTAGTGAAATGAGACATGATGACTTATGATTCTATAAAATAAGATTAAAAAATTGTGAGGAAGGTAACATGTAGATTTTCGCTGCTATTAAGTATATAAGGTTCATTTGACATTGCATTGAGACTATAATACAGTCATTAAGCATCAATAAGAATCCCAAGCCATATTTCACTAGTGAGTTTCACTTGTTCTCGATTGGTTTTGCATTTTACCATTCAGTGGTGTGAATTTTTCAAAATTTAGTATTTCATAGTTCCACTCATTCACGCTACACTACAAACATTATTTAGTATTCTAATGAAACTCTATATGATTTTTCTCAAAAAGACAAAATAATTGAGTTCTAATGCTATAAAATCCCAATTCAATTACAATTATTAATTGAATTCCAATAGCAAACCAAATAATTGTGTATGTGTATATGTATCTGCATGTGTTTGATTTAGTCAAAATATAAATACTAGTGTGTAGATTTATGTGTATGTATATATTTGATTCAGTCAATACTCTTTTAAATGTTTACACTTAAAATGGGATAGTGTAATGTCAATAGGAGCAATGTGGTCAAATGAGATTAAACTTAAATGAAAAATTGTGGATACGAATAACATCCACCTTGTTAGTGGGAAAAAAATTCCTAATTGAGTTTATAATTTCCTAATTGAATTAGTATCTGTATGTGATTGATTTAGTCAAAATTCTAATATTATTGTATGTGTGCATATCTATTTTTATGTGTGTGTATGTATGTGTATATATGTGTTTGATTTAGGTAAAACTCTTTTAATTGGTTAAACATAAAATGGGATTGTGTAATGTCAATAGGATTAATGTGATCAACTGAGTTTAAACTTAAAGAAAAATTACGGAGCAGAATAGCACCCATTTTGTTAGTGGAAAGAGATTCCTCATTGAATTAGTATGTGTATTTCCTAATTGAGTTCCCAATTTGTATGTGTATTTCCAAATTAGATTCCTAATTGAGTTCCTAACTTCCTAATTGAATTAGTATTTATATTTCTTAATTTCCTAATTGAGCCGAATTATTATATGTTTTCCCTAATTTGCTAATTGAATTAGGGTGTGAATTCCTAATTGAGTTTCTAATTTCCTAATTGAGTTATTAAGTTCCTAATTACCTAATTTCTAATAGCAGGGTATTTGGGTATTTTAACCATATATACGTAGACATATTACATACACATACGCATGCACACACAGTACACACACACACACATTATATATATATATATATATATATATATATACACACACACACACACACACACACACACACACACACACACTAGGGTATGCCCGTGCATGAAGGCACGCTGATAATCGCAAAGAAGCCAAAAATTTAAAATCTTCATCAATTAAGTACCTGAAGCTTATAAGATTTAAAGTCTAAATAATGAATTTTGTAAGAAAAAACCAATTAAATGAAAAATAGAGTGGATGAGTTAAAGAATAATTTAACCAAATAACTCATATCCGTGATTTTAAACCCAAATAAAAGACTTGAAAAATCGAGAACTTATTTGGAAGCAAAAAAATGCTCATGAGGGAAGTTGATGCATTGATTTTTAAGACATTTAAATAGTGGAGGTTGCAGGGGGTGAGAAGAAAGTGGGAAGTGATAAAAGTAAGAGAAGTATGGCAAATACATATGGAAAAAGAAGAGATCTGCATAAGTTTATGTCGTTGATAGGACCATACATTGTATTTAGTTCGCAACAGATATATAATTTTTTAAATAACCAATTAAGGTATACCACGCCTAGGACATGCTCATGTATCACGCCTACATAATGTGTGCTGTAAACACCGTATATTATGCCCAGGAAACATCATTTATATTGAATGACAATTTAAATCAGAAATCCAATCAGAATTGAATAAAAAATGTAGTCAAGGTAGGAGAAATTGATAGTCCAACATTGTTCTCTTTGTTCGCATCAAACATAATATCATAATGTTACCAACAATACACATAGTACCATGGAATTTGTAAAACATAGAAATGCCACTTACATTTTATTCACTTTTTAAGAATTCACATGTGCCCTGAATGTACGGTATCCTCATAGTAGATCAACATCACCAAACCAATAAACTTAAAAAAAATATTTGGACGTAATTCACTTAATGTAATTTCATTTTGTTGACTTCACTAACATGTCTTTGGAGCTAGCTAACTTGTCTTAAAGGGGAGGGGTGGGAGCATTACAGGTAAGATGAAGCCATCTGCAAAGAATTTGTCACTGGACACTCTATCAAGTTGATACATCGAATGAAATCAGATATTAGTTTCAACATCCTCACAAACCAAAAATGCATCATTCATGTATACTCCACGTAATGTCAAAAGAAGTTTTAAAACTGTTTATTAAAACAGTAAAGAAATGTGGTTGTCAATTAATTTTCTCAGTACATTGACCTTTAATAACCTGGAAAATATTGATGCCAATTGATTCTCCCAAACCGTCACAAAAAGGGACGAAGCTTCCTAGTCACAAAGTCCTACAAAAGGATCAATCGCATACATTGGAAGAGCAATTATATAATATTTCAAGAAGCAGAATCACATCAATAACAATAACAACAAAAACAACAACAACATTTAAATTTGCAACATACCTAAATATAACAAAATCATGGAGTTAATAACATTCAATACATTACAATGAAAACACATCAGCAGTATATGTTATCTAGGAATACTTTAGCAACTTCACCAATTGTGTAAGGATATTTAAGACCCATGAAGTGACTATACTTTGAGATATATCTACAAACACCATTATCACATCTTTGATGTCGGACCCTAGGAGTCCCTCAATGAAATCATGGAAATACGTATCCTGGGTTAGTAGGGAACGAACAGTGGTTGTAGAAGGCCTGGGGATGAATATGTTTAATTTTGTGTGTCTAGCAAACATCACAGCTAGTAATATGGTCTTTAAGATGGTTCTTTATAAAATTCCAGAAGAAATACTGATGTGCCCTCTTTATAAAAGGCCATAGTAAATGGATGTTCAAAATTTTAGTAGGGCTAACACAAGTGTTGTAGTCATTGATGTTTTAAGGTCAAAAAATGCAGCAATAGTGGATTGATCCCACTTAAACTGAACTTTTTTTAATAGGTTAATTAGAGGTCTTGCTATGTTTCCATAGCCTTTGATATACCTCTTATAAAAACCAGTGAGGCCTCTTATAGAAACCAATGAGGCCTAAAAATCCTCTGACTTCTTTGACAGAGTTTGAAACATGCCAAATTAACATATCTTTAATCTTTTTAGTGCTAGTTGACGCCCCATTTGCAGAAATAATATGGCTAAGGTATTCAATACTCTCTTGACCAAATGAACATTTGGACTATCTAACAAATAATTTGTGGTCTCTCAACACCTGGAGGAGTTGTTGTAAATGAGAGAGAGAGAGAGAGCGTGCATGAGTGAGTCCACAAATGAATTAAAGGATGAAAATGGTAGTGTACTGCTGTACTGTACAACTGTACTGTACAACTGTACTGTAAAAATTCCAAGTGTAGCTGTCATGGTTATAGATCAAGCGTAGCCAAAATTACAGAGTTTGAAATTTCAATCATTGTCATCTAGATGACATTGAGTTAATTTATAATTTCATCTCCATTTTCGTGAACATTCTTTTCTTTCAAAATGAAACCAACTTAGAGGATCAAATGGGGTCTCGCTAAGTTGGCTACAACCAACTTATTATAAAAATAGTCCACAAACAAAGTGTATGAACACATGTCGTGTATAAATTAGAATCGCGTACTAACCTCAACAACTCACTTGTCATCTCAGCTATTAGTTACATTATATTCATTTGACACTTGAATCCAACTATGATAAGTGTCCTAATTAAAGTAATACATTTGTGATATCTTACCATGAAAAAGTGTCTTGCTGATGTACATGGAGCTAACTTCATAACTTCCATATCCGAAGAATTATTCCCACATTCTCCCTTACCCTCTACTCCATGTGAAGCACAATGTGACATTAGCTGCAGATATAGGAAAAAAAAATTACTTTTTATTGATTGCAACACTCAGTAATTAACTTGTCATCTTTAAACCTTTCTCAATCCAAACATCATACAAAATCCATCAGAAATGAAAAATGACAAAAGGTGGATTTTGAACCTTTGTAATGCAAAAAAGATAAGATGCCATCACAACATTAAGATCAAGAATAAAAAAAACACGCAACTCATGTAAATGAAATGATGGAGAAACTCTGTTGGTGCAGCTTCATGTTGCTCATATAGCTTCATGTTGAATCCTATTTATTGAATCTCAGCTTCTAATGGAATTGCTTTGGTCAGAAGTTTCCAATATCTTAATTTGACAATAGGGAAGCCAATTATTTTTCACACTAAGATATGTTGGTCTAGTTGACTACTGGTGTGGTTCGATTACGTCTTTGATCCATCAATCGAACACTTGGGGTTCGATTTTGTATCGTTGTACCTGTTCGGTTTTGTCTCGCAGGGGTTCGATAATGAGGCAGAAGAAGGGCCTTCCAAAGAGGGGCCTTCATCTTTGGAAGTTGATAATCGATTTCATTCTTGAGTCAGATGAGATATTTACTGGAGCTATAAGAGAAGTTAAGGAGGAACCCGTGATAATAGCTTTAAGGCATGCTCACAATGTGGCTTTTGAAAAGTCAAATTGTTTCCTCGTCTGTCATGTTGAAACCCATATAAACTCATATCACAGTTGATGATCTTGAAGTTTAAGAAGCCAAGCGGATGCCTTTAGTTGAATTCACCGTACAAACACTGATCCAAGGAGACTGTATCTTCAAGAAAATAATCGACATTTGGATCCGCCTAAAATACAAAGCCCTCAAACATAAAAAATGCTTGCAAAAGTGAAAATATAAATTCAAATTATTTCAAAAAATACTTTCCTCAAATGACTAAATATATCCCTCATCATCGCTTTATTTCAAGTTGAGCATTTTATAGATAAAACATTAAATGGATATGGAGAGAGCACGTTAATAAAGTAACCAAACTCCCTTTAACACTGTAATAATCTAAGAAGTAAATCAAATAAAAATAATGAATTGAACAGATAAATATACATATCTATAACATTTATTTTCAAAAAAGAAAGTGAGTTTTGTTTTGTTAAAAATATGCTAGTTGAAACAGCATATACCAAAGGTACTATGCATAAATAATTGAGGCAGAGATCACACAGATCACACACACACGTTAAATATGATGGCAGGGAACACATTAGATTTACTAACATGAAGTCTTATACATAGCCGAGATTTGGAAAAAATGGTTCTCCATTTAGCATATCTTTGACTGGGACCATCAAGGCTTAGATAAATACAATATTAAGACAAAATCATGGCATAGATAAATAAAATATTAAAACAAAAACTGTAAATGATTCAAATATGGCATTCAAGAATGGAATTTTAAATTTATCCCCTACAATTATTTGTATCTAATATTGTATTTAAATAGAAGTACCCATGTTGACTTGGATTCAAGATTGAAAATTACACTTGAAGAACTCCTGTTAAGTAAGCACAAACGATTCAAAATACTCAACTGAATATAAATAATATATTCAAATGAGATTCCTCATTGAGTTCTATTACTTGTTCATGAGAATTTTATGATTAACTGAAATAACTGAGTGTCTTAAAATATGTTCAAATGATTTACGTAAGTTAATGAACATAAAAGAATGAAAACCCAAAACAACAATATATCAGTGTTCGTGCATGAGAGTGTGCGAGTGTCTGCGTGTATAAGAGGGTGAGAGAGAGAAAGAGAGAGAGAGAGCAGCATCATCGGTTACGTTTTGAATGCATCTTACATTTTGAATGACATTTGTAAAGCTTCAACTAAGGATGTTTTCAAGTTATGAGCAGGAGCATAAAGTGTAAATTTTAGTATTAAATTTACTTTTTTTACAAAATACTTATAAATCCAATTTCCGAATATGCCAGTGACGCCATGAATCAGAATACATGTATCATACAATTCCATGAAGAATCAATTAGATAAATAAGCATCCAAAAGATACATACTCTATAATATTTTGCAAGGAATGCACTCCCAATGAAGGAAACAACACAAACCAAAGAGGCATTAATGAAGATACTACAGAGACGTGATCTACAAAACTATTTCTTGTGAACATAATGGTCAATCTAATAAAATTTCAAGAACTTTTCACCACAACAAATAATAAATTTCTAAGTTCATTAAATTATAAATACAGAACATTAAAATGGTAAGTTTATAAACAAACTACACTAACACTATATGTCAATACAGTTTGTTATTTCCGATCTTCATAATAATTTATATGAAGATCAAAGCAGATATATATATCATATATTCTATGAAAAAAATAGGGCAAAGCACACACACACACACACACACACACACACACACACACACACACACACATATATATATATATATATATATATCATATATTCTCATTATTTCTATTCAACCCTTTTTGCATATGGAACGCCTTAAGCGTATCCAACATCAAAGTAGAAAACAAATATATCAACAACACAACACTGACTATTAGATATCATTTAACGTTGGATATCAATCATTATAAAGGCTACTATCAGAAAACTACACAAAATTTGAATTAAATATTAGTGTTGGTTTAAACATATTATGATAATATGTCACTTTTCACATGAAAGGTAGGAAAGTATTTCTAATAGTAAAGCATTGAAGCAAAGAACCCAAAAAATGGAGAGAGATTAAGAGACTAAATCTAAATGGGGGGTAATGTTCAAACCTGCAAAGAAATGGAGATGACCAAAAACTGCTACAACTGGAAAAAAAATTAGTAAATTCCATCAAACAACACTACTGGGAAAAAAAATTAAAATACTCACTTCACCATTTTATCAAACTGTGGATGATCAATAAAGAGCATAACAATGTTTTGAATCCAAAGTCATATAAAGCACCCATCTCTTGAGAAAAACTTTTTTGTATTGTGAAAGAAATTATTCAAATCCCTTAATCGAAAATAACCACATATATTATCAAGAAATGACAAATTTATACACCAGTATAACCAATTGACAAATGACAAATGTACAAAAATACTAGAATAAAAAGTATAACAAAATGAATCCACCTTGATAGGGACTCAGTGAGGTAGCTTCTGATGATGGGTATGAGAGTAACCTCTGCACAAAGTCATAAACCCAACAGATCAAAATAGGACATACATCAATACACCTTCTAAAAGTTAAATCCAATAATAATAAGCAGAAGCAGAAAAAAAACAAATTGAAAACCCAAAATACCCTGTTAAAAATGAAAAAGTGAAAATACCAAAATGAAACCCTAAATATGAAAGTAAGAGAAATGGAGATTACCTCTACGGATGCGCTGAAAAGGAGAAAGGGCAATGTGGAGAGGAGGAGGGGATGAGGGGGCATCATAAATAAAAAAAAATCCAAAGACTTGAAAGTAAAATCACCAAAATCTATACAGTCCAAAATACCCAAGAGAAATAAATCTGAAGCAAAAATAAATATCAAGGTAGAGAGTCTTAATCCCCCAACTAAAATTAAATCACACACTTTCTAAATCAACAAACACTTGAGAACCCAAAACATTATATCTGAAGTACATAATAGGTCTTAACCAAGAACATGAGATATCGTACCTGATAGCTTCGGGTAAAATGCATTAGATCTGAAGTACCTAAATTACATCTGCAAACCAAAAACTTGTAACAAAAAGAGGTCTAGGATTGACTGTAGACGAATTAAAGAGGGAGGTAGAGGTAGTGAGATGGCGGCTAGGGTTTAGGGAAGTGGGACGGCGGCAGCCGAAGGTGGAAGTGACCAGGGTTTCTTTTGGGAGGGTTTGTGTTGAAATGGGGATAGAGAATTGAGAGGATGAGAATGAGGAGCGGGTTTTGAGGGGTTGCTGATGAGAGAACGGGTGAGAAGCGATTTGTGTGAGAAATGAGATTGTGGACAAATCAAGTGATTTTGACCAAATTACCCTCAAATTTGAATTGAAATGTCAATTTAGTAAGTAAAAAAAGAGGGGAAAACTAAAGATTTGAGGGGCAAAAGAGGTATTGTTGGAAAATTTTATATTGATGACATCATCATTCAAACTTATGACATACATAAGTTTCCTACTTTATTTTATATATATATATATATATATATAAAATAAATTAGAAAACTTATGTATGTCATAAGTTTACTTGATGATGTCATCTATATTTGTTATTCTTACACTTCCTATTTTATCCTTCAAAATTTTGGTTTCCCCCTCTTTTCTTTCTCACTAATTATTTATCCTTCATTCACTTTAATTAAAATTGAAGGGTATTTTGGTAAACACAAGCATCTGAACACTACTTTCTCTCATTTTCTCACTACTCCCGAACTATCTCTACATCTGATTCAACCCGTCGAACTCTATCTCTCTTGCCCACCATCCATCAACCATCTCCATTCACCAGCTACACCATCTCCCACCATTATCGAACCCGCTCCCATACACCACCACCATCGATCCATCCACAACCTATCGGATGAAACCCATTTGACTATTGGAAGAAAGCGATTTGAGATTTTAAGGTACTATTCGAAGAAACCCATTTGACTCTCTCTCTCATTGGAAGGTTTTTTTACAAATCTAGATAGTGGCCCCAACTCCATACGATCTTTTTCTTGGATCACCCATTAGTGTGGGTGGTTGTGATTTGTTAGTGGTTTTACTAATTTTATGGTTCAACTCATGTGTTTTTATTATTGTTTGCAGATATCTCACCTTGATTCACCACATCACGATTCAAATCAGGTATACCATTCTTTTCCTTTTTAAATTGACGAGTTTTCCAAAATTTAGGGGTTTTTGGGGTTCATGCCATTATTGATACAATTATTTTTTTGGGTTTTTTCCTCTATTTGTTTGTTTTAATCTCATTGTAAAATTAATAAGCATTCGTAGTATTTTTCTTTATAAATTCTACAATGTGTGTGATAAATTGTACTCTCATGATTAATTTTTGGCGTAGGCATTTATAAAAGGGTTAAGAAATGCGGACATGTGTTAAGTTTGATTGTTTCATATGTTATGTTATGAAATATTCTTATAGTAATAGTTTTAAACTGTACTCGGTTAAATTGCACTCTCATGATTGCTTCTATAAACTTTTTCTTGAAATATTCTCATAGTAACAGTTTAGTTTATGGTTAAACTAATTAATTTAGTGAGAAAAGGCATATCTTTTTCACTAATTTGGGCTTTTTCTTTTATACCGTGTGTCAATAAGTTTTGATGCCGGCGTCCCACATCCAACATTCCAGCGCATTGCCGAAGAATTGTCAATCCAACCATTATGGCCAATAATAGTAGATACCTCTATTTTTTGTATACACATTATGTTTTTAATTCGTTATAGATCAATGTTTATTGACACCATGTTTGGAAAGGTGTACTCTATAGATTTGGTTCAGGTATGACAAGAGAAGTGTGATTACCACCGTAATAGAGAATCAAGTCATCAACTTTCAAAATATAACTCTACAAAGAAATAAAAGAATTATAGGTGGTTGATTTTTAAATATCTCCAAAATCCATCTCTGGATAGATTTAGTAAAAACACAATCAAGAATCAAGTGGAGATCAAATGAAATCCTTTAGTTTGAATGGTGTCTTGGACAACCAGCTTACTGTTGATCAACTTTGACAAAGTGAGACACTCTAAGATGAGGATTAGAGACTCTATTGATCCTCACATCTTCAAAATCATCTTTAAAAGATAGAACACTTTATGGAGTCTGCATAAAGTGTGCATGTAGTCTGCATAATTCTATCTGATAAAATAGGAAATTTAGAGGAGAAATCAAGAGGGATGTTCCATTTTCTATTAAATATCCAGTGTGTTGCCTTCAAAGAAGAGTTCACACTTTATGGTTTGTATTTGTTGAATCAATCAGGTATCTATTCCGATGAAGATGGCCTCAATTAGGCCTCAGTCCAGTATCTATGCCATATATAATCCTGATGAACGTAAAGCCACTGAACTAAAAATTGATTATCGTTTCTTTTTAGTTAATCATTGATATTGCAACTGATCACTATGTTCTATAGATGTTGAGGCTATGTAATTAGATGTTGGGGACAAATCACTACTGCTAACCATAGAGGTTGAGGCAGAAAATAAAGAGGAAAAATCAGCCAAAGAGAATGAAACTCCCGTGCCGTGATCTCTACTTTAATAATTCTATTTGAAAAAGAAAAAAGAAGACATATGCATCCACATTTGAGGTTTATGCGTGCATGTGTATGTATTTATGTTATCTTATACATGGTTATTTCTTATGGATAATAATTTATGATTAAAAAAATAGAGGATTTGTGAAATGTATATATATAACTATATATAGAGTTGATATTTAAACATAAAAAATAGAGGATTTACAAACCAAAGAAACTACTACGATAATATGTATCTCTTTGTTTTTCTATTTTGATTAATTAAATGTTGAATTTGTGTTGAATTTGTATTTTTTTTACGAATGAACTGTTATTTAAAAAATGAACTTAAAGAAAAACACTTTTGTGTGGGCTTTGAAGCTTTAAAATATGAGGTAAACATATTATCATCTAATTTAAATCATGTTTATTCTTCCCTCTACATGGATGATCAAAAGGTAAGATATCTGAGACCACACATTGATGGACCAACTGCAAACAACTTCACAAGTGCAGGACTTGATATCCATGTTCAGGAACAAAAATAAGGTAAACGTCATGAAAAATCCTCTGAATGTTGTTTAAGAGCATCAATCACAATGGTAGGTTTCTCAGCCAAACCACAATGGCAGGTTTTATCATATTATTGTTGGTTTTATACTAAACATAATGAATGAGTTTAATGAGAATTTTTTTGGGGTTTGATTTTTGGGTTTTATTGTGTTCTTAGTTGCATTGTTTTACATTTCTAATTGTTTTGTTTTGTCCTATTTTTCCAATATAATTTATAGGTTCAATGTTCAATACCCCATGTTTACTATTCCCCCCTCTGATGCTCATATAAACTCCATACATGAATTGTATTTTGAACTTATAACCTGGAACTAAACTAGACTGTGTGTATGTAATTGTTTTGTGTTTGATATTTAGTTGAGTTGACATAAAAACTTAGTCAATCTGTATGTTGTTTTTAATTAACTTTCTTGATATTTTACATTCGTTGTTTAATATTTTATTTATATATTTATCTATCCATATAATCATAAAATATCTATATCTATAGTCCTCGAGACTATTTTTTTGTATTTTGGTTTGAAGTAGTAGTATAGCTCCCATATAGCTATTTTAACAACTAAGGCACTGAAATTGTTTTCATAATAGAATAGAGCATTTTATAATGTCATTCATGATTAACATTATGAAGAAGTTTCTCTGAGAAGAATGTTAATCATTCCATGATAGCTTGGACTTGAGCTTCCATATTGAGACCACTGTCTATGATGTTTGAATAGTCCCATATCAATCTCCCCTTATAATCTCTTATAACTACTCCAGATCCCATTAACATATTATGCTCAGAACTAGATGCGACATTGAGTTCTAAACTACCTCTATTTGGTTTCTCCCATTGAATTTCATTTCTGATTAAAAAATACGATTGCACCATACTGATTTTAAAAATACTTAAAACCTCCTAACTTATCTCTTTTACTCTTCCTTCGAGGGTGATTAATTGAGATAATTCTCATATTTTAGAGATCACTTTTTTCACATTCTTTTAGAATTCATTTGTTTTGTATCAAATAGAGCCTTATTTGTACTATGGAGATCTCCCATATAATAATAACTGGAATTACATTAAACAACTGCTTGGACATTTTCAAGTCGCTTGATTGAAGCCACCACTGAATAACTGAACTATGGATTGATGAAGGCATTTGATTGATTTCCATTAATATTCTTAAAGATTCCCAAGTATTTTTTAGCAATAAGACCTGAAATGCAGAGGTCATTAAGAGTTTCTAAGGAAGAGTGGCAGCAATGTCATCTGGAAGCCATCCTAAAAACTGATTGATTGAGATCATCAATTGGAACACTCTTTGAGAGAACTTTCCACGGAAAGATTGACTAATTGGTAGGGATATTTTTTTGCCAAATTGACTGATATGCCAATGAAAATAGTTTATGGGGTTTGACTTGCTCATAAGTTGAAGCAAAATTATAACTTCCATTGTTTGAACGAGTAAACAAAATGTCATTATTAATTTAAACATTGTTTTCAATTGTAAACAGAGAGGGAAGCATGTATATAATTGGAAATGCGAGGCGCTATAAGCTATATATATTTAATGTGATGAGCTGCCCTATTCTTTGAATGTGCATAAGTAGATTTGGTAATGTTATCTTCCAGTACTTTAGGAACTGTTGAACGCTATAGGGTATAAGCAATAAATATATATAGATTCGGTACCTCATTTACATTTGAAGGTATGATCATCACAGTGGGAAAGTATGTTGTTCATTGAAGTTATGTTACCTAACATTTTTGGTGGAATTCGATGCTTTCATCGTCTATTCTTCCTTGCTGCTAAGAACATTTAGAGTGCTACTATATTATTCACAATTTTAGGTAGAATTCTGTATTTTGTATTCTTTTATCAATTCACAGTTTTTGTATTTTGTATGTAATTTTCAGTTTTGTTTCCTTCTGCAGTTTAACGTGGAGATTAATTTGAGTTTGAGCAGAGGTAATGGTTGTTATACCACTATCCATAGTGTGACAGTGATAGCCCTGTCACTGTGATAACACTCTCACTATGATAAAATGCGCACTGTGATAACTGTTATAATGGCAATGTTCCTACTCTGTTGTTCAGTTTTTAACCAAAGAATAAAGTTCTACCTGCTATCCACACCGACCACTCTCCACTCTTTCACACTTCTCTGTTCTTTTATTTCAGTTTCAATGTTCTACTTCTTAGGAGATGCAACATTTTTTTTGTGTGGTATGTAGGTTTTGTGCTAGAAAAGGTCAGGACCATAATGAGTATAAGTCAATAGATGTTGTGGAGCATGGGATTCCAAAATCAAACATGCCTTCTAAAGTATATACTAATCTAATATATTTTGTTTTCTAATTCTATATTTTTCATGACGTTGATATGAGTGGTGTGTTTTGTTTGTGCAAAAATTACCGCACCATAGCCATATTCAAGTCATCATTGTAATAGTTCAGATTAGATATCTCCTCAGTCGATGTTAAATGATCCAAAATTAGAGGTTTGCGCTCATTCAAGAGGTATGATCTCACTCTATCTTCTTTTTTATTTTTCAATTTGATTTTTTTGGTAATAGTTCAGATTATAGTGATTTTTTGGATTTTTTTTCTTATTTGATGTGTTTTGTTTCTTTGAGGTCACTGCTCTATTTTTGGTTCTCCCTTTTATAACAATTACTCTCTCTCATTTGTCTAATTTATCAGTATTTTCATGGTTTCTTTTGTGATATATTTCAAGATATTTTTTATAGATTAATTTGGTTTATAATTCTAATTTGTCAATTTTTTTTATCTAGATACTAAAATGGGTAAGAAACATGACTATAAATGCCCTGGGCTGACTTCAAATGATATTAGTTTTCTTCCTTTTTTTCTAGGATGTTTAGTCACAACACTATCCAGTCGTTGCTCACCAGAACCTTTTTTTTGGAGGTCATTTACTAGTGTTAAATTTCAGAAGTTTTTTCTACAATTTTCCACATTTTATTCATAGAAATAATCTCTTTAAAATTCTTATTTTAAGTTTTTATCTGGTAAGTTTATTTTCTTTTGCAGGAACTTATTTCGTGTGTACATTTTGGGGGTTTTATGCTTTTCTCCCAGGTATGATTTTGTGCTTAAATCATATCCTTCATTTTTCAAACTGTGGTTGATGCTCGAACAACTTGAGGAAAGACTCTGTTCCTTCGATCAAGCTAAGGAAGCATATGATTTGGGTTTGAAAGATTCCACAGTTGTATTACACTTTGGCTTTCACTTTCTAACCTCTAAGAGAAAATGAATGGGCTGAGCAAAGCATGGAAAGTTCTCACTATGGCTAAGAATAACCCTCAGAACCCTGAACTCTGGCTTGCTGCTATTCGAGTTGAATCGAGGCACGACTTCAAGAGAGAATTTGATATATTGATGGAAAAGGCACTGGAGAAGTGCCCCAACAGTGGGATCTTATGGGATGCCCCGATTGAGATGGTCCCACGCCCTCAACGAAAAACCAAGAGCATGGATGCACTTAAGAAGTGTGACCATGATCCTCATTTCATTGCTACCGTGGCTAAGCTATTTTGGCACGTCAGTTGGTTGCAAGCTTAGCGTACCATTGTATCATTAAACTGGTCTAGTTTTGCATCTTCACTACAATACTTTAATGGGTAAGTTTTACACTTTCTTACCACCATACTTGATGGTTATGCGGTTTTATAAAACTTTGTGGCAACCATAGTTGGGGTTATATATTAATACTACCCCAGTTTGACTCTGAGGAATGATATAAGTTAAAAAAAACTACTTTGAAGCATTGCAACACTCTATCTTTGTCCTAATATTATTGCGAATACAAGCTTCATGGAACAAAAATATCAGTTATGTTATTGCAGTTATCAATCAATTTTAGTTTCTTTTTCAGGGTACATGTATAATGATTGTCATTGGTTCCTATTGTTCATAGACGTGAGTATCGTAAGACCAAAATTACAAAAGTGTAACCAGCACGGTTAATTTTATTTATGTACAATTGTGAGCGTGCCTAATTTCTGTTGTGAGTATCAAACATTAATTTTGGAAGTTAATGTTTGATGTAATGTGTCTTCATTCAAGCTTAATGTGTGAGATTTTGTTTTTATTTTAAAATTTTTCATTTGGGATGACATTGGATGTATATATCATACGTGCAAGATGACATTGAATGTATATATCATAAAGTAATCTATATTTTCGAATGTAAGTACACTCCCTTCAATAGTAATAGATTTTATTCCAATCATTATAATACATGTTTAATACGTTGACGAGAATTCAACTCAAACTATTTGAGTTGTTAAACATTAGTTTTTGTTCTTAATGTTAACATATCCATGTCTTTACGTGCCAAACTACGATAGAATTCTAAAAGTTACTGAATGATATTGCCAAAGTTTAATTAAGGATAAAGGAATGACTAAATTGCCATTATATATATACAATATGCCGATTGCCATGTTTAATAATATTTACATATCCACATATAATATGGTGATTGACACAAGTTCAACATTATCATAAAAGCCATATTTTAATATTAATATGTGATTGACACGGTGTATTTGCTATATAATTAATAATTAGCTTTCCTTATATAATATTTGAATAGCTATTTCAATTGACTAACTATATTTTCTGTTTTGTATCAGGTCACATTTTAAAAAGAACGGACAGCCATTACAGTGGAACATGTGGGACGACTTCAATTGATATATATCTATTTTTTTAGGAAGTTTGTTTCTATGAAGCTTTTATTAGACGAATTTGGGAATTTTTTATATTGTTGCATTTGGTGTTATCCCTTAAGAAGGGTGGATAGTCCAATAAACAAAGGAGATTATTCCCGATTTTTTTAAAAACTTGACACTTTGTTTTTTTGAGACACAATGTGAATTCGATTGATGAATATTTGTATATTTCATATTATGTGTGAATTTGTTTGATGAATTTAGACTATTTGAATGTTGTTAGACTATTTGTTATTTGTTAAGCAGGGTGAATAGTTATATAAACAAAGGAGATTATGACCAACTGTTTTAAGATTACACTTTGTTTTGTTGGGAATGATATTTTTGCCATTTTGTAATTATGTGCTTTCGAAATTTTTGTCATGCCTTTAGGAACAGGCATTCCAAATTCCATCTTTACACTCTTGATGATTTTGAGGAGTCCGATGAACCATTTCATTCGAGGCCAAGGGGTGGAAAAAAAGGAAATACCCAACCATTATAGAGACTTTTCTGCGGAGAAGCGTTATGCATATTCCACCAAGTGAATAAGATTTTATTTTGGATAAAGGGTTGATGCTGAACTGAATAAGTAGTTGAGTTAGTTATTATTAGTGCTTAAAATGTAGATCAAGAAATGTATAGGTCATGTTTGTGTTGGTTTGTTAAAATATTGTCACAAATGCTCTTTATACAGGTAGATTAAATTTTTTTATTGGGTGTGTTTGAACATTTTGAATATTGTACGATTGGTTGTTACACCTTAATCAGGGTGGGTAGTCCAATATATAGAGGAGACTATGCCCATTTTTTTAGAATTGACAGATTGTTAATTTGAGGCACAATATGAATTCAAGTGATGAATTTAGACTATTTTAACGTTGTTGGACTATTTTCTATTTGTTCAGACTATTTGAACATTCGTGCAAACGAATTCGAGGGTGGAAAATGTTGAACGTTCTTGGCAAACAAATTTGAGGGTGGTAAACATTGTTTGACGATGTGAATTCGAGGGTGGCAAACGAATTTAGACTATTTGAACGTTCTTGGCAAACGAAATTTTTACCTTCTTTCAATTATGTACTTTAAAAATTTTCGCCATTTTGCGATTATCAGCGTGCCTTCAAGCATGGGCATACCCTAGTGTATATATATACACACACACACACACACACACACACACACACACACACAGAGGGTCACCAGAGAAAGCGAGAGAGGTGTAATATCTGTACCCAAATTATGAAACCTTAATTATCAATTTAATCCTCCAAGAATATATAAATTTAAATATATTTAAAAGAACAATTAAACTACTATAAAAAACCTACAAAATTTCCAAATTAACCAAGGATCCTTGAAGTTTAAATAATTACAAATTAGACCCAAAAACTTCAAATTCTCATAACTTAACCTATACTCAACCCCTAGACCCAAACTTTATATCAAATTGATCTTCAGCTGACTAAATTATTATAATTACTACCTATAAATTTCGAGTTGTTCTATGGGTACCAAATAAATCCCCTAAATCCCCCCCAAATAGTATTAATGAGTTGTGCCCTGACGGGACCCATACCATGAGGTATAACACTTAATGCTATTTGAGGGAGGATTTGGAGGAGTTGTTTGGGACACAAAGCATTTCCCATAAATTTAATTGTTCCATTGGATATTGAATTACTTAGAGGTGAAATCAATACAACAAAACAAGGTTATGGCAATTGTAGAATTTAGCTTGGTTTAGTATACTCTTTGTGGAATTGATAATCTTAGATATTTGCGATTTCAATATTATTATCGGAATGTGTATTATGTCAATACATTCTTCTTATATCTATCGGTATGCCAAGAAAATTTATTTCGAAATTAAGAAAAAAATTCCTTTATATTTCAAGGATTGAGTCCGTCGGAACCATCAACTTTTTAAATTCAAAATTTGCTGTCAATCTCAATAATTTTAGAACAATTCGAAGATGTTTTCCCCAAAGAATTACTAGTATTACCCCATTCTCAAGAGATCAAATTTAGTAAAAATCTTTATCCAAATACTCTTCCTATTTTGATACCTCTGTATCGAATGACTCCTTTAGAACTTCGAGAACTTCGTACCTAATGAGATGATCTTCTTGAAAAAGTTTTTATTCGCCTTAGCTCATCTCCTTTGGGAGCTCCCATATTATTTGTCAAGAAACAGGATTAAAGATTTAGGTTATGCATAGATTATCGTAAATTGAACTCAATAACTATTAATAATAAGTATCCTTTACCAAGAATTGGAGATCAATTTGATCAACCTTGAGGAACAAGAGTCCTTTCAAAATTAGATTTACGATCTAGTTACCATAAATTGTGAGTCAGAGAAGAAGATATTCTAAAAAACTTCTTTTCTAACTTGTTATGGACATTTCAAATTTACTGTCATGTCTTTCAGATTAACCAATACACCCGCAGCTTTTGTGGATCTTACGCATAGAATTTTTAAACTTTTTCTTGACCAATTCATTATTATTTTTATTAACGATATTCTTGTTTATTCCCAAAATTCAGTAGAGCATGTACAACATTTAGAGACAGTATCCAAGGAACCATCAGTTATATGCTAAAAAGAGAAAATATTATTTTTCAGTGAAAGAAACAAATTTTTTAGGCATGTGATTTATAAAAATGGAATCCAAGTCAATCCTTCCAAAATTTCATCCGTTTGGGAATGGAAAAATCCTACCAATATTACTGAGGTAAAAAGTTTTCTAGGATTAGCTGGTTATTATTGTGGTTTTTTGGAAGGATTTTCTCACATAGCTCTTCCCCTCTTAAATCTAACTAAGAAGGAATTGCCATTTCTATGGATTGATGAATGTAGTCAAGCATTCCAAATTTTGAAGGATAAATTAACTATTGCTCTTGTACTCACTATTTCTTCTAGTAATGGAAGATATGATGTATATATTGATGCCTCGTTCAAGGTTTAGGATGTGTTTTAATGCAAAATGAAAAAGTTGTAGAGTTTGGGTCATGACACCTCAAAACTCATGAACTTTATTATCCTGTCCATGATCTTGAGTTAACAACTGTAGTTTTTTCTTTGAAAATTTGGCATTGTTACCTTTATGGTAAGAACTTTCAAGTCTTTTCTGATCAAAAGAGTTTGAAATAGATCTTTACTCAAAAGGACCTAAATTTAAGACAACGACGCTGGATAGAATTTTTAGAATATTATCAATTTAAAATAATTACCATCTAGGAAAAGAAAATGTGGTAGTAAATGCATTAAGTTGTAATCTAATAGGAATACTCCATACCTTGATTTCCTACGATAGTCTTGATACCATAGAGCAATATGATCTTCAATTAATACCCCCTTTCTCAAAAATTTGTAACATCATTGCCTATCCCAAATTGAGAGATAAAATATTAGTCCAACAATCTCAAGATCCTTTTGTACATTTCCTTTAGGATAAGAATCACGACTTATCATATGATAAGGGAACAGGTTTACGATTTAGAAATAGATTGTATATGCTGATTGATTTATCTATTCGAGAGGAAGTATTGTAAGAAGCCCATCGTTCTAAGTTCATGATTCATCCCGAAAGCTCCAAAATGTACCATGCCCTAAAGAAATAATATTGGTGGCCAAATGTGAAAAATGATATCGAGAATTTTGTGCGAAAATGTCTTACTTGTTCATAAGTAAAGATAGAAAACCAACACCCTGGTGGACTCCTCCAACCTTTACCATTTCTCGAGTGGAAATGGGATCATATTTCCATAGATTTTGTCAGTGGACTACCTCATATGTCCCAAGGATATACTTCCATTTGGGTAATAGTGGACCAACTTACCAAGTCTCCTCATTTTCTACCAGTGAAAACCACTAATTAATTTCAAAAGCTCAATAAACTCTACATTCGAAAAATTGTCTGATTACATGGAATTACTTTATCCACAGTGTCAAGCAGATATTCCCGTTTTGTCGGAAAGTTTTATTAAGCACTTTAAACCTAAATGGGTACCAAAATTGATTTGAGTAAAGCATTCCACCCAAAAATGGATGGAAAATCAGAATGTATAATTTAAACATTAGAAAATATGCTACGATCTTGTACGTTAGATATGTACAAAAATTGAATGAACATTTACTTCTTGTTGAGTATTCTTATAACAATAGTTATCAGTCAAGTATTAAAGCTACCCCGTTTGAAGATTAATATGGAAGGCCTTGTTGTTCGCCTATATGTTGGATAGAATTGGGAAATTGTAAGACCCCAGTACTACAAACGTGTTTAAATTCATTACATTAATCTATATGAATGAGAGACGAGTTATGTTGCAACATAAGAACTAGATATAAAGTATCACTAACATAAATCCTAGGAAATGATAATTTTCAAAGTTATACTTGAAGTTTTGATAATTACAAAACAACCCCCAAAGATTTGAAATGACTTTTTATCTATTCAAATATCCAATTTTACCCCATATTCCTTTACAAATAACTTCTTTAGTTTCTGAAATTACAAACCAGCCCAACCTCACATCTTCCTAACTTTTGAAAATTTCACAAAAGCACCTCAAAGTTGGAAAAAAAGTATAAATACCCTAAACCTTGACAAAAACTTCCCAAGGAAAAAACAAAAAAAAATCATCATCCTCTTTATCAACGAAGTTGATAAGAACTGTTAAACCACCTCAAATTGAACTAATACCAGACATTACACGGTTATATTATATCACACCATAGGCTCATTTAAGTTTTTCTCTCATTAGACCACATTATTTCACCTCCTTATTCGACCAATAAGTCCACCATTAAACACCCCCCCCCACACCCACACCCACACATAAAAATCCCATACTAGTGAAGAGAGTTAAGTACAAAAAGGTGATACAATCCAAGCTCCAATTTTCAACAATTTTGGCTACACTATTATTTTATGCTTGAGTTTTGATTCTATTATTTGGTTGAATTTCTGCAGTAGCATAGATTACAAACAATTTCTTACATGCTTTCTGTAACATAGAAACCTCGAGTTTATGGAAAAAATCAAAAAATCACCATTGAAGCTTGAGCTCTAATGGCGGATTCTGAATTCTTGGTTCTAAACCTATTTTAAAGTGAGAATCCTTTTCCTCATACTCATAGTATCTTCACTATGTAGTTAATTTCATTATAGTATCCTTATCCGTTCAAAATCCATGGTTTTCAGTTTTGGGAACAAAAATTTCAGAAACAAAATTCTTTTTACTCAGGATGAATTAATCCCTCAAAACAAAACTATTTTTCTCAAAAACAACCCAGAAATAAAACCCTATTACTGTCGTGCTTCGAATAATACCCAAAACCCATTTATGTGTTACTGAAATTTTTGATATTTTTTAATTCATGGAAGTAGCTATATAGTTTGACTTAATACCTAAAAGTTATATATTTGAAATCCTCATGAAAAATCAGAGAAAATGTCTTTTGAATGAAGTGAAATGGTTTTTCTTTAGATAGTTTAATTTGAAGTCAAAAGTTAAGAAACCCTAGGTCAAATTTCGTAAGGTTAAATATGCGTGTAGACCATGCGCACGACTGAGGTCAATTCCAGGGCACGGGAGCTTTTACCCGGCGTTTGTGATCCCATGTCCAGTTAAAAAATTAAGAAAAAAATTCTAAAAAATTTATTTTATTTTTCTGGTCAAAATGGTATATTGTAACACCCTGTTTGGATGTCCAAAACTCAAATTCGACATAGAACCTAATTTAACATTTAAACTTAAAAAATATTTTTTTGCACATAAACCCCTGAAGTTTTCTGACTTCTGCATTTTTTCCCAAACTTTTTTTACAACCATTAAACCTTTTTTGTAATACAAAAGTCTTTTGGCACATGTCTAAACAAGTCAAGGAACTTAATGAAATATAAGTTTTAAGTTTATTTACAAATTAAACCCCGAAAGTTGTTCTTTTCTGCAGTCATGAGTTTATTTAGCAATCGATGTAAGTTACACACTTCAGACTTATGACAAATACATTGTTCTTTTAAACAGACTTCTACGGAGCACCTTACTGACCATGAAGAATTTCTATGTCATATTCGAAACTTTAAGTAGGTAATTTCTTATTCAATATTATTTTGTTGCAATGCTATTGAATTACGCCTATTGTTGATATCACTTTGTGATAGACCCAGTCTACCATATTCTCATTGTGAAACTCATTCTGAGTAGGTCAAATTATTTATGTACAATTAATTCATATCTTGAAATGACTATGCAATCATATTGTTTAATATGATGCTTATGAGTCGGTTACTTATTTATAGTGTACATTACTATCAAGGAATAATCTTTCGTTACACCCACAACTATATTATTAGGCCTGAAGGACTCATATGATTGAGGGCCTGGATTATTGAGACCATATGGAATGTCATTATTGACTTAGCAGGGTTACTTTTATCTCCAATTTAATTGTATTGATTTATTGTATGTATTTTCTATTTCCCTTAAGCCTATAAGCGAATAATTATGGGTTATTTGTTTGGAAACCATCCCCAACTATTACCAACTCTATCCCGGTGTTGTTGCATTTTTTGAGGAAATACGTTATCATATCTTGTTATTTGAATCCCTTTTATTCAAACTCTTATGCTAACTCTTTAAAATCATATTTGAATTGTATAGAATGAGAATTATCTACTTGGCAAATTTTCTTATGTTTTTCAAATTCTAGATGGACTTAGGAAATAGAGAGGATAACACTACTCCTCACAGTAATAATGCTTCTTCTCGCATCACCTTAAGAATTATATACGCCTGGAAAATCATTCAAAGAAGTGAAGCTCCTGTCCAAATGTCTTGTGTTAGTACTTATAAATGGACATATTTTGTGAAGTCCTAAATATATGTCGCACTTTTCTTACTTTTACTCTCTTTGGAGAATATGTAATAAAAGCCCGTGTCTTTATTTTCGATATAATAAACATTGTACCTCCATACCCTATGATATCAAGGCATGCCTTTATCTTAAAATATGATTTATTTTCGCAACTTATATCTATTTTCCAGTTACATTTCTAAACCCAACCCCTAACTCACTCCTGAATATTTAGGGATGTGACAAAAATAGTCAATAATTTGGTCCCGAGATAATCCAAGAAACTACTGAGAAGATAGAACAAATTCGAGAATGAATAAAGACAACCCAAGATCGTTAGAATAAAACACATTCGAGAAAGAAGAAAAGACAACCCAAGATAGTTAGAAAATTTACGCGGAACAGCACTAGAAGCCTTCATAATTTCAAGTTAATTGTCGAGTATTTTTAAAAGTTTCTCCTCGAAAGGAATTTTACATTTCAGAAGAAAAGGAAAATTAGCCACCGATATATTAGACCTGTAAGGACACAAATTTCCAATTGAGTCCATATATAGTTTTGGCTCAATTTCGGACAAAAACATTTATTCATAGGATAGTATTTATTTGTAATATTCTCAAGCCTATGAAGTATGTATTGAAGACGTAGCGGCAAAGAATTTAAAGCTTCATCAAAATGCCGGTTTGCGTGCCTCGTTTCTACGTCATCAACTAAGGTTCCATGCTCCCAAGGTATGAATGTAATTATATTTATATAGGATCTTGGAACAATATGTATTGGGTGTTAGGTGTAATAAAAACTGCATTTTATTTTCAGAAAGAATCAAATAGAGCTTTAAAATAAGTATATCAAAGTTTATGGGCCAAAATCGAATTTTACAAACTTTCTGGTTGTTCGTTAGAAATGTCGTTCGAACGAGTTTTTTCGTTCGAACCAGATTTCGTTCGAACGAGTTTTGTCGTTCGAACCAGTTTCGTTCGAACGAGTTTGCCAACGACCCTAAACTGGCCAGTCGTTCGATATGTCATTCGAAAGAGTTTTCGTTCTAACGAGGTATCTAACGAGATTCTAACGAGCCCAGGCTGGTCACTCGTTAGAAGTCTCGTTCGAACGAGAGTCAAGTTCGTTCGAACGAGACGCCAGGGCGGGAACAGTTTTGAGCAGTTTTGGCAGTTTTTTCCCCACTTCTCCACTTGGTTTTCAACCAACTTTTTTCATACATTATTATGTGCGGGAAACACATTTTCCAAGACAACTGTTCCATCCTAATACATCTCCTAGAGAGAGTTTGAGAGATCATATTAAAAAGGAAAATGTTCATGTTTGAGTGTTCTTCAACTTAAAGAAAAATCTTTAAACACTTAGTTTACACCCATTGTTGTTTATTCCAATTTCTATATATACATATCAATTGCTTGGAGTTTTTGGCACCGATTTTCTCTACCGAATTCAAGAGACGTTTCGGGTTTGCTTCTACACCCCATCACAAAGAAGACTTTTGTTGAGATTCTACCCACACGGAGAAAGGCTCCATGCTTGGGTGACGGTGACCATATAAAGTCCTATCGGTGGATTCCGAGACCGCAGTGGTGTTCCGAGGTTGTCCGCTAGGAAGAGGTTTCTACGAGAAGGAGCGTCGAGGCTTGAGAGGGATCGAGTCAGTCGTTGTAAGTCTATCTGTCTTGTAATTGTAATTCCGTATCTAGTGGACTTATGGCTAGGGCCGTCCGAGGTTGTTTCCCATCTTGGGTTTTTCCTCGTACATCTCGGCGTAGTGTGACATTATTTATTTTATCTTGCACAATAATTTAGAATCCATGCTTAGGATAATTTCAAGATAAAATTTGGTTTAATTATCACACTCATTTAATTTGGGACTTAAATTAAATATTGGGTAAATTTGGTTTATTCAAGTCGTTTACTAAAATTGGTTTCGCCTAACTTTGGATATTATTGTTAATTATGACTTAGGCAAATTCTAGGACTTGAATTATGTTTTAATTTGTTTTGAGAAATTAAAACTTGTTGTTTTTTTTGAAAGTTGAACCATCACCTATTTTACAACGCTTCCGCATCATTCATTTAGTTTTTACATACAAAAAGGAAATTACTTTGGTGCTTCAAATTGGTATCAGAGCCAAAAACGATAAATTATTTCGTTAAGATCCTTTAATTTTTTGGCTAAATATGGATTTTTCCCCATTTTCAAAATTTCCTATTTTCGATGGTTCAAACTACGCGTATTGGAAAGCGCGAATGAGATCGGCACTAAAATCTATCGACGAGAGAGTTTGGATGTCTGTTGTTACCGGGTATTCCCCACCAACTTACTTAGTTGAAGATGAACGTGTTATCAAACCCGCCGATAGATGGACTGAAAATGAGTTTAAACTTGCTAATTTTAATTCCCGTGGTTTAAATGCCTTATTTAGCGCTGTCGCACCGGATGAATTCCGACGTATTATGACGTGTGAAACCGCTAAAGAAGCTTGGGATATTTTACAATTAACTCATGAAGGAACTAGTGTCGTTAAAGCTTCAAAACTCCAAAACCTCACCACTCAATTTGAAACTATCAAAATGGATGAAAAAGAAACTTTTGATAAATTTTATGCTAGAATTTCTGATATTGTCAATTCATCCTTTAACTTGGGAGAGAAAATACCTGACGACCGTGTTGTAAAGAAAATTTTGAGGTCCCTACCCTATAGATTTATTCCTAAAGTGACCGTTTTAAATTCTTTACCGACTTTAGCCTCTACGAAATTAGAAGAGCTTGTAGGTGATTTACAAACCTATGAACTGGATATGTTTCCCTCTAAAACTGAAAAGAAAATTGAAAAGGGTGTTGCTTTAAAAGTCCGAAAAGAGGTCAAACAAGTAGTAGAGAGCG
Organism: Sambucus nigra; assembly: GCA_949130495.1. Taxonomy (NCBI): domain Eukaryota; kingdom Viridiplantae; phylum Streptophyta; class Magnoliopsida; order Dipsacales; family Adoxaceae; genus Sambucus; species Sambucus nigra. The sequence continues at coordinate 554,434,739 of OX422209.1, forward strand.
ATAGTGATAGTGACTCGGAAGACATGGCTTTGTTTGCTTGTAAATTTAGAAAATTTCTTAAATTTAACAAAGATAAAGTTAAAAATGATTTTAAGAAATTTGATACTTCTAAACATGATAAAAGCGAGAAGATTTCTAAAGCCGAGAAAATCCCTAAACCTAGTAATGAACATTTAGATAGGGACGAGTCTAATAAGTGTTTTGGTTGTGAAGGTTATGGCCATAGGGCTTATGAGTGCCCCACTAAACTAAGGAAAGATGGTAAGCGACCTATTTCATATAATGCAACCCTTAGTGATAGTGATAAGGAAGAAAAGCCCGATTCCCCCACTAAGAAAAATTTTGTGGCTTTTATGGCTAGTCATGTGAGTGATAATGAGAACTCATCGATTGATGACACGATAGCACATGCCACTTCCAAGGTCATTGTTCATGATTCCCTTGTTTTTAATGATAGTGAGAGTGAAGAAGAAAGTGAGAGTGAAAATGAAGAAGAGGTTGATGTGAGTGAACTTCAAAATGCTTTTCATGAATTATATAAAGAATCTATTAATTTGAAAAGAACTAATTTGAAGTTAGAAGCTTGTTTAAGAAAGAGTGTTAAGGTCGTTGATGATAGTGCCTTAATAGAAGACCTTAGGACACATGTGAGGACTCTTCAAGAGAAGCTTGATTATGTAGAAGGCGAAAGAGATAGCCTTAGGGGTTTAATGGAATCCTTGAAAAAGGAGCTTCTTGCTTTTTAAGAGCAAAATGTTTTACTAGAATCTAACATTGCTGAATTAGAAAATAAATTAAAAGATTCTAGTAATGTCAAATTTGATTTGGAGTGTCGTTCGGAAAAACTAGATAAAATGTTAGGAACGGTCCAAATTAAAAATGACACTTGTGGTTTAGGCTTCAATCCTTGTAATGAATTTCCTCATAATGCCCAAACCAATGTTTTAGGAGAATCAACTAGGAATACCTTTAAAGATCACTCCTTAAATAAATCTTTTCGACATGTTCTCACTTGTACACATTGTGGTCGACAAGGTCATCTTAGGAAATTTTGTTTAGATCTTAAACGAATTCCTAGAAAACCCCATAGTAAAGTAACCATGGTAGTTAACGTTCCTACACCCCAAAATAGTCATTCCTCATTAATTTGGGTTAGGAAATCCGACTTGGTTACCTTACAAAATAGGGTTGTTGATTCTCATTTACTTTCACATCCTTCCTCCCTTGCTAAATCTAATGGATGAATGTGTTAGTGTTTGCATACTTTAGCGTTTGTACTTCATGCCATATTCATATGCTAAATGTATGCTTGTTTAGTCATTTTCTAGTCATAGCCTTATTTCATATCCCATGCTAGAAATTATGAGTTGTTTATCTTTTTATATTATATTTTGTGTTTGTATTAACTGAAAAATATAAAAAGATGTTTTGTTTATCATTTGTGTTTTATTTATTTCATTTATGCTAAATGAAAAATACAAATGATTTTTGTTTAGTCTTTTGAGTATATATCTTTCTTTTTGACTAAAAATGTTAAAAACTCAAAAAGATTTTGTTTGGTGTGTATTTTTGTTTGACACACTTTATGTGGCATATACTTGTGTTTGAATCCCATCATTTACGCTCCCATGTGTCTAGAACTTTTGGTTTAGATTTTCAATCCTTAAAATGTTCTTTACCATATTTTATATGGAGTAGTTGGATTTTGTATTGTTTAAATGGATTCTATTTCTATATGCCTCTTTTCACACATGCACGAGCTCTTTTGAAATCTTAATGTCACATGTTATATTTGAGCTTTTTGAGGTGTTCTCCTATCAATCTAGTCATCTACATATCCATGACCTAGGAGGACTAGTGCATGTCAAAATCCATTGCATGTGAGATTTGTACGAAAAATGTCAACATGATAAATTAATATATGCACGGGGAAGGGCTCCTAAAGGATGAATTAAATCCTTTGCGATAGTAAGCCACCGTTGATTGGATCTAAAAGAAATACGTGATCCGAAGGCCTAAAAACAGAATATTTGGCATTTAAAAGAAAGCAATTGCCAAGGCCTATGTTTGTATGATATATTCATTCAAAAAACAAAAGAATATATATGCTCATTGAGGGATAATTGGATGGTATATCAACGGTTTGCACAATGTCCGTTTATCCTAGTTGTCTTTAATGTCATGACTCTATTTGGTTTGTAGAATCATCATCATGCTAGGCTTGTATGCATTGTGTATGTTTGTTCATTGAGTTTAATCTTTATATTGTAACATGAGGTTATATTTAAATGTGATAAAGTTTGCAATCAAATGATAACTCCGTGAACGTTTCTTAAGTGTTTGGGTCTAAATTTAAATGTTGCTAGTTCACACCCCTACACTTCCGTTTCCATATGACACATTTTTGCCATACGAGTGTGCAAACTTATTGTATTTTGTGTCATGTGTGTGTTTATATCTATATATATATGCATGTACTTATTGGTATATTTAAAAGTATATATATATATATGATATCTGTTTGTCTTTGCCTTGCTTTAATTGCCCATATGCTGTCATGTCTTATCACTTTAAGCTTTCACATGCTGTTTATTAGTTCTTTATCCTTTGCCTATTCCCGAACAAAAAGGGGGAGAATGATGATAGGGGGAGAAATGGTATCTAATCCTATTATTATTATCGTATCTTAGTTTGGGGGAGATTTATCTTAGGGGGAGACGTCTTTCTAAGTAGGTCATGTATTTGATAAAGGGGAGAATTAATTGAGGGGGAATAATTTAATTAATTGCATTTTATATTTTGATATTCCCTATGCATTTGATGAGTTTGCTTAAATGTGCAGGTATTCTACTAAAGCAGCATTGTTTAAAGGCAAAGCGTTTGATCCTTGGGTTGAGTCAAGATTGGGCGGGTTATGTTTTGAGTCTAGTAGAGCTTGACGCCCCTTTAGGATTTTTGTTTGGTTTTTGTCCCGGAATAGCCAAAGGGGGAGATTTGTAAGGACACAAATTTCCAATTGAGTCCATATATAGTTTTGGCTCAATTCCGGACAAAAACATTTATTCATAGGATAGTATTTATTTGTAATATTCTCAAGCCTATGAAGTATGTATTGAAGACATAGCGGCAAAGAATTTAAAGCTTCATCAAAATGCCGGTTTGCGTGCCTCGTTTCTACGTCATCAACTAAGGTTCCATGCTCCCAAGGTATGAATGTAATTATATTTATATAGGATCTTGGAACAATATGTATTGGGTGTTAGGTGTAATAAAAAATGCATTTTATTTTCAGAAAGAATCAAATAGAACTTTAAAATAAGTATATAAAAGTTTCTGGGCCAAAATCGAATTTTACAAACTTTCTGGTTGTTCGTTAGAAATGTCGTTCGAACGAGTTTTTTCGTTCGAACCAGATTTCGTTCGAACGAGTTTTATCGTTCGAACTAGTTTCGTTCGAACGAGTTTGCCAACGACCCTAAACTGGTCAGTCGTTCTATATGTCATTCGAATGAGTTTTCGTTCTAACGAGGTATTTAACAAGATTCTAACGAGCCCAGGCTGGTCACTCGTTAGAAGTCTCGTTCGAACGAGAGTCAAGTTCGTTCGAACGAGACGCCAGGGCGGGAACAGTTTTGAGCAGTTTTTTCCCCACTTCTCCACTTGGTTTTCAACCAACTTTTTTCATACATTATTATGTGCGAGAAACACATTTTCCAAGACAACTTTTCCATCCTAATACATCTCCTAGAGAGAGTTTGAGAGATCATATTAAAAAGGAAAATGATCATGTTTGAGTGTTCTTCAACTTAAAGAAAAATCTTTAAACACTTAGTTTACACCCATTGTTGTTTATTCCAATTTCTATATATACATATCAATTGCTTGGAGTTTTTGGCACCGGTTTTCTCTACCGAATTCAAGAGACGTTTCGGGTTTGCTTCTACACCCCATCACAAAGAAGACTTTTGTTGAGATTCTACCCACACGGAGAAAGGCTCCATGCTTGGGTGACGGTGACCATATAAAGTCCCATCGGTGGATTCCGAGACCGCGGTGGTGTTCCGAGGTTGTCCGCTAAGAAGAGGTTTCTACGAGAAGGAGCGTCGAGGCTTGAGAGGGATCGAGTCAGTCGTTGTAAGTCTATTTGTCTTGTAATTGTAATTCCGTATCTAGTGGACTTGTGGCTAGGGCCGTCCGAGGTTGTTTCCCGTCTTGGGTTTTTCCTCGTACATCTCGGCGTAGTGTGATATTGTTTATTTTATCTTGCACAATAATTTAGAATCCATGCTTAGGATAATTTCAAGATAAAATTTGGTTTAATTATCACACTCATTTAATTTGGGACTTAAATTAAATATTGGGTAAATTTGGTTTATTCAAGTCGTTGGCTAAAATTGGTTTCGCCTAACTTTGGATATTATTGTTAATTATGACTTAGGCAAATTCTAGGACTTGAATTATGTTTTAATTTGTTTTGAGAAATTAAAACTTGTTGTTATTTTTGAAAGTTGAACCATCACCTGTTTTACAACACTTCCGCATCATTCATTGAGTTTTTACATACAAAAAGGAAATTACTTTGGTGCTTCAAGACCTTTCACTATTCCTAATCGTATTGTCCCTGTATCTTGTTAATTAGAATTACCTGTAGAATTATATAACATTCACAATATCTTTCACGTGTCCCAATTAAGCCAGTATATTTCTGATCCCTCTCATGCCATCATATGGAAAGAAATCTTAATCAAACCAAACCATGAATTTCAAGTATGCCCTATTCAAATTCTGGATCGCCATGTGAAACGTCTCAATACCAAGGAAATACCCTCAGTAAAAGTACATTGGAAAAAAATCAAAATCATCAAGAAGCCATAATGGAACCAGAACAAGCTATGAAATATTAATATCCTGATCTCTTCCAAGGTAAATTTGATTATGATTTTTTTCGATAGGTATATTTTAATATTCGTACCCGAATTCTGAGACCTTAATTCTCAATTTAGTACTCCCAGAATATATATAGACTAGGGTATGCCCGTGCCTAAAGGCACGCTGATAGTCGCAACAATGGAAAAATTTTCAAAGTACGTAATTGTAAAAGGAAAAAAATTGTGTTCCCAAACAAAACAGAATGTAGTTTAAAAAAATTGTCATAATCTACTTTGTTTATAATAATATTCACTATTTAACTAATAACAAATAGTCGAACAACATTCAAATAGTCTAAATTCATCAAATAAACTCGCATTGTGAATCATCCAACAATGTGTAGTAATCATCCTTAGCAAAAAAGACTTAGCAAATTATACAATGAAAAGCCTTAGCAGACTATACAAAAACATCCTTAGCAATCATCCAACAACGTGTAGTAAATATAAGCCTAAGCTTGACAAAAATTTGAAAAGGTCGACATCCAAAAAAATTATCCTTCTCATACTCAATCATGGATTCGCAGGAAACATCCTTATAATAACTCTACGAAATTTCCACGTATCTAGCTCGACGTACTTGATATGAAGATTAGCACAATTTACAACCACCTATAACAAATATTAATAGTTAAGATTAATTTTTAAAAATGAAAGAAAAGAAGAAACATTTTAAAGATGAAATACCTTGTTGTGGGAACCCCATGTAAGCAGCCTACGGGTATTTATCCTCTCTTGATGCCTTGCCATTGGCTCCCAATCCTAAAAACAGTTAAAAAAATCAAAAGATGATATAAATGGGTCAAATGTGTAGTTTATAGGAAAAATAACACTACTTAGTTTATAGGAGGACTTTAGGATACACAATTTTTGTTGTCGAAAGCGAACCTACACCTGAGAGAGAATAAAATTCACACAATCAAGTAGGGATGAACAAACATGTTGTTTAACGCTTGGGTAGAGATGAACAAACTTCTCATAATAGAAATGAACAACTCTATTATATCAGACATATACATTTGTTTAAGGCTGATAAACCCAGTTCATCAGTTTAACATTTGTTTAACGGCTGATAAACCTAGTTCATCCATAAACCCATCCATAAACACAACTTTATTCGACAAAGATTAACGCTGGTGTTTTGCTCCTTTTTAACATTTTTGGTAACGTATGTTACACAACTCTAGTTTTAATAGTTTTGATATGTTTACCAAATCATATCATCCATAATATCACACAGCGTGGTTACTCCGTGTAAGTATATCATATCAGTGCGAAGTTTATAAACACACGCTATGTTTACAAATACTCTACTTGACAAAGATTATCCATAAACCCAACCATAAACACAACTCTATTTGACAAAGATTATCCAGAAACCCAACGTATGTTGGCAACATATGTTTACAGAACGTATGTTACACGCTGGTGTTTTAATAGTTTTGAGTCTTGACAAAGATTAACCCAACCATCACACACGCTGGGTTTACACACACGTTATCTCTCTCTCTCTCTCTCTCTCTCTCTCTCTCTCTCTCTCTCTCTCTCATATTCATAATATCTAATATCACACACATGTTGGGTTTATGGATGAACACACGATGAGTTTAACTCTGGTATCTAATATCATTTTTTGGGTACTCACACACGCTGGGTTTATGGAGAACACATGATGGGTTTAACGCTGGTATCTAATATCTTTTTTTGGGTACTTACACATCTGATATGATATCAGATATATACATACATCTGAAATGTCTCCGTGTAATATCACACACACGCTCGGTTTATGGATGAACACAAGATGGGTTTAACGTTGGTACACACGATGCAGTTCATCTATACTTTTTAACATTTTTGGCAACGTATGTTTACACAACGTAGCCATCTGATGTTTTGTTAACACTGATAACAAACAATGAAGAAAAAAACTCACTGTCCGTTAAAAAAGAGCAAAAATGAAGTTAACAAAAACACTAAAGATACCACCTAAAACTAACGCTAATAGAAAGGAGAAAAAAGGCAGTTAACAAAATCTTTACAGTGAATGTTTTTCTTGGTAGCTTTGTATTTTTGTTTGTGGAGCAGATGGAGTGAGTTACTACCGTGTAAGATATGGAGAGTGATTGTGAGTGTCTTAGGTTGTACTTTAGCCGACTAGTAAATGTGAGTTCCAATGATAATTTTTTCTAAGTAAGCAATCCGAACCATAGATCTATGAGTGATTCCCAACCATTAAATCCAAGCACCCCACATTCAATCTGAGCCGTGCATTATGTTATCTTCTTATTGAACAGTAAAAACACACTTGTAACTTATTTTATATATATATATTACAGAAGGATTAAACTACTCTATAAGATCTAAAACATTTTAAAATTAACCTAGGATCCTTGAAGTTTCAATAATTATAAATTTGACCCTGAAAACCTCAAACTATCATAACTTAACCTATACTAAACTCCTAGACACAAACTTTATATCAAATTGATCCTCTAGACTTTGATTTATTAGAAAATTATAATTCCACCCCTATAACTTTCTAAAATTATAGAAATCCACTGAACTTTACTAAAACCACACTTGTGCGGTCATATAATAATAAACATTATCAATCAGGGATTGAAAACATAATATTTGTTATTTCCACACAATACCCATCCACCTAAGCCACTACATTAGCACTAAATGACAAATATCATATGTTTGACCATGAAAACATGTGAGGTTCAATAACCAAGCCTTAAAACTCTCTAAATTCAGTTCAAATCCACCACCCATTTAAACAAATGAACTCCCCTGCTTGAACACTATAAAAAACCCATGGGTTCATCCTTAAAAACCCACCTCAACAATAGTTTCTAAAACTCGATTTTTCCCTCAAAACAGGTAACCCATAATTTTATGCATTACATTCAGTTCATTCAATTCTAAATGATTTCTGTGTTGTTATAATGCTAGAATAGATCAAAATAGTAAAAACTTTACGTGTAAAACATGACCTAGGTGAAAAATATGAAAATTCCACTATTAAAGCCTGAGCTTTAATGGTAAACTTCAAAATAATACTAAGAACTCATCTTTAAAGCTTTGAATATCTTCACAAAATCCTTATGAACTCTAGTGCAATGATCAAATACCACAAATTTGCATAACAAGCTCTAATCGATTGAAAGTGTTTTTAGAACTAGAAAACTCAAAATCTAAAATTCTCTTTATATAATCCACCTCAAACCTTGAAATCAAAACCAAATTACTCCTTAAAATATCAGAAACCAAACTATGTCTTATGAGAATCCCTGCCATATTTTTGAAAGCACAAATTTTAAGTCAAAAATTCGGCAAAACACAGAGTTATGGAACTTGAGATATATTGTATCTCAATCCATAAAACCTATATATTTAGATTCCTTACGAAATTTTATGTTGATCTTGTTTAGAAATCATCTCAAATAGTTTAGAAGCGAAGGCGATATCTTTGATCAAAAACATGAAAACCTAAAATAAAAAATCAAGAGGTTGAAGATTAACTATTTGACCAGGAACCTTAACCATGCATGTGAATAATCTAAAATTTTGGAAATTTTTTCCAATTTTTTTATTTCATTTTTCTGGTCAAAATGGTATGATATAAAGCCTTTTTTGGTCAAACCTAGCCTAATTTATGGAGAAAGCAGTTTTAAGTTCAAAATATTTATCCTAAATTATAATTTAACCCCTCGTGACTTTTACAACTTATGAAATTGAACCACAAACTTTGGCTACAAGTACCTTAAAATATTTTAAGTCAAAAAGTCTTCTACACCAAAGTTAAAAGATGATCTTAACTCTAAGATTTTAATGTCCTAAGATATTTACAATTAAACCCCTAAAACTTTAAAAAATACATTTTTTTTGTGATGTTGGGAAAATATTAAATTGGTGTGATTCTTCCCTTAAAAATAAAATAAAATTTGATAAGGGTTTCCAGACATTACTATATTCTTATGATAATAAATGTGGTCGAAGTTTGCTAATAAAACATCCATCCCTATGATCAAGTCAAATTCTTTTAGGTTTAAGACTAGCATATCTACTATCAAAATTTCAATCCTGATTCTTATGGTAGATTGTTTATAAACTCGATTTGTTAGACTTGTTTCTTCCATTGGTATTCCTATGGGTAACAAATATTCTAAGGGACTAGTAGATAGTTGCAATATAATTATGAAGTCATTTCAAATGAAAGAATGTATTTTATCCATAATTAAATAATATACGAGCCAAAAAATTGTGGAAAAATATATTACCTTCCACAACATCGTAGTTATTAGGATTGTTGATTGGAATAATGGAAAAGTATGAAGTTATTGCTAATGAAAGAATGCGTTTGAGCCGAAATCAAATAGTATATGAACATAAACATTGTGGAAAAATATATTACCTTTCACAATGTCGGGATTGCTTGGATCTTTGGTTGGCATAATAGCAAAGTTCTAGCCTCGAGTCGTATTTATCTATTCCTCTCTCTTGCCATGAATTCTTTACTGGGACGGGTGATTATTAAGATTACAAGTTGGTGCAACAATGTCACACCCTACTTTTTGGTATGAATGCACAAAAGATTATATATAAAGAAATGAATTAAAGTTAAGGTGGAATATGTAAGGACATAATTTTATTGTACGACTTACATTTGAGTATGTCTTATACTCCTACAACCGTCGAAGATTTATTCAAGTTCAATCATGCATCAAGATGGATATGAATATCAAAGTTCTTAAAGAAAGACGCCTCCGCAAGATTAATTTCGGTAAGGTTTTGTTTAATTACCTTAACGATACACTTGGAGTGTTGGTATAATTTTTCTAAAATATTTTCTCAGTGTTGAAGCGGAGTTTTCGGTCAAAGAAATTTTTCTATTTGTTGAGGCAGAGTTTTTGACGAAATAATTTTTTTTTAATTTTTGCTTAGTCGTTGGAGCGACTTGAGCTTCTCGTTCGAGCGATAGGTTGAAGTCGCGCCAAGCTCGTTCAAGTGACACTTGGCATCGTTCGAGCGACTATCATATTTTTTTCGAGCGATGCGCCGACTTAAATAATTATATCGAGCATGTTAGAACACTCCATTTTTGTTAAGAAGACCTGGCATTTTTCATTCTACAAAAACTGCAAACCATCATAATACTCTGTGTTCTTCACTTAAGGATAGAATCATTTTTTTTTTCAATTCACAAAAATCCCATACGCTTTAGTGAATTATTTTGGAACCCAAGATTCAATTTTGGTGATGTTATTTCTTTGTGGAGTGTTATCTCTATGACTGACTACTAGTGTATGTCAATTGGGAGTGCTCGTGGGTGTTCCTGGATGAATTAGGACTGCGTGTTCATGTGGGATGATGCGGTTGTTCCATTTCTTACTCTAGGTTGCGTGTCGATGCGATTGTTCTGAGGAGTAATCATTGCAGATTTTATGGTGTATGTAAGTTGCGATTTATTTTACATAGTGAAATAAAAAGGTTTTACCCGAAAGGGATTTTTTCTAAAAGATTTAGCTATTTTATATATGGTGGTTTGACACACACACACACACACGTAGTTGGATGTTTAGGGCCTGAATTAAATTGGTTTGAAAATTAACACCGATTAAATAAGGTTAACATGGAAATTTACGAAATTTCTTTAATCTGTATCACACGACTTTTACAAATTGGCATCATAGCTTATTTAAGAAATCACCACTTTTACAAATTGATATTAGATCTTATTTAAGTGATCATCAACATTTTATAAATTGGTATGAGAGAAGGTTTCTCTAATTTATCAAGTGATCCTTGTTTTCCACAAAATTGTGTGATATTGATTTTTTTGAAAAATCTATTTTTGAAAAATCACAATTTTTCTGATGGAAGACTTATGTAATCGGATGCCCCCCTTTGATGATACAAATCATAGTTTTGATGATTTAAACAGTTTGAATTTGACATTTGTGAAAAGAATTGATTATTTAGAAAAAGAAAATTGTCATTTTAAATACGCTATGGATCTTTTCCAACCGGTTCAAACTCAACGAGATTTTTACCGTGAGAAATTTGTTGCCTTGGAGCATGACTTTAATGATTTAAAATTTGCCAAAAAGGAGAGTGATGATAGCGCCCTTTTTAAAAAAAAAAATAATTGGAGGGCTATAAAAATTCTAGTATTTGTGTTTGTGCCAAAGAGGATAAAAATATTTTAATCGATGTGTTTGTTAAAGGTGAGGAGAATCTTAGGGATATGTGTGCTTATTTTAAGGGAGAACGTGATTACCTTATAGGAATAATTGAAAATTTAGAGAAGGAGTCTCTATAATTGGAAGAGTCTAATTCTTTGCTTGACTAAAAAATTTTGGAGTTGAAAAATCATTTCATAGACTCGAGTAGTGTGGTAGCAATGGTAGTCGCTTGTCGTGTTTTCATGTTTCGAGTGTTAAAACTAATACCATTATGTGTTTTTGAGGGTCAACAAATCCCAAGGACATTAGAAAAGGCCAACCCATAGATGTCGTTCCACCCGTTTACACATGTTCACATTATGGTATGAAAGGTCACCTTAGACCTTTTTGTTTTGATCTGGAAAGAGGTCCTAGGAAGTTGAAGTCTAGAGTTTCGTTGGTTTTTGAAATCGCTGTTCTACATTTCACATCTATTTGGGTTAGGAAATAACTTTTAGAGGATTTAAATGGTAAAATAGTCTATTCTCACAACCTTGCACATGATGCGTCACTTCCTCTTTCTTATGGATAGTTACTTGCTTGCTTTGTTTATCATACACTAGTTGTGCTTCGTGATATATTATTGCTAGTGTTATGACTTGTGTACTTTTTCTATTAGATTTTTATTTTTGATAAAACTTTTGAAAAAATACAAAAATATTTTCTTTTGATAAAATTTATAAAAAAGTTAAAAAGATTTTTTGTATTTTGCTTACACCGTTTATCAATGGACATTTAGGATGATCAAGTCATAATTTCATTCCATATATATGTGACTATTTGATAGTGTTTTGATATGCGTCATCATTTCATTTTTTTGCTTTACAATGTTTGGAGTCATTGAGATGTGATTTGTTATTACTACCTACACGTTTGACTCATGAGTTCATTTAATGCACACTTGCATGGATTTTTTTTACTATTGTTCTTGTCTGTCACATGTTAGTCGATGTGTTTTCATCTCAATTTTATCTTTAAAACGAACCAAATATGATAAAACTTGACAATGAAAGTAGTGCATGTAAGAACCGTTGTTGTGAGTCTGTGTGATTTATTTGATTAACGGGGAAAGGCTATGAAAGGTACTAATTTACCCTTTTTGATTAAGTCACAGTTTAAATCGGACCTAGAAAAAGTGAGGCACAATAAATATTTGCCAAGGTCCAAAGAGGTTGAAAAGAGCCCAAAAATAAATTTAAAGGCAATAAAAAGAAAAATATGCCAAAAGTGGGGAATTTTATTTAGTTTCATCACCTAAAAAGAAAGATAAAAAGCATTATTATTTATGAGGGAGTTTGGATGGAATATAAAAATGGGTTTGCACGTCCTTGAAAAATCCTGAAAAAAAGTTACATAGTTTTAGACATTATTTGTGTGAAGATCATGTATGACTTGGATTTGTCGATTTGATTAAGACGATGTCATCTAAATTCACATTTTTTGACACTTAAGGACGATTTTGATGTTCATTCGTTAGGAGTACACATATTCATCGTTCACATATGTTCTGCATGATTGCATTGATTTTTCTGTTGAATTGTTCACACCCATTCATTCCGTTTCCACAATTTGGTTATCTTAGTGTATTCATGATGTTCGATTTTCAAAAATTATTTTTGCATTTTTGTTTAAAAAATTGGAAAATTAGAAATAGTTTGTGGAATACTTTTGAGTATCTCTTGATGATCGCATTTGTTTGATTTACTTGTCGTGGCAACTCCATGTTTGTTTTTTTTATTCATTTTCTTGTCTATTTCGGACAAATAAAAAGGGGGAGAACGAATTATGGGGGAGATTTGAGATTTTTGATATTTTTTTTATTGTTTATCTGATTTCAAACTTAATGTGTCACGAAGGTATTTGCTTTGTCTCATGTGTGTAGGTACAATAATTGATGATCATATGTTGCAAATCGTGATGAGAAAAGCTTAAAGATTTGAATTTGAATATTTTTGAAGAAAGTTTCAGGCTAGCATTTTTTATACCTTTTCAGTTTTGGGTTTATATGAGGGAATTATAGTTGTATAAGAATTTTGATTTGATAATTAGGATGTTTTATTTTGTTCTGGCTTAGACATAGGGGAGATTTTTAAGCACATTATTTTATTGGCAGGTTTACATTTGAGTATGTCTTATACTCCTACAATCGTCGAAGACCTTTTCAAGTTCAATCATGCAATAAGACGGATCTGAATATCAATGTTCTTCAAGAAAGATGCCTCCACGAGATTAATTTTGGTAAGTTTGTGTTTAAATACCTTAACGATACACTTGGAGTGTTGGGATAATTTTTTTTAAATATTTTCGAAGTGTTGAAGCAGAGTTTTTTGTCAAATTTTTTTTCTAAGTGTTGAGGCAGATTTTTTGACGAAATATTTTTTTTGATCAGTCGTTGGAGCGACTTGAGATTCTTGTTTGAGAGACGGGCTAAAGTCGCGGGAAGCTCATTCAAGCAACACTTAGCATCGTTCAAGAGACGCGCCGACTTAAGTTTTTTTATATAAAGCGTGTTAAACCACTCCATTTTTGTTAAGAAGACCTGATGTTTTTCATTCTGCACAAACTGCAAACCATCGAAAAACTTTGTCTTCTTCATTTAAGGGTTTAATCCTTTTTGTTTTCAATTCACAAAAATCCCATATGCTTTAGTGAAATATTTTGGAACCTAAGATTCAATTTTGGTGATGTTATTTCTTTGTGGTGTGTTATCTCTACTGCTGACTATGACTGCGTGTCGATCTGAATTGAGATTGCGTGTTCATATTGGTTACTATGGTATTCCATTTCTGACTCTAGTCTACATGTCTATGTGATTGTTTTGAGGAGTGATCATTGTGTATTTTATTGTGTATATAAGTTACGATTTATTTTACATAGTGAAATAAAAAGGTTTTACCCGAAAGGAATTTTTCCTGAAATCTGTGAGTTATTCATTTTACTTATGATGGTTTGATGCACACACACATAGTTGCATGTTTAGAGGCTGAATTAATTTGGTTTGAAAATTGACACTGATTAAATAAGGTTAACTTGGAAATTTGTGAATTTGGTTTAATCAGTATCACATGGCTTTTACAAATGGTATCAGAGCTTATTTAAGCGATCACCACTTTTACAGAATAATAGAATTTTATTCATTATCAAAGTAGTTTACATAAGTTAATACCACCTTAGGGGTGAGTTGCATTTTTTTAACATAGATTATAAAGTAAAAAATTGAAAAGAGACACTTCTTGCTCCCATTTGCCTTATTCTTTGCCCACATAGCCACGTATGCAAATAGGTGACTAGTATCTATCTCTAAGAGGGAAGAGATATTATTCTCTTTCACCTGGATCATCTTGAGGAAAAAGGAATTAGAACAAATTTGCTAAGCAAGCTTTACTAGTTCAATAATAAGTATATGTATATATGAGAGTTGAGGTGTGTACAGAATTCAGTGAATGTATATCAACTATTAAAGAATTAAAGTTCATAATACCATACTTATTAGTTTATAAATAAATGTAAGTATTTCTAAACTAATAATCCCATACTTACCTGTTTATTAAGGATCATATAAAGAAAGTCAAGGATCTTTAAACTAATAATCCTGTACTTACCAGTTCACTAAGGGGAATAGAAATAATTAAGCCATCAGTTAAACCAAATAATAATCAACCCAAAACTTTTGGGTAAAATTATATGGCTAGGCACACAATTAAAGTGGCACTCATACGTATGTAGCAATAATCAAGTCTCTAAGTCATCTAAGACCATTAAGCCTAGCATAAAGTTTCATTGAATAACACGTCAGTCTACTTCCTAGTTAATACTAATGAAGATAATATAAATATTTGCACAAAGGTGCATAGGTAAACTGATTCACGAAGGAACATGACATCAGCTATTCGGTGAGAAGGGTTAAATTTATCCATATTCAAAGTCGAATATAGAAAATATTTAATATAATATGAAGTATAACAGTATTATAACATGAACATACTAAGAGTAAATAGGATCTATCATATAGTGATATCAATAGCAATATGTCAAATATGCAAAGTTTCCTATTGAAAAAGTACAACAAACCTACTTACTCAGAATTTTGTACAACTTTATCGATCAAAAGAGGATATCGAGAGGAGATGGTACTTGATTCTCTATATATAATGTTTGGGTATATAAGTAATGGTTAGAATTTGGGATTGGGTTGGTCGGTTTATACAAAAAAACTGTATCTTTGAAGTTTGTGGGTTTAATCGTAAATAATTTGGGACTATAAAATTTTAGAATTAAGGTCATATTTGAACTTTGGTGTAATAGAACTTTTGTCTTAAAATATTTTTATGTATTAATAAAAAAAGTTTGGGGTTCAATTTCATAAGTTGGAAAAGTCAGGAGGGGTCAAATTACAATTTAGAAAAAATATTTCTAAGTTAAAATCTCATTTTGACTTAACTTAGGCTAGGTTGATCCAAGCATGGTCTTGCCGTATATAATTTTGACCAGAAAAATAAAATAAAAATATTGGAAAATTTTCAAAAATTTCTTATTGGCCACACACCCTCATGCGCAAGGTCAAAGCTTCTGGTCAAAAAGTTCATATTCTTTCGCTCGACAGTTTACTTTAGGGTTTTTAATTTTTTACCTGAGATTTCTCCTTCATTTCTATACCATTTGAGATGATTTATTAAAAAACTCAACCTAAAATTTCGTAAGGAATCCAAATATATAAGTTTTGTGGAATGAGATGCAGTATATCTCAAGTTCTATAACGTGTGTTTTACTGAAAATTTGACTTAAAATTCATGGATTTTAAGGATATGGAAGGGATTCTTATGAACAGAGTTTGGTTTTTGTTATGTCCAGGAGTAGTTTGGTTTTGATTTTAAGGTTTGTGATTGATTATACATGAAGAATTTAAGATTTTTAGTTCTCTGGTTCGAAATACACTTTCAATCGATTAGAACTTATTATGCACATTCATGGCATTTGATCATTACATTCGAGTTCCTAAGGTTCTAATGAAGACACTTAAGGATTTAAACCTAACTTTTCATCATTATTTGGAAGTTCATTATTAAATCTCAAGCTTTAATTGTGGAAACTTCATAATTTTCACCTAGGGATCGTTTTCTATGTAAAATTCCCACTCTTTTGACATATTCTAAAATTTTAACAACATATAAATCGATTGAAACTAAAAGAATAGAATATACTACATAAAATCATAGTTTACATGTTTGGAGTGAAAAGTTTGAGTTTTAAAACTTCCATTCGAGAGAGTTTAAACTGAATAATTCGTGGGCTATTTATAGTACATGATTAGGAGAGTTCTGTGGTGGATAAGGGAGGTGTATTTGAATAAAAATTGTGAAGTTTTATATCTTGGGTAGTGTTCCTCACATGTGTGCATGGTTTACACATGTGATTGTTTTCTTCTTATGCTGATGTGTAGGCTTGTTTGGATGGGGGTGACGTGAAATTATCAAGACTTTGGTGTTTGGTCCTTGGATGGTCAAGTATATGCATTTATAGCCTTAAAAGTGTTCTTTTGATGAAGTTTAGGGGTATTTTATAATTTTAAAAAGTTTTAAGGGCTGAAATTATAATTTTGCATTAGTTGAAGTCTAGAGAATTAATTTTATATAAAGTTGGGGTTTAGAGGTTAAGTATAAGTCAAGTTGTGTTAGTTTGAAGTTTTCAAGGGCTAGTTTATAATTTTTAAAACTTCGGGGTGTCCAAATTAATTTAGTAAAGTTAAGGGCATCAAGTATAGTTTCATAATTCATTGAGGACTTTTGAATTTGAGTAATTTATGAGGGTTGAAAGAATGAATGTAGGTGATTAGGATAGGTTGAGAGTTTGAAAGTCCCAGTTATTATAAACAAATGGGGATCTATAAAATCAGTGGATTTAGTCGGTGGTGAAGAAGTAAAATTATTAGGATAAGATTCTTACAACCTTGGGCATTATGACCTTATGTGCCCAAACTTGTCATAGTCATGACATTGCATTATTGATCCAATATTAATGTGATTAATTTGGTTAAAAAATTGGCCATCCTTTGGTTTAACACAAGGGTGGTCCTTATGATTATGTTGGTTTCTTGCTTCCTAGGAGGTGGGGTTATGATTTAAGTAACTCCTTGAGTCGCTAGATTGCATTGATGAGTGGGGATACTTTATCATTTGATTAAAATCGCAAATTTGAAATCTAATAATAAAAGTCTTAATGTAAGTTCGTAAATCATGTTCAAAGTGTTTACACTTTTTTGGCTTTCATGGCTACTTTCTCTTGGCCATACCATGGACATTATATAAACTTAGCCTCGTACTATGTTATTAAAATTTATTGTTATTACAAATATCAAAAATAAACTTTCAACTGATCTCTTACTGATTATGAAAAGTATTTTCTAGAGAAAATTTCTTCAAATTGATCACAAATCAATCCTTGAACATTACAGGATCGAATGGGAGACTGTCAAAAAAATCTCATTCACCTTAAAAGAGTTAGGTTGTTAATATTACCCTAATTTTTGGTATTGTACCTACTCCATTGAGTACTCAAAGTGTTTGACGTATCCACTTTTTGACCTCAGTAGCACTATGTTTTTTCTATAAAATATAAGTTGTGTTTGCTAAAGAATTCTTTGAGTCCTTTCATTCTTCGCGTTTCATTGGTAGACCAATATTAATCGGGTGCTGAGGTGGGTACATTTGGTTTCAACCTAGTCAATGCAGTTAGTTCTTATCAAGAACACATTATACCTTCCATGGTAGTAGGTAGATTTAGACCATATGCATTTTTTGAGGTCGTGATCCATTGCTAGATGCCCCGGTGCTTACCATCCTATATATAAAACATACTAAAGATATAAAAACAATTGGAGTTATCCAAACAAACTTATATATTAGTATCACATACTATTTTATATTATACCCAAGTATTATACAGTTAAAATTTTAGGAATTATAGAAACAATACATATCCGGAAGTCACACCGATAAAACTTCTACTAGTAATATGATAACCAACTTCTTTGAACAATACACACAAAAAATGAAAGATAACTCAATCCCTCGTGTCTTTATTTATGTAAAATCATATTCCTTTCCTTTGTTTCTTTTAACGAGCTGGGGCATGATGCCACTGGTCTCGATTTCGGGTTCTGGTTCGGAGTCATCAGAGGTGGAACTTGACGATGAGGAAGCGGAAGTGAAAAAACTTAAGGTTAATAAAATACATACTGGTGGAGCAGCAACAAGTATTTCTGCTAGAGCCATATCCCATAGTAGATGAATAACTTGTTGGAATATTTGGTGGTCCTCAAAATACGTTCGTGCTTGTTCCGTTGCTTGTTTTTCTCCCATCAGTCTTGTTTTATCACTTGTTCTCCTCCCATCAGTTGACCAATTAACAAACTATGATCAATCTCAGGGATAGAAATTGCCTGCTTATGGTTAATACTTTAGAAGGTTTTGTATGACTTAGAATACCCTTACTCCATTATAGCTTGCTCAAATCCCTCATGAGTCATTCCGTATATATGCAGATAAAGTTCATCCCAAAAATTCATGTCTGCAAGATATAATTAGTTATATAATGTAACAAGGAAGTCTATGATCCTAAAGTACCTAATATACTATCCTAAGTGTTGCATAGTCATAATAAATCCAACGCTTGCTATCATACCATGTTTTCACACCTGATGCTCTGTATATGGTAATAATAAGAATATAATAACACTTATAATCAAAATAAAGTTTCAGGTGGAAAACAGAACTTTATACAAGAAGGATGCAACTATATCTTATTACATTATTCTTAGTATCATATAACAGAAGTGTGAGGACATTATTTCTATCATTGCCCCTAGTATCCAGGACTTTTTCTTAATATTTAGCTACATCAATTAGAGCATAAACTACTACATCAGTTATGGCATATCACATCATCACAATCATCGATGTATCAGAATATTCATCAACTCTAAAGTGCATCTCCATCGTGCACCCCTACTTTTCATCTTGCTCCACGTTCATCTCCATCGTTCTCAACTACTTCACGTAATAATGGTATATTTTATGTTTTGGAGTTTTTAGTTTTTCATAATAATATTGGGAATATTTTTATTTAATTTGTTTTAAAAACGAGGGTGATTTTCACTTAAAATATTTAATAATTTTGCCCAGTAGCTCTAATGAGATAAGAATCTCATTCGAATGAACTAGCATTCTCATTCGAAAAGTCGCTTGATGTCTACATCAAATGATCATCACGTGAGGGTGTACTATTTCAAGTCATTAGATGGTCATTTGAAGTGCGTTCAAGCAAGGAGGGCTTATTATTCGAACGAAACCTATTTTCGTTCAAATGAAGAGTTGATCTCGTTCGAACGAGCATCAAACTCATTTGAAGGACTGATATAGCATCAATTTTTGTCTTTTCCTATGAATACCTGCTTTGTGTATACTTTTTTTAAGACTTTTCAATTTATAAAAACTGCAGACCTGTTGCATAAAGTCTTCAATTTTAAAAAGATAAAACACCCTTTCGGTTCACACATCATCTCCCAAATATTATTGTGAATCACTTTGAAACCCTCACATACTTTTATACCAAAGTCACTCTTGTGGAGAAGGCGTCTCCACTACTGTTCTTGTGATTCTTGTGAGAATCATTGCTAAAGGAAGACTATGGTCTTTGTGGTTCTTGCGAGAATCATTGCTGAAGAAGACCAAGGTCACCCGCGGGAGATTCGTCGGGCTGCATTTCACTCATAAGGTTGTAAGGTGCGATTTTCAAACTATATTAGTGAAGTGAAAGGTTTTGCCCCAGAAGGGGACTTTTCTTGAAACAGTGTATTGGATCATTTTGTTATTGCATTCGGCTTTGCTTTATGTCTTGAGTAACAGAGTTGCATGTTTTTGGGTTAGTTGAAGTTAAAATTGGTGTGGGTTGACATCCAAATTAAATCAGTTTAATCCATTGGATAATTGTGCACTCTATAAATTGGTATCAGAGAATTTAGGTGTTCTTACCCCTATAAATTAGTATTAAATCCATTTACACAATTTAACTGTGTAATTGATTTTCTGTAAAAAAAATTATCTTAAAAAATCCCAATTTTTCTGATGGAAAACTTATATAATATGATGCCAATTTTCGATGGATCAAACTATGCCTATTGGAAAGCCCAAATGAGATCCTCTTTTAAGCCATAAATGAGAGAGTTTGTTTATTATGTGAAAGAGGTTGGACCCCACCCACGATCTTTGTGAATAATGTTGAGATTCCTAAATCTTTCGCCTCTTAGACTGATGATGAGTTAAAGTGGAGTATATTCAACTCTCATGGCCTTAGTGCTAGTTATGGAGCCCTTACCCGTGATGAGTTTCGATGAATCATGATGTTCACTATGTCTACGGAAGCATGGGATATTATCCAGATGACACATGAGGGTACTAACTCTGTCAAGGTATCTAAGATTAAAAATTTGACTGCCCAATTTGAGACCATCACTATGTTAGAGTCTAAGAGTTTTGTTTAATTTTATGCTAGGTTGTCGGACATCATAAACACTATTTTTAATTTGGGTGAGAAAATTCCTGAGACTAAGGTCATTAAAAATATTTTGACGTCTCTCCCTTCCCGATTTATTCCCAAGGTTATGGTTCTTAACTCTTCAGGGATTTTAGGCACTCTTAGGTTAGAAGGACTAGTAGGCGACCTTCAGACCCATGAGAGTGACATGTTTACCAAAACCAGGAAACTTAAGGATAGAGGGTTATCTTTAAATACTCAAACTAAGAAAAAGAAAAAGGATAGAGTTTGTGAGTCTGATTCTGTGGGT
The DNA here is from genome assembly GCA_949130495.1 of Sambucus nigra. Lineage (NCBI taxonomy): Eukaryota > Viridiplantae > Streptophyta > Magnoliopsida > Dipsacales > Adoxaceae > Sambucus > Sambucus nigra. Next base: position 554,455,741 of record OX422209.1, read on the forward strand.
GATTGTGACTTTGGTAACATGGTATTATTTGTGGAAGTTTTTAAAAAAATTCTCAATTTTTCCAAAGAAAATTCTTTCAATAATTTTTTTAAGAAAAACAAAAATAAGAATGAGGTCAAGGATAGTGGAAACATGAATAGATAAGGCTTTTTCAATGCGATGGTAAAGGGCACAAGGCACATGAGTGTCCCACTAGGCTAAAGAGAAAGGGCAGTGAAATTGCTAATAAGGCCACTCTTAGTGATAGTGACATCAAGTCGATTGATTCAGAAGGAGAATCACCACAATAAAAGTGTGTTGCTTTCATGGCTAGTCACGTTAGCACTACCAGTTTGTCCCACGTTGATGAGGACATAAGTAAATGTGATAGTCTCGATGATGTTTTAAGTCACGCGGGGGATAATGAGAGTGAATTTGAGAGCGAGGGACAAGGATAAATCCAAAAGGCTTGTGTGATTTATACATCGAGACTTTGAAAACCAAAAGGTTAAATAAATATTGGAGTCTTGGGGTCTTATATTTGGAGGGAGAGCTGAAAGTTTTGAGGGTGTGTAAGGCGTCAGCGAGTCAACTCGAGAAGGTGAAAATATATTTGAGTGTGCAGTTAATTGTCTTAGGTATAGAGAATAGAGACTTAACTAACACTGTGGCTACTCTTATGGGAGATCTTCGATCTTCATTGGTGACTCATGGAAACTTAAATCCCGTGTATCCTAACTCGAGAGAGATCTCGAAGTCACTTTAGAGGAAACAACTATGAAGGTTAGAAAGATGTTCCTTGGTCCTGCTTTGGGTAATGTTTAGAGGTTTGTAATAGGTTATGACAGTGCGTCCACATCCAATGTAGCACCCGATTCGGTTGCCGAGTTTATGTTAGATCCACATGGCCCTCGACCTAAGCCACCTAGGCATATGATTCCACGTAGGAGAGATCGTCTTAGACGTTTCGAGATAGGTGAACATAAGACCATTTATGTTTGTTCACATTGTAAGAAAAGAGGTCACATTAGGGAATTTTTCCTTAAGCTGGGTACAATGTCTCATAGGTATCTTCCACGATATGCTACCACATATGTTCCCACACGCACTCCCACAGATGTTACTCCGCATTATCCTGCACATCACATGCGATATTTTGAGAGTTTTGGAGAGAAAGTAAAGTATTTAGTCAAGACATCACAAGATTTGATGGATGTTTTTCATAGGATGTCATCTCCTTTTGAGATCTCCTTTGGGCATAATGATTAAGGTTGAGACTTTTGTAATAACCCTCGCTTATGAGACCGTATTTTATAGTAATTACTTAGTATAGTAATTAGATACCAGTGTTGGGTCATGATTTGAATGTTAATTCAATGTAGAAAGTTGATATTCATTGTGAGTTTGCATACATATCATAATTATGGGAAAATATTGCTATGTCATGCTTATTAATATCATCTGAATTTAAAATGATATTTGGCTTAATAATGAGACCGGAATCTAAATTGAATTTTAAAATGTCCAAATGATAATTTGGAGGTTGCAGTCGAGTCTGGAATTTGCGAAATAGTCAAATAATGTGCCATGTTGTATTTTGTAGTTTTGGGCATTTTTGACTGGTTGTGCCTTAATTATGCTATTGCGTATTATTTTATCGCACTTTTGGTTAATTAAGTGGGGCATTTACCTTAAGTCACGACTTAAGCCTATTAAGTCTTCTAATTTCCCCAAAATCCCTTCCTAAACCTAAGAGAGTAAGAGAAGAGTGGAGAGAAAGCTTTGGAGATTGAGAGAGAGCTTGCTACTACACTAAGGAATCTGCATATTTGGTGAATCAAGGCAAGTTTTTACTTGCTATTTGTGTCTTGAGATAGATGATTGGTTGTGGTAATGGTGTATTGATTTTTGATTAGCAAACTTAGGGTTTTCTTATGTATTTATGGGTTTTGATTCACTCAAAGATGATTCATGAGGTTCTAAGATGATCAATAGCATCATTGATGTTCTTATAGTGTTGGTATATGAGTTTGGTTTGGAGAAATTTGAGTTGGGGTAGAAAATGGAGTCCAAGACTCCATAGCCATTTCTTGGCAAAATCGCAGGCCCGAATTGATTCGGCCCCCTGGGCAAATCGATTCGGTTAGGTCCAGTGCCCAGGTCTTGTGAACCGAATCGATTCAAAATTCATCCGAATCGATTCGGCAGTTATGCAGAAACCCAGAATTTCTGACCGAATCGATTCGGCTCTCATCCGAATCGATTCGGCAATTATGCAGAATCTCAAACTTTCTGGCCGAATCGATTTGGCCAAGGGGGCGAATCGATTCGGTAGCCCTGCACTTTTCAAAATTTTTCTTTTTTATTTTTGACCCCTTTTTCTTTAGGATTATTGATTAGGGACCTTCTTAAATGAAGTAAACACAGGGTTTAGAGTTCTAGTTGAGTTGGGTCGACATCCTAGACTCGAAAGGGTTCATCTAGGATTCATTCAAGGGGGAATTTAAAGTGATGCTTAGGCATTTCTTGTGTCTTGTAGTTTTATAAGGGTCTAGAATCTATTAAAGTCAATTTGGAGACTTTAGAATTCAACTCGAGTTAGATTTGACTTGATGGTTTATAGTAAAGCCTAAAAGAGGCCTTGGGAAGAACTTTGGAGTCTGAATTCCTTTTGAGGATGCTATGTCGGTACGAATTACATATAGTCCCGATTTAACTTATACATTTATTTAAAATGGGAATATTGATAAGGTAAATGATAATTTACTAAATCATGTAATGGAAATAAATAAAATGGATGTTACACACCTCTCTAAATACCATCTTAAGGGAAGTCCGTACGATAGGTGAAGCCCCCTGGCTAATGAATGCATGGTGGATATAGTCCTAGGCCATATGAGCGCTTGTTTTATTTTTTCTGTGATGGGTAGGAGATTCTGGGTGTGGTCTTGACTACCCCACAGGCATATGGCTGCTTCCCGAAGATTTCGATAGGATCCCAGGTTGTCTTATGTTAGGCCCTGGAAGATGATGGTTATTTAGGGACGCGCACAGTGGGGAAACCCGAACGGGCGGTCTTAGAATCGTTATATTTATATTTATGACTATTCTAATTATCGAGTTGGACTCGATGGAACATTAATGCCATAAAGAGCAAATTTATGCCACAAAGAGCATGCTATTGAGATTAGTGCCATATAGAGCACACGATGATAATTATTTCTGATAAGGAATGGAAAAGAAGATTGAAATTAAAATATGACGAATGATGATAAAGGCTCACATGTACTTTTAATTCTGTTTTAAAATGAATCTCACTCTATGTAGTCCCTTATCAGTTTTAGTTCTTTATATGATGTTGCCATGCTAGACTATCATCCATGATTATTGTGCATCATTGTCATACCTGTCATTTATCTATTGATCACATATACCCGGCCCTGACCGGTTTTCCTTTCTTGTTGTATATATATATATATATATATATATATATATATATATATATATATATATATATATATATATATATATATATATATATATATATATATAATCCGTTCAGGTGTTCCGCCGCACGGTCGCCCGTAATGACTTTTCCTTCCATATGTTTTGAGGAGCCGTGACATTGTGCGGGTTTCACGGGAGTTTTGTGTAGACGCCTCTAATTATGTTTCTAGTTATGTTCAGTTTATTCGGGCTTGTGGCCTAGTCCGTTGTATTTGTATAATGGATCTATTATGTAACACTTGTTACTACTTGCATGTTGTATGGTTATATTGACCGACCTTCCTTTCGGTCCTTTTGTATCTTTTGGGGTTTCTTATACTCTTGTGGGGGTTTCCACCCTCTATTTGTATTATGGATTGTTGAAAATGTTTTCCTTTAAGTTCAAATCGAATTTTTTTTTTGATAACCCGTTTTCTGGAATATAGAGTGGTTATTCCCTATACTTTGCATTTTGTTGTGATGCTGAGAATGATATTTATCAATGATTTCCTATTTTATCGGGGTATAGGGCTGGCCACCCTTTATTCCGGATAGCGGGTTGTCATAGATGGTATCAGATCGTCAGGTTCTAGAGTCTTTAGGATCTATGCGGACTTGTCACGTTCTACCGTAGCGTTATTTGATATAGACCTTAATGTTAGGATTGTTTTGCTGCCTATGTATGCGATCTTCTGCTAAATAGATTGTCTTATACTATGTTTTAACTCTATCTCGTCTTTATCTCAGATGCCGCCGAAGAGAGGACGTCCCGCTAGACGTAATAGGGTTGTTGAGGATGAGTTTGGTCCTCCACCGCAACAGGGGAATATCAGTGCCGCTGAAGTGGCAAATATTGTGGCCCAAGCTGTCAACGCCGCGATGACTGCAGTGGCCCAACAAATGCCACAAGCTCAAGTGAGGGGACAAGAAGCACTAGTTCCTACGGGACCTTCTCAATGGGAACGGGTGAGGGAGTCTTTCCTTAAGGGACATCCCCCGGAGTTCGAGGGAGGTTCGGATGTTATCAAGGCGAACCAGTGGAAGAGAGATATGCAGCGCCATATTAGGATGGTGGAATGTAGTGAGGAAAAAAAGCAAATTGTCGTTACTTTCAAGCTGGTTGGACCGGCCTTGCACTGGTGGGAGTCAATGATGACACCCGAGCAAAGGGATACCATGTCCATCACGAATTTTTGGGCTTTCTTTGATGGAAAGTATTTCCCTCCCGCAGTTCAGAGGGAAATGCAGAGGAAGCTGCAGGATTTGGTTCAAGGGGAGAGGTCGGTTGTCGAGTACGAGGAAGAGTTTACCCGGTTAGCCAGTTTTATACCGGATGAGGTAACTCCAGAAGCAAAGAGGATCTCCAAGTTTGTGGGAGGTTTACATTGGCGAATAAAACAACATTTGCTGGGAAATCCATCTCTGGTGACTTTTGGTGATGTGATGAATGCCTCTTTACTTCACTGTCAGGAGCACAAATTGTTTTTGCTAAACAAGAAGAAGGTTGTTACTGTGGGACAAGCGGGGAGGCAGGGAGGAGTTGTGAGCGGAGGGGGGACATCGTCTTCATCCCAATCCTCGGGGAACAAGCAGGTTGAGAGGGATCCTCAGCAGGGGGATTCGTCCAAGCGTCAACGGTTCGGTGGGTTTAATGCCGGTGGCAATAACAATGCTAACAGGCAGGGTCAAGGTGGTCAGCAACCACAGGGTGGTAGAGGTGGAAATGGAGGTAGAGGCCAACAGGGCCGAGGTGCGGGGCAATTCCGAAATAACCAAGGTAGGAATCAGGACAATGCGGTAAATAAATGTTTTCAGTGTGGGGAGCTGGGCCACTATAAAAGGGCATGTCCTCAGTTGGTTGGAGGGCATCTTCCAAGGGCCCCACAGCAGCCGTATGTACAGTTTCCGCCCCAAGCGCCTAATCCGATTGCTCCTCCTCAATGGTGGAAATTGCAGTACGGTCGGGTTTACCATATTTAGGAGGCTTTGCTTCCTCCAGCTCCTCCTGCACCACCAGCGATCGAGGGTAAGTTTCTCATCCATGGGCACATGGGTCGAATTCTATTTGATACGGGTGCGACACATTCCTTTATTTCTAGAAGTTTTGCTCAGACTACGGGTTTGATAAAATCTGCTGAAAGTACCTTCACTAGTGTTGAATCCTCTATGGGTGATGGCTCATTGATTTTCTTCGTGTGTAAAAACGTAGGAATTAATCTTGGTGACTTGTGTTTTGATGCCGATTTGCTCGTCCTTGATATGGTCGGGTACGATGTAATTTTGGGCATGGATTGGCTAGTGAAGTACCGTGCTATAGTGAATTGTTATAGGAAGAGTGTAGTTTTTGCGGTTCCGGGACAAGAGATGTTCCTAGTAGTTATGCCTTGTATGGAAGGGAGCACGAGTGATTATTTATATTGTATTGCGGAAGATGCATCTAGAGATGTCGTGGTTCCCCTAAATTCTCTTCCAATCGTTCGGGACTTTGAAGATATTTTTCGGGAGATACCCGGATTACCTCCAAGTCGGGAAATATAGTTTGTGATTGACTTAATGCCGGGAACTCGACCGATCGCAAAAGCTCCTTATCGAATGGCTCCTGTGGAGATGAGAGAGCTGAGAGATCAAATTCAGAATTTACTGGAGCAGGGCTTTATTAGGCGTAGTACCTCACCGTGGGGCGCTCCAGTTTTGTTTGTGAAGAAGAGAGACGGTTCTCTCCGGTTATGCGTGGACTATAGAGAGTTGAATAAAGTCACCATCCGGAATAAATAACCTTTACCTCGCATCGACGATTTGTTTGATCAACTTAGGGGAGCTTCCTACTTCTTCAAGATCGACTTGCGGACAGGGTATCACCAATTGAGGATACGAGAGCAAGATGTATCTAAAACGGCCTTTTTGACCCGTTATGGATCTTATGAGTTCTTGGTTATGCCCTTCGGGCTAACCAATGCCCCTGCAGTGTTTATGGACCTTATGAATAGGGTGTTTCGGGATTTCCTTGACCAGTTTGTCATTGTATTTATTGATGACATCCTAGTCTATTCTCAGACGGAGTCGGATCACGCTGCTCACTTGCGGTTGGTCCTGCAGAGATTGAGGGATCATCAATTATATGCAAATTTTGAGAAGTGTGGCTTCTGGTTAAAGGAAGTTCAATTTTTGGGGCATGTGGTATCAGTCCACGGCGTGTCTGTGGATCCGAGTAAGGTGATCGCGGTAAAGGAGTGGGGTCAGCCCACGACGCCCACTGAAGTTCGTAGTTTTCTGGGCTTGGCGGGTTATTACCGTCGATTCATTAAGGGCTTTTCTAAGGTTGCTAGCCCATTGACGAATTTGACCCGGAAAGGAGTAAGATTTGTTTGGGACAGTTCATGTCAAGCGGCTTTCGATGAGCTCAAGGATAGACTGACTTCAGCTCCAGTCCTGGCATTGCCAAAGCTGGGATTAGAATATCTCGTCTTTACCGATGCATCTCTTCTGGGGCTAGGAGGTGTTCTTCAACAAGAGAGACAACCCATTGCGTACGCTTCTCGTAAGTTGAAACCTCACGAGAGGAACTATCCGGTACATGATTTGGAATTTGCCGCCGCTGTATTTTCCTTGAAGATATGGAGGCATTACCTCTTGGGGGAAAAGTTTAGTCTTTTCACCGACCACAAATCGCTGCAGTACTTATTCTCCCAAAAGGATTTGAACATGCGCCAGCGCCGTTGGTTGGAGTTTGTGAAAGACTACCAATTTGATATTCATTATCACCCCGGGAAGGCGAATGTGGTAGCAGATGCCTTGAGTAGAAAGCCTGATGGAGGCTTAGCTGAGGTGTGGAAAGCTAAGTGGAAAGAACTCAGCCTGGAGGATGCAGGGGTGAGAGCATTCCTTTCCGTGATTACGGTTACTCCCACGATTATAGAAAAGATTGTGGAAGCTCAGAAAAGAGATAAAGTTTGTCAAGACCATACACGCCAGTTGTTGTCTGAGGGAGCGGAGTCGTACTCAATTGGTTCTGAGGGTGGACTACGCTTCCATGGAAGACTTGTGGTTCCCGACGATGGGGATTTGAGACGTGCAATTATGGCGGAATCCCACGGGTCCAAGTTCACGGTGCATCCAGGCGGGGACAAGATGTACCAAGATATGCGCCGTCTGTATTGGTGGGTGGGTATGAAGAGGGATATCTCAGAGTTTGTGTCTCAATGCACTACTTGTCAGTTGGTTAAGATTGACCACCAGCGGCCGACAGGTTTGTTACAACCGCTTGAGATTCCCGTATGGAAATGGGAGAGCATTTCGATGGACTTTGTTATGGGCTTGCCTAGATCGCAAAAGGGTCATGACTCCATTTGGGTGATTGTCGACCATTTGACTAAGTCGGAACACTTCTTGCCTGTGCGCACCGATTATGATACCGCTCGTTATGCCCAGTTGTTCATTGAGGAGATCGTCAGACTCCACGGGGTACCTTTGAATATTGTCTCCGACCGAGATAAAATATTCGTGTCCCACTTTTGGCAGAGTTTCTAGGGAGCTATGGGGACCGAGTTGAAGTTAAGCTCTTCCTATCATCCTCAAACAGACGGTCAGACCGAAAGGGTAAACCAGATGTTAGAGGATATGCTTCGTATGTGCATACTCGACTTTAAAGGCAGTTGGGAACAATACCTTCCGTTGGTTGAGTTTGCTTATAACAACTCATACCAATTCACTATTGGAATGGCACCCTATGAATCTCTGTATGGCAGGCCTTGTAGATGGCCCGCTTGTTGGTTGGAAGTGGGTGATAATAAGTTCCTTGGACCTGAAATGATCCAAGATACTTCTTCGAAGATTGAGCTTATTCGAAATCGCATACGGATAGCCCAAGATCACCAAAAGAGTTATGCCGATGCGGGTAGGAGACATATGGAATTGGAGGTTGGAGACCAAGTGTTGGTGCGAGTGTCCCCGATGAAGGGCATTAAGTGTTTTGGGAAGAAAGGAAAGCTTGCACCCCGCTTTGTTGGACCTTTTCCGGTGATTGCAAAGGTTGGTCCTGTGGCATACCAACTTGCCTTGCCGGAACCCTTACAACAAATCCATGATGTATTTCACGTCTCCTCTTTGAAGAAGTACAGAAGATGTGAAGATGCCCTTTGGTACATTCCTTTCGAAGATATCGAGTTGCAGCCCGATGTTTCTTACGAAGAACAATCGGTTGCTATCCTTGAGTTTGGGGAGAGAAAGTTAAGATCTCGTGTGGTGCCCCTAGTGAGAGTTCATTGGAGTCATCATCATGCCAACGAATCAACTTGGGAATGCGAGAATGAGATGCGGGAGAAATATCCACATCTTTTCTCATGAGGTACGCCTGAATTTTGGGGGCAAAATTCCCTCATAAGGGGGGGAGTATGTAATAACCCTCGCTTATGAGACCGTATTTTATAGTAATTACTTAGTATAGTAATTAGAGACCAGTGTTGGGTCATGATTTGAATGTTAATTCAATGTAGAAAGTTGATATTCATTGTGAGTTTGCATACATATCATAATTATGGGAAAATATTGCTATGTCATGCTTATTAATATCATCTGAATTTAAAATGATATTTGGCTTAATAATGAGACCGGAATCTAAATTGAATTTTAAAATGTCCAAATGATAATTTGGAGGTTGTAGTTGAGTCCGGAATGTGCGAAATAGTCAAATAATGTGCCATGTTGTATTTTGTAGTTTTGGGCATTTTTGATTGGTTGTGCCTTAATTATGCTATTGCGTATTATTTTATCGCACTTTTGGTTAATTAAGTGGGGCATTTACCTTAAGTCACGACTTAAGCCTATTAAGTCTTCTAATTTCCCCAAAATCCCTTCCTAAACCTAAGAGAGTAAGAGAAGAGTAGAGAGAAAGCTTTGGAGATTGAGAGAGAGCTTGCTACTACACCAAGGAATCTGCATATTTGGTGAATCAAGGCAAGTTTTTACTTGCTATTTGTGTCTTGAGATAGATGATTGGTTGTGGTAATGGTGTATTGATTTTTGATTAGCAAACTTAGGGTTTTCTTATGTATTTATGGGTTTTGATTCACTCAAAGATGATTCATGAGGTTCTAAGATGATCAATAGCATCATTGATGTTCTTATAGTGTTGGTATATGAGTTTGGTTTGGAGAAATTTGAGTTGGGGTAAAAAATGGAGTCCAAGACTCCATAGCCATTTCTTGGAAAAATCGCAGGCCCGAATCGATTCGGCCCCCTGGGCGAATCGATTCGGTTAGGTCCAGTGCCCAGGTCTTGTGAACCGAATCGATTCGAAATTCATCCGAATCGATTTGGCAGTTATGCAGAAACCCAGAATTTCTGAACGAATCGATTCGTCTCTCATCCGAATCGATTCGGCAATTATGCAGAATCTCAAACTTTCTGGCCGAATCGATTCGGCCAAGGGGGCGAATCGATTCGGTAGCCCTGCACTTTTCAAAATTTTTCTTTTTTATTTTTGACCCCTTTTTCTTTAGGATTATTGATTAGGGACCTTCTTAAATGAAGTAAACACAGGGTTTAGAGTTCTAGTTGAGTTGGGTCGACATCCTAGACTCGAAAGGGTTCATCTAGGATTCATTCAAGGGGGAATTTAAAGTGATGCTTAGGCATTTCTTGTGTCTTGTAGTTTTATAAGGGTTTAGAATCTATTAAAGTCAATTTGGAGACTTTAGAATTCAACTCGAGTTAGATTTGACTTGATGGTTTATAGTAAAGCCTAAAAGAGGCCTTGGGAAGAACTTTGGAGTCTGAATTCCTTTTGAGGATGCTATGTCGGTACGAATTACATATAGTCCCGATTTAACTTATACATTTATTTAAAATGGGAATATTGATAAGGTAAATGATAATTTACTAAATCATGTAATGGAAATAAATAAAATGGATGTTACACACCTCTCTAAATACCATCTTAAGGGAAGTCCGTACGATAGGTGAAGCCCCCTGGCTAATGAATGCAGGGTGGATATAGTCCTAGGCCATATGAGCGCTTGTTTTATTTTTTCTGTGATGGGTAGGAGATTCTGGGTGTGGTCTTGACTACCCCGCAGGCATATGGCCGCTTCCCGACGATTTCGATAGGATCCCAGGTTGTCTTATGTTAGGCCCTGGAAGATGATGGTTATTTAGGGACGCGCACAGTGGGGAAACCCGGACGAGCGGTCTTAGAATCGTTATATTTATATTTATGACTATTCTAATTATCGAGTTGGACTCGATGGAACATTAATGCCATAAAGAGCAAATTTATGCCACAAAGAGCATGCTATTGAGATTAGTGCCATATAGAGCACATGATGATAATTATTTCTGATAAGGAATGGAAAAGAAGATTGAAATTAAAATATGACGAATGATGATAAAGGCTCACATGTACTTTTAATTCTGTTTTAAAATGAATCTCACTCTATGTAGTCCCTTATCAGTTTTAGTTCTTTATATGATGTTGCCATGCTAGACTATCATCCATGATTATTGTGCATCATTGTCATACCTGTCATTTATCTATTGATCACATATACCCGGCCCTGACCGATTTTCCTTTCTTGTTGTATATATATATATATAATCCGTTCAGGTGTTCCGCCGCACGGTCGCCCGTAATGACTTTTCCTTCCATATGTTTTGAGGAGCCGTGACATTGTGCGGGTTTCACGGGAGTTTTGTGTAGACGCCTCTATTTATGTTTCTAGTTATGTTCAGTTTATTCGGGCTTGTTGCCCAGTCCGTTGTATTTGTATAATGGATCTATTATGTAACACTTGTTACTACTTGCATGTTGTATGGTTGTATTGACCGACCTTCCTTTCGGTCCTTTTGGGGTTTCTTATACGCTTGTGGGGGTTTCCACCCTCTATTTCTATTATGGGTTGTTGAAAATGTTTTCCTTTAAGTTCAAATCGAAGTTTTTTTTTGATAACCCGTTTTCTGGAATATAGAGTGGTTATTCCCTATACTTTGCATTTTGTTGTGATGCTGAGAATGATATTTATCAATGATTTCCTATTTTATCGGGGTATAGGGCTGGCCACCCTTTATTCCGGATAGCGGGTTGTCACAACTTTTCATTAGAATATAGTGTTTTTCATGATCATATCGTATATCCCTGTTGCTAGCATGTACTATCATTGTATTTATATTTTTCTTTTTTGATATTTTATGAAAAATACAAAAGGAGTTTTGGTTTTTAATAAATATTAAAAAGGCAAAAAGATTTTCTTTATATAAAATTTTGGAAAAGCACAAAAAGATTTTTGTAGTTTGTTTACACCTTGTATGGATTGACATTTAGGATAACAGAGTCACAATATCGTTCCATTATCCACATGACTTTTTGATAATTTTTTTAGACACAATATCATTTCATCCATGTGATTTATAATGTGTTGGAGTCATTGAGTTGTGATTAGACGATTACCTACCCCATGCTTGACTCGTTGTCATTTTAATGCACTCGTACACGGATTTATGTGATTTTTGTTCTTGTCCATCACATATTGGTCAAAGTATTTTCATATCAATTTTGCCTAAAATAAAAAATATATCATATGAGATAAAGGTGCTTCCTGTTATAACCATTACACGGATTGAAAAAAATTGAAGATCATCTTTTCGGTAATTTTTTTTTTATATTTTAAGCTATTGAATCGGCTACGAAAGACAGGATGACTTTGCATAAAAAGACACTATTTACAAATAAAAGAGCCTAAAACATTAACAAAACATAAAAAAAGGTGCCAGGCCAAATTTAGATTTGATCAATGATTCTTCATTACACAGGTGCATTAGTTTCTTCAAATTCTTTTTAGTAATTTTTTATATTATAAAAGGATTTTGAGGGAGTTAAAGTAGAAGATCAATGGTTTTGCACATACCATATAATCTCTAAAATCACTAACTAGTTTTTGAGATTATTAGTGTGAAAATCATTTTAGACTTTGATTTGTTGATTATATGGAGTCAATATCATAAGAATTCATCTTTTTTACACCTAAGGAAGACTTTGAGAACATTCATTAGGAGTATCTCAAATCCATCATGCATATATGTTATGATTGTTTGAATTGATTTACCTATCAAATTTGTTCATACCCTTTCCTTACACTTTTTCGACTTGGTTGTCTTAGTGTTAGTTCATGGTGTATGTTGTACTTGTATATTTTTTTACCTTTATAAAAATTTATAAAATTTCAAAAATAGTTGGTTTAGTTTTTCTTAGTTTATCATTGCCGATACTAATTTCCTTATTTATGTGATAATATTATACCATTGTTGTGACACACTTTGATTTATTCTATTGTGTTTTTTTTCCTTGCCTATTTTGGACAACATAAAAAGGGGAGAATGAATTATGGGGGAATGGGAGTTTGATTTATGCATGAGAGATAGTTCTCATTCCATAGTTATGATTATCATTTATATATTTCAAACTCTTTGCACATCACGGGTATTTTTTTATCTATTGTATGCAAGTACACGTAATACAAAGATTCCAAAATAAGTTCAAGAGAAAGTGGGAGATTTGAAGACTTTGAATATTTTAAGATGTTGAAGATCTCAAAGACATTTGTGATATAGTATCATTCGGACGCGACCACAAATATATCTACTGTATGTGCTATTTCAACTCAAGTGCAAGCTTGTCGCTCAAGTAATAATCCGATAAGTCAGCTATCGATCCTCAAGGAAACAGGACGAACGAAGTCATGGAGACGTTGGAAATATAAGGGTAACCTAGCTTTGACTCTAAAAATAAAGAAAAAATGATTTGGAGTACGGAAAAACTACAAATAGATGAAAATTTGAGAATAATGAACTAATAAAACTAGAATGATTCAAATGCAACTACGCTAATTAAATGAAAAGATGATAAGAGTTGAACTAAGTGTTTAACTATGAAATTAGAACAATAGGTCAGGTTACAATCCCCCACATCCTAGTAATTTACTTCATATGATACTAGATTCGGAATTAGAATTTTAAATGAACCCGGTATTTAGTTCTCCCAAGTATTACACATATGAGGGATCGTAGCCTGCATAGTATGTAAACAAACGACGAGTAAAACGGTGTCGCATTAACCAATACTTGCATCGCATTCTTAAGCATCCCGATTTTTTTTTCGATGGTTGCAACAGTTATACAACACGATTCATCTAATATTTTAATTCAAAAGTCTATGTCCATGCTGATGAATTACATCAGGCGGGGTTCATGCACCCTAACCCTTAGAAAATTAGCTAGACATAATTAACTTAGAGAAAGACATGATTTTTAAGAAATAAAACATTAACTCTAAAGAAACTAATTGAAAAGAGAATTTCATATTCAAAACTAGCAATTAAAACTAAGGAGCAATCGAAAATTAAAGGAAAGGTGTTACTTGAATTGAAGAAATTAAATTCAAATCATTGCAGCAAATTCTTCTTATAGAAAACTAGGGTTTTTGGCTACAAAAACCTTCTACTCCTACTTAGATAACTTAAAAGTCGAACTCCTATTATTATGTAACAAACTAGAATAAATAGCAATGAAATTTACAAGAGTTTAACCCCATAAAAACTCTGAGAAAAAGCATAAAAATTTGAAGAAAATCCCAAGTGGTCCGGACCCATCGGGTAGAGCGATCTGGATCACCCCTGTTTCGAGATAGTGTTCCTCAGCGTAAGGAGATCCGGATTCTTTTTGGAAAAAAGTGCCGAATCTCCCCCCTTTTTTAGACAGAGAATTTTTCCAAGGCGATCCGGATCCTTTTAGAGAAAAAAGGTCCGGATCGCCCCCTATTTTGAGACAGAGTCTTTCTTTTGAGGCGGTCTGGATCCTTTTCTAATAAAAGTCCGGACCGGGTCTCTTTTTCAACCAGGGGACTTTTTCTTATTTCCTTCTCAACTTTAAATCTTCGTAACATGATCATTGGAGCTCAGATTGACTTGACATTTGTGCCCATCCCCGGATATATCCCCACACGGCGGGAGAGGATCCCTCTAGGTCTCGCGCGTCCCTCTCGGGAGAGCTTCAGTCGGCGTCGGTGAATGAGGTGGAAAATGTAGAGAGATAGAGTCGCCAGTCTATTTTACTCAAAACAGATAAAAGAAAAGGGAGCCATCCCGAAGTACATCATCCAAAGATGTACTGATACATACCAAACCAAAATTCAAAAATGGTCTGGAGGCTATGTTACGAAATGGGAAGGTGTTAGGCACCCATTCCGCCCTTATGGTCTCTCATGGGTTGTTGTTATTTTCATTTATTTCCCCGTGATATGTGTGAATGTGTATACGTAGTGGAGATAGGAATCATCGACTTGTATCATGGAAGAGATAAAGTGAGTCATCCATAGGAATGTTCCTAAAAGTAATATTAGAAAATAGGATTTATGCGATTATTCTAGCGTCGATCATTATAAGGGAATGATAACGCATGTGGAATAATACGCCATTAAGAATATATATATATATATATATATGTGTGTGTGTGTGTGTGTGTGTGTGTAAATACATAGGATTTAAGGAGGTAAATTTAAAGAATATAGAAAAAAAGTAGGAAAAGGACTCGAGTCTCGGGTTTTACCCCGAGATGCCTACGTAGCCTATAGAGGCATCAAAGTCCACGTAGTTCGTATGCAAAACAAGGGGTAGGATTTATCTGATAAATCCAATCGGGGACTTCTCTTATATGGGTGGGTGTGTAAAAAAGTGTTTTAGTTGTGAGAAAAGTGTGAGAATTCCCGTTTGGAATTTACGAGCAAATCTTCTTTTTCTTGTTTTTTGGGTTATATTCATATGAAAATAAGAGATGTGAAATAATAATAGATAAAAAGTATATTAAGATATGTGAGATGAGAGAATAAAAGTGCTTAGTAATAAAAACAAGTTAATGCGAATTTGGGAAATTTAAAGAGAGAGTTGAAAGAGTTGGACCTTCTTGGAGATAGTGAGCTTGATCTTGGATGTTGGAGAGTAGACCTTGCACTTGGATGATTATGGAGGGTACTTAATTCACCAAGCTTGATGCAAAAGGTGATGAAAGGTGAAGGTTGGAAAGGGATTTGAATGTCAAAATCACGTTGACTTCGAGAGGGGTTTTCTGAGCTTGTTGAGAGTAATGGATCTCTGATTATCCTTTTTTTAAATGAGGTTAGGCCCTAATTTTTATAGGCCTAGGGAATTACCGATCGGCATAGCCCTGGTCCTTCCAATCAACAGGTGTGTTTAGGCACACTGCCGATAGGCAGGGCTTGGAACCTGCCATTTGGCAGTGTCTTTCAAGTTCCTTCGGAAAATCGATCGTAGAGCGCGAACCGTTGATCCGAATCATGCACGGGGTGAACCGTTAGAAAGGTAGTTTAGAGACCTTTGAAAGTCCTTTAGACTTCTCCTGAGTTCGAGAGTTGACTTTTGGTCAAATATGGCTCGAAAGTGTTCATCGAGCCTTTGGATTAGGAAACTTCATACGCAAATGGATCGTTCGTTCGCATGGTAAGTCAGAATCGTGAATGGGGCGGACCGTTAGAAAGGTTAGGAGATGTACTTTTTCCAAAGAGTTTGAACTAGTTCGGGGAGTAAACTTTGGTCAACCAGGGCTTAGAAGCGTTCGGTGACCTTTCAGAGTAAAACAGATCATTTATCCGTATCGTAAGTCAGAATCGTGCACGGGGTAGACCGTTGGAAAGGGGTTTTAGTGACCTTCAAAGATTCATTCACTCTTGGTCAAGATGAAGAGTTGAATTTGGTCAAACGGAGCATGGGAGCGTTCGGTGACCTCCTTATCAAGTTTTGGGGAAAAATGGTCTGTTCGTCCGCATAGTAAGTCAGAATCGCGCCCGAGACGGACCATTAGAAAGGGGTTTCAGTGCCCTTCAAATATTCATTCAGTCACAAGTGAGCTGGAGAGTTTGACTTTTAGTCAAACGGAGCCTGGGAGTGCCCTATGGCCTTTAGGTCAGTACCTGGGGTATGACTTGGGGTTTACAATGATGAAGGTAGGTGTTAGGGACCTTAAAATAGGTTAGGGGGTATTAGAATGGGGTGTCTATAGAGCCCCTCGACGGGAGAGTTTGGCCGTCGAATAGACACCACATAATGCTTTTGAAAGGGGATGACCAGAGAGTCGAGGTCAATTCTGAGGACCTAAGGATGTCGATGACCGATTCTATGGGCTGAAGCCAATTCTAAAGGATTGAAGATGAGGGTGACCAATTCTATGGGTCGAAGCCAATTCTGAGGGCTTGAATATGAGGGTGATCGATTCTGCGGGTCGAAGCCAATTTTACGGTCTTGAAGGAACATACTGGTGATGGTCTTTAAAGGAAGTGATGACCAAAGAAATAATGGGGGTGATGAATTCTGCGAGTTAAATCTAATTCCGAGGTCTTAGGTTGTGATGACCGATTCTGTGGGTCAAAGCCAATTCTGTGGGCTTAAGGATGAGATGACCAATTCTGCGGGTCGAAGCCAATTCTACGGGCTTAAGTTGAAATGACCAATTCTGCGGGTCGAAGCCAATTCTGCGAGATTAAGTTGAGATGACCAATTTTGCAGGTCGAAGCCAATTTTGCGGGCTTAAGGTGAAATGACCAATTCTGTGAGTCGAAGCCAATTATGCGGGCTTAAGTTGAAATGACCAATTCTGCAGGTCGAAGCCAATTCTGAGGGCCTTAGGTGAGATGACCAGTTCTGCGGGTCGAAGCCAATTCTACGGGCTTAAGTTGAAATGATGAATTTTGCGGGTCGAAGACAATTCTGCGGGCTTAAGGATATATGACCAATTTTGCGGGTCGAAGCGATTTCTGCGGGCTTAAGGTGAGATGACCAATTATGTGGGTCGAAGGCAATTTAGCGTACTTAAGGATGAGATGAACAATTCTGCGGGTCGAAGCCAATTCTACGGGCTTAAGGATGAGATGCACGTCGAAGCCAATTCTGCGGGCTTAAGGTGAGAAGACCAATTCGGCGGGTCGAAGCCAATTCTCCGGGCTTAAGGATGAGATGACCAGTTCTGCGGGTTGAAGCCAATTATGTGGGCTTAAGGTGAAATGACTAATTTTCCAGGTCGAAGCCAATTCTGCGGGTTTAAGTTGAGAAGTTCTTGGGGAACTCTACCGGGAAAATTACCTCATGATTTTGATTTGATTTGGGGAGCCAATTGCTGGGGAAATCCTTATGTATTTTGGAGACTTTACCTGGGGAACAACCAATCTAATGCTAGGGAATTGATTAGGTAGTCTAGGGTTTGGACGTATTTCTCGGGGAAAATTAAGACCTTTAGGGAATAGGATATGATCCTGAAGTTTTGGATATTTTAGAGGTCCTCTAGGGATGTTGTCAGGGAGAGGTTTGCTTGTCTTTTGAGAGTTTCGCTGGGGAAATAGGGCTTCTTCTTGAGGAAGTACAAAATTTTCTTAGAGAAAATGCTCTAAATCCTTTCTGAAATTTTTAGAATTTTTCTGAGGATTTTTCAGGGTTTTCTGGGAATTTTTGTATGAAAATTTAAGAGAGGTGCCGGTCGGCATGGTGTGGAGGGTGCCATTCGGCAGTGGCATGGACTTTCGGGCTGCCTCAAAAAGGCAAAGGGTGAGTGACAATCGGTAGGTGGGGGGTCAATGCCGATCGGCATGACCCTTGGCATCCTATATAAAGGGGTGAATTCCTCTCATTTTTCACAGCTTCTTTCCTTCTCTCTTTCTGTGATTTTCTTCAACGAATTGTTCTAGTATATGGATCTCTAAAAAAATGGCCTCTTTAGTGAGCACTGCAGTACACCGAATAATGGTTGGCTATTGATGACTAGGAAAACGTGGAGTGGAGGGCCAGGGTACCTCTTTCTTTGGGGAGCAAGAACTATTTTAACACATTCAAGCTGGTTGCGGATGAGCGGACCTTGCTGCGGGAGTCATCGCATCATCGCTCTTCGAGGGTGGTGAACCTTGGCGGTTATGTCAGTAAAATCACTTTTGGCATTCTCTCTTTTTTTATGGTTTTCCTTTTTTCATGGATTTTGACAAGGTTTTTCTCTTTTGGAAGTCTCATGTTTCTTTGTCGAATATGCGTGCCCGCGGGACGACGAGGCTTAAGGATGTCTAGGAGCATCTTCCACCTGTAGTGCGCTGGGTTGTATCCTCAACAGGCTTTGGGAGGTTGGACTATGTGCTAGATGAGATGCATCATTCGACGGCAGTCTTATGCGTTCTGGGGGAGAGGTGGTGGGACATTAACCACACCTTTCATTTTGGCTTTGGGCAGATGTCTGTTACTCCCATGGATGTCCAGCAGCTACTGGGGCTGGATTGTGACGGAGAGAAGATAGAGGTGGATCAATCTTTGCGGATGAGGACCGAGACGGTGCACGTGGTACTTGGTGATGTGGGGAGGATAGTGTATGGGGACTCCATCCGTCTGTCGCTGCTGAAGGATGTTTTATTGGGTAGAGTGATCGATGTGGAGGACGGGCTGCATGTGAGGCAGATGGACCGATTGTTCATTTTGATGGTGTTGGGGGGATTTTTGGTGGCCTCGAGCGGCGACGTTGTCCACTTATTGTTTTTACCATAACTGAGGATGTTTTCGAACATCCCTCTCTACGATTGGGGGAGCCTGACTTTGGCGACCCTTTATTTTTCCTTAGATGCATTAAGATGGTGCTGCCGGAAGTCTTTCACTGGAGCCATGCATCTTCTTGAAGTATTCTTTAATTTGTGCATTTTCCTTTCATGCATTCGCATTTTCCTTATGCATCTCTTTTTAGTTGCAAAATTTTGTCTTTGGCAGATTTAGTTCTATGAGGTGATCGGGTGTAATACCCAGCTGATTACTTTGAAGGATGAGATCATTGGGGATTTTTGTCGATTGCATCAATGGCGCAAGGCCAATCTGCAGTCGAAGAGGTCTCTCTCTCTCTAGATGCAGTGCGTCAGGTCTTGAATGGACAGACCATTGACAGGGTGAGACTTCTTTCTTCTTCAGTTTAAGACATTTAGGTGCTCTGGTTTTTTATTTGACTCATATCTGCTGGGAATTTTTTAGGTGACCTTTTACACTTGGGGGACAACTGTTCAGGACACGGGGTTGACTGGAGTAAATGCGTAGATGAGGCATTTGCTGGAGCATTAGTTTGGCCATACTTGGTATCTTGGGGAGAGGGTGGTCTGACAGATTGCTAAGGGAGAGGTGGTGGTGCCACTTGCGAGGCCCCCTATGTCTATGAGGCGGGAGTGATTGCTTCCAGAGGATGAAAGGATCGCGGTGATGATTGGCGAGTCCTACCTGCTATACACTGATACAACTGTGTCGTATGATTATATGGACATTTTGACGATCTGGCTAATGGCGCCCAGCACATATGATGCACTGCCCTTCCCTCCTGCGGGTTTGAGTCGGCCAGTGGGGTCTTCCCACAGCGATGGCGATCCTTCGACATCTGCGGCGACGGCGACTTCGTAGGTTCCCTTTATATAGTTGCATACTCCTTCATACAACATTCGGCGGGCTGGTGGAGGGATGGTGCCTATGATGCATCGTCCTCATGCGATGGACCCGGAGGAGTTGGGCTTGACAGAGGAGGTTCTTCGCCCTGAGGTATATCTTTTATGCTATTTTCTTTTCCTTCCTTTTTTGTTTCTTTTGATCTTTTCTGCTTGATACTGATTCTAGCTTTTCTCGCAGCATGTCCGTATGTCCACCACTTAGCTTAGGGATATTAGGGACTCGATATCTTTGGCGACTGCCCATATTCGGGATGCGGTTCCATTTCCTTCTTAGTTGGTGTCATTTGCCTCATCCGTGGAGGAGTCTAGTTCAGGTAGTGGTGGTGCGTCATCTCGTCGTTGGGGAAAGAGAGGGCATCGCAGGGGTGGAAGCTCTTAGGATAGAGAGGGGAAAGGGCAAGTGAGAGATAGAGAATGTGGGTTCAGACTGAGTCTCATTTTTTTTCTTTATTTTCCTATAAAATTGATGTAGCATAGAAAAATATCTATCCAATGCAATGGAGTTTTTTATTATCTTATGTTGATGATGAATGAATGAATGCATGCACATGCGCTTTTTGCGTTGCTGCTGAGACCGTAAACAAAAATATTTTTAGGATTTGAAGGAAAGTTTTATGAGAATTTATATAAAGTTGGAAAGGGGAATTTTTGAAATTCTGTTGAGAATGTCAATTTATTTTGAGTTCTCTGAATTTTGACAAAAGAGGAAAAAGGAAATTTTCCAAAAGTAGGGGGTTATCGATCGGCAAGCACCTTGTCCTACCTATCGGCATGTCAATCTAGTCCTATTAATTCAAAGCTTTGATTAGTACCCTCTTCAGCCTTTGGTGCCTCATGGGGAAGGATTTCCTCCAATTTTTCCAGGGGTTATGTCTTTTGTGGGGGTTTTTAAGTATAAAAGAGGGGTAATAGTGGAGTGTTTTCCTCACACCGTCACATTGCTACTTTCTTATTCTGTGAGATGGCCCTCCCTGGTAGCGTTGAGTTTGCAAACTACCTTGAGAATTTGGAGGCGAGGTGCTCCTATAATGTCGACTACGATGCTTACAACATGCGTCGAGTTTCTTTATGGTATAATCGGCCCATAGAGTGGAACACGCTGATGGCGGCGGTACAATTCGGGTACCCTGAAGACCATGTATTTCGCTTTGGCTTGGAAGAAGTCTATCCGACTTATGAGGAATATTTTGCCATGTTGGGGATAAATCCCTGCTTTGTTGCGTCTCTACCTGAGTTTTCCCATTCTCCTCGGGAGTTGTTGGCTGGGCTTCTTGGTATTTTATCCTCAGCGAACAAATCACTAATGACTGAAGGTATGATTTCTTTTCCGGTGGTGTTGCGGTCTATGCATTTGCAGGAGGTTGGTGATGTTGGATATGCCGAAGCCATCGTTCTAGGCTTGGATTTAAAATTAGTTCTGGTGACTGGGGAGCTGTTGGTGGACCCACAACTTACAACTTTTACCTTATGGATGTCCTACCGTCGTAATCCTGCGACAGTGATACTGGCAGAGACTTTGAATGGCTTGGATGCCTGGCGAGAAGGTCATTCTGACTTTCTGAGGGATAGCCCTTTTATGTTGTTCATGTGGTTGTCTGAAAGATTCCGCTCGGTGACTCCTCCGGAATACCCCTTCTCAGCTGTACCTAATTTCTTTTCGCTCCATTTCATCAGTGTTGGCATGTATATTGAGAGCTGGGACAACTCGTTTGTGGATCATAAGGCTCTAAATCTGTACTGGTTAGTACCTTGGTGGGGACAACTTCTGCCTATTCTGAAACTAGGAGAATACCCGTATGTTCGGCTGGTTGGTCTCAGGAAGACCACTTTTTATTTCTCTTTACGGCTTATGTGTCAATTTGGCTGGGAGCAGATCATTCCACCTCTGACACTAGACTTCTTTCTGATAGAAGATTTGACAAATCGTCTGCACATGCGGCTTGGCTCTTTGTGGGAGAGTCGACGTCCGTCGAACCATCCCTCCCAGTCTGTTGGGAGAGTTTGGCACATCCCTGGGGATTATATGAAGTGGTTGTGGAGGAGAGTAGTTAGCAAGGTATTGGAAGTGGATACTGGACAAAGATGGATTGTGTTATCTGATACCATGGAGGGAGGTGTGGTAGTTTTTTCGAGGTTGGTTCAAGCCTATTGGTCCATGGATAGTCTGTGACACTCCATTCCGGCAGGGGAAGCTTGGGCACCCCAGGATGTAGATGATGACTATGAAGCGGGATCCTCTGGTAGCTGTGGGTAGAACTCTTGGAAAGTTTGTTTTGTAATGGGGAATAAATTTGGGAATTTATTTGGCTTTTTAAGAAGATAGGGGGAGGGAGTCATCCGTTCCTTTTCTTATATAATTGCACTATAATTTCTCATTATTAAAATAAACAAGTTTTTGATCATCTAGTTGTGCGTTTTGATGAATTCTGAATTTTGAATTATCTATATCGATCCCTAAGGCATGCATAATCCTTTTGTTTAAATATATGTTAGATTGGACTGTCGTTCTCGGAGATAAGAAAATAGTAGTTTTTTATGAAAAAAGGGGTCGTTCTCATGTAAGACGTATGAGCTGCCTACGTACCTCTGGGGGTTTTTGAAATTTTTTAATTTTTATGAGAATGATTTTTGCAGAGGATCAGGCCCACGTAGTTCTGGGTAGAGGAAAATGAAGAAATGTTTTTTTTAGAATAGAAGGGAGACGAGTAGAGTCGTAGCGTGCCGAGATTTCGGACTAGGGGTAAAATTTCTTGAGATGGTCCATGTTGACTGTACGAGCTATCTCTTCTCCATCTAAGTCGATGAGCATGACGGCACCGCCGAATAAGATCTTCTTCATAATGTATGGGCGGCTCCAATTGGGATCTACTATTTCTTTGAGGGATAAATCCCCTTCTTGGACACCGAGGTCCATGAATCTCTTATTAAATGAATGCGCTATTTGGTAATGGTACCCTTATAAGTGATACAACGCTTCTAATCTCCTTTCGTCCAGGAGTGACAGCTCGTCGAGGCGACTTTGATGCCAGTCTTCCTCACTGACCTTACTTTCAAGCAGGCCGCGTCACGAGGGTATTTCTAGCTCCACGGGTAGGACTGCTTCCATGCCATAGACTAAAGAGTAAGGGGTAGCCCCAGTAGAGGTTCAGATTGAGGTTCGGTAGCCCCAGAGGGAGTATGGGATTCGATCGTCCCAATCTCAACAACTTTCGGTCATCTTGCTATTGATGGATTTGAGGTTCTTATTGGCATCTTCGACTGCACCATTTGTTTGAGGTCGGTAGGGAGAAGATTTGTGTCTCTGTATCCCATAATCGTTGACCACTTCTTTGACTTTCGCCTCAAAATGCAACCTATTATCTGACACTAGCTCGTATGGGACCCCATATCGGCAGATGATGTTTTTCTTGATGAATTTAGCCACTTTCTTAGCGTTCAGGACTGCGTATGACTCAGCTTTGACCAATTTGGTGAAGTAATCAATGGCAACCAGGATGAACTCATGCCCGTTAAAGGCCTTGGGTGTAACCTTCCCTATGATGTCGAGGCCCCAGGTGGAGAACGACCAGGGAGAAGTCATGTTGTATAATTCTTGCGGAGGTAGGTGTTGAAGGTGGGAGAACTGTTGGCATTTGAGGCATTTCCAAACATAGGCGATGCAATCCTGGATCATGGTGGTCCAGTAGTAGCCTTGTCATATGATCTTCTTAGCAAGAATATGACTATTTATGTGGGATCCGCATTTCCCGCTGTGGATTTTCTATATTACCTGTTCAATGTCAGCCCCTGCGATGCAGTGTAGATGGGTTCCATCGAAGTTTCTCTTAAATAGTTCTTTGTGACAGATGATGTACTGGGCGGCCAGTCTTCACAAGGTTACCCGGTCTTTCTTATTAGAACCCTCGGGATACTTACCGTGCTTGAGGAGGTGCCAGATATTATAATACCAGTAGTTGGCTAGCTTGGGATCTTATTTGGTGATGAGCTCAATGTGGTAGCAGTGGGTTGGTTTATCTTGCTTTTGGACTAGGAAGGGGTCCATTGTTATTCCTTCGGGTATGTCGACCATGGAGGCCAAGGTAGCAAGGGCATTGGCTAGGTTATTCTTTGCTCGAGGTAGGTAGTGGAAGGTGATGTCTCGGAATTAGGAGGCTAGTTCTTCTAAGTGGGCATGGAAGGGTTGGAGTTTATCATCCTTAACTTTCCATTTTCTAAGCACTTGACCATTGATGAGGGCAGAATCCCCGTAGATATCTAGGCATTAAATACCTTTCTCAAGAGCAACTTTGAGGACTATCGTACACGTCTCGTATTAAGTAATATTATTAGTGCAAGGGAAATCCAATTTGATGGCGATGGGAGTGTGGGAGTTATCTTGGTAGATCATAAGTATCCCAATGCCATGTCCCTTTTTGTTGGCCGCACCGTAAAAGAACATTTTCCATCGAAGGTCATCTTGGGCAGCATAAAAGATGTTTTCATTTGAGAATTCGTAGATCCAGTCATCAACCTCTTCCATGGGGTAATCAGCGAGGTAATCAGAGATAGCTCTTCCTTTCATGGCTTTATGTGTGACGTATATGATATCAAAATCATCTAAGGGCATCAACCATTGAGCCATTCGGCTGAATAAGGCGGGTTTCTCAAGCAAGTACTTGATGGGGTTCCATAGGGATACAAGTTCAATGGGGAAGGAGAGCATGTAGTGTTGCAACTTTTAGGTAACACAAACAAGCACGGCTCATGCTTTTTCCAAAGCGGTGTAGTTGACTTCGTATATGACCAATTTGTGACTGGCATAATAGATGGCTCTTTCTTTACGATAATTTTCAAGGTATTGAGCTAGAAAATCCCCAATTGCAGTGTCGATTATGGTTAGGTATAGGAGCAAGGGGAGACAGGATGTGGTGGCATAAGTATCGTAGGTTGAGTCAAGTATTGTTTGATTCGGTCGAAGGCTTCTTGGCAGGACTCGTTCCAAACTTTGGTTGAATCCTTTCGGAGGAGTTTAAAAATTAGTTCACAAATGGAGGTGAGCTCGCTGATGAATCGGCTGATGTATTGAAATTTCCTAAGGAAACCGTGGACCTTTTTCTCCGTTCGGGGAGGCGGTATCTCAAGTATTGCTTTTAGCTTGGCAGGATCTGCTTCTATCCATTTTTCACTGACCATGAATCCCAAGAGTTTTCCCTTTGTAACGCCGAAGACACATATCTATGGATTGAGTCTCATCTGATACTGTCATAGTCGTTCGAAGAACTTTTGGAGAGATGGGAACATGACCTTCTCTAGTTTTGGATTTGATAATCATATCATCCAAATAGACCTCGATTTCTTTGTCAATCAGATCGTTCAGTATGGTCGTGGAAGCCCTCTAGTAGGTAGCCCCGACAATCTTGAGACCAAATGGAATAACAGTGTAGCAAAAGATTCCCCATGGGGTGATGAACGTGGTTTTTTCTTAATGATCTGGATGCATTTTGATTTGGTTGTATTCAGCAAATCCATCGATGAATTACTTGAGAGCATGACTGGCCGTGTTGTCGAAGATCATGTTGATATTGGGAAGCGGGTAATCATCCTTTGGAGAGGCTTTGTTTAAGTCCCGGTAGTCTACAGACATCCGAACTTTCCCTCCTGATTTTGGCACAGGCACTATGTTGGATAGCCATGTGGGATATTTGTTCACAAGAATGAAGCCCACGTTCAGCTGTTTGACCACCTCTTCTTTGACTTTATGTGACCATTCGGTGAGAAGATTTCTCAACTTTTGTTTAATCGGCTTGTAATCTGGAAAAGTGGGGATCTCATGCTGAGTAATTTCAGGATCAATGCCGGGCATATCGTCATAGGACCATGCGAAGACATCCACAAATTCCTTCAATAATTCTTCGAGTTATGCACGCTCATGCTCATCAACGGTAGCCCCTGTCCTTATCTCGCGCAGTTGGCTACTAAAACTGAGGTTAGCAATAACAGTCTCTTCTTCATTAACTTGAATGCAGTTATGTTGTTTGTTATTAACCTTATTTAGATCAGTTAAGAATTGTTCATTTTCAAAATCATCATCATCAAAAGATTGATTAGAATCTAAACAATTAATGTAAGGCACAACAAGATACTCAAAATCTTCATTTATTTCATTGACGGGAAAAATAGCATTGAGAACCTCATCGAAGGAGATCTCTATTACATTTGAGAAAGGATAAACAACAGAAGAAGAAATGGGGTAAACATTGGGGTTAGGTGGGATTTCAATAGGTAGAACCGGCACATCATGCTAGTTGAGGAGAGGTGTATCAGCAGCTTTAATCAAGTGGCATGGATCCAGTGATGTAGTGCTTGAATGGACCATGCAGTGTGTCAGCCCCAGCATCTGTAAGTTGAACGAGTCCTCGGAGTCACTTTCCTCAGTTTCTTCGTTATCTTTGATGAGCGGT
Source organism: Sambucus nigra (assembly GCA_949130495.1). Lineage (NCBI taxonomy): Eukaryota > Viridiplantae > Streptophyta > Magnoliopsida > Dipsacales > Adoxaceae > Sambucus > Sambucus nigra. The sequence continues at coordinate 554,482,150 of OX422209.1, forward strand.
TGTACATGGCGTTGGGAACTTTCGGCCCATGGGTATCTTTCTTGGAAAAAGATCTCCATTTCGGGTTTTATCTTCTTCTTTGTATGGTCATACCAGGGTTTCGGAAAGACGTAAAAGGGTAAGTCCTCGCCAACTTTGATGAATCGTCCATTCAAGGAGTCACCTGAGATGGTTTGGAGGAAGTCTAATCTTCTATTTGGTCTAGACTGGTGGATCATTATGAGGTCTTGTTCTGATGGTTGATACCCCAAACCACAAGGAGGGAAAGCTTTCTTCAGTTTCATGGGATCAAGTATCCCTTACTTTCTTTGTCCTAGCCCCAGTCCGGGCATGAAGTCCATGTTTTTGAACATCTGAATCACATTGACATTGCCATGGGGTTCTTATTACATACAAACTCTTTCTTTGAAATCGTCCCCTACCGAGAGCAGGAGTGGTTCAACTCAGAATCCTGATAGGAGCATATCATTTGACCCGTGCTGTATCTCAAGGATTGGATTGCTGGTACTTGCACCCTCGGCATTATCGTCATCACCCAAAATGGTGATGACTCGTCTGTCGGCGAAGAACTTCAATTTCTGATGGAGTGAGGAAGACACACCTTTGATACTGTGGAGCCAAGGTCGTCTAAGTAACAGGTTAAAACAAGTTGGGATGTCAATAACTTGGAATTCAACGATAGGGTTTATGGGGCCATCCCCTATTACAATTTTTATGGATCCCATCACCTCCCGGCGGATATTATCATAGGCACATATAGCAGAGGAAGTTGGAGCAAGGTCATTTTCCTTCAGTCCTAAGCATTTGAAGGTTCTTAATTGGTAGACATTCAAGGTGGACCCATTATTGATAAGAGAGAGTGGTACGATTTTCCCCATAACTTCGACGGAGATGTTAAGTGCATGATTGTGGTTTGGCCCAATTTTGGGGATTTCTTCTTCGAAAAAGGATAGCATTCGGGTAGAGGTCAAGTATCTAACCAAATTTACCGCTTCTTCTGGTGTAGTAGAAGGAGGAACTATGGGTCCAGTGAGTAACTTGATGAAAGCATTTACGTGCAACTGGGAAAACATAAAAAGCCCCCATAGAGTGATGTTATCTTGAGATTTCTTTAGTGGATCGAGGATCTTTCTTTCCACGAGGGTGATTTCTGGCATGGGCAGGTTTTCAACACCCTTCCCCTTGTCATTAATTGGTAGTGAGCTTGGGATCTGGTAATGCCTCCCTGATGTGGTCGTGTGATTTAATGAAGAAGGGAAGAACATGAACCCTATTTCTTCGTCGATCTCGAGTTGTTCTACCACTTTGTTTATTTCTCCGAGGAGCTCCTCAAATGATGTCATCCCACACATGTTGGCTACTGTAGGTGCGGAGCTTTTCCCGGATTGTATAAATTTCTTTCAATTAAAAATATTATAATTTTCTTTTATATAAATTCAAGATGATGCGTAAGCGTAAAGGTGATGGTTCAACTTTAAAGCAACAAATTTTAATTCCTTAAACAAATTAAAATTACACCAAGTGAAGTAAAATTAATTAATTAATATATTCACTTAAACCAATTAATTAATCCAAGTCCTAGAATTTGCCTAAGTCATATTTATCAATATTAGCAAATTAGGCGAAACCAAATTTTAGCAAATGACTTGAATTAAATAAACTTTACCCAATATTTATTTTAGCACTAAATTAAATGAGCGTGATGATTTAAACCAAATTTTATCTTGAATTATTCTAAACATTCGTTCTACGTTATTTTGCAAGATAAAATAAATCAATCACACTACGCCACGATGTACGAGGAAAAACCCAAGACGGGAAAAAACCTCGGACGGCCCTAGCCACAAATTCACTAGATACGGAATTACAATTACAAGACAGATAGACTTACAACGTACGACTCGATCCCTCTCAAGCCTCGACGCTTCTTCTTGTAGACACCTCTTCCTAGCGAATAACCTTGGAACACCACTGCGGTCTCGGAATCCACCGATAGGACTTTATATGGTCACCGTCACCCGAGCAAGGAGTCTTTCTCCAAGTGGGTAGAAGCGCAACAAAACGTCTTCTTCTTTGATGGATGTAGAAGCAAACCAAAACTTCTCTTTGAAACGGAAGAGATAAATCGGTGCTAAACTCCAAGCAATTGATATGTATATATGTGAACTTGGATAAACAATATGGGTGTGAAACTAGAGTGATAAAATATTTTCTCTTGAAAAATAGCACTCAAAACTTAATCTTTTTCTCTTTTTGTTTTTGCTCTCAAAACACTCTCTAAGAGTTTGTATGATATGAAAAAGATCGATTATCAAAAGTGATTCCCGCACAAAATAAAATCTAAAAAAGTTGGTTAAAAACCAAGTGGGGAAGTGGGTGCAAAACTGCCAAAAACTGTTCCCGCCTGGCATCTCGTTCGAACGACATTTCGTTCGAACGAAATCTCGTTTGAACGAGACTTCTAACGACGTTCCAGATTGAACTCGTTAGAATCTCGTTGGATATCTCGTTCGAACATAAGGTTCGTTCGAACGACATTCCAGTGGCCTAATATGGGAACTCGTTGGGAGGTTCGTTCGAACGACAATCTCGTTCGAACGACTCTATCGAACGAAAAACCAGAAAGTTTGAATATTCTTGTTTAAGCCCAGAAAACTTTATAAATATTTATTTAAAGTTTTAATTAATTCTTTCTTAAAACAAAACGCAGTTTTTATTAAACCGAACACCCAATAAACTTGTTCCAAGCTCCTATATATCTAATATTGCATTCATACCTTGGGAGCATGGAACTATGGTTGATGACGTAGAAACGAGGCACACAAACCGGCATATTTGATGAAGCTTTTTACTCTTTGCCGCTACGTCTTCAACAAACACTTCATAGTCTTGAGAATATTACAATTAAATACTATCCTATGAATAAATATTTTTTGTCCGGAATTGATCCAACACTATACATGGACTCAATTGGAAATTTGTGTCCTTCCAAATCTCCCCCTTTGGCTATTCTGGGACAAAAACCAAACAAAAATCCTAAAGGGCCATCAAGCTCACTAGACTCAAAACATAACCCACCCAAACTTGACTCAACCCAAGGATCAAACGCTTTGCCATTGAAAGATGCCGCTTTAGAAGAATTCCTGCACACTTAAGCAAGCTATCAAACGCATAGGGAATATCAAACAATTAATTAAATTACTCCCCCTAAATTAATTCTTCCCCTTTAACAAACACATAACCTACTTACTTAGAAAGATGTCTCCCCCTAGAATAAATCTCCCCCAAACAAAGATACGATAATAATAGGATTAGATACCATTTCTCCCCCTATCATTTTCTCCCCCTTTTTGTTCAGGAATAGGCAAAGGATAAAGAACTAATAAACATAAAAGCATGTTGAAGCTTAAAGTGATAAGACATGAAAGCATATGGGCAACAAAAGCAAGGCAAAGGCAAAACAAAATATCATATATATATGTACTATAAATATATAAAAAATGCACACGCACATATATATAGATATAAACACGCACATGACACAAAAATACAATAAGTTTGCACACTCGTATGGCAAAAATGCGTCATATGGAAACGGAAGTGTTGGGGTGTGAACTAGTAACGATTAAATTTAGACCCAATCACTTAAAACATGTTCACGGAGTTCTCAATTGATTGCAAACTTCATCACATTTAAATATAACGTCATGTGACAATATGAAGATTGAACTCAATGAACAAACATACACAATGCATACAAGCCTAGCATGATGATGATTCTACAAACCAAATAGAGTCATGACATTAAAGACAACTAGGATAAACGGACATTGTGCAAACCGTTGATATACCATCCAATTCTCCCTCAATAAGCATATATATTCTTTTTGAATGAATATATCAATCAAACATAGGCCTTGGTAATTTATTTTCTTTTTAATGCCATATATTGTGTTTTTAGGCCTTTGGACCACGTATTTCTTTTAGGTCCATTCAAAACGGTGGCTTACAATCGCAAAGGATCACTTAGTCCTTTCGGAGCCCTTCCCCGTGCACATATTTATTTATCATGTTTTCATTTTTTACACAAATCTCACATGCAACAGATTTTGACATGCACTAGTCCTCCTAGATCATAAATATGTAGATGACAAGATTGGTAGGAGAACACCTCACATAGCGCAAATATACATATGAAGTTAAAATTTCAAAAGAGCTCGTGCATGTGTGAATAGAGGCATATAAAAATAGAATCCATTTAAACAACACAAAATCCAACTACTCCATAAAATATGGTAAAGAACATAATAAGAATTGATAATCTAAACCAAAAGTTCTAGCCACGTGGGAGCGTAAAAGATGGAATTCAAACACAAGTATATGCCACTTAAAGTGTGTCAAACTAAAATACACACATAAAAAATCTTTTTGAGTTTTTTTAACATTTTTCACCAAAAATAAATATATTTACTCAAAAGGATAAACAAAATCATTTGAATTTTTCATTAAACTTAAATTACTAAAGGGATAAAATCCAAATGATAAACAAAAATCTTTTTGTATTTTTCATTTAATGCAAACAAAATGAAGAAAATATAATACAAAAGATAAAATAAAATCATAATTCTAGCATGTGATAAGCATGGAGCATAGACTAGAAAATGATTAAACAAGCATACATTTAGCATGTGAATATAGCATGAAGTACAAACGCTAAAGTATGCAAAAGACCAACACATTCATCCTTTAGATTTAGCAAGGGAGGAAGCATGTGATAGTAAATGAGAATCAAAAACCCTATTTTGCAAGGCAACCAAGTCGGATTTCCTAACCCAAATTAATGAAGAATGACTATCTTGGGGTGTTGGAACTTTAACTACCGTGGTTACTTTACTATGGGATTTTCTAGGAATTCGTGTAAGATCAAAACAAAATTTCTTAAGATGACCTTTTCGACCACAATGTGTACAAGTAAAAACAAGTCGAAAAGATTTATCTAAGGAGTGATCTTTAAATGCATTCCTAGTAGATTCTCCTAAAACATTGGTTTTGGCATTATGAGCAAATTCATTACAAGTATTGAAGCCTAAACCACAAGTGTCATTTTGAATTTGGACCGTTCCTAAGATTTTATCTAATTTTTCCAAACGACACTCCAAATCAAATTTGACATTACTAGAGTCTTTTAATTTATTTTGCAATTCTAAAATGTTAGACTCTAATAAAACATTTCGCTCTTCGAAAGCAAGAAGCTCCTTTTTCAAGGATTCCATTAAACCCCTAAGGCTATCTCTTTCGCCTTCTACATATTCTAGCTTCTCTCGAAGAGTCCTCTCACGTGTCCTAAGGTCTTCTATTAAAGCATTTTCATCAACAACCTTGACACTCTTTCTTAAACTAGCTTCTAACTTCAAATTAGCTCTTTTCAATTTAATAGATTCTTTATAAAGTTCTTGAAAAGCAATTTAAAGTTCACTCACATTAACCTCTTCTTCATTTTCACTCTCTCTTTCTTCACCACTCTCACTATCATAAAAAATAATAGAATCATAAACTATGACCTTGGAAGTGTCATGTGTTAGGGTTTCATCAATCGATGAGTTCTCACTATCACTCACATGACTAGCCATAAAAGCCATAAAAATTTTCTTAGTGGGGGAATCGGGCTTCTCTTCCTTATCACTATCACTAAGGGTTTCATTATATGAAATGGGTCGCTTACCCTCTTTCCTTAGTTTAGTGGGGGCACTCAAAAGCCCTATGGCCATAACCTTCAAAACCAAAACACTTATTAGACTCATCCCTATCTAAATTTTCATTACTCGGTTTAGGGATCTTCTCGGCTTTAGGAATATTTTCGCCTTTGTCATGCTTAGAAGATTCAAATTTCTTAAAATCATTTTTAAATTTATCTTTGTTAATTTTAAGAAATTTTCTAAATTTACGAGCAAACAAAGCCATGTCTTCCGAGTCACTATCACTCTCGCTCTCTACTACTTGTTTGACCTCTTTTCGGGCTTTTAAAGCAACGCCATTTTCGATTTTCTTTTCAGTTTTAGAGGGAAACATATCTAGTTCATAGGTTTGTAAATCACCTACAAGCTCTTCTAATTTCGTAGAGGCTAAAGTTGGTAAAGAATTTAACACGGTCACCTTTGGAATAAATCTATCGGGTAGGGACCTTAAAATTTTCTTTACAACACGGTCGTCAGGTATTTTCTCTCCCAAGTTAAAAGATGAATTAACAATATCATAAAGTCTAGCATAAAATTCATCAAAAGTTTCTTTTTCATTCATTTTGATAGTTTCAAATTGAGTGGTGAGGTTTTGGAGTTTTGAAGCTTTAACGACACTAGTTCCTTCATGAGTTAATTGTAAAATATCCCAAGCTTCTTTAGAGGTTTCACACGTCATCATACGTCGGAATTCATCCGGTGTGACAGCGCTAAACAAGGCATTCAAACCTCGGGAATTGAAATTAGCAAGTTTAAACTCATTTTTAGTCCATCTATCGGAGGGTTTGGGTACACGCTCATTTTCAACTAAATAAGTTGGTGGGGACCACCCGTTAACAAAAGACATCCAAACTCTCTCGTCGATAGATTTTAGTGCCGATCTCATACGCGCTTTCCAATACGCGTAGTTTGAACCATCAAAAATAGGAAATTTTGAAAATGGGTTAAATTCCATTTTAGCCAAAAATTTAAAGGATCTTAACGAAATAATTTATCGTTTTTGGCTCTGATATCAACTTGTAGGTGCGGAGCTTTTCACGGATTGTATAAATTTCTTTCAATTAAAAATATTATAATTTCCTTTTATATAAATTCAAGATGATGCGGAAGCGTAAAGGTGATGGTTCAACTTTAAAGCAACAAATTTTAATTCCTTAAACAAATTAAAATTACACCAAGTGAAGTAAAATTAATCAATTAATATATTCACTTAAACCAATTAATTAATCCAAGTCCTAGAATTTGCCTAAGTCATATTTATCAATATTAGCAAATTAGGCGAAACCAAATTTTAGCAAATGAGTTGAATTAAATAAACTTTACCCAATATTTAATTTAGCATCAAATTAAATGAGTGTGATGATTTAAACCAAATTTTATCTTGAATTATTCTAAACATGCGTTCTAAGTTATTTTGCAAGATAAAATAAATCAATCACACTACGCCGCGATGTACGAGGAAAAATCCAAGACGGGAAAAAACCTCAGACGGCCCTAGCCACAAATTCACTAGATACGGAATTACAATTACAAGACAGATAGACTTACAACGCACGACTCGATCCCTCTCAAGCCTCGATGCTTCTTCTTGTAGACACCTCTTCCTAGCGAATAACCTTGGAACACCACTGCGGTCTCGGAACCCACCGATAGGACTTTATATGGTCACCGTCACCCGAGCAAGGAGCCTTTCTCCAAGTGGGTAGAATCGCAACAAAACGTCTTCTGCTTTGATGGATGTAGAAGCAAACCAAAACTTCTCTTTAAAACGAAGAGATAAACCGGTGCCAAACTCCAAGCAATTGATATGTATATATGTGAACTTGGATAAACAATATGGGTGTAAAACTAGAGTGATAAAATATTTTCTCTTGAAAAATAGCACTCAAAACTTAATCTTTTTCTCTTTTTGTTTTTTCTCTCAAAACACTCTCTAAGAGTTTGTATGATATGAAAAAGATCGATTATCAAAAGTGATTCCCGCACATATTAAAATCTGAAAAAGTTGGTTAAAAACCAAGTGGGGAAGTGGGTGCAAAACTGCCAAAAAACTGCCAAAAACTGTTCCTGCCTGGCATCTCGTTCGAACGACATTTCGTTCGAATGAAATCTTGTTCGAACGAGACTTCTAACGACGTTCCAGATTGAACTCGTTAGAATCTCATTGGATATCTCGTTCGAACATAAGGTTCGTTCGAACGACATATCGAACGACATTCCAGTGGCCTAATATGGGAACTCATTGGAAGGTTCGTTCGAACGACATTTTTGTTCGAACCACAATCTCGTTCGAACGACTCTATCGAACGAAAAACCAGAAAGTTTGAATATTCTTGTTTAAGCCCAGAAAACTATATCAATATTTATTTAAAGTTTTAATTAATTCTTTCTTAAAACAAAACATAGTTTTTATTAAACCTAACACCCAATAAACTTGTTCCAAGATCCTATATATCTAATATTGCATTCATACCTTGGGAGAATGGAACTATGGTTGATGACGTAGAAATGAGGCACACAAACCGGCATATTTGATGAAGCTTTATACTCTTTGCCGCTACGTCTTCAACAAACACTTCATAGGCTTGAGAATATTACAGTTAAATTCTATCCTATGAATAAATATTTTTTATCCGGAATTGAGCCAACACTATACATGGACTCAATTGGAAATTTGTGTCCTTCCATCTACCGAGCCAGTTTTCTCGAAAGCTTGTTCTTCATTCGAATCTATGAATTCTTCCCCCCATCCGGTGGCAATAATTCTGTCTTTCCATGTAAAGTCAATGAATTCCATAACTTTAATAGCTTATTCATACAGGCCTTCCCATTATGTGGGGATATGTAAGGGTGGGGGGACCAGACGCCCTTGCAATTTCAGAGTATCAAGTAACTCGGTCATACTGCGGATGTTGTTAGTTTGCTTGAATAATTCTGCCATGATCTGGACGATGTCATCTAGGCTGACTTCATCGGTGGGTACCACCCAACTATCTGACTCTTGGGCCCATTTACATGCTTCCAAGAATAGTGTCCTGAACCTCTGGCAATCAATGATCATCTGTGAGGATAATTTCATCCCGTACTCTAGGAGTTGGTTTATCACCTCTAATAATTCCATACCTTCATTTTCAGAACGGGTACAAATAGCGATGCATGCTCTGGGAAGGAGTGACAGCGCCTGATCAGCGAGGATAGTAGGGTGTAGGAGGAAATATGGGCAGGTTTAGAGAGGTTTGGGAGAGTGTATGGGTGTTATTTGAGTTAAGGGATCAAATCCTAGGTTCATTTCGAGGAAGATAGGATTGGTATGATTTGGGAGTGGGTTATGAGTAATGTTTGGCTTAGGATTAGCTAATGGGGAAATGGTACCCCGGTCAATTAGAAATTGGACTATGTTTCGAAGGTGAAGGCATTGCTCGGTGGTATGACCAGCAGTTTGGTGAAAGGCACAATGGGCATCTGCCTTGAAGTTTCTCAAAAGTGGATTGGGCAATGGACGGGGATCCAAGGGTTTGATGAGGTTTTGTCTTAACACGGCTTGATAGACTTTGGAGAGGGGAGCATCAATCTCGGTGTATTCTTTTTGGACTGGGATAGGGCGGCTTTCTGGTGCCCATGAAGTGGTTGGTTAAAAGATATTATTGATGGTTGAGACTGCAGCATTGGCAGGTTTGTCATGTTTTCTTGGGGTGAACTATCCTGACACTTTGTTTGGTTCAACCTTTATTTTAGCAAGACCTTCCTCGATTTCTACTCCTGATTCTCTAAGAGCTCGAAAGTGGTGATAGCATTTTCCTCCCACGGTTGCTCGGACATGGGTCAAGAAGTTCTTCTTCACTATGTTGACTTGTTCTTCCTCGGATGGCCGATTGGTCATAGTGGCTGCTTTTTCCCTCCATTGGACTATGAAGCTACTGACTGATTCCCCAGAGTTTTTTTTTAGCAACTCTAAATCATGGTAGCTGACCTCAAGCTCTTTGTTATATTTATACTGCGACATGAATTCACAGGCTACATCCTCCCAGCTACGGATTCTGGACTCCTTGAGAGATAAAAACTATCAGAGGGCGCTATACTTCAAAGTTTGTTGAAACAATTGGGGCATCACTTCTTCTGAATCCCCTATTAGAGTCATGGAATGGTGATAACTATAAAAATGAACAATCGGTGGTCCAATTCCTCCGAATTTCTCGATATTCGGCATCTTGAACTTCTCGGGTAACCTTGCCTTAGGATAAGGAGACATGTGGGTGTAGTCCATGTAATTTACGGAGATTCTGACTTATTCGATCTTCTTAGTTAGCATCTTGAGATATTATTTGACCTTGTTTAACTCTTCCTCCTTTAGATCAAAGATCATAGGCAAATCAGCCCCAGGCTGGGCAAGGTTCGACATAGGAAGTTGGGAAGGCGGTGGCCTATTAACAGGAGGGACACGAGGAGCGTGCTGATATTCTTCGGGAACCGAGATAAGCTCGGGTGGACACATAGGGTGAGGGAATAATTCCTTGGGCTCTTGAGGAACAGGAACCTAATTTAGTTACATCTCCCGGACCTCAGTTTGAAGGTTGTCAATCTTGGACACGAGCTAAGCTAAAACTTTTGTCAGATTAGGTTGCGCAACTGGTGCTTAATCTGTGTTCTCCATGGAAAGTGGATGGATACCAGACTCGGAAGAGGTAGCAGTGGAACGAGCGAAACTCTGGGGTGACTTGACTGAAGATCGAAGCCAATAAGGAGCTAGGCCAAGGGAGTGCGATCGACCTTAGAGGTCGTAAAATTGGATTTATTTTTTACAAGAAAATGATGAAAATATTTTTTGACATTTTCTCTTTGTGAGATTGAAAGACAAAATATTTTTGGATTTTTGGTAAAGAAAGGAGAAATGTTTTTGGATTTTTGATAAAGAAAGGAAAATTGTTTTTGGAAGATGGGTCTCAGCATGATTATTACTATTAATATGTTCTCACTTGTATTAAACTCTCCTAAATGCAAAATGAAATGCCAAACGGGACCCGAGCTTGGAAAAGTTGGGTTTGTAACATGTGCAAAGCTATAGGTGGACTTGTAACTAGGCTCACGGGCAGGGTCCCATTTTTAAAAATGTGCAAAAATTTGGGCGGCAGGTCAACCAGAAATTTTGGCAGAGTTTCGGGTTGAAACCGACAATATAATATGTGTGTCCTAGGCTTGACACCTATATGCGGGTATGCAGCTTGGTTGGGTGAATTGGAAAGGGTTTCCCCCTTTAGCGTGGCTTCTACGATATACGTCTGTCTTTTGAGGGAAATCGATACATGTGGACAAGCCATTTGATATACCTGAGTGTACGTGAATTTCCTCACTATATACCTCATGGGGACGGTACGTGTGAAAGAGAATTCGATATACTCGGCATATGTGAACTCGATATGCTGGACGGTATGTGTGAGAGAAAATTTGATATGCCAGACAGTACGTGAATTGCCTCACTATATACCTCCCGTCATGACTTCGATCAAGAGGTACGATGCTGGGGAACCATTCGATATACATCGAAGGTACTTGGCCAATGGAAGGTGAGAGTCATATCTTTTAGGTTAACTGCGACCTACCAGACCAGTGCCCATTCAATATCAATCACAATGCTCTTTAGTGATATCGGGTTAATCATGCATGATTCTCTTATTAGTATCTTAGGATGAGAGTATCTTTCTTGATCATGCCCAATATGGAGCAAAGTATGAGTACCAATGGTATACCTTGTATTGGTGATGCGTGCAACATGAGGATATATGTGATCCTAGGTGCACGTGGTGTGAAGTGTACATGGATAATTTTCTACAAGCGTATGAATAGAAGCATAAGCATGAGGTAAACATGAATAGTAAAGGGGAAAATAGGCGGATATATAAGAAATTAAAATACCCATGTAAATAGAGTCTAGCCCTCAAAAATCATATCCCCAGCAGAGTCACCATTATGTCCATCCTAGGATATATCCCCTCGTGACGAGAGAGGATCCCTCTAGGTCTCGCGCGTTCCTCTCGGAAGACCTTCATCCGGCGTCAGTGAATGAGGTGAAAAATGTAGAGAGATAGAGTCGCCAGTCAATTTTACTCAAAATAGACAAAAGAAAAGGGAGCCATCCCAAAGGACAGCATCCAAAGACATACTAATACATACGAAACGAAAATGATTAGAAAAGGGTTCGGAGGCTAAGTTACAAAATGGGAAGGTGTTAGGCACCCATTCCACCCTTACGGTCTCTCATGGGTTGTTGCTATTTTCCTTTCTTTTCCCGTGATACGTGTGCATGTGTATACGTAGTGGAGATAGGAATCGTAGACTTATATCATGGAAGAGATAAAGCGAGTCATCCATAGGAATGTTCCTTAAAGTAATATTAGATAATAAGATTTATGCGATTATCCTAGCGTCGATCATTATAAGGGAATGATGACGCATGTGGAATATAATGCCATTAAGAAACATATATATATGATTTAACAAAGTTAAGTTTAAAGAATATAGAAAAGAGGAAAAATGTAAAAAAGGGACTCGAGTCTCGGGTTTTACCACGAGATGCCTACGTAGCCTATAGAGGCATCAAAGTCCACGTAGTTCGTATGAAAAATGAGGGGTGGGATTTATCCCATAAATCCAATCAGGGACTTATCTTATATGGGTGTGTGTGTAAAAAAGTGTTTTAGTTGTGAGAAAAGTGTGAGAATTTCCATTTGGAATTTATGAGCAAATCCTCTTTTTCTTATTTTTGGGGTTTTATTTATACGAAAATAAGAGATGTGTAATAATACTAGATAAAAAGTATATTGAGATATGTGAGATGAGAGATGAGTGAATAAAAGTGCTAAGTAATAAAACAAGTTAATGCGAATTTAGGGGAATTTAAAGAGAGAGTTGAAAGAGTTGGACCTTCTTGGAGATCTTGAGCTTGATCTTAGTTGTTGGAGAGAAGCCCTTGCACTTGGATGATGATGGAGGGTACTTAATTCACCATGCTTGATGAAAAGGTGATGAAATGTGAAGGTTGGAAAGGGATATGGATGTGAAAATCACGTTGACTTCGAGAGGGATTTATCGAGCTTGCTGAGAGTAATGGATCTCTGATTTTCCCTTTTTTTTAATGAGGTTAGGCCCTCCTTTTTATAGGCCCAGAGCATTGCTGATCGACATAGCCCTAGTCCTGCCAATTGGAAGGCGTGTTTAGGCACATTGCCAATAGGGAGGGATTGGAACCTTCCGTTTGGCAGTCTCTTTCAGGTTCCTTCGGAAAATCGGTGGTAGAGCGTGAACTGCTGATCCGAATTGTGTACCGGTTGAATCATTAGAAAGTTATTTCATAGACCTTAGAAAGTCCTTTGGACTTCTCCCAAGTTTGGGAGTTGACATTTGGTCAAATGAGGCTCGAAAGCGCTCGTCTATCCTTTGGACGAGGAAACTTCAGACGCAAATGGATCGTTCGTCCGTATGGTAAGTCAGAATCGCACATGGGGTGGACCGTTAGAAAGTTTAGGAGATGTACTTAGACATTCCAAGTAGTTTGACCTGGTTTGAGGAGTTTACTTTGGTCAACCATGTTCTGGAAGCGTTCGGTGACCTTTCAGACCTTTCATAGTAAAACGGATTATTCGTCCATACTGTAAGTCAAAATCATGCATGGGGTGGACCGTTGGAATGGGTTTTAGTGCCCTTAGAATATTCATTCAGTCTCGGTCAATCTGAAGAGCTGACTTCGATCAAACACAGTCTGGGAGCGTCCGGTGACCTCCTAATCGAGTTTCGGGGAAAAATGGGTCGTTCGTTCGCAAGCTAAGTCAGAATCGTGCACGGGATGGACCATTGGAAAGGGGTTTTAGTGCCCTTCGAATATTAATTCAATATCGGTTGAGCTACAGAGTTTGACTTTTGGCCAAACAGAGCCTGGGGGAGTGCCCGATGGCCTTTAGGTCAGTACCTGGGTATGACTTGGGATTTGCAATGATGAAGGGATGTTTTAGGGACCTTACAAGAGGTTGGGGGGTATTATAATGGGGTTTCTACACCGTATCTTCTAAAGTTCTTGAAATTGAATTCTCTTCAACTTTCTAACTGGCTTCAACTCTGAACGACGGCTATAAATTTACAAAATTACCCTTTGACTTCCCTTCTGTGACTTTGCTTATTACTTATCCAGTTTCTTTCTTCCTCAATGCTTTAATACTTTTAAAAATTAAGAGAAATAAACAAAACTAGATGTATTTATTAGGAGTCAGTGTCAAGGAACTGTGATAATTACACTCATTTTCCATTATTCGAGATAGTAAAAGTCTCTAAATTAAGGGGCTAAATTGGAAGAATTTGAGCCTAATCAGACCCCCCTAACTTAGAACTTTGTGCGTCCCGAGCAATGTAAAATAATGTATATACGGGTCAAATATTAAAAAATTCATTTTATTTGGATAGAATCCCACTTTCGCGGGAAAGCAATTGCATTGAGCGTATGCAACAAGCCTTTAAACCCCTAGGTCTCCCTAGTAGGACGAGTTGTGTCTCGTGAGGGTTTGTAGTGAATATAGCCACAAAATTCGACTAAAAGAAAACTCAAAATAATTAAAAATTATATAATTCAAGCTTTTCCAGAAAATACTCATCATCAATTCATGTTCAAGAGTCTCAAATCATAGTGCTTGTGTGCGAAGCCAAAAATTTAACCGCAAATTTCCACCGGTTGACCATTACGTTACTTATACAAAAATTCATTTTGATTAAAATTCTCACGGAGTTATCTCACAAACGAATCTCTCAGAAACGTGGCTATTTCTCTCAGTGTGCATGATGTAAAGAGTAAATGCATTGGAACCAAGTTCACAACACAAATAGAAAGACGAAATTGTATGGTAAATGGATCTCATCATTGAATTACGGTTATAGAGAAATGGGAACATTGCCGCTAATTCACACCTTTAATCTCTTTTATTATCTTTTTGTGTTTTAGCTCTCCATGTAGTAGCTAATTTCGTAATTTGGACTCGATTAGGACTTTTTTGGGTTTTAAGGTGTAATGGGTACAAGGAAATGGGTTTGGGAGATTTGGAATTGGAAACTATTCTTAAGATGTCCATTGTTGCTTTTTCGGGCTTTTGCTCATTTTTTTTTCCTTTTCACATTTTTCTTGTCTTTCTATTTTTGTTGAGCATTTCTATTCTTTTTCCCCTCTTTGTTTCAGTCTTTAGACCTAAATTTTGACTTTTCCAACTTTCTCCATTCCGGGCCAATTGGGTGTTTTCGGGTTGTCAAACGAAAGGAAAATTTTTATTCGGCTCAAAATGGGTTGCAAACAGGGTTACTTTTTCACAACTTTTTCTGGCCAACATTTTTGGGTGACAAAAGAGGGCTTACTTCATTGTCCAAATTGCTAATTGTGTTACCATATGCATTTCGATATTGTTTGAAGTTTAGAGACATCTCAGTGCATTTTTCGAGGCAACATTACACACTATTCCCTTAACCGATCAAAACAAGTGTATTGAGATCGCGGCGACTTATTAGATGCTGAATTAGAACTTTGAATTAACCATTAACTCAGATTGATTTATACACTCACAAAAATGATAGGCTCGAATCTCACCAGGTTGGTTAATCTCCACATTTATTCGTTAAGTCGCCTATGTTCGCTCAATTTCCATCTTTGGTCAATTTCAGCTTTGTGTACTATGTTTTACAATTTGAGATTTTAAACCGAATTTTAATGATATTTTTGAAATTTTTGAATTCCAATTTTTTGTTTATTTTGATAAAAATTATTTTTGGTTTTTGAGTATTTCAATTTTTTTTGGAAATTTTGAAGTTTTCTAATTTTTTGGCATTTTGAAAATTTGTGAAGTTTTAGAAATACGCACTCGTCACCCCCCTAACTTAGACTTTTGTATTGTCCCCAATCAAAAGGACCAAAATCTAAATAAAGCATAATAACAGTGCGATAAATAAAACAGAGAAAATGCAGATTTTTATTTATAAGGACTGTGGTACATGAAAAGGAAAAAGCATACAAGCATAGAAGCAACCAACAAAATTACACCGACAGAATCACCAAACACAAGATTCACTGGGGTGGGGGTTGGAGCTTCCGGGTGCGCTTGGGTCGTACGGATCATAAAAGTAGCTTGGAGGGGGCCCACCAAATTGAGTTCGTACATGTGATTTTGGAGACGATGCATCATGCTCGTATCCCGTTGGTAGGCCGCTTGATCCCTATTGTATTGCATGAGGAACCCGTCAAATTTTCCCTCCAATGATGTTAGGCATGCATTCGTATCATTCTCAGGTAGCTCGAAATCATAATCATCTTCGTCGGACCCCACCTCTCAGTAACACCCCGTATTTTTGATAATTTAAATAATTATGTGATTAATTATTATTGTGGGATTAATTAAATTAATATGCGAGAATTAATTGGTGATTAATCCGGATTTAAAAATAAATATTAACTAGCGTGACAAGGGTTAATACTTATTAATGAGAATTATTAAATATTACCAAGTGAATAAGTAATATGGAATATATGAATCGGATAAATTGTCGAGAGTGAAATATATGACAATTTGGTATATTAAGTCAGGACACGCGTGTGAGTCGTGTCGGGACTAATTGAATGGAATATAAAGGTAAATTATTTTTAAGTAACTTGTATGGTAATTTCGATTACGTCGTTGAGTCCGGGAGGGTTGAGATAGTCAGAAAACACAACTCGGGTATTATATTTAAACTTCGGGAGATTTTAGGCCAAATTGGCACCCCATAGGGGTACTTTTGTAATTTTAATTTTTAGAGAAATTAAATGGACAAAAATTGGGAGTTCATTATATCAGTCACGAGAGGTTCATTAGGGTTATTATATACAAAAGTAAAGAACGACCACAGAATGTGTGAGGGAGAACAAATTCCAAGAAGCAAGACCCAATTAGCACCACCTTGCACAACCACCACCACCATCGTGTAGATTGAAAAAGAGGAACACACCCATACCAACAACATTAAGAGATCAGACGGTTGATTCGAGGCAAGTGTTTAGTACTTGCTCATTTTTAGTAATAATTGTGTATATGTTAGAGTAGATAAATTTTCCCATGAATGTGGTGATAATTATGATGAAAAATAAAGGGTTTCTTACATATTATAGGGATGAGATGTTGACAATTGATATGCCCATGTAGATAGGTTTTAATCACGAAATTTGATGTGTATTGATGATTAAAAAAATGGGAAATTATTATTGAAACTTGAAATTTAAGAGTTAGGGTTCTTATACAATTAAATTGGGGATTTAATATATTCCTGATGTTTGATGATGAATTATTTATCCTAGGGTCTTATAATTATTGTATATACATTGTGTTATTGTTTTGGTTTGATGATGAGATGATGGGAGAAAATCTGCAGAGGTTCTAAGGATAAAAATGGTAGAAAAATGCCGAATTCTAGGCTGGAAAATGAGACAGTGCGTGTCACGCGATGTTGGGTGTAATCGTTCGAGCGAGACTGACATCTTGCGCAAAGTCGTTCGAGCGAGATAGAAATCTCGGGCAAAGTCGCTCAAGCGACACATGATAGTCGTTCAAACGACGTTGCCATCTGGTTCGAGGGACGAGGTAAATTTCTGAGAATTTTCTTAGGGTCCAGTTTTGGAATTTTTAGTTTATTAGAGTGAGAGGAATTGCCAGTCAACAAATTTAAAACGAGACAGGTTTATGAGAAAGGGTGTGAGATTTATCCTTTAAATATTTCGAAAAGAAGATTTACCTTGAAGATTACGAGAGAGTTATGGTAATTTAATAATATTATACAATACGTAACAATGAGAATATAATACGTATGGTAAGTATGCAACTAGGTTGGGAGAATACCTATAAATTTTAATAAGATGCGTGTATGCCTATTATTTGATATTTTTGTTAAGTACACTAATGGGCGATAACACGGGGGTGCAAGGTTATGTTGTTTAATACACTAAAGTGTGATAACACGGGGGGTGTAAGGTTTTTATTTAGTGCACTAATGGGTGATAACTCGGGGGTGCAAGGTTATTGTATTAAGTTCACTAATGGGTGATAACCCGAGGGTGCAGTATCATTTTATTTATAGCACTAATGGGAATTCAAACCGGGCGTGCAAGACTGGAATATATATGTATAGGGATGATATGAATATATACACACACACACACACACACACACACACATATATATATATATATATATATATATATATATATATATATATATATATATATATATATATATATGTGTGTGTGTGTGTGTGTGTGTGTGTGTGTGTGTGTGTATTTATGAGAAATTATACTAAGAAAAACTAGTAGTTATGGAAACAATGACATATGAAACAATCTTAATGAGATAAAGATTCAAATACTCTAAGAGTGAACATGAAAGGTAGTAAAATGTGATAAACTACTTATGAGATATTGTATGGGCGATACGGGGATAATACTGTTAAATGTAGATAGTGTTACGATGACTTTGAACTAGTTAACTTGGTTAGAATTACTAGTACTAAATAGAAGATGCGATAGGAGTGCACAATAGAAAAAAGGTGAGAATTTCATGTTAGAGTATGAATCTAACTTGAACAGAGTACTTGCTTTAAGGGAGTTTTAAATACTTGCTAAAACATATTTTTACACATCGGGCTCTGACCCGTCTCTTACATCTCTTTTCTCTCTTGCTATATATATATATATATATATTATATCATGTGCTTAGCCATAGGAACACCAGATTTAGAGACTTGGATGGCTTGGCATGCTACGGCTGATGTTGAAGATGTAGGTCTTTGCATTATACGCTCCTATCATTTCTCCTAGTTTATCAAGACTTTTCATTTAGGGCATGTGTCACCCATTCCTTAGACATTTTATCAGAGATTGTATTTCCTTTACTTTCTATTAATTTTAGATGGATTTAATTTTACTATGGATCTGTGGTTTAGAGTTTTGAACTGGAATGTTTTATCCGGTCTTATTTATTTCAGTAGGTGATTCAGATTTATTATTTATTTTATTCAGTCGAATGGTGAATGGATTATATTTAAATTCACGTAATTTATAAATATGATTTTTGGTTACAACTTAAAAAGAAAATTATTTTGGCACTAGCTTAATTTATATTAGGTGATTAATAAAGTTAATGTTTTCGAGAGTGATGCTAAGAATGAACCAACCTAACATTCTGTTTTAAATCTTTATAAAGGACTGATCACCCGATATTAAATTGGGAGGGGTGCCACAGATGGTATCAGAACATCATTTTCTATAGTTCTTTAGGATATGTGAGGCTTATTGTGCTTTCGGCTTAGCGTCCTTTGATATAGAGCCTTATCTTTAGGACTGTTGTATTCTTGTTTATGCGATCACGTCTTCAGCTATTTGATATTTAACGATAATTGTGGACTAATAAACTTCTTTCTTGTCTTAGATGCCTCCTCGACGTGCACCAAGGTACAGGAATGCTCATCCAGAGCCACAGCCAACTCTAGCTCAGGGCATGATGAATGCTACAAAAGTTGCTGCCATCGTTGCACAGACAGTAAATGTAGCACTGGCGGTAGTACAGTAGGCACCACCACAGGCACCAGTAGTGGCGCCAGCACCTGTTCCCATTTTACCTACTACATGGGAGAGAGTCAGAGATGCCGTTCAGAAGGCTCATCCTCTAGAGTTCTCAGGCAGTTCTGATGTGGTGATAGCGAGTCAGTGGAAAAAGGATATACAGAGACACCTTCGTATGTATGAGTGCACTGAGGTTCAGAGGAAAGTTTTGGCTACCCTTAAGATGACAAGGGTAGCCTTACAGTGGTGGGAGTCCACTACTACTTCAGAGGGGCGGGATTTGATGTCGTTTAACAATTTTTGGGTGAGGTTCGACCGCAAGTATTTTCCTTCTGCCATCAAGACTGAGATGAGGCTAAAAATTTTATACCTCACCCAGGAAGGGAAGACAATTGCGGAATATGAGGAGGATTTCACGCGATTGACTAATATGGTACCGGTCGAGGTGCCTACTGAGGAGAAATGAATCTAGATGTTCATGGATGGTTTGACTTGGAGGATCCGACAGCATTTTCTGGGTAACCTTTCCCTACATTCTTACACAGATGTCCTAAATGCAACATTATTACATTGTCAAGGCAACCGCTTCCATGCTAAGGGAAGCAAGCGGGGAGGAGAGCCCAGCCAGTTGGGAAATTCGGGGGGAGGTAGTGCAAGTGGGACATCTGCTGATCAGAGTCAGAGGCAGGGTTCCCAGCAGGGGGATTCTTCTAAGAGATTTCGTTCAGAGGTATTCAGGCATGGTCACGGGGGCTTCAGACGGGGCCACCAGGGCCAGCAGTAGGGAGGACAATCGGGCCACCAGGGCCAAGGTAAGCCTTGTAACGGCCAGCAGGGCCTAGGTTACCAAGGACAGAGGGGAGGGAATTTTTCTGAAAAATGTTATACTTGTGGCAAGACTGGCCATAAGAAGCAGGATTGCCCCGATAGGGACGGTGTCCATCGGCAGCAGGATGCTCACCAGGAGCCCCAGAGACCCATATTTCTCATCTCTCTACCAACTCGAGCGTCAGTTCCAGCCTTGCCCGCAGCTCTGGTACAGCAGGGGCAACTTCAGTATGGACGGGTCTACAACCTTCATCAGGCGGCGGTCCCACAGTCTCCACCCGCGATTGAGGGTATATTTTCTATTTAGGGGACTATGGGGTGTACTTTATTTGATACGGGGGCCACACATTATTTTATTTCCACGAGGTTTGTACGTGCTTTGGGATTATTAGATACATCAGAGAGTACTATAACATGTGTAGATTTGCCTTCGGGTAGTGGCTCAGTGATTTTCTTTAAATGTCGAGGGGTGGGTATAGAGATTGGGAGACTTACTTTACCTGCCGACATGCTTGTATTAGAGATGTCCGAGTGTGATGTGATTATCGGCATGGAATGGCTGATCGCATATAGGGCCATGATCGATTGTTTTAGTAGGAGTAATATTTTTGCTATTCCTGGCTAGGAGATGTTCCTGGTGGCGATGCCTCGTTCTGAGGGACGATCTTCGATGCATTCGTATTATATAGAGGAGGAGACCACTAAGGAGGCAGTGATACCTCTTAATTTGATACTGGTGGTTCGAGAGTTTGCTGATATGTTCCAGGATATTCTGGGATTACTACCTACCCGAGAGATAGAATTTGTTATAGATTTAGCGTCGGGCACTCGGTCGATAGTCCGCGCACCATACCGAATGGCTCCAACGGAGATGAGGGATTTACGGGATCAGATAGAACAACTGTTGGGTCATGGGTTTATTCATAGGAGTACTTCACCTTGGGGTGCCCCAGTGTTGTTCGTTAAAAATAGAAGATGGATGGTTACGGTTATGTGTCAATTATCGTGAGTTGAGTAAGGTCACGATACAAAATAAGTATCCATTGTCCCGAATTGATGACTTATTAGACCAATTGAGAGGAGTTTCTTTATTCTCGAAGATTAACTTGAGGTCGAGATACCATCAGTTATGGATAAGGGAGAAGGATGTGTCGAAGACTACCTTCTTGATGAGATACGATTCCTACGAGTTTAGGGTTATGCCTTTTGGGCTAACCAATGCCCCAGCTGTGTTTATGGACTTGATGAACATGGTATTTAGAGAGTTCCTAGATCAGTTTGTCATTGTCTTCATAGATGACATTCTGATTTTCTCTCAGACGGAAGAGGAGCATGCCGAACATTTAAGGCGGGTTTCGCAGACACTGCGTCATCACGAGTTGTATGCAAAATACGAGAAATATGGATTTTCGCTGAAGGAAGTTCATTTTTTTGGGCACATTATTTTGGATAGATGGATATCCATAGATCCGGGGAAATTTTCAGCGGTGAGGGAGTGAGGGCAGCCCACGACGCCGATGGAGATACATAGTTTCTTGGGCCTAGCAAGATACTATAGGAGGTTTATTCAGGGATTCTCGAAGATAGCGGGTCCATTGTCTCATTTGATTTGTAACGATGACTGTTAGTTAGCTTTTAATGAGCTGAAGGATAAGTTGACTTCAGCACCAGTGTTAGCATTGCCTAGGATGGGAGTGGAGTATCTAGTCTACACTGATGTGATCAGGCTATAGCTTATGCTTTACGAAAGCTTAAGCCTCATGAGAATAACTACCCCACACACGACTTAGAGTTGGCGTCAGTCGTGTTTGCACTCAGGATTTGAAGACATTACCTTTTGGGAGAGCAGGTTTGCCTATTTACAAACCACAAGTCACTCCAGTACTTGTTCACACACAAGGAGCTGAATATGCGTCAACTCAGGTGGCTAGAGTTTGTAAAAGATTACCAGTTTGAGATACACTATCACTCGGGAAAGGCTAACATAGTTATAGATGCGTTGAGCCATAGGACAGTAGATGAGACGATCGAGGTGAGGAAGGCGAAATGGAAGGAGCTAGGGCACCAGGATGATATGGCCCAATCATTCATGTCAGTTATAACCGTCACACCACAGATAGTGATGCGGGCGGTCCAGGCACAGACGGCAAACCCTTTTTGACAGGAGAGGATTAGACAACTCTTAGCTGATGGAGCCAAGACTTATTCGGTAAGTTCCTAAGAAGGCTTGCATTTCAATGAGAGACCGAAGGTTCTAGATGGGGGAGGACCTTCGACATGTAATGATGATGGAGTCGCATGGGTCCATATTTATAGTACATCACGGCGGGGATAAGATGTACCAGGATATGAGGCGGCAGTACTGGTGGAGTGGGATGAATAGGGATATCGCAGAGTTCGTATCCAAGTGTACCACTTGTCATCTACTAAAAGTGGACCATTAGCGACCACCAGGTTTACTTCATCCGTTAAAGATCCCTATGTAGAAATGGCAGGGCATTTCAATGGAATTTATTACTGGGTTGCCTACTTCGTAGAGGGGGTACGATTTTATATGGGTTATTATGGACCGATTGACAAAAGTAGCCCATTTTCTGCCAGTCAGGACAGACTATATAGCAGGACAGTATGCTCAGATATTTATTGCAAAGATAGTAATACTGTATGGTATGCCTCTTGATATTGTGTCAGATAGAGATAAGACATTTGTGTCTCATTTTTGGGAGAGTTTCCAGGAAGCTATGGGTATTGAGTTGCGGTTGAGTACGGCGTATCACCCGCAGATCGATGGACAGACTGAACGTACTAATCAGATGCTTGAGGATATGTTGCGCATGTGTATCCTTGACTTTGGGAGAAGTTGGGAGCAGGACCTCCCACTAGTTGAGTTTGCTTACAATAACTCCTATCAGTTCACGATTGGCATATCCCCATTCGAGGTATTATATGGGAGACCTTGTCGTTCTCCATCCTATTGGCTAGAGGTGGGAGACAACAAGTTACTTGGGCCTAAGGTAATTCAAGATACATTGAACGGGATCGAGATGATTCGAAGTTGCATACGGGTAGACCAGGACAGACAGAAAAGCTACGCCAATGCTAAGAGGTCCTTTAGAGAGTTCACAGTGGGGGACCAAGTTTTATTGAGAGTATCTCCAATGAAAGGGGTGATGAGGTTTGGGAAAAAGGGGAAATTGGCTCAGAGATACATAGGATCAATTCCTATTATCGAGAGGATCTGACCAGTGGATTACAAACTTAGGTTTCCCGATCACTTAAACCGTATTCATGATGTGTTTCACATATCGTCACAGAGGCTGTATCTTGGGATGAGTTTGTCCACACTCACATCGTGATAGAGGAGATAAATTTGCAGTCCGACAGTTTTTATGAGGAGAGGCCAGTGGCTATCTTAGATCCGAGTGAGAGGAGACTAGGGTCAAAGTTAGTTCCACTTGTGCGGGTTCAGTGGCACCAACACAATGTGGAGGAGTCCACTTGGGAACGAGAGGCAGATATGCGTGAGAAGTATCCAGATTTATTTGTACCAGGTATGCCTTACTTTTTGAATTTCGGGATGAAACTATGTTATTAGGGGGGAAGTATGTAACACCCCGTATTTTTTAGAACATAAATAATTATGTGATTAATTATTATTCTGGGATTAATTAAATTAATATGTGAGAATTAATTGGTGATTAATCCAGATTTAAAAAAAATATTAACTAGTGTGACAAGGGTTAATACTTATTAATGAAAATTGTTGAATATTACCGAGTGAATAAGTAATATGGAATTTTTGAATATGATAAATTATCGAGAGTGAAATATACGACAGTTTGGTATACTAAGTCGAGACACGCGTGTGAGTCGTGTCGGGACTAGTTAAAGTGACTATTAAGGTAAATTATTTTTAAATAACTCGTATGGTAATTTTGAGTGCGCCGTTGATTCCGGAAGGGTCGAGATAGTCAGAAAACACTACCCTGATATTTTATTTAGACTCCGGGAGATTTTAGGCCAAACCGGCACCCCGTAGGGGTAATTTTGTAATTTAAATTTTTGGAGAAATTAAACAGACGAAAATTGGGAGTTTATTATATTAGTCACGAGAGATTCATTAGGGTTATTATATACAAAAGTAAAGAACGGCCACAGAGTATGTGAGGGAGAACAAATTTCAAGATGGAAGGCCCAATTAGCACCACCTTGCACAACCACCACCACCATCGTGTAGATCGGAACAAGAGGAACACACCCATACCAACAACATCAAGAGATCAGACGGTTGATTCGAGGCAAGTGTTTATTACTGGCTCCTTTTTAGCAATAATTGTGTTTATGTTAGAGTAGATAAATTTCCCTCTGAATTTGGTGATAGTTATGATGAAAAATAAAGGGTTTCTTACATATTATAGGACTGAGATGTTCACAATTGATAGGCCCATGCAGATAGGTTTTAATCACGAAATTTGATGTGTATTGATGACTCAAAATCTAGGAAATTATTGATTGAAACTCAAAATTTAAGAGTTAGGATTCTTATACAATTAAATTGGGGATTTCATATATTCTTGATGTTTGATGATGAATTATTGATCCTAGGGTCTTAGAATTATTGTATATACATTGTGTTATTGTTTGGGTTTGAAGATGAGACGATGGGATAAAATCAGTAGAGGTTCTACGGATAAAAATGGAGGAAAAAGCAGAATTCTGGACTGGAAAATGAGACAGTGCGCGTCACGCGATGTCGCGCGTAGTCATTCGAGCAAGACTGACATCTCGCGAGAAGTCGTTCGATCAAGATAGACATCTTGCACCAAGTCGCTCAAGCGACGCGTGGCAGTCGTTCAAACAAAATTGTCATCTAGTTCGAGCGACGAGGTAAATTTCTACGAATTTTCTTAGCGTCGAGTTTTGGAATTTTTAGTTTATTGGAGTGAGAGGAACTGCGAGTTAATAAAATTAAAACGAGACAAGTTTACGAGAAAGGGTATGAGAGTTATCCTATAAATATTTTGAAAAGAAGATTTACCTTGAAAATTACGAAAGAGTTATTATAATCTACTAATATTATACAATACGTAACAATGAGAATATAATACATATGGTAAGTATGCAACTAGGTTGGGAGAATACCTATAAATTTTAATAGGATGTGTGTATGCCTATTATTTGATATTTTTGTTAAGTGCACTAATGGGAAATAACACGGGGGTGAAATGTTATGTTGTTTAATACACTAAAGGGTGATAACCCGGGGGTGAAAGGTTTTTATTTTGTTCACTAATGGGTGATAACCCGGGGGTGCACGGATATTGTATTAAGTTCACTAATGGGTAATAACCCGGGGGTGCAGTATCATTTTATTTAGAGCACTAATGGGAATTCAAACCGGGGGTGTATGACTGGAATATATATGTATAGGGATGTTATGACTATATATATATATATATATGTGTGTGTGTGTGTGTGTGTGTGTGTGTGTGTGTGTGTGTGTGTGTATTTATGAGAAATTCTACTAAGAGAAACTAGTACAATTTGCAACAATGACATATGAACCAATATTACTGAGATAATGATTCAAATACTCTAAGAGTGAATGTGAAAGGTAGTAAAATATAATAGACTACTTATGAGGTATTGTATGGGCGATACGGGAATACTACTGTTGAATGTAGATAGTGTTACGATGACTTTGAACTAGTTAACTTGGGTAGAGTAACTAGTACTAGATAGAAGTGCATAATAGAAGAGAGGTGAGAATTTCATGTGAGAGTACAAATCTAACATGCACATAGTACCTGCTTTAAGGCAGTTTTAAATACTTGCTAAAACATATTTTTACACATCGGGCTCTGACCCGTCTCTTGCATCTTTTTTCTCTCTTGCTCTCTCTCTCTCTCTCTCTATATATATATATATATATATATATATATATATATATATGTGTATATATATAGGTGCTCAGCCACAGGGACACCAGATTTAGAGACTTGGATTACTTGGCATGCTACGGCTGATGTGGAAGTTGTAGGTCTTTGCATTAGACGCTCCTATCATTTCTCTCAGTTTATCGAGACTTTTCATTTGGGGCATGTGTCGCCCATTCCTTAGACAGTTTATCAGAGATTGCATTTCATTTACTTTCTATTCATTTTAGATGGATTTAGTTTTACTATGGATCTGTGGTTTAGTGTTTTGAACTGGAATGTTTTATCCAGTCCTATTTATTTTAGTACGTGATTCAAATTTATTATTTATTTTATTTAGTTCAATGGTGAATAGATTATATTTAAATTCCTGTACTTTATAAATATGATTTTTGGTTCCAACTTAAAAAGGAAAATATTTTGGCACTAACTTAATTTATATTAGATGATTAATAAAGTTATTGTTTTTTACACTGATGTTAAGAATGAACCAACCTAACATTATATTTTAAAATTTCATAAAGGACTGATCACCCGATATTAAATTGGGCGGAGTGCCACACTCTTAGTCCCTCATTTCGACATCGGTTGCTTCTTCCTCCTCCTTTCTACTCTCATCCTCATCGAACTCTTCAGCTTATCGGGCTCTTATAATGGACCTTTGTTTCTCGCTTGTAGTCCGGGTGGCCTTCCCAAAAGGGTTTGGGAGACGAAGATTCCTGACATGATGACCGAAGAGGTGATCAATGACAATAGAGGTAATGAACCGAGCATAGGGAAGAGAGGTAGCGCCTTTTTTATCCATTGTCGCAAAGAGGACATCGCAGTACATCATATGCGCTAGGTTGATGGACAAGGTACGGTCAAATAGGTGGTACACAAGTGTTGCTGTGCATGCCAGAGTCATTGGAATTCTGGAGGATGTTTTCGCACAAAATTTGAAAAGTGAGGCGCACTTTTTCGCTCATTTGGCTGACCCGAAAGACACATGTGCCCCAAACTTCCCCGGGCGTGATACGCTCAATGAGGACATCTTTTTCAAGCAGTTGGGAGTTATTGGGTTAGACAAAAGCGGGAGGATTGGGTACATCTTTTTCGGCAAGCTTCTTAGCGATTGTCAACAATGAGAATGGAATGCGTTGCCCCCGAATTCGCACTTCAGCCATGAACTCACCGATGCGTACGAGGGTACCATAAAATTCTCGAACCTCTGCAGCCCAAATGTAATTGTGAGGCTCGTTCAAGAAGCAGCACCAACCCTTAGGACGATACAAGTTAGTAACAGAATTGGGTAGTTCGTCCCAAAGAATGGCCCGTTCTACTTGGAAGTTTTACGCTTGCCCAAAATATTCCCTACACCACCGCATTTCTTAGTCGGATCAGTAGTCAGTGGGGTTATTATTGATGATAGCGACGAAATTATATTTGGTGGGTCGGTCTTGGGCAGCCATAGAGTGAGAGAGTGGGTGGGCAAAAGTATTTGAGAGATGAAGGAAGGAAAATTATTGAAAAAGACTGGTGTGGGGGAGATGGGAGGGGTTAGGGCTTGTATTTATAGGTGGGTTTGGAGGTCGGGAGGAATGAATTAGGAGGTAAAGGAGAAGGAGGGAAAAGGGGGTGTATTTTGGGAGGGAAATGGTGGGGGGAACGATTTGGAGGGAAGAGAAGGGGTTGGGGGAGAGGGGATGCACCTAGGGAAATGTTTGGAGAAAACCAGAAGGCGGTCCGGACTGGGTGCCCAGGAGCGGTTCGGATCAAGTGCCTTTTTATGACAGACTCTGCTCTGCTCCATATCTCACCCTCTTTCGTACTCGAAATGCATTCCCACTTACTTTCAACTCAATTATGACTCTGAATTATGCTCGACCCTAATTTTCGAATCCCAAAGTTGTCTCAACGTGTATGCTTCCTACCTACGAATGTACTCAACACCTACATAGTGAACCTACCTATCCTATCATAATTGACACCTAACTACCGTACACAAGAATCACCCCATACGCATCGGGGGTGCGATGACCTCTCAACTTCATCTCACTCGACCTCGTAGACGGGGTCCGATGACCAAATGGTGTCGACATCCTCTACGCATGCCTTTAGATAGGTCTATACGAGTTGGCCATTAACTTTGAACATAATTCCCTCTTTGGATCTTCCAATTCCACAGCTCTGTGGGGAAACACGATCTTAACAACAAATGGACCAGTCTAACGGGATCCGAAAATAGATGAAGCCGAGAGTTATAGAGGATTACCTTTTGTCCGCATTGAAACCCTTTCCATCGAATAATCTTATCATGCGCGAGTTTTATCCTTTCTTTTGAAATCTTGGCATTCTCATACGCATCATTGCGTATCTCCTCCAACTCATTAAGTTAAAGCTTGCGAGCTTTACCAACTTTATCCATATCATAATTTAACCTCTTGATGGCCCAGTACACTTTGTGTTACAACTTAACAGGAAGATGGCAAGGTTTTCCATACACAAAATGGAACGAGGAAATTTCGAGTGGATTCTTGTATGCAGTGCGGTAGGCCCATAGGGAATCGTTCAATCGAAGGGACCAATCTTTCCAGTTCGGATCGACGGTTTTCTCGAGGATGTTTTTGATCTCAAGATTCGCCAAGTCGTCCTGCCCATTCGTTTGTGGGTGATATGTCGTTCCAACCTTGTGAACGACACCATACTTTTTCATAAGTTTATCAAACGGCTTGTTGCAAAAGTGTGTGTCGTTATCACTGATTATTGCTTTCGGAGCACCGGAGCGAGAAAGTATGTGTTCCTGGAGGAACTTTATCACCACTTTATTATCATTAGTCTTGGTACATATAGCTTCCACCCACTTAGAAACATAGTCTATCGTGAGTAGGATGTATAGGTATCCAAAGTACGGGGGAAAAGGGCCCATGAAGTCAATACCCCAGTAATCGAAAACTTTAATGATAAGAATCAGGGTTAATGGCATCATGTCTCGTTGGGTAATATCCCCCATTCGTTGACACTTGTCGCAAGATTTGCAATAATGTTTTACATCCGGGAACATTGTGGGCTAGTACAAATCGCTTTGGAAAATTTTAGCGACTGTCTTTTTCACAAAAAAGTGGCCTCCACATGCTTCTGAATGACAGAATTGGATGACTTTTGAAATTTCATCATCAGGTATGCATCGTTGGATGATTTGGTCGGTGCAATATTTAAGAAGGAATGGATCGTCATATAAAAACATGCGCGACCATGTGATGAACCTCTTCTTATCTTGCGGTGTCTAAACGGAAGGGACGACTCCCGTGACAAGATAGTTTACTATATCCGCAAACCAGGGTAAAGACGAGGTGGCAAAGAGTTGCTCATCCAAAAAATACTCGTCTATGGGTGTAGGACCACTAGGTACATCAGACGAAAGCCATGATAAGTGATTGGGGATGACGTTTTCTACTACTTTTTTGTCTTTAATAGAGATATTAATCTCTTTTAAGCGTAGGATCCACCTTACGAGGTGCGACTTTGCGTCTTTCTTGGCAAGGAGATATTTTAAAATCGCGTGGTCAGTGAAACAAGTGATGAGGGAACCGATAAGAAAAGACCGAACTTATCAAGAGCGAAGACTACCGCTAGCAATTCCTTCTCCATGGTGGATTATTAGAGTTGTGGTCTGGTAAGAGTCCAGCTAGCATAGTAGATGACACGAACATTTTTATCTTTCCGTTGGCCCAAAATAGCCCCTATCGCATAATGGTTCACATCACACATAAGCTCGAATGGTAAGGACCAATCCGGAGCTTGCACGATGAAAGAGGACACAAGTATGCTTTGAAATTTTTCAAAAGCACTTTGGCATGCTTCCGTCCACTCAAATGGGGTGTCCTTCATAAGAAGGTTGCTTAAGGGTCTAGCGATGGCGCTAGAGTCCTTAATGAACCTTTTATTAAACCCCGCGTGGCCTAAGAAAGAGCGCACGTACTTAAGAGATTTTGGAGGGAGTAGATTAGCTATGACATCTATTTTTGCTCGATCAACTTCAATCCCTTTGGATGACACGATGTGGACAAGAACTATGCCCTCTGTTACAATGAAATGGCATTTCTCCCAATTCAGCACTAAGTTCTTTTCCACACATCGGGCTAGTATTTTTTCAAGATTGGCTAGACATAGGTCGAAGGAGGTTCCAAAAATACTAAAGTCGTCCATGAACACCTCTAGCCCTCTCTCAACCATGTCACTGAATAAGCTCAACATGCACCTTTGAAAGGTCGCTGGTGTATTACACAAGCCGAATGGCATACGTTTATAGGCAAACGCTCCAATGGGGCAAGTGAAGGTCGTCTTCTTTTGATCAAGTACATCTACCTCGATCTGGTTATATCCAGAATAATATTCTAGGAAGCAATAGAAAGGGTGGCCCACTACTCTTTCAATCATTTTATTGATAAATGGCAAGGGGAAATGGTCTTTCCTAGTTACCGCATTGAGTTTTCGATAATCAATGAAAACACACCACCTAGTAGTGGTACGTTGGGGAGCTATCTCTCTCTTGGAATTTTCAACCACAGTCATACCCGACTTTTTCGAAACGACTTGAATAGGGCTCACCCACTTACTATCCGAGATTGGGTAGATAATCCTAGCATCCACAACTTTATGATTTCAGTCCTCACCACATCTTTCATTGTGGGGTTTAACCTTCTTTGCATTTCTCTCGAGAGCTTAACATCTTCTTCCAAGTGAATCTTATGTGTGAAAATCAGAGGGCTTATCCTCTTTATATCAGTTATACACTAACCAAAAGAACTTTGGTGCTTCCTAAAAAATTTTAATAGCTTACCCTCCTGCTCTTCATCTAAGCTTAGAGGAGACAATAATAGGAAATGTCTCACTTTCACCTAGGAAAGCATATTTAACGTTGGAGGGTAGTTTCTTTAATTCGAGACAGAGAATATTTCTCTAGAGGGAACCATGAGTGTCTTTATTTGCGGTAACTCTTCGAATCGAGAAACCCAACTAAGATCTCTCCCGTCCTCATCCGACGCTCTCTCATCGAGTAAGTCTCTCAACTCATCAATTTCTCTCTCAAACTCGGTGTAAGCTCCCTCACTCTTATGACTAGACACTAGGCAAGATTCTAATGCGTCTCCACATAAATTTTCCTCAAAGTGCTCTTTTACAATCTCATTAATTAAGCTCGCCGCGTGAAGATCATCTTCTTCCCCTACTTATTGGTCTATGTTGAAGATGTTTGTTTCTAAAGTCATATTCCCAAAAGTGAGTTGCAACTGCCTATTTCGAGTACTGATCAGTGAATTAGCCGTATCTAAGAATGGGCGTCTAAGGATGATGGGAACATGATTTTTCGAGGCGAAGGAGGGATCCATGTCTCAAATGAAAAAATCTATCGGGAAGTAGAAAATGTCCACTTGGACTATCACATCCTCAACTATACCCCTCGGTATCTTCATGGTTTGATCTGCCAATTGGAGAGTGATCCTTATGGGCTTAAGGTCGCCTAGATCAAGCTGCCTACAAATTGAATAGGGGAGGATATTAACACTTGCCCCCAAGTCGAGTAAGGCTCTCTTAATTTTATTCTCTCCAATGGTGTAGGAAATGGTGGGCGCACCGGGATCTTTATATTTAGCTAAGAGATTGTTAAGAAGAATGGAGCTCATGTTCTGTGCTAGGAACAGGTTTTTCTTTACCTTCATACTCCTCTTTATAGTCAATAAATATTTTATAACTTTTGCATAAGCAAGGATTTTCCTTATTGCATCGAGGAAAGGCAAGTTCAATTTCACACTCTTAAGGACTTTTAGAACATCATCACTTATGGTCCCTTTATGGGAAGGAGCCAATCTTTAAGGAAATGGTGAAGTGGAGGGTGGATTTACAACTACCCCGGGCTCACTAGTATCTATTTGGTCACTCTCATTCAAGGATATATCTTCGGCCTCTTTCATCCCGGGTGAATTATCCTTGTCTTTTGATGTGTCATGTGGGGAAGGTGATAAATCAATAACTCTCCCACTACAAAGAGTGGTTACCTCTTGGCAATGCTCTTGTTATTCTATAGAGGTGGAGGTAACACTAGGTTGACCTTGGGGAGGTCTTTGACCCTGGGCAGGAAATTTTCCCTTCTCTTGGATACTCAACGATGATTGCAAGTTGGAGATGTGCGCATTCATATCGGTGAACATGAATTCATATCTAGCATTTATTGCAGTTTGATAATTTATAAACTGATTTATGGTATCCTCGATATTCCTCTAAGGTGGATCTGTATATGTAGCTGGAGGTGGTGGTGCTTGATGGTATTGGGGAGGTGGTGGAGGTGGGACAACCTGTGAATATGGGTTCATCACAGCTTGTGGTCGTCCATAGCTAAAACTAGGATGGTTTCTCCATAAAGGGTTATACGAGTTCCCATGCGGGGTGTTAAAATTTCCCTTGAATCCTCCTATAGCATCCACCTACTCGGTGTGCATGGCTTTGTAGGCAAAAATCGTCGGGCATGCCTTTGTGGAATTGCTCGCCTCACAAATTGTACGCACCTTTTCTTTCGACCCACGGCTGGATCCGGAGATATCTCTCAACCGGCCATCAAGAAAATCTCTCATATATCTCTGAAATTGATCGAATCGACGGTCTATTAAGGTATTACTATCCAATTGGTATATACCGGATGCATTAGAAGCGATAGATGCTTATCTGGGTCGGGCTTGAGTAGTAGGATCAGATGTGTCCCATGCTTGAGTAGTCTCTGCGACATAGTTAACATGAGCCTCAGCATCGTTGCCATTCAAATCCCAAAAAGGTCTTTCACACATTATTTGCACAAGTTGTTTGAAAGCCACTGTCAACCCATTATGGAAGAAAGAGATCACATGGTGTTTGTCAAAACCATGATGGGGGCATGTTCTTACCGACTCTTCAAAATGTTCCCAACACTTGTCAAAAGGGTCATTAACGTATTGTCGAAAACCTTGGACTTAAGTCTTGGTTGAGTTGGTCTTGTGTTGTGCATAGAATTTTGAGATAAAAATGGATTGCATATCTCTCCAGGAAAGTACGAAGTTCGAAAGTAGAGACCATATTCAGGTCTTAGCTTTATCCTTTAAGGAAAAAGGAAAAAGCTTTAGGTGAATGATATCTTACGTGCAAGCTTGGTCACTAAATGTGTCGCACTCCACCTCGAACTCGCGGATATGCATGTATAGTTTCTCCGAATCCATGCTGTGAAACATAGGGAGAATCTGTAACATTCCATTGCAAAAGTGTAACTGACAGCATTATACGGTAGTAAAATGCAAACAGGGGTGACAGTCTGCTCAGGAAAGAGTAAATCTTTCATGGGACGATAGGGTAGATTTCCCTCTCCACTGTTGAAACTCACCGGGTCTGACATCGCGCTCGCGCTATCTTCAAATGAATTGGAGTACTCACTCGGTGTCCTAGAAGTGTGACTCGAGGGTTGACTCAGGGTGTAACTATCGATAGAGTGCTCACGAGTAGGAAGTGGAACCCAAAATTGTGGAACGCGAGGTGTGTGGGGGCTTTCAGAGTTATACTCAATAATGGGATTTTTGTGGATTCTGGTCGGAGTATTTTGAGGAGTTTGAGTTTGCTCAGGATTTTGCATTAAAGTCTTTTGAGAGATGGTTTTTTTTTTTAATTTTTGATTTTTTGGTCAAAGTTCTAGATTGACTCGATCTAACCTAAGTCTACCTAGAATCCCCGGCAACGGCGCCAAAAACTTCAAGCGACCACAAATATGTATAGTGTGAGTGCTATTTAGAATCAAGTGCAAGACTATCGCTCAAGTAATAATCAGATAAATCGGGTATCGATCCTCAGGGAAACAGGACGAACGAAGTCGTGACGATGTTGGAAAGATAAGGGTAACCTAGATTTGACTCTAAAAAGAAAGAAAAGATTATTCGGAGTATGAAACAATTACAACTAGATCCAAATTTGAGAATAATGAACTAATAAAACAAGAATGATTAAAATTCAACTACGTTAATTAAATTAAAAGCTAATGACAGTTGGACTAAAAGTTTAACTATGAAATGAGAACAATCCCCTACACCCTAGTAATTCACTTCTTAGGATACTAGATTTGGAATTAGAATTTTAAATGAACCCAGTCTTTAGTACTCCCAAGTATTACACATATGAGGGATCATAGCCCGCACAATATGTAAGCAAAGGATAAGTAAAGCGGTGTCGCATTAACCAATACGCGCGTCGCATTCTTAAGCATCCTGGTTACCTAGGGAAAATGAAATCAAAACTCCTACGACGGTTTCAACAGTTATGCAACACGATTCATCTAATATTTTAATTCAAAAGTCTATTTCCATGCTGATGAATTACACCCGGTAGGGTTCATGCACCCCAACCCTTAGAAAATTAGCTAGACATAATTAACTTAGAGAAAGACATGATTTTTAAGAAATAAAACATTAACTCTAAAGAAACTAATTGAAAAGAGAATTTCAGATTCAAACTAGCAATTAAAACTAAGGAGCAATCGAAAATTAAAGGAATGGTGTTACTTGAATTGCAGAAATTAAATTCAAATCCTTACAGCAAATTCTTCTTATGGAAAACTAGGGTTTTTTACCACAAAAACCTTATACTCCTACTTATCTAACCTAAAAATCGAACTCCTGTTATTATGTAACAAACTAAAATAAATAGCTACGAAATTTACAAGAGTTTGACCCCATAAAAACTCTGAGAAAAAGAATAAAAATTTGACGAAAATATAAAGAAGCCTTGACCCATCGGGGAGGGCGGTCCAGATCACCCCCTGTTTCGAGACAGTGTTCCTCAGCTTAAGGCGATCTGGATCCTTTTTGGGGAAAAGGTCCGGATCGCCTACCATTTTGAGACAGAGAATTTTTCCAAGACGATCCGAATCCTGATTGAGAAAAGAGGTCCGTATCGCCCCTTTTTTGGGACAGAGCCTTTCTTTTGAGGCGGTCCGGATCCTTTTCTAATAAAATGTCCGGACCATGTCTCTTTTTCAATAGGGGACTTTTCCTTATTTCCTTCTCAACTTTAAATCTTCGTAACTTGATCACCGGAGCTCGGATTGACTTACTGTTTCTTCCAAAGTTCTTGAAATTGAATTCTCTACAACTTTCTAATTGGCTTTAACTCCACACGATGGCTATAAATTTATGAAATTACCCTTTAATTCCCTTCTGTGACTTTACTGATTGCTTATCCAGTTTCTTTCTTCCTCAATGTTTTAAATACCTATAAAATTTAGGAGAAATACACGAAACTATATGTATTTATTAAAAGGAGTTAGTGTCAAGGAAATGCGATAATTACACTCATTTTGCGTCATTCGAGATGGTAAAAATCTCTAAATTAATGGGATAAATTGGAAGAATTTGAGCCTAATCACATTCCATTTGTGGGTTTTGGGAGGGTATTAGAATATTTTATCTATTAGGATATTTTTTTACAATTCGAATTTTTTATGTATGTACCAACATAGCCTTAGCGGGAGATTTGTAAAGGAATCATTTATGTCATTGCCCCTAGTATCTAGGACTTGTCCATAGTATCCAACTTACATCAACTATGGCATATCCTACTACATCAGTTATGACATATCACATCATCATGATCATCGATGTATCCGAATATTTAGTAACTCTGAAGTGCATCTCCATCATGATCCCCTACATTTTCATCATGCTCCACTTCATCTTTATCATGCTCCATAACTTCATGTAATAATAATATATTTTATGTTTTGGAGTTCACAGTTTTCCATAATTATATGGGGACTATTTTTATTTAATTTGTTTAAAAAAAAGGTTTGTTTTCACTTAAAACTATTTTAAATTTTCGTCAAGTAATTCTAACGAGATGAGAATCTCATTTGAACGAACGAGCGTTCTCATTCAAAGGGTCGTTAGATGTCTACATCAAATGAGCGTCGAACCATGGCATACTATTTCAAGTCTTTAGAAGGTCATTTGAAGAATGTTCAAACGAGAAAGGCTTATCATTAAAAGAAAACCTATTTTCGTTCCAACGAATATCTGATCTCATTCGAATGAGCATCAAACTCGTTCGAACGACTGATGCTGCCTCGAGTTTTGTGTTTTCCTATAAATACCTTATTTGTGTAGGGTTTCTTTAAGACTTTTCAATTTACAAAAACTGCAGTCCTACTGCAAAAAGTCTTCAATTTTAAATAGAGAAAACACCCTTTTGATTCACACATCATCTCCCAAATATTATTGCGAATCACTTTAAAACCCTCGCATACTTCTATACTGAAGTTATTCTCGTGGAAAAGGCTTCTTTACTCCCACTCTTATGATTTTTATGGGAATCATTATTGAAGGAAGACTACGGTCTTTGTGGTTCTTGCAAGAATTATTGCTGAAGAAGACGAAGGTCACCTATATTTCACTCATAAGGTTGTAAGTTGCAATTTGCAAATTGTATTAGTGAAATAAAAGGTTTTTCCCCAGAAGGGGATTTTTCCTGAATTATTTTATTGAATGATTTTGTGATTTCATGCTTTATTGCTTATGACTTGTATCACATAGTTGCATGTTTTAGGGTTAATTAATGTTAAAATTGATAAGGGTTAACATCCAAACTAAATAAGTTTAATCCATTGGACAATTGCGCACTCTATAAAAAGTAAACGGGATACTATTAGGGTTACTTAAGTTGATAAGTAATAGTAAAAGCATTCCATTTTATGTTGCCATCTTTTCTCCTTACTAACCATATGTACGTAACTAAAAATATTTTCCTTAGTAAAATGAAATAAATGTCTACGGGTGTGGGAGTTATCTCTCCTTCTTTGATTTCACTTTCTATTTGGAAGGGAAATGAATAAGCAAAAGTTTGTCGAGTAAATAATTTTATTTCTATAACAGGTTCATATTTCAAAGTTTTGATGGCATAAAATGGAAAGAAGCACAAATAATATATCATAGTTTAAAGAAGTTTGGAATAATGAGAAAAATTAACAGTAATGAACAATGGCATAATGGAATCTTTTCATATTTCTAAGAATAGTGTGGTGATTATAACTAGATAAATATTATCGAGTCATAAAGTTAAGGGTCTAGGCTTTTCTATAATATGATGACCCATAATTATCGATTATAGAGGCTTCAAATGCGTAGCACTACCCTTATAATAATATTCATCCAAAACCTTCAGAGAGTAATCAATCGAAAACCTTGGGAGATAAAGTGACACTAAGCCCAACTCCAAAGATTGGCATCCATATGGTAAGCAGAACTAAGCACTCAAACCCTGAGACCTACAAGCCAAATAGCACTCCTATAGGTATATCGAAAGTGTATTGCCTAAATTATAATTTATGCTATTGGGTTTAATGAAATCATCTCATGTCTATGATATCATTGATTTAATGAAATCATCGGTTGCATGAAATTATAAGTTTAGGCTTTATTCAAATAAAGACTAAATTAATGCAACAAAAATTTTAAACTACACAAAAGAGTTCATAAATGAGAACAAGAGTTTGGGGATTATCGCATAGTGATATAAACAATTACAATATTTCAACTTGTAAGCTCAAAATAATATTAAAATAAAAATCACCTACTTATTAATTTCAAGCTTCATTTGTGTGATCTTTTGGTTCAAAGGGGTACGTCGGCAATTTTGAAATCATGTATATAGCAAATGTTTAGGGTATGGTAAATAAATAAGAAGCTAAATAAAGTTGGCTTTTTATATGTTATTTATTTAACATTAGAATTTTTACGGGGTTACTTGCATAATTATTAATTTGTTTAAGTTTTTATTTATTTTACTGAGGTGCATTCATTTTTGGGATTCATGATAAGAGATATTTAGGTTATATTGGTTGAAAAGGTCTTGAATTTAAGTTATGGGGTCGATATTTTAGGATTTTGGAAATCCAAGGGTTTATATGCAAATTAAAGTTTTGTTTTTAACCTTGAAAACTATTTTCTCTAGAAAATGCTTATTGGGTAACGAAACAAAAAAAAAATAATTTACTATTTCGACAAGAAAAATAAAATAAGAATTTTGAAAAAATCAAAATTATCTTATTAGAGACGTACCCTCACGTGCTAGGTCAAAGTCCACATGCGTCTGGATTTGACCTCACTCTCGTGAGTGTAACATACTTCATCTAAAATGTTGATTGTTTGAGTTGGGGTTTTGAAAATGTTGACCACTAGTTCGTGCACTTATAGAATACCATTTGAGTTGATTCCAGAATAAAATTTGTCTTTTTTTTAGAAGAATCCAACAATATTGGTTTTAAACATTGAGGTGCATGGGATCGAGCTATGCATTTTTTGAAAAAAGGGTGAAAGTTTGACTTAAACATTCATGGAGTTTGGCTAACATTCGAACCACGACATGTTTATATTTTTGTTCAAGGATAAAAAATTAATTGGACCACTTTCATTTATGAATTATGGTTTACCATAACTCCTAAATTTTTTTTCTAAAATTTTCAGCTTCGAAAAATGAAAGCTTCTATTTGGGGCATTAAAAGGTGTTGTGTATCAAATTATTATATGCGCTTAGGTTTTTTAGACCCAGAGCTTGCGTTCTCCCAGTTTAAAACTAGTTCAAAGTTACGATTGCAGATTCTACCATTGAAGCTCAAGCTTCAAAGTCGGTTTATGGTATTCAATCCTTTTTAGCACTTTCCATACATTAGAAATTCAATGTAAAACCATACTCGTAACTTATGAATGTGAAGAAGCTTAACCAAATGAAATAAAATATAAATTCTACGTATAATTATAGAAATACCAATTATGCTAACTTTTCTTTGTTTTTTTCACCATGAAGGGGTACATTTTTACTATGTTGGAGTTGGATTTTTATACTTTTGGGCGTGGGGAGTTGATTGGTGCAAGTGGGGCTATACGTCAACCAAGGTTATTGTGATTTTTGGTTTGGATAATATATCACGGAGCATGGGTACCATGTGTATTTAGGTGGTACGAGTAGCTTACCACGCGACCAGGTGTTCAAATATGGCAGGGGTGTAAGTCTGAAGTTTAGATTTTTGGTTTTGATCTTATGGGGTCTTTTATTGATATTTATATATGTTTTTGAAAATTTAAGGGTTAATTTATAATTTTTTAAACTTATGAGGATGAATTTCTATAATTTTGTTAAATAAATGGTATGGATACGTTTGTTGTTTAAGGTTGGATTATAAGAGTACTGTATGGGTAAAGTAAGGATTTTGAAGTTTATAGGGGTATTTTTGTAATTAAAATTTTGAGGGTTACTAGGGTAATTATTATATTTCTTGAGGTTTTTTTGATATATTTAACTCATCTTCGAGTTCCTTGATCCTTTTGTATTGACATGACAATATATATATACATACTCTCAATGTATGTTTATTTGATATAAGGATTGTTTCAATATAAAAGTTTTTAAGCAATAAAATATCTAAAAATGGATACGAGTTGTTACAATAATACCCATAAGAAAAACTTGAAATCTCCCACCCTAATCATGTATCTCTTCACCATCTCAGCAGCACAACCCACACTCTCTTTCTTCCCATACTATAACGCTTAATTATCTACTTGAATTCTCCAATATGATTATCATCTTCTTTTAGTATTACCATATATAAACCCTCTACTACCCCCTCTCCCAAAAGAACAATGGTCAATACTAAGGGCACGTTTGGTTTTCTATTCAGAAAATTTGATTTCCACGCTGTTTTTAAATACAGTTTTAAAATTCAGTTTTTTGTGTTTATAATTATTAATGTGCATTTGCAAAACTTGTTTTTAAATACAGTTTTGTCAAAATTTGACAAAAATGACAAACATATATATATATAACCATACATAAAACTTTCATACATACATGATACATGAACGATGAATGTATACAAACATGCATACATATATACATCATAAATTATATACATGTACATTTAATATCATGTATTTTTATGTATATTTAATGAGGTATGTTGGGGAGTTTAAGTGTATATACATATATTTAATGATATTAAATGTATAATTTACTATAAAATTATATACATACATGAATTGATAATATTTTTTAATACATATGTACTATATGTATATTCTTTATTATTTCGTACATTAATAATACATGTATAAAACTATATATAAGTATCATGTATCTATTGATAATATTATTTAACTTTATATTATTCCATATATAATTTTGTGTACATGTACATATATATTTTTTATTTATAAAAATTACACACATTTATGTTTTATGTATGTATATTATATATTAAGGTATAAATGTATTAAAATATTAAAAATGAATAATTCTGAGTTGAAAAATAAAAAACAGAAGTTATAAAACACCCTCAATCTATTTTATGAAAAACTTGATTATAACACAAAAACTTGATTATAACACAGAAATATTATAATTCAATGTTTAAAAACAGGTTGCAAAACACATATTTTTATCAATATTGTATTTAAACATAGAAAATAAAATTATAGTTGCAAATCAAACAGGTCCTAAAGTTTTTGGATGATGACCGACGTCATTGATTTCATCTCCTTGGTTGACATTGGTGATGGTCCAGTGGGCCAAATCGGAATCATACTGAGCCGACCGTGCATTTTATCACTCGCCACGAGTAAAGACCCCCTTCTCGGGCTTCTGAATTTTTTGTTTGTACTCTATAGTACATAAACAAATGGAAGATAAGAAGATTTGAGTAGTCGATTATAGAGAATAATGATTCACCATATACAATTTAGGTCCATTCCTTTATTTTGTTCACGAGTGGATGTGTTAATATAAATAAGTGGAATAGTTGTAGTCAATATCTCAAAAATGAATTTCAAGTTTCAAGATAGTTATTTTTGCTGAGATCTTAAGTGATAACAGTAAAAAAAATTCACTTCAAAAGATTTAAATATATCAAGTTATGGAATGACTATGGTGGTGACCTTGTGAGTGTCTGACAGTATAAGACAAAGTGAATTGACATATATAAAAAAAAGTATAAATTATAATTTAAACCAACATTTTTATCATGTTAAAATATACTATTCCCTTACTTTCCTCCAAAGGTTTCACGTTACAATCATTATTATTGTTATTCACACAAAAACTCTGCATAAATGAGAACAACCCACCTGAATATATGATACGTATACACTGAAAACTTTATATTTTGAAGTGAATTAATGATTTTCATTATGTGGTTATTTACTTTATTTGAATTATGTTTATTTAAAATTTTAATTGAAGTTACGACATGAAGATAAAGAATACAGATTAATTTCATAAAAGGCAACTCTTGATTGTGTCAGTTGAATTTCAATCCCATCTTTTTCCTTAAAGCCGCAATCTTTTATTGACCCATATTATTAGGTCCACAAATTATAATACAAACAATGGGTGGGATACTTATAAAATTTGTTGCAAGTGTTACATGATTGGACATATACTCCACCATGTGTCGATTGGATTAATATTTCAAGTTCTCATGTTATTTAGATATTTATTCTTTATATAATAAAAAATACTTAATAAATAGATGATATCCTTTAATAAACTACCATTATTAAATGTAACTTAAGATGATCACGCATGCAATGGTTGTGTGAATCATCAAGTTTAATATAAAACCACTTTGAACTATTCATTATATTTTTTTTTTTGGTTTACATCAGGGTATTCACTAGCGACTTAGTGACTAATCCCTTCGTTGATTTGTAGGCACTTCGATGAGTGGGACAGTTGACCCAGGGATTTAAGGCTGCTCCATGCCCAAGGCGGAGATCGAACCCCCGACCCTTGGTTAAGGAAGGAAGAGCCCCTTCCGCTCTATCAGACCCCCTGAATTAACTATTCATTATATAGCAAAGTCTCCCGCATGCATACAAAATGCATAGTTTAACAAGGTCTTATTTTGCATTAAAAATATTTTCGTGATTTTTTGACAAAAACTTAACAGTTGAGAGGAGTTATCACACGTTCAAGATGAAATTAATATAGAAGAAAACCAAATTTTTCACACACTCTATATGTTTAACAATATACTCGAAATAATTATTTAGTGCTTGTGCTAAATGATGCATTTAAGCATTTTAAGATAGTAAATTCTTTTAAACTAATTTAATAATTAAATAATAATCTTTAAATCTCTCATAATTATTAATTATTTGGATCTCAAGTGTATATACTTCAAAATTACAACTTATAAGTTATAAGTGTGTCCATTAACACACATGAAGAATTCATATAAGATTTTGAATTAGTTAACATGACTTCTTATTCACTTAGGTGTATTGGTAAACAAATTGTTAGCTATTTGTTAGGATTAGTTACTACTTATTTGGTTAGTTCATATTTTTATGTATTTTGAATTTAGATTGCAATATATATTCACTTAAGTCTAACTTAATTAAAGTGTTTTGTTTTTACCTCTTGAGTCTGAATCTGAAGCATTTAAACTTAAGAGATATCACATAGTGTTTGTTTTTTAAATGATTAAGAGGCTAACGATTATTTTTGCCTCTTAATGATTAAGAGGTAAATGAACTTTTGAAGTCTGAATCTCAAATCTAAATCAGTTAAAATACATTCATTCAGAGTTACATTCAAACATAAGAACAAATATATTTTCAGATTCAGATTTCAGATTTCAAATTTCAGATTCAAACGTGAGATTCAAATTAAAAAAAAAAACGATACCTAGGAGTAGACACCAAAATCACATCTTCTTCGTTTTCATATGGCATGAGATGATCAAGCTGACATTCCAACTATCCCCTCCACCATGGTTAATATTGGATATTCCTCATCAACCCAAAGTGTTCCCTTTCAAGTGCTCCCTCATTTTAGTGATAATTATGGTTCTTGGTCACATGCAATTCCGACGGCTCTTCGTGCCAAGAATAAACTTGGATTCATTGATGACAAAATCAAAAATTTGATGACCACAAATGATATACAATCTTATGCTCCTCATATTGGCTCAACTAATCTTTGCTCCTTTAATAAAATACAACACGTGTATTATGATCACTGTAATTGTTTAGGCATCACAAAGGCCACATATTTCAAACTCCGTGTGCTTTTATCTTTCTTATTATAATGCACCTGAATAATTTTCACTCCGAAAACTGGATGGATCTTATGAACCTATTTTACATATTGGTTCAATTCACATATCTTCTCGGTTGAGAGAATTTATTACATATTCCTTACTTTAAATTCAATTTGTTAGAACTTCTTATCTCCATTGTGAGGTTCTATTTTTCTCTATAAAATGTACTTTTGGGGACAACAAACAAAGAGGGTTATTGGTCAGGGTAGTTCTAGGGGTGCCTTATATTTTCTTAGTTTGGTTGTGGTTTGTAACTCGATCATTTCCAATAAGTTTGAGTTATGGCACTGGCACTTAGGCCATCCATCTTTAGGGCATTTTAAATTTTTAGCTCTCACTTTTGGTTTCATTAAAGTTTCTGTTGATTGCCCATGTGATGTTTGCCCACGAGCAAAACAATCTCGAATATCATTCAATAATGATAATTCTTTTAGCATTAAACCATTTCAATTATTGCATTGTGATCATTGGGGTCCATTTTTAAACCCAGCACATACTGGATGTGGATTATTATTCATGTTCCTCTTGGTTATATTTCATGAAATTTAAATATAAAACTGTAAGCTTACTATTATATTTTTTTAATTTGGTTCAACCCAATTTCATTCCGTCACTCAAATAACTTTCGATAGTGGGATCATTTTTCTCCCACACCTTCAAACTATCCAATTTGCTAATGGGACTGAATTCTTATCAACTAAACTTCAATCCTTATTCCAATATCACATAATCATACATCAATAAATTTGTGTTGATACTCCACAACACAATAGTATCGTCGAGTGCAAACA
Organism: Sambucus nigra; assembly: GCA_949130495.1. Taxonomy (NCBI): domain Eukaryota; kingdom Viridiplantae; phylum Streptophyta; class Magnoliopsida; order Dipsacales; family Adoxaceae; genus Sambucus; species Sambucus nigra. The sequence goes on from OX422209.1 coordinate 554,526,183, forward strand.
ACGCCATTCATTGCGCTTTAAAGCACATTTACCCATTTATTTTTAGGGCAAATATTTTCTCATGAATATATAGATTGTTAACCGAATTCCCACATCGGTTCTAAATCATCAATCTCTTCACGAGTTATTATTTGTCACTGTACCGAATTACAACCCTTTATGCATTTTTTGTGTCCTTGTTTTGCCCATAATACCTATATTATAAGAAAATTTGATGATCGGGACAATTCGGGTATTTTCGTTGGTTATTGTATGAAAAAAAGATATCTCATTTTTATCCTACTACAAATAAAATTTTATACTTCTCGTAATGCATCTTTTCATAAAACGGTCTTTTCGCATTGAGTCTTTCCCGTATCTTCACCATCAACTCATGTACACATTCTTCCTTTGACAGATAATGATTACTTTCAATTTGAATATCCAACTCACCCCAATCATTCAATTGTAGTATATGCTACACAAAATAAAATTCCGAGTGGCACACCACAACTAATTTTAGAAGAAATGGAGTTTGGGAGAGATGCTTGTTCTTCACAATCATCTTCATTTCCCATCGTTCAACCACTTCCATTGTTGGCTGCTCATCATCTTCCTGATCCTGCATAACCAAATGATCCTCCTCCATTACCTCATCCATCTCCAACAAAAAAGGTTCCCACGTGACTTCAAGATTATTTATGTCCCACTATTTCAAAGAATTTTTCTTATCGTATTGCAAATTATCTTAGTTTTAATAAACTTTCATCACCTCATCGTGCATTCTTATCTACTATTCAAACACATGATGAACCTTATTGCTTCGTTCAACCAATGAAATAAGCGGCCTAGTGTGAAGTTGTCCAAGTAAATTAATGCTCTTGAGAAAAACCAAACATGTCTCTCACTTCCCTTCCTCATGAAAAACACCCCATTGGATGAAAATGGGTTTATAAAATAAAATGAAACTTTGATGGATCAATTGAATATTACAAATCCCAACTTTTAGCTAAGGGCTACACTCAAATTGAAGGAATTAATTACCATGATACTTTTTATCTTGTTGAAAAATTGGTCACAATTTGAATTTTACTTTCTCTCTCAACCATTAATAAATTGTCCGTGCATCAACTTGATATCAATAATGCCTCGTTACAATACGATCTTCATGGAGATGACTACATGAAATTGCCTCTTGAATTTTCAAAAAAGGGTGAGATTCGTATTTGCAAATTAAATAAGTATCTTTATGGCCTTAGACAAGCTACCTGGCAGTGATTTTCCAAGTTTTATTCCACCTAAATAAAATAAGGTATTCCTCAATCTATTGCAAATTATAGATTATTAGAATTCCATAAAAATTTAGTCTCTCCTTTTGTTCTATTTTACGCCCATGATATTATTATCATCACGGGAAATGACAACACCGAAATTCAATGACTAAAATAATATTTTGAAAATCATTTTCTATTAAAGATATTGGTCCATTAGAATATTTTTTGGACGTTGAGGTCTTTCGCTCTTCCCGTGGCATTTTCATTTATCAAAGAAAATTTATTCTTAATATTTTAAAAGATTCTGTAATGATTGGTGCTCGGGTTGAATATTTTCTAATGGAATAACACCTTCATCTCAAACCTGATGGAATACAATGGCCACGTTCTACACCCTTGGAGTTTCCTACGTGATGGAATAGCTTCTAATGACTTAGTCCCACAGTTCCTAAATTCATGCACACGCTGACATCATTCAGGTCCTCACTTCATGGAGAAACGTCGTATGACGTTATAATAATTTATATTCTCCACATTTATTTTAGCAGCTCTAAGCTTGATATGTTCTCATATAAATAGTACAGCTTGGAAACATATTTAGTCAAGAACTCCTAATGCAAATATAGCAGCCTTCTGTTTATAGTCTATATTCAAAATAGTTTATATTTCTTCTGTATTATCATTTCTTGTCATGGTATCAGAGCAGCGTGGTTCATCTCAAACGATCTCATCTGGGTTGAGTCCCTCTTGAGTTCTCTTCATCAATTGATTGCCTTCTGTCCCTTAAAACTCAAACCTACAAATTATCTTATTTGGAGAACCCAAATGTTATAACTTATTCAATCATTAAAGGTGACTCGTCTTCTCTATGATGAGCCATCAGTCAATCGTACAAATGGTAAAAATAAAAAGGTAGACACAAAGTTATCTATATTTGATGTTTGGGAAGAAAAAGATTGCCTTTTGAGGAGCTAGATTTTACGTGCTATGAGTGATGAGTTAATGTACTTAATAGTCGGTTGTAATACTTCCAAACAAATATAGTAGAAACTTGAAGATCAATATCTTCATGTCTCTAAAGACAAAGAATTTTTTCTCAAGGAAAAATTGTGTAACATATCAATGGAAGGAAAAACCAATGATGAATATGTCAAAACATTCAAAGAAATTTTTTATGGATTAGTGATCATCAGCAAACCCTTGGATAAGGACTCAAAGGTTATCAGTTTTGTCCAAGGGTTAGGAGCAAAATATAAAACTTTTCTCACTATCATGATTGGAAAACCACTATATCCAACCCTTGGACAACTCATCACAGCTTTGAGTGGTTTTGATAGGAGAGAAGAGAATGAAACAACACCTACCTAACACAAGCATACACCCACTATGGATCACTCTTTGGCTTGGCACAAAGAGGAGGATATCAAGGATATACTAGAGGAAGAGGAAGACAAAATAGAGGCAGAGGCAACTATGGAGGAAATTTTGGAGGGAACTACAACTTTAAAGGTCGTGGTTTTAGATCAGAAGGTTTTAATCCTAACACTACTTATTTTTTTAATCAAAATGGCAGGTATGGAAACAATAAATACGAAAACAACTATCATCGTTAAGGCGACACAATGCAAGCCATGGGACAAGACAGAAGACATTTCCCTAATGAAGGTGGCTATATTAAAAACACAAATCCATTACAAAATAGACACTTTAAAGAAGAAACCAACACAACAGAAGAGGAGTGTCAAATTTGTGGCTCAAACTAGCATAAAGCACTCACTTGTTACTATAGTCGGGACTTCTCTATTGGTGCTCCAAGCAACACACAAACAATTGTAGCCACACAACAATATCCTCCCGATCATAACATGTATGTGGACTAAGGTGCCTATACTCATATGACCAACAGAACAGGTAACATTTCAAATTTAAAACCTTATTTTGGTAATAATAAAATCATAATAGGTGATGACACATAATTAGACATAACACATGTTGGTGAAAAGAAAATAAATGGACACACACTTAAAGATGTTTTAGTTGTTCCAAAACTTAAAAACACTATTATTTCTGTCTCACAACTTGCTAAATAAAATTAATGTACTTTAGAATTTACTGACAACGATTTTGTTGTTAAGGACAATAAGACCAAACATGTGATGGCCAAATGAAGTAGACAAGGTTCTCTATATGCTTTTGATGACAGCAAGCTACAAGCATTATTTGCCAATTAAATAAGCAAGGATATATATGACATTTGGCACATGAGACTATGGCATCCTAGTAGTCAAACTCTTAAATTATTGTCTAAAAATAAGTGCTTGGAAGTTACTCTCTAGAATAAAAATTCTACTATTTGCGTTTCTTGTCAAATGGGAAAGAGTTATAAGTAACCAATTAATTTAAATGATAAAATTTCATTAGAACCTCTTGCTAAAATTCATTTAGACTTATGGGTACCTGCTCCCATAAATGTATCTCAAAATATGAGATACTATGTTGTGTTTATAGATGATTACTCTAGATATACATGGTTGTTTCCTCTTAAAAATAAATTTGATTTTTATGAAACATTTCTACATTTTCAGAGAATGGTTGAAACTCTGTTTGATAAGAAAATAAAAAAAAAATCAATGTGATGGAGGAGGAGAATTTAAGCAATATTTTTATTGAACACTTACACAACCATGGTATACTTAGACAAATTTCTTGCCCAGACACACCTGAGCAAAATGGTCTGGGCGAAAGAAAGCATAGATCTAATACTTATGTTCTATACAAAAATACCTTTATATATTTGGGTAGATGCCTTTTTAACTGCAGTATACATCATAAATAGATTATTTTCTTCCAAACTAACAAACGAAACTCCACTCTTCAAATGGTATCACAAGCAACCATGTTATGATTCTCTTATTGGGTGTACATGTTTCCCTTATATTAAAGGGAAAAGCCAACATAAATTTACTCCCAAATATTTTCCACATGTTTTCATTGGTTAAAGTTCTTTACATAAGGGATATAGGTGTTATCAACCTTCTACAAGACTAGTATATTGATGCGACTTAAAAAGTGTCTAATGTGCTTGATTATATATGCTCAAGTGCAAGCCTGTCGCATAAGTAATAAACCCGGTAAGACGGGGTAGAATCCACGGGGAAATAGGACGAATACACGTGATGACGAACGGTAAGACAGTCAACCATAACATGACTCTAAAAAGAGATGAAAAAGATGATCGGAGTGGGAAAATTTCTATCAACTAAATGCAAGTTAATTGAACTAATTATGAAACTAAACATGCAGGAGTAAGCTAATTATGATTTACTAAGTATGAATGGGAAAAATAGGTTAGAATGCAATCCCCCGACCCTAGTACGTTTACCGACTATAAAACTAGTTATGAATTAAATCATTGATTAAATTGAGTCTTTAATAATTTCAAGCATTACATCTATGAGGGTACTAACTCGCATCATACATAATCAAACATAAGAATAAAGAGATGTCGTAGTAACTACACGCGCATCGCACTATTAAGCATCCCGATTACCTAGGGCAAACGAGATCAAAAGTCCTACAATATCTCTAATCACCACACAATACGATTCGATCATCTACTTAATTCAGGGAACTAATTATAAACATATACAAACCAAATAGGGTTGTTCATGCATCCCAACCCCTAAAAGTCTAGCCTAGCATGGTGCAATTAATAAAAAATAGGGTTTCTACAGTGCATGCAACTGAACTCATGATGAAATTCTAAAGAAGAATAAACTTGTAAGATCTACTGGGAATAAACTAATTATGCAAGAGTTATTGAAATCAAACAATAGAGAAGATAAATAAATCAACTTTACTGAATAACTTGTAACTGAGAATTAACTACTGTAATTTGTGAGCTTCTAGGTTTCTTTTCCACTTTCTCTCTCTAAAACTATGTAAAAAGAAGCTCTCGATGTTTTAGGAGTCATTTTGAATAAATAACCAACGAAATTACAAGAGTTTTAGCCATACAAGACTCTAGCTGGAAAACTGGAAAATTACAAAATTTCAACCTCCGGACCGGTCCGACCTGATATTTCGATTCGGCCCGGTGTATACCGGATTGATTTATTTCTTTGTTATATCGGATCGGTCTGCTTCACAAAGGTTACATAGTGGGTTCGAGGGTCCGGATCGGTTCATTTTTTATGGAATCCGGATCAGTCCGCTGCACGAATCTTATACAGTTGACTTCAAGGGAGCTGGATCGGTTCGTTTATAATGAAATCCCGATCAGTCCAGGTCCTTAGATAAATTTCTCTTCATTTTCTCATCAGTTTTTTATGATTATCTCTCATCTTTCAAGGCTCATAACTTTTTCGCTGAGACTCGGATTTGGATGTCGTTTCTTTCTACGTACTTGTAGACTCGAGGTCTTCAACTTTTATTTTGGGTCTTTGTCCGTATTCTAGCTGCAAATTACTCTTTTTCCCTATTGACTTTTCTTCTTTTTATCTTTTCTTTTCTTCCAATTTCTTTTTTCTCTCATGCATTAAATACCTGCAAAATTTATGAGAAATACACAAAACTCAAAATATTTGTTAGAAGATGTTAGTATCATAGATGTGAGATAAATCAATGTATTTTACATCACTCGAGATGATAAAAAACTCTAAATTAAAGGGATAAATCGGAAGAATTTGTGCCTAATCAAAACCTCCTAACTTAGAACTTAGATCATCCCGAGCAATGTAAAAGAATCAAAAGCTTGGTCAAACTCGAACTAGGGACATAATATCTCTTTTGCGGGCAAACGATTGTATTTAGCATAGGCAATACGCCTTTAAACCCCTATGTTACCCTAGTAGGACAAGTTGTGTCTCGTGAAGGTTTGTAGTGAATATACCTACAAAATTCATTTTCGACTCAAGAAAATTCAAAATATTTTAAAATTGGACAATTTAAACTCCCCCAAAAAATAGTCACCTTAAAATCATATTCACAAGTATCAAATTATAGTGTGTGTGTGTGTGTGTGTGTGCGAAGCCAAAAATCAAACCGTAAATTTCCACCGATTGATCATTACATTACTTTTCAAAAATTCATTTTGATTTTAAAATCTCACGTATACACTCACAAATGAATCACTCGGAGTGTGGATATTTTCTCTCGGTATACGTGATATATAAGAGTAAATATAATGGACACGAATTCATGCACACATCTTTGAAAACGAAATATTTGAGGTGAAAAGATCTCTACATCGGATTACGGTCGTTGGGAAATGGGAAACATCATCTCTTAGTCAGACCATGTTAATCTCTTTTATTATGTTTTCGTGATTTAACTCTCCACGTGGTACTCAATTTCGCAATCCGGACTCGAATAGGACTTTTCTTGGGCTATAAGGTGTATTGGGTAATATGGGAATGGTCGGAAAGTTTGGAATTAGAAAATATTCTTAATATGTCCATTTATGCTTTTTCAGGATTTTGCCTATATTCTCTTCTTTTTCTATTTTTTTCTAATTTCACATTTTTCTTTTTTCTAGCTATTTTTGTTGAGCATTTTTTTCTTTTCCTGCCCCTTTTCATTGCTCCATTTGAACTTTATTTCTGAATTTTCCATGCTTTTCACAATTCCGGGCCAATTGGATTTTTTGGGTTATCAAACGTAAGGAAAACATTTATTAGGCTCAATTGGGGTTGCAAAAGGGATGAAACTTTCATTACTTTTTCTGGTCAATATTTTTTGATGCCAAATGAGGGCTTACTTCATTGTCCAAATTGCTAAATACTTTACCATATGTGTCTCGAGATTAATTTAAGTTTATAGATATTTTTAGCGCGCTTTTCGAGACAACATCGCACATGTTTCATGTAACCGTTCAAAGCAAAGGTACTGAGATCCTCAATGACTTTTTAAAATGTTGAAATGAACTTTGAGTTAACATTAACTCGGATTGATTTTAAAACACGCAAACAGTGATAGGCTCGAATTTTCACTGGGTTGGTTCATCTCCACACTTATTCGTTAAGTTGTCAATTTCCACTTAATTTCCATCTTTGATCAATTTCGGCTTTGTGCATTTGATTTTTTTTTACAACTTGAGACAAAAAAAATTGTGACGTTTTTTAAGTTTTTAAATTCCAATTTTCATTTATTTTGAACAAAAATATTTTCGTCTTTTTCAAAAAAATTAATTTTTTTTGAAATTTTTGAAATTTTCTAATTTTTTTGGGCATTTTAAAAATTTGTGAAGTTTTACAACTACGCACTTGTCACCTCCCCTAACTTAGACTTTTGCATTGTCCTCAAACAAAAAGACTAAAATCTAAAGAAGAGCAAATAACAAGTATGGCAAAAAAACAAGAAAATATTTAAAATGTGAAAAGACATTAACTGACACTAACACATGACTCAAAAATACAATAAAAACAACCCCATACGCGCCGGGGGTATGACGACCTCTCATCTCTCCACAAACTCAGTCGACCCCTTGAACGGGGTTTGTTGCTATCCTAGCTCCCCCGTCTTCCTATCATAAGTAAATAGTCGGAACAAGTTAGGCCCAGTACCATAAATAAGGGAGAGACCCTGGGTCTCAGAATGACTCACTAAGAAGGGATCCTCATGGTGCCTAATCAAATCTTTGCCTACGTGCACCGACTTGGAGGAGATATCTCGATTTCTTTTAGTTTTAGGAGTGCATGGGTCGGGCTCTAAATCGGACGATACTTGAGTCTTTTCGTCAATCAGATTAGAGGACTCAAGTGGTATGGGTGGATGGTCACACTGAAGGAATTAATCTATTTTATCTTTCTAATCTCTCTCTCCTAGGTGACTAAAAGAGTCCAATACTGGTTGGACTCCAACACTACGGTTCTCATCCATTGGCCCGAATTCTCTATCAAAACTTTAAACTCATATCACCTAACTCTCCCTCATGATTAATTTTCGCATCCGCTCTCTTAGTCTCCTCAAATCTCCCTATCCCTCTCATGCCTATGTGCTCACTCTCGCTTTCGCTTGCGGTTACTAAGAAAAACTCCCTCACCTCATGCTTAATGTTAAAATCACAGCTCTCACTTGGTGCAACAGGGACTACCCCTAACGGCTCTCTCTTGTGAATCCTCTCATGCTCGTGTGCTTACACGATAAGATCCGTTTCTCGTTGTTCGCTTTCATTGCCCTCGTTCTTAATGTCATTAAAGATATTTATCTCGAGGGTCATATTCCTAAACGTTAATTGCATTCGCCCGCTCCTAGTATTGATGAGTGCATTAGCCGTAGCTAAGAATGGGTGGCCCAGGATGACAGGAACATGATTTCTTAGGTAGAATGGATGGATCCTCATCCCAAATAACAAAATCCATCGGGAAGTATAAATGTCAATTTGGACGATCACATCTTTGACAATTTCGCGAGGCATCTTCACGGAGTGATCCGCTAGTTGGAGAGTCATATTTGTGGGCTTAAGGGTCCCCCAAGTCTAGTTGCTTATAGATGGAATAAGGAATAATGTTAACACTTGCCCCTAAATCTACTAGCGCTCTCTATATTCAGTTCTTCCCCATGATGTACAAAATGGTGGGTGCATGCGGATCTTTATATTTTAGTGGAAGATCACTCAACTGGACTGAGATGACGTTTTATGTTAGAAATATATTTTTCTTTACCTTCAGCCTTCGTTTCACCGTGAGTAAATCCTTAAGGAACTTGGCATACGTAAAACTTGTTTTATGGTCTTGAGAAAAGGTAAATTGATCTTTACTTGCTTAAGAACGTCGAGGACATCATCTCGAGAAATCTCTTTGGATTGAAGGATCAACCGTTGAGGATATCGTGCTACATTGGGGGGGTTTCACCACCACCTCAAGCCTGCTTGTGTTATCATTGCCACTGTTTGTCACGGGGACATCTTCGACCTCTTTTGTGTCGGGCGAAATCTCCTTTTTCATTTTGCTCATCGTGTGGAGAAGGTGACAAGTCAACAACACTGCCACTACGTAGAGTGGTAATTGCACTACATTGCTCAGGATGCTCGTGGGATGTCATGCTAACACAAGATTGTCCTTGGGGTGGTCATTGGCCTTGGGCCATAAATTTACCCTTCTCGTGGACACTTAAGGATGCTTGCAACCTAGAGATACTCGTATTCACCTCAGTGAACATGCACTTGAACTTAGCATTGGTTGCATTTTGAGATAGGATGAATTGGTTTAAATTTTCCCCAAGATATCTCCGCGTTGGGGTAATGTATGGGCCTGGAGGGGGTTCTTCCATTTTTGGCTGCATAGGTGGCGCTTGTTGAAATTTAGGAGGGGGTGGAGGTAGGGCAACATGTGAAGTAGGATTCATCGTAGCGTGTTATTGATCGTAGCTAAAACCAGGATGGTTCCTCCACGAAGGGTTCTATGCATTCCCGTTAGGGGCGTTAAAATTTCCTTTGAACTCTCCTATGTCAATCACTTGCTCTTAAAGCATGACTTTATAAGCGGGCATCATCGTGAATTCCTTTGTTAAATGTCCTCCCTACCAAATAGCACACACCTTTTCTACGGGGGCGTGGATAGACTCGGTTGCTTCTCTTACCAGTACATTAAGTACTTATCTCATGATCCTCTTAAATGGGTCAAGTTAATGGTCTAACAAAGTATCTTTGTCTATGTGGTACAGATCGGACGCAGAAAGAGTGGTGGACGCTTGTGTAATACCCCTTATTTATGTGTAATCATTTTATATAAGTTTTTTTCTTGAGGACTACTTATATAAAATAAGGGAAGCTGAAGTCAATATTACTTTAAGTGATTTGAGAGGTAATATTTACTGAGTTTTATATATTCACTGTTAAGAAAATGTAAGTAGTGTAACATTATGTTATGTTGTGTCATTGTGCTTTAAGCGATGGTTATGACTTATTCCAATCGGATTGTTATTAATGCGTTCATATGATGTTGGAACATGAATTAATGAATGTTATCCCGGATGTCATTTTAGAGGGCACGATTAGTCCAAAAATGGTTGAGATAGTCAAAATAAGTACCAATTCTGTTTTCGGACTCCGGGGGTTCTTTTGACTAGTTATAACTTAATTATGACGTCACAAGTCATTTTAATTGTGTAGTAGCATTTAAATGTTAGACTTAATGTATTTGGGTATTTTAGTCTTGCAAGAACATTATTTCTCATTTATGTTTCTAAACCTAAAGAGAGTTAGAGAGAAGAGAGAGCTGGGGAGAAAGAGGAGATTTTCTATCTTTTACTTGGAATCGTTTCAATGAGCAAGAATCCGAGGCTACAAACTTGAGGCAAGTTTTTAACTACTAAATATGTATGATTGAATGTAAATAATTTGTATATATAGTTGTGTTCTTGAGATTTAAACCATTTGGGGGTTTTAATGATTTTAGTATTTAAACCTTTAGGCTTTGATTTAGATGTGATTTGAGTTGGTTATTGTGGGGGCAATAAATATGCCTATGTAATAGCATGACACGTGGCGAGCACCCCAATCGGGATGAAGAGCAACAAACGCGCCAACAATATAGGGACGACTAAAGTCCTTAATAAACTAGAAGACTGAGGAGCAGTATCCGATTGGAATCAAACTCCACGAAGATAGGACTCATCCATATTTGTTACTCATCCATATTTGTAGCCCTAATGTAACCCCTAACTCTAATAAAGGGTACACCCCCCATTGTGAAAGGGGGCTTAAACTCTCTGATCATTCTAATGGAACACACTAGCAGCCCCGTGGACGTTGGCCATTCATGGTCGAACCACGTAAATATTTGTCTCTCTCTATTTATTTTTATACTTGTATCGTGATGAATTAGCACCCCTCGACGGGTGAGATTTTTTGCACCTACAATTGGCGCCGTCTGTGGGAAACGACACGAAAAGTCTTTCCTTATTGTTGTCAAGACAAAGATTTACGTTGCGACGCAATGGTTTACACGCACATAATCAAGAGATAAGTTTTCTTCCTTTAATCTGTGCACTAACAGTTATATGTTATATATACAATTATTTATTTTGCACATAGATCGATGAATTTATGTATAGTTTTCGTACATTTATGTTCATAAATCTTATAATTGGTGTATATTTATCTGGGAATCTGCATAACTACTGTTCATTTTTTACGAATCTCAATACCCAAGGTGTGAGAGGACTCTCCAACTATTTGGACTCTTATATGGTTATGCAGGTACGATCAAAATCTGAACATGTTCTCTCTCTTCCGAGATTTTTGGATAACCAAAGATTTCAATTACTGGGTCCGGTAACATCCCCTTTTTGGAGAACATCTTGATAATTGTCATCTTCCATCCGGGCAAACGGTCCCGCCTACCTGAGACAAGGGCAAGTCGACGAAGATTGGGCGACATGGACCTTATTACCAACCTATAGAGGTAGCACGACGATCAAGAGGTCGGAGGAAAGATAGGTTAGCCACCATCTGATAATTTCAGTTCGGTGGAAAAATTCAAAAGATATACGAAGATGCACTAGATCTTTCATTCTTCGGTCAATAGCTACCTGCCTTGAAATCACAGGTTGGCGAGCATCAGCTACGATGTCGGACCATAATCAACGGTCGACGAGCCTCAGCTACAATGTTGGGCCATAACCATAGGTCGGCGAGCATCAACTACGATGTCGGACCATAACCAAAGGTTAGCGAGCATCAGCTACAACGCTGGGCCATAACCACAAGTCAGCGAGCATCAGCTACGATACCGAACCATAACCAAAGGTCGGCGAGCATCACCTACAACACTGGGCCATAACCACAGGTCGGCGAGCATCAGCTATGATGCCAGACCATAACCAAAGGTCGACGAGCATCAGCTACAACGCTGGACCATAATCACAGGTCGGTGAGCATCAGCTACGATGCCGAACCATAATCAATGGTCGGCGAGCCTCAGCTACAACGCCAGGCCATAATCACAGGTCGAGGAGCATTATATACTGCTCCTCAGACGATCACTGGGAAGCCAATCGAGCATCAGCGAGCTCCTCCATCTCACTCCGCTTATTCTCCGACCTGCACGTTTTAGGCGTTTCAAACAGGGGTAGAAGCCTTTTGAGGTGCGTGGGTTTTCACACCTGCTTTAGTCAAGCCCCCCTCTTTTATTAAATTCTTGCTATTTGTAATCCTAATTCGTGGCTTTACAAAGCCTCCCAAGGAAACAATTTTGTAAATCGATTTATAACTCCTTATTTATTTGGAATTTAAATAATTTTAGCAAAAATTCTAAATCAGCCTTGCGTCTTACATTTAAGATATATTTTTGACTAATTTTTGCATTGCTTGGTTATCTCTAAATTATTTTAAGGGACCAGGTGATTTTATTACAACGAGTTTAGTTGGCACTTTTTTATGCGACCTTATTACAAATTATTTTGTCCACATGAATAAGTGGGGCGCACTTATATAGCACTCATGTCATTTATTCGAACATTTTAATTTTCAATATTGTCGTTCAGCTACAACAATTTAATCTCACCGTAAGGAGATTATTCAGTTATTTCGCTCAGCCCCGACAGGTGCTCAGACACGGTTATCTCAGTGGGATTTTTATCGTAAAAAACATTGGATCATTCATTATATTCATACGCTACTATGAATTTTTTCCTCTTACAAACTTTGTTGAACATATCATTTTTATGATAACTTCTATCTGATTTAGCCTCAACAGATGGTTGAGGAATATACTAACTTCCACAGGTACAAGATTTACCCTCGACAGATGCTCGACAACAATCTTAAGTTCTTGGAAATCTCATTGATGTTTTAACAGATGCTCGAGCACGAATTGCTGGCTATATCTACTCGTTATTCTGCAACTTTTCCCTGATGGACTATCCACGCACCCTTCATTTTATTAATGCTCCGACAGATAGTCGAGCACACTATAGCACCTTAGACCCAAAGAAATGCTTGGGAAAAATTATTACTCTGACTGAAGCTCAGATTCTATAATTCGTAACCTGAAGGACGCTCAGGAACATTCGAGATTCATCTTGGCAGATAATCGGCAAAATCTTTTTATATATTTAGTCCCGAAGATATTTTCCACGCATGTCACATTTTATTCCCAGTGGATAGCTAGTCAGGATAATTCTTGTATTTAGCACAACCCCACTTGATGGATACACACATTTATTTGTACATTGTTCGTTTCCGTCTCATAATAATTTATTTGCTCACAAATTATTCTCACAATTTTTATCATCATAAATTTGTTAGCAAAGGGTTATCTATACTCTATACTTCACATGAGAAAAACAATTGCCGCTACAAAATTTTTTTGTGAAGACAATTTTTTGAAACCAACTTAATATTAAGTATTTGCTTAAATCTATTTGCAAAAATTCCAAATTAACTCATGTGTCATACATCTGGATATATTTGATAAATTTTGCATCTTTCATTCGACTTTATTACAATTATTTTGTCCACATAAATATTAGGGCGCACTTAAAGAGCACTCATGTCATTTATTCGGTCATTTAATTTTCAATATTGTCGTCTAGCTATTATTGGTTATACCAATGGATGGTCAGTGTAATATCTTTACTAATACTTAGCGTAGCCCCGACGGATGCTCGGGCAAGATCATCCTTGTGAGATTTTATCACAAAAATTATGGGATCATTCATGTCATTCATTTAATATTATGTATATTTTCCTCGACACATGCTCGAACAGATGCACATCATATTGCATGATAAATTCTATTTGAATTAGCCTCGAAAAATGTCCGAGAAACTTATTAACTTCTACAGGTACAAGATTCAGTCCCGATAGATGCTCGTCCAAAATTTTAAGCTCTTGAAAGTCTTATTAATGCATCGATAGATGCTCGAGCACAGATCGCTCTCTATATCTACTCGGACATGTACAACCTTGCCCTGGCAGACGACTCAAGCACCACTTATTTCGTTAATGCTCTGATCGATGGTCGAGCACGTTACACCACCTTAGACCCAAAAAATTCTTGGTCAACATTATTTGTGATAACCGACGGATGCTCGGACGTTGATATGTCTTCAATTTCAGTATTGATTATCTGGCTCTATGATTCTTGACCTGAAGGACGATCAGGCATATTCAAGGTTCATCTCAGTAAATGCTCGGCAAAATATTTCTATATATTTAGTCCCGAAGATATTTGCCACACATGTCGCATTTTATCCCCAACAAATGGTTGATCAGGATAATTCTTATATTCAATCCCAACAGATGGTTGGCACAGTCGATTAATGATCGACATTGCATTTATTGGAAAGTTAGTTCTCACTAACACTACATGATCATTCGTAATACTTGCTCGGTCCTTTTTGCCTTGACGGATGCTCGAACATGGATCGCCCGCAATATTTACCAGATCCTCTATAGTTTTTGCCTCGACAGGCATCCAGGCATCATTTATCTTATAAATGCTCCGGCAGATGCTTGAGCATGGATCATTCACGACATCTACTAGGTCCTTTGCAATTTTGCCTCGATGGACCCTCAGCTTCGATGGATAATTGACATGTGTAATCACGTCTCAAGCTCCAATAAACAGTTGGGCAATACAGTTCTAATTTAATTCAACCTTGTTGAATGAAAAGTTAGGCGATCTGTACAATAAAGATCCAATAACAAATAAAGCAGCATGAAGAGCAACGATCAACCATATTTATCAACAAGGATGAATCCAACCTGTAAGAAGTCACACATCCAGCAAGGTCACAGTCAATGAGCAAAATATATTGATAACAACACTAGACCAACCTAAATGTATCAAGCAACATCATTAGACAACCCATGGTGATCGGCGATCACTAAGCAACAAATTAACGCATCATCAACACTAAGATATCCACTCCAGAGGAATGGTGTTCCTTGAACGCCATATCAGATCTACGCATTTCTACACAAGTACGCTTTGAACTCATATCAATTTCTTTAGGTACATAAGCTATAAGGAATCTTCCACAGCCTCCTGAAACCACCATGCATGGTTGACGAACAAGTGTGTCCCGAGGAATGATACATTACATGGATATCTATGAGCAAGATAATCCTTAATTATATCCAGCTCAACGAACGATCAACGTGACACTCTTCAACACAATAAAGCCCCGAGGAACAATCATGTAAACTTGTTATCTCGATTATACAAATTAAATGACTCGATGGATGGTCTGGCAGTCTTCTCTTCATAGCCCGAATGGGGGTTCCATGGAAATAATGACACGTGAATATATTCACTGCAATATTTAAAGCAAAATAGAAGAGGTCAACTCAGGATAGATGCCAACATGGTTAACAGCAGAATTAGTCTTTCAAATGACGATCAAGACCAAGCTTGATTTAGTTACAACAGCCTTCTTGCTTGTTCCCACTAAATTAAGTACGTCTATAGGCCTTTGTCATCTCCAAACAAAAATAGCCTCACAAGTTGCCCAGGAAATAACAAAAGCCCTATGGGGGATCCCTAGGCAAAAACCCAACTCAGGTTGGTCGCCAACTATATTGGTCGGTTAAAATCCTTAATGGGTGGATGGCCCTTAAACCAGGTGCATTTTTTCCATCGCCTTTTAGACCTAAGGAAGTGTGACGGCATAACCTAAAAGGTAAAATAGGTGGATATTTACATGCGAGGCATAAGAAAGTGGAAAAATGCAAACGTAATTGGTATTACATTAAATTGCGGGAAAAGCCTAAGTATAATAAGCATACCGATTACATATCACATGTTAGAAAACCTAATGCAGGGTCTTACCCCAACTAGGTACATGCTCGAGCAAGGCTCGATGCATAGGCTTTTGGTCGGCCTATCCAATTGGAACATATGAAAAACCTAAGGCAGTGTCTTACCCCTACTAGGTACATGCTCGAGCAAGGCTCGACGCATAGGCTTCTGGTCAGCCTCTCCAATTGGACCATATGAAAAACCAAAGGTAGGGTCTTACCCCTACTAGGTAAATGCTCGAGCAAGGTTCGACACATAGGCTTCTGGTCAGTCTCTCCAATTGGACCGTATGAAAAACCTAAGGCAGGGTCTTACCCTTACTAGGTACATGCTCGAGCAAGGCTCGACGCATAGGCTTTTGGTCGGCCTATCCAATTGGACCATATGAAAAACCTAAGGTATGGTCTTACCCCTACTAGGTACATGCTTGAGCAAGGCTCGACGCATAGTCTCCTGGTCAGCCTCTCCAATTAGACCATATAAAAAGCCTAAGGCAGGGTCTTACCCCTACTAGGTACATGCTCGAGCAAGGCTCGACGGATAGGCTTCTGGTCAGCCTCTCCAATTGGACCATATGAAAAACCTAATGCAGGGTCTTACCCCTACTAGGTACGTGCTCGAGCAAGGCTCGACGCGTAGGCTTTTGGTCGGCCTATCCAATTGGACCATATGAGAAACCTAATGCAGGGTCTTACCCTTACTAGGTACGTGCTCGAGCAAGGCTCGATGCATAGGCTTTTGGTCGGCCTATCCAATTGGACCATATTAAAAACCTAATACAAGGTCTTACCCCTACTAGGTACGTGCTCGAGCAAGGCTCGACACATAGGATTTTGGTCGACGTATCCAATTGTACCATATGAAAAACCTAAAGAAGGGTCTTACCCCTACTAGGTACATGCTCAAGCAAGGCTCGACGCATAGGCTTCTGGTCGTCCTCTCCAATTGGACCATATGAAAAACCTAATGCAGGGTCTTACCCCTACTAGGTACATGCTCGAGCAAGGCTTGTGTTCGGCCTCAGTAAATGGACCATACACGATAAAAATATAAGGATATGCCCTAAACTTAATGCACGCTCGAGAAAGCCTCAATAAACGAATTCTGAATAGGCCTATGGTCGGCCTCACGAATTGGGCCATGCAATAAAACAGACAATGAACTATGTTCTACCTGATCCCAAGAGGGTACGTAGGCAGTTCGACACTCCCGAGTCCAGTTCCCATATCAATCGAACGTCTCTCCACTCAAGCCAAGCATTCATCTAAATACCTATGAAGGCGAGAAGATCAACCAAATAAGGCTTAAAAGTTTAACGACAGCTCAAAAATTTCCAGTCCAGTTCACATCAACAACTGCATACGTTTAAAGAGATTATGGACTAGCTCCCAGCTCATCTCATAATCAACTCAGCTGAACTGCGACCTGTGGGGATATTGTGGGGGCAATAAATATGCCTACGTAATAGCATGACACGTGGGGAGCACCCCGATCAGGATGGCGAGCAACAGACGCGCTAGTAATATAGGGATAACTAAAGTCCTTAATAAACTAGAAGATCGAGGAGCAGTATCTGATTGGAATCAAACTCCACGAAGATAGGACTCGTCTATATTTGTAACCCTAATGTAACCCCTAACTCTATATAAAGGGGACACCCCCCTTTGTGAAAGGGGTCTTAGAAGTTAGAGAAACACTCTCATGTAAAACTCTCTAATCATTCTAATGGAACACACCAGTAGCTCCGTGGACGTAGGCCATTCATGGTCGAGCCACGTAAATCTTTGTCTCTCTCATATTTATTTTTATACTTGTATCGTGATGAATTGGCACCCCCCGACGGGTGAGATTTTTTGTACCTACAGTTATATTAGTTAGTTGCTGTGTAAGAATGATTTTGTGAAGTTATTAGATGATGATGTTGAGAGAAGTGGAAGAAAATAGGTTTGGAGATTTAGGTTTTGTAAGAAGATGGGGAATGGTTGATGGATCTGGTGTGAATGGTCGGCCGCAGCCAGGAAGCCGGTCGATCGGGCCTAAAGGAAAAATCCTACTTCTTTTCTAGCAAGGAAAATTTCAAAAGTGCAATCGACCGGGGGTCAAGGGCCGGTGAACCAGTACACTATTTTCAACCCAAAAAATGAGATTTTATTTCTACTCCTGTTATTTTAGGTTTAAGGTTTAGGAACCTTCTTATATGAAGTAATGAAGAGTATTAGGGTCTTATATTAGGGGAAGTAATACCCTAGGTTAGAAAGAGGAGTATTCAGGCTTATGTCGAGGATTAATTAATAGGAGTTAGTGTCTTTTGCATCTAGTAAGTTAGCTTAGGACTAAGTAGGAGTTGGGTGGTATAGTTTTAGAATTATGGGGACTGGTACGAGGATAATTATACTCTGTAGCCTGTATTGTTAAAAACATATGATTTCATGAATAAGAACGTATAATTTTAATTGACTTATCTTGTGATTTATGACATGTATATACATACGTGTCGAAATGCTATCATAAGGGAAGTTACGCGAATGAGGTAAATCCCCTGGCTTTTGATGCAGGGAGAATATAGTCCTCTGCTATAGTATCGGTGGTTTCATTGTGTGATTGTTTTGTTCAAAGTGAGGTAATTCTGGGTATGGTTATGACTCACTGTCGAAGGTATATGGCCATTTCCCACGCGACGCGGTTTAGGGTGCCTAGGTGGCCTTGGTCATAGGCCCTAGAAGATGATAGCATTTAGGGGCGCATCCAGTGGGGTGACTCCGGGAAGGATGGTCTTAGAAATGTTATGTTGTGATTATAAATTGATCTCACGGTTATGGCATTTCAAATGACTGAGTTAATAAATTTATAAATCAACTTTATGGCTTACTGTCCTTAATGATATATAGACTTGTGAGGAGATGTATTTTATGAATTTGCAAGTAAACATGTTACTTGGAATTTGACTAATTCCTCCTTAATTGCATGGGTAGTTTAACTTAATGATCTATCAGGACGCTAGGATGTGCCTTTAGATGAGGGGTGAGGAACTTAACATGTTAAAGATGTTAGTATTCATAACAATTATGCATCTTATTCACACGTATATCATATCAAATCGGGCCTTGACCCATTTATATTTGTCTTTCTCGTGTGGTTCTTATATATGCTCAGGTGCTCCGCCGCAAGGATGCTCGTGTTGATCCTTCCTTCCCAACGTTAAGGAGCTACAACAATTTCGTAGATGTTGTAGGATTTTTAAATATATGCACCAATCTTTTGTATAATCTAGTTAACATGCATCTGTATATTCGGGCGCGTTGCCCTTGTTTTTATTCATACTTGTTGTTATACTTAATGTAAATCTTTTGTACTAGTCTATTAACCGACAGCTTATTCGGTTATATTTTGTAGATGGCTACTAAACTTGTATCCACCTTCTATTATAAAGGAATTGTAAAAAAAACTGTTTTATTTACTTTGCAAATTGTTTGACATCCGTTTTCAAAACAAATAATTGGTGGTTGTCTTGTACTGTTTTTTTATGTGATAGTGATGCTAAGAATGGACCATCTATGATTACTATATTTATTAGAGTATCAGGCTGGCCACCTCTTATTTTAATCAGAGGGGTGTCATTGATGGTATCAGAGTATCAAGTTCTAGAGTCCTTAGGATCTATGCGGACTTATCACGTTTTATCGTAGCGTTCTTTGATATTGAGCCCTATTGTTAGGACTATTTTTTTGTGCATGCTTGCGGTCTTATGCAAGGATAAATTGTTTTAATTATATTATGATTCAGTTGCTCTTTGTCTCAGATGCCTCCTAGAAGAGGTCGTCCAGCAAAGGTAAATCGAGTTGCAGATAACGTAGAGCCCCCACCACCGCAAGGAACGATAAATGCGGCGAAGGTGGCTAATATTGTTACCCATAAATTCAACGCTGCAATGACCGCTATGACACATCAGCTTCCACAAGCCCAACAACCAGCCTCACCGGTGGTTCAAGCCCACATACCCTCCGCGTCGGAAAGAGTCAGAGAATCCTTCCTGAAAGGTCACCGTCCAGAATTTTAGGGTAGTGCTGATGTTATTATGTCAAATCAATGGAAGAAAGATATGCAATGCCATCTTCGAATGGTGGAATGCAATGGGGATCGAAAATAGATTATCGACACTTTTAAACTGGTAGGAGCAGCCCTATAATGGTGGGAGTCGGTGACAACCCCAGAACAAAGGGATACCATGATTGTGTCAAAATTTTGGGTTTTATTTGACCGAAAGTATTTTCCTCCAGTGGTACAGAAGGAGATGCGAAGGAAGCTTAAGGATGTTTTTCAAGGAGAGCGATCAGTGGAGGAATATAAAGAGGAATTTATGCATTTAGTAAACTTTGTGCCGGATGAAGTCATTCTAGAAGAAAGGAGGATTTCAAAATTTATCGGGGGTTTGAATTGGAGGATAAGGCAGCACCTTTTGGGGAACCCGGCCTTACAAACATTTAGCGATGTGATGAATGCCGCTTTACTCCATTGCCAGGATCACCGTCTTCACGCGAAGGGGAGTAAGAATATTAGAGATTCAAGTCAATCTAGTAAACACGGAGAAAATGGTGGCGGTGGAGCACTACACGGGGGTTTTAATTTTAGCTGAGGTGGTGTTAGGCACAGTCAGGGTGCTCAACAACAGCAATAGTTAGGGCAACAAGGCCAAGTAGGCAGAGGGAATAATGGAGGTCGAAGCCATCAGGGCCAAGGTACGAAGCAATTTCAGAACAATAATTGGGGCTGATATTTGGAAAATTTTACGGGCCATTATTTTCAGTATGGTGAACAAGGTCATATGAGGAGAGATTATCCACAGTTAAACTGGGGACAATTGCCTAGAGGTCCTCAAAATCAACAGAACATCCATAACCTCCAGCACCTATTCCTGTTGTCCCTCTACAAGACATCTTCAGTATGGGCGTGTGTATAATATTCAGGATGCTTTATTTCCTCCAGCATTGCCTGCACCGCCAGCTATCGAGGGTAAGTTTCCCATTCACGGGTATGTGGGTCAAGTGTTGTTTGATACGGGTGAAACTCACTCATTTATCGCGAGGCACTTTTCTCATTTGACGGGGTTGATTAAATCTGCTGAGAGTAATTTTACTAGTGTGGAGTCTTCCATGGGTGATGGTTCTCTTATACTTTTTGTTTGTAAAAGAATAGGAATAGACCTTGGTAATTTGCATTTTGAGGCTGATTTACTCGTCCTGGATATGGTCAGGTATGACGATATTTTGGGCATGGATTGGTTAGTGCCGAGTTGTGGTAAATTATTATGGGAGGAGTATAATTTTTTCCATTCCGGGGAAAGAAATGTTTTTAGTAGCCATGCCTCTTCCAGAGGGAGGTTCGAGCACGCATTTGTATTGTATTGAGGAAGAGACTTCACGAGAAGTTGTTGTTTCTCTAGATTCGATTCCTATTGTTAGAGAATTTGAAGATTTTTTTCAAGAAATCCCGGGCTTACCTCCAAGTCGTGAGATTGAGTTCGAAATTGACTTAGTGTCGGGAACCAAGCCGATTGCGAGAGCTCCATATTGTATGGCTCCTTTGGAAATGAGTGAGTTAAGGGATCAAATTCAGCAACTGTTGGGGCAAGGCTTTATTCGGCATAGCACATCTCCATGGGGTGCTCTTGTGTTATTTGTGAGGAAGAGAGATGGTTCCCTCCATTTGTGTATTTATTACCATGAACTGAATAAGGTAATCGTCGGGAATAAATACCCGTTACCTAAAATCGATGATTTATTTGATCAACTAAGAGGAGAATCGTACTTCTCTAAAATAGACTTGAGGACTGGGTAACATCAATTGCGAATTCGAGAGAAGAACATGTCAAAAACCGCATTCTTGACCAGGTATGGGTCTTATGAATTTTTGGTTATGCGTTTTGGGCTAACCAATGATCCTGCAATATTTATGGACCTTATGAATCGAGTATTTTGGGACTTCCTATACCAGTTTGTCATAGTGTTTATTGAAGACATTCTAGTCTATTCTCGGACTGAAGTTGATCTGTTGAAAACCTACGATTAGTCCTGCAGACACTACGATATCATCATCTTTATGCCATGTTTGAGAAATGTGGCTTTTGGTTGCAGGAAGTGCAGTTTTGGGGGCACATTGTGACGATTGAGGGTATTTTCGTAGACCCAAGAAAAGTTGCAGCAGTAAAGGAATGGGGTTAGCCCACGATGCCAATGGAGATTTTTAGTTTTCTGGGTTTGGCGGGTTATTATCGCCGTTTCATCAGGGTTTTTCAAAAATCACTGGCCCTTTGACGAACTTGACCCTAAAGGGAGTACGATTTGTTTGGGATGATTCCTATTAGCTAGCTTTCGATTAATTAAAGGACAAGTTAACTTCTTCTCATATACTCATGTTGCTAAGATTGAAAGTAGACTATTTAGTCTTCACAGACGCTTGTCTATAAGGATTGGGAGGTGTGTTACAACATGAGCATAGGGTTATTGCTTATGCGTCCCGCAAGCTTAAGCCTTATGAGAAGAGTTATCACGTGCACGATCTGGAGCCTACTGTAGTGTTGTTTGCTTTGAAGATATGGAGGCATTACCTCCTGAGTGAGATATTTAGTCTTTTCACGGACCACAAATCGTTACAATATTTGTTCTCGTAGAAAGATCTAAATATGTGACAACATCGGTGGTTGGAGTTCGTGAAAGACTATCAATTCGATATTCATTATCATCCAGAAAAGGTAAATGTAGTAGCTGATGCGTTGAGTCGCAAACCCGTGAGGGAGCTAGCAAAGGTGTGGAAAGCCAAGTGGAAATAACTCAGCCAGGATGATGATGTAGCTAGAGCTTGTATGTCAGTGTTGACCGTTACGCCTGCTATTATGATGCGAGTCATAAAAGTGCAGGGAGGGGATAAGGATTGCCAAGACCGGGTACGTTAACTATTGACCAAGGGAGCAGAGTCCTACTCTATTATTTCTGAGGGTGGGTTACGTTTCCATGAAAAACTTATAGTTTCGAATGAAGGAGACTTGAGACATGCTGTCATGACAGAATCTCATGGATTAAGATTTACAGTACACCTAGGTGGGGACAAAATTTACCAAGATGTGCGTCGTCAGTATTGGTGGGAAGGTATGGAATAGGACATCTCTGAATTTGTTTCCCAATTCGCAACTTGTCAATTGGTGAAGGTGGACCACCAGCGATCGACTGGGTTATTGCAACTGTTAGAAATACCGGTGTGGAAATGAGGAGTATCTCAATGAACTTCATCACGAGATTATCGACGTCGCAAAGTGTTCATGATTCTATTTGGGTTATTGTTGATCGTTTGACCAAATCGGCACACTTCTTACCGATACGGACGGATTATAATATGGCACGTTATTCCCGACTCTTTATTGTAGATATTGTGAAACTCCATGGGGTGCCTATTAATTTAGTCTCAGACCGAGACAAAATTTTTGTGTCCCATTTTTGGCAAATTTTCCAAGAAGCGATGGGAACCGAATTAAAGTTGAGTACCTTCTACCATCCACAAATGGATGGACAAATGAAAAGAGTCAACCAAATATTGGAGGATATGCTTTGAATGTGCGTACTTAACTTTAAAGGAGGATGGGAGCAATAGCTTCACTAGTCGAATTTGCATATCATAATTCATACCAATTCATGATAGGTATGGCACTGTACGAGGCATTGTATGGCCGGCCATGTAGATCACCTGCTTGTTGGTTGGAAGTAGGAGACAATAAGCTCCTTGGACCTGAAATGATCTAAGATACCTCTTCGAAGATTAAGCTTATTAGAAACCGCATACTAATTTCACAAGATCGTCCGAAAAGCTATGCCGACGCGAATCGGAGACATGTGGAATTGGAAGTGGGGGATCAAGTTTTGGTTCGAGCATCTCTGATTAAAGGTATAATTCTATTCAGGAAGAACGGCAAACTTGCACCGCACTATGGAGGCCCTTTTCCCGTTATTGCAAAGGTAGGCCCCGTAGCGTATCAACCTGCTTTGTCGGAATGCCTACAACAAATCCATGACATTTTCCATGTTTCATCTTTGAAGAAGTATAAAATGTGCGAGGGATCTCATTGGCACATTACTTTGGATGATATCGAGTTACAACCCGATATCTCATATTAGGAACAACCGATTGCTATCTTAGATCATGGTGAGCGTAGGCTAAGATCGAAAGTGGTACGATTGGTTCGAGTCCAATTGGGACACCACAATGTCGAGGAATCAACTTGGGAATGAGAGGATGATATTCGAGAGAAGTACCCACACCTCTTTTTATAAGGTACGCCTAAATTTTTTAGGGCCAAATTCCCTTGTAAGGGGGGGAGTATGTAATACCCCTTATTTATGTATAATCATTTTATATAAAATTTTCCTTGAGGACTAATTATATAAAATAAGGGAAGTTGAAGTAAATATTACTTTAAGTGATTTCAGAGATAATATTTACTGAGTTTTATATATTCACTGTTAAGCGAATGTAAATAGTGTAACATTATATTATGTTGTGTCGTTGTGCTTTAAGCGACGGTTATGACTTATTCCAATCGAATTGTTATTAATGCATTAATATGATGTTAGAACATGGATTAATGAACGTTATTTTGGATGTCAGTTTAGAGAGAATGGTTAGTCCAGAAATAGTTGAGATAGTCAAAATAAGTACCAATTGTGTTTTCGGACTCCGGGGGTACATTTGACTAGTTATAACTTAATTATGATGTCACGAGTCATTTTAATTATGTAGTAGCATTTAAATGTTAAACTTAATGTATTTGGGTATTTTAGTCTTGTAAGAACATTTATTTCTCATTTATGTTTCTAAACCTAAAGAGAAATAGAGAGAAGAGAGAGCTTGGGAGAAAGAGGAGATTTGCTATCTTTGGTTTGGAATCATTTGAACGAGCAAGAATCTGAGGCTACAAACTTGAGGGAAGTTTTTAACTTGCAAATATGTATGATTGAGTGTGAATAATTTGTATATATACTTGTGTTCTTGAGATTTAAACCATTTGGGGGTTTTGATGATTTTAGTGTTTAAGCCTTTAGAATTTGATTTAGATATGATTTGAGTTGGTTATATTAGTTAGTTGTTGTGTAAGAATGATTTGGTGAAGTTATTAGATGATGATTTTGAGAAAAGTGGAAGAAAATAGGTTTGGGGATTTAGGTTTTGTAAGAAAATGGGGAATGGCCGATGGATCTGGTGCGACCGGTCGATCGTGGCTAGGAAGCCGATCGACTGGGCCTAAAGGGAAAAGCCAACTCCTTTTCTCCCAAGGAAAATTTTAAAAGTGCGGTCGATCAGGGGTCAGGGGCCGGTCAACCAGTACCCTATTTTCAACCCAAAAAATGAGAATTTCTTTCTACTCCTGTTCTTTTAGGTTTAAGAACCTTCTTGTATGAAGTCATTAAGAGTATTAGGGTCTTATATTAGGGGAAGTAATACCCTAGGTTAGAAAGAGGAGTATTCGGGCTTATGTCGAGGATTAATTAATGGGAGCTAGTGTCTTTTGCATCTAGTAAGTTAGCTTAGGACTAAGTAGGAGTTGGGTGGTATCGTTTTAGACTTATGGGGACTGGTACGAGGATAATTATACTCTGTAGCCTCTTTTGTTAAAAACATATGATTTCGTGAATACGAACGTATAATTTTAATTGACTTATCTTGTGATTTATGACATGTATATACATACATCTCTAAATGTTATCATAAGGGAAGTTACGCGAATGAGGTAAATCCCCTAGCTTTTGATGCAGGAAGAATATAGTCATCGGCTATAGGACTGGTGGTTTCATTGTGTGATTGTTTTGTTCCAAGTGAGGTAATTCTGGGTATGGTTTTGACTCACTGTCAAAGGTATATGGCCGCTTCCCACGCGACGCGGTTTAGGGTGCCCAGATGGTCTTGGTCATAGGCCCTGGAAGATGATAGCACTTAGGGGCGCATCCAGTGGGGTAACTCATGGAAGGATGGTCTTAGAAACGTTATGTTGTGATTGTAAATTGATCTCACAGTTATGGCATTTCATATGACTGAGTTAATAAATTTATAAATAAAATTTATGGCTTACTGTCCTTAATGATATATAAACTTGTGAGGAGATGTATTTTGTGAATTTGCAAGTAAACATGTTAATTGGAATTTGACTAATTCCTCCTTAATTGCATGGGTAGTTTAACTTAATGATCTAGTAAGACGCTAGGATGTGCCTTTAGATGAGGGGTGAGGATGATTCTTATATTGTAGAGCGAACTTAACTTGTTTAGGATGTTAGTATTCATAATAGTTATGCATCTTATTCACACGTATATCATATCAAATTGGGCCCTGACCCGTTTATATTTATCTTTATCATGTTGTTCTTATATATGCTCAGGTGCTCCGCCGCAAGGACGATCATGTTGATCATTCCTTCCCAACGTCAAGGAGCTACATAATTTTTGCTGATGCTGTAGGATTTTGAAATAGACGCATCAATCTTTTGTATAATCTAGTTAATATCCGTGTGTATATTCGGGCGCGTTGCCCCAGCGTTTATTAATCCTCGTTGTTATACTTGATGTAAATGTTTTGTATTAGTTTGTTAATCGACAGCTTATTCGGTTATATTTTGTAAATGGTTATTAAACTTGTATACACCTTCTGTTGTAAATGAATTGTAAAAAAAATGTTTATCTACTTTATAAATTGTCTAAAATCCGTTTTAAAAAAAATAATTGGTGGTTGTCTCGTATTGTTTTTTTATGAGACAGTGATGCTAAGAATGGACCATTTATGATTCCTGTATTTATTGGAGTATCGAGCTGGCCACCTCTTATTTTAATAAGCGGGGTGTCACAGCTTGTCAAGGACGGTTTTGGGCATTAGGATCAGATGTGTCCAACGCTTGAGTAGTCTCGACGACATACTTAAGGTGGATCTCAACATCATTATCATCTAGCTCGAAAAAGGGTCCATCACACATAGTTTCATCGAGTTGCTTGCAGTTGATATTCAGCCCATTATGAAAGAACGAGATAAGTTATTGTTTATCAAGACCATGGTGAGGTCATAAAGTGACTAACTCGTTAAAACACTCATGACATCGATCAAATGGCTCATTTTCTAGTTATCGAAAAGTTTAAATTTGAGCCTTAATTAATTTTGTTCGATGCGGAGGGAAGAACTTTTTTAGAAATTTGGATTGCAACAAATTCCATGACGTAATCGAGTTTGGAGATAAATACCATAAGCAGTTCTTAGCTTTATTCTTTAGAGAGAACGGAAAAAGCTTGAGGCGGATCACATCTTTTGTGAATGTTTGATCGCTGATAGTTTCATATGCCTCCTCAAACTCACGAACGTGGATATATAGTTTATACGACTCCATTCTGTGATAAGTGGGAAGTATTTGGATCATCCCATTCCTAAAGTGGAATTGCCCTGCATTGTACGGGAGTAGAATGCATCCCGGAGTAACTGATTTCTCAGGATATAAGAATTCTCTCAAAGGGCGATACGGTGCCTCTCCCTCACCCGTACCATGACTAGTTTGATCAGACATGTCTCTCTCTTCAAGTGACTCATTATCCTCACTCGGTGTGCTCGAAGTGTAACCTAAGGTGTAACCTAAGGTGTAACCTCACGGATCACTTGAAGGATCACTCGAAGTGTAACTTGTTATGAAGTTTGGTGGTGTAGGATGTAGAACCCAAAATTGAGGAACATTCGGAGTATGTGGGCTATCATGATCGTACATGACTAACGGCTTCTCGTAAATGCGATTTGGAGTTGATTTAGGAGTTTATTGCTGATTTTGCATCAAAGGACTATGAGAAATGTTGTATTTTTTTGGATTTTTTTATATTTTCTGAATTTTTTTGAATTTTAATGAATTTTTTGTCAAAGTTTTAGATTAACTCGATCTAACCTAAAGTCTACCTAAGTCCCTGGCAACGGCGCCAAAAACTTGATGTGACTTAAAAAGTGTCTAAAGTGCGTACTTATATAGGCTCAAGTGCAAGCCTATCACATAAGTAATAAACCCGGTAAGACGAGGTTGAATCCACAAGGGGTTAGGACGAATACTCGTGACGACAAACGGTAAGACGGTCAACCCTAACCTGACTCTAAAAAGAAACAAAAAAGATGATCGAAGTTGGAAAATTTCTATCAACTAAGTGAAAGTTAATTAAACTAATTATGAAACTAAATATGCAAGAGTAAGCTAATTATGATTTACTAAGTATGAATGGAAAAAACAGGTTAGAATGCAATCCCCCGACCCTAGTACGTTTACCGGCTATAAAACTAGTTATGAATTAAATAATTGATTAAATTCAGTCTTTATTAATCTCAAGCATTACATATATAAGGGTACTAGCCTGCACTATACATAATCAAAAGTAAGAATAAAGCGGTTTCGTAGTAGCTACACTCACGTCTCACTCTTAAGCATCCCGGTTACTTAGGGAAAACAAGATCAAAAGTCCTAAAACGGTTTTGATCACCGCATAACATGATTCGATCATTTACTTAATTCAGGGAACTAATTTTACACACATGCAAACCACATCGGGTTGGGTTCATGCATCCCAACCCCTAAAAGTCTAGCCTAGCATGGTGCAAGTAATAAAAACTAGGGTTTCTATAGTACATAGAACTGAACTAATAATGAAATTACTTCTAAAGAAAATAAATATGTAGTATATCTTGGGAATAAACTAATTATGCAAGAATTATTGAAATCAAACAATAAAGAAGAGAAAGAAATCAACTTTACTGAATAACTTGTAATTGAGAATTAACTACTGTAATTTGTGAGCTTCAAGGGTTCTTCTCTACTTTCTCTCTTTAAAACTATGTAAAAAGAAGCTCCCGATGTTTTGGGAGTCGTTTTGAATAAATAACCTACGAAATTACAAGAGTTTTAGCTATGAAAGACTCTAGATGGAAAACTGGATAATTACAAAATTCAACCTCCGGACCGGTCCAACCTGATATTTTGGTTTGGTCCGGTGTATACCAGATCTGTTCATTTCTTTGTTATATCGGATCGGTCCGCTTCACAAAGGTTATACAGTGGTTTCAAGGGTCCGAATCGGTCCGCTTCACCAATTTTATACTGTCGACTTCAAGTGGGCTGGATCGGTTCGTTTATGATGAAATCCGGATTGGTCCGGGTCCTTGGATCAATTTCTCTTCATTTTCTCATCAGTTTTTCATGATTATTTCTCATTTTTCAAGGCTCATAACTTTTTCTCCGGGACTCGGATTTGGATGTTGTTTCATCCTACGTGCTTGTAGACTCGAGATATTCAACTTTCATTTTAGGTCCTCGTCCGGATTCTAGCGTCAAATTACTCATTTACCCTTTTTATTTTTCTTCTTTTATTTTCTTCCTATTTCTTTCTTTCTCTCCTGCTGTAAATACCTGCAAAATTTATGAGAAATACACGAAACTCGGGATATTTGTTAGAAGATGTTAGTATCAGAGAAATGAGATAAATCAACGCATTTTACATCACTCGGGGTGATAAAAGCCTCTAAATTAAAGGGATAAATCGGAAGAATTTATGTCTAATCATGTATGTTTCTAGACATATTATTTTTTATGAATCCATCATGCCTTATGTTACACGCGATAGATATATGGTGTCTAGTGAAAAAAGAACAAATATGAAAACCTATAAAGAATTTATGGAAACAAGTAAAGAATTGACTAAAGTTAATAATCTAGGTGTACCTAAAACTTCTACGAATATTATAAAAGATACCAATAGAGACAGTAACTTTAAAATTGGAGGTTCAACGAATTTAAAACCATAAGTTACTAGTACTAAGACTTCTATAAGGACTGAAAACTTGACTGAGAAAAGTCATATTGATCCTTCTTTTATTTCTGATTTCACTGCTTCTTTAAATCTTCTAAACAGGATTGACAACATACCTGCTAGTCCTACTGCTGCCATAAAGACTTTAATGTCTAATAAAAATATAGCTGAAAGAAACTCCGTTCACGTTGAAAAAGACTCCGTACACAAATTTGATCAGATCAATCTTAAAGAAATTTCACCCGATGAATCAACTAGTGACAGTTTGTGTCACTCCCTTCCAATTGTTCATCTAGATTCTCCTATAGTAGTTATTACTGAACCCGCTGGATATACTAGTGACACTTTATATGACTTCCGTCACCTGTTCATTTAAATACACCTCATCCCAATATTTCTATGATTTTACCCAATATCTATACGCCTGATACATCTCATTCAAACTTAAATCATCGTCCAAATTACTATAGTAGTACTAGCACATATCCTGATGTAAATACCCAGTCACAATCGAATATCTCTACTCTTGCAACTAATACCATTTACAACCCAAGGGGGATACAATTAACCATTCCTTTAAAAATTGACCAGCAACCTATTCTCAAAAATCAACACTCAATGACCGCTAGAGCTAAGTCCAAACAATCATCCATTCATCCTCCTCCTACTTCTCTCCACACCTCAACCACGACACCTCATGACCCTGTCAATCATAAAGAAGCCTTATCTGATCCAAAGTGGATTATTATTTATATCTAAGTGTTACACGATCTGATATTCGATATGTTGGAAATACTCTTAGTCAATTCATGCAATCTCTGTGTAATGCTCACTTGGATGCTGTAAATAAGTTCTTCACTACTTAAAGGGAATGATTGGCAACGGCATCCTTCTCTTTTTCGCTAGTTCTCTCCACTTAAGATATATATTCACCCATGGCAACTTGGGGGGGGGGGTGGAAGGGAGTTGTTAATACACGTGAAGAATTCACAGAAGATTTTGAATTCATTAACATGACGTCTTATTCACACAGGTGTATTGGTAAACAGATCGTTATATATTTGTTAGGATTAGTTGCAACTTATTAGATTAGTTCCAATGATTTTATATTTTGAATTTTTCATTACCAGTAAAGTGTAAACTCTTCTATAAAAATATATTCACATCGTGTCTAACTCAATTAAGAGTATACACCAAAATCATATCTTCTCAATTTTTAAACCGCTATTATTATGCCAATTAAATTCATAACAAAAACAAATGAAATAAATTTTTCGTTTTTTTGTGGCAATTTGATTTAATTTTTTGATTAACACTTTCTTGACAAACAAATAAAGAAATAGAATAGAAATGAAACCAAAATCTGATCGAAACTAGAATGAACCATAAGAAAAATGACAATGCTATCTCAAATTGATTGTTATCACTTGAGGACACACATTTTATGCGAACAGAACATCACTTATAAATTTAATATTAACAAAATAAAAGATTTTTAGTCATAATCCTTCAAATAAATATATAAGGAGTTCGTCCTAAAATTCAAAAGCATTTTGATAGCCATCTCACATCTCTAAGATAAATAAATACTTATTCAATTTAATAACGATCAAACTAGTCTCATCATTCCATAAATTTACTCTCTCACACCAAAATGATCTTTAGGAATACTTTTTTCGAGATTTTGTTGATGAAACTTTAAAGACGTTTGTGACACATTTTATGTGACCCACCGACTTGTCACATATATTGTGTCACATTTATATGTCCATCTAGCATTAGTGACAAAAATCTGTGTGTAACTATACAACTCCACGCCCTTCATATTTCTCACTAACCTAATCTTCAGTTCACAAAATTTATACCTTGATATACCAAAATACACCCTCGGCTAGGTCGAGGGTATCCCCATCTCAGACGAGGGCTCAAGTCCAGGACGAGGGGTCCAACTACATTTCCATTGAAAGAAGGGTCGGTCATGCCGACCCCTGAACCCTAGATCGGACGACAGTGAGATAGGCCGACCAGAGAGCATAGGTCAGATGACCCTATAAGAGGGCGACCACCTCATTATAGGTCAAACGACCCTATAAGGGGTCGACCCTTCATCACAGGCCGGACGACCCTATGGAGGGGGGGGGGGGGGGGGGTGTTAATACACGTGAAGAATTCACATAAGATTTTGAATTCATTAACATGACGTCTTATTCACCCAGGTGTATTGGTAAACAGATCGTTATATATTTGTTAGGAGTAGTTGCTACTTATTAAATTAGTTCCAATGATTTTATATTTTGAATTTTTCATTACCTGTAAAGTGTAAACTCTTCTATAAAAATATATTCACTTCGTGTCTAACTCAATTAAGAGTATACACTAAAATAAGTTTTTAAACCGCTATTATTATGCCAATTAAATTAATAACAAAAACAAATGAAATAAATTTTTCATTTTTGTGTCCCAATTTGATTTGAATTTTTGATTAACTCTTTCTTGACAAACCAATAAAGAAATAGAAATTGAATAAAATTGAAACCAAAATCTGATCGAAACTAGAATGAACCATAAGAAAAATGACAATGCTATCTCAAATTGATTGTTATCACTCGAGTACACACATTTTATGCGAACAAAACATCACTTATAAATTTAATATTAACAACATAAAATATTTTTAGTCATAATCCTTCAAATAAATATATAAGGAGTTCGTCCTAAAATTCAAAAGCATTTTGACAGGCATCTCACATCTCTAAGATAAATAAATACTTATTCAATTTATTAACGATCAAACTAGTCTCATTATTCCATAAATTTACTGTCTCACACCAAAATGATCTTTAGGAATACTTTTTTCGAGATTTTGTTGATGAAACTTTAAAGACGTTTGTGACACATTTTATGTGACCCACCGACTTGTCACACATATTGTGCCACATTTATATGTCCCTCTAGCATTAGTGACAAAAATCTGTGTGTAACTATACACCTCCACGCAGTTCATATTTCTCACTAACATAATCCTCAGTTCACAAAATTTATACTTTGATATACCAAAATACACCCTCGGCCAGGCCGAGGGTATCCCCATCTTAGACGAGGGCTCAAGTCCAGGACGAGGGGTCCAACTACAGTTCCATTGAAAGAAGGGTCGGCCATGCTGACCCCTCACCCTAGACCGAACGACAGGGAGATAGGCCGACCACAAAGCATAGGTCAGACGACCCTATAGGAGGCCGACCCCCTCATCATAGGTCAGACGACGCTATAAGGGGCCGACCCTTCATCACAGGTCGGACGACCCTATGGGGGGGGGGGGGGTGGAGGTGTTAATACACGTGAAGAATTCACATAAGATTTTGAATTCATTAACATGACATCTTATTCACCCATGTGTATTGGTAAAACAGATCGTTATATATTTGTTAGGAGTAATTGCTACTTATTAGATTAGTTCCAATGATTTTATATTTTAAATTTCTCATTACCTGTAAAGTGTAAACTCTTCTGTAAAAATATATTCACTTCGTGTGTAACTCAATTAAGAGTATACACCAAAATCATCTCTTCTCAGTTTTTAAAACCACCATTATTATGCCAATTAAATTAATAACAAAAACAAATGAAATAATTTTTTCCTTTTTTTGTGCCAATTTGATTTAATTTTTTGATTAACTCTTTCTTGACAAACCAATAAAGAAATAGAAGTTGAATAGAAATGAAACCAAAATCTGATCGAAACTAGAATGAACCATAAGAAAAATGACCATGCTGTCTCAAATTGATTGTTATCACTCGACGACGCATATTTTATGCAAACAAAACATCACATGTAAATTTAATATTTAACAAAATAAAAGATTTTTAGTCATAATCCTTCAAATAAATATATAAGGAGTTCGTCCTATAATTCAAAAGCATTTTGATAGGCATCTCACATCTCTAAGATAAATAAATACTTATTCAATTTAGTAATGATCAAACTAGTCCTATCATTCCATAAATTTACTCTCTCACACCAAAATGATCTTTAGGAATACTTTTTTCGAGATTTTGTTGATGAAACTTTAAAGACGTTTGTGACACATTTTATGTGACCCACCGACTTGTCACACATATTGTGTCACATTTATATGTCCCTCTATCATTAGTGACTAAAATCTGTGTGTAACTATACACCTCCACGCGGTTCATATTTCTCACTAACCTAATCTTCAGTTCACAAAATTTATACCTTGATATACCAAAATACACCCTCGCCCAGGCCGAGGGTATCCCCATCTCAGACGAGGGGTCCAACTACAGTTCCATTGAAAGAAGGGTCGGCCATGACGACCCCTCACCCTAGATCGGACGACATGGAGATAGGCCGACCATAGAGCATAGGTCAGATGACCCTATAAGAGTCCGACCCCCTCATCATAGGTCAGACGACCCTATAAGGAGCCGACCCTTCATCACAGGTCGGACGACCCTATGGGGGGGTTGTTAATACACGTGAAGAATTCACATAAGATTTTGAATTCATTAACATGACGTCTTATTCACCCAGGTGTATTGGTAAACAGATCGTTATATATTTGTTACGATTATTTACTACTTATTAGATTAGTTCAAATGATTTTATATTTTGAATTTTTCATTACCCATAAAGTGTAAACTCTTCTATAAAAATATATTCACTTCGTGTCTAACTCAATTAAGAGTATACACCAAAATCAGTTTTTAAACCGCTATTATTATGCCAATTAAATTAATAACAAAAACAAATGAAATAAATTTTTCATTTTTTTGTGCCAATTTGATTTAATTTTTTTATTAACTCTTTCTTGACAAACCAATAAAGAAATAGAAATTGAATAGAAATGAAACCAAAATCTGATCGAAACTAGAATGAACCATAAGAAAAATGGCCATGCTGTCTCAAATTGATTGTTATCACTTGACGACACATATTTTATGCTAACAAAACATCACTTATAAATTTAATATTAACAAAATAAAAGATTTTTAGACATAATCCTTCAAATAAATATATAAGGAGTTCGTCTTAAAATTCAAAAGCATTTTGATAGGCATCTCACATCTCTAAGGTAAATAAATAGTTATTCAATTTAATAACGATCAAACTAGTCTCATCATTCCAAAAATTTACTCTCTCACACCATAATGATCGTTAGGAATACTCTTTTCGAGATTTTGTTGATGAAACTTTAAAGACGTTTGTGACACATTTTATGTGACCCACCGACTTGTCACACATATTGTGTCACATTTATATGTCCCTCTAGCATTAGTGATAAAATCTGTGTAACTATACACCTCCACGTAGTTCATATTTCTCACGAACCTAATCTTCTGTTCACCAAATTTATACCTTGATATACTAAAATACACCTTCGGCCAGGCTGAGGGTATCCCCATCTCAGACGAGGGCTCAAGTCCAGAACGAGGGGTCCAA
Organism: Sambucus nigra; assembly: GCA_949130495.1. NCBI lineage: Eukaryota > Viridiplantae > Streptophyta > Magnoliopsida > Dipsacales > Adoxaceae > Sambucus > Sambucus nigra. The sequence goes on from OX422209.1 coordinate 554,561,497, forward strand.
CTACAGTTCCATTGAATGAAGGGTCGGCAATGTTGACCCCTCATCCTAGATCGGACGACAGGGAGACAGGCCAACCATAGAGCATAGGTCAGACGACCCTAGAAGAGGCCGACCCCCTCATCATAGGTCAGGCGACCCTATAAGAGGCCGACCCTTCATCACAGGTCGGACGACCCTATGAGGAGACGAAAGTATGAGGGCCACATCCAGTCGGACCCAATGCTAGCATGAACTTTACCCTCGGTCTGGCATACTAGGCCGAGGGTGACATCATCACAGCGCGTGATTTGGGAGACGCGTGGAACAGTGTGTGTGAGACTCATATAGCACGTGGACTAGACCGTTATAACAATATCATCCCCTCATGTGAGGGAATATTATGTCATCATTGATCACAAGTGGCACATCCAGGTGTCTGCAGGGAATTGGCTAGATCATTATTCACATGCTCAATGCATGCTTGGGGGTACACTACACCACCCAAGCCTTATATATATTTGTCATCTTCAACCTTGAAAAGGGATTGATAATTGTAACCCTAGATAAAACTCCGCTTGGGTACACAGTAAAGTGAGAATGAGCTTATGAGCATTGTATCCAAGGCCATTAGTGCCCATATTTAGTCGATCACACACGGAGTGGATGTAGGCCTGATTGGCTGAACCATTGTACATCATTGTCTTCATTCCTCCTATGCTCATCCCCTTCTATATACTTATACGCATACAACTCTATTGTTGCCATTTTTATTACTATTTGAGCTCATCATCTGCTATCTGGTGGAGCTAAATCTTAGCATCATCAGTTTGGCGCCGTCTGTGGGAATAAGAAACTCTCTCTTCCTTTATACAGCTTGACGTCACCGAAAACTCTGGTGGTGAACCAGTTCTCCACCTTTGTGTATTGTTGTTTCACCATTGAAAGAGACCCATTAAGGTTCTAAAGCTTTTTCGATCATCACAGCTCAAGCATATGGCACCAGATTTACCACCACCACCTCCTCCACCGACTAGTGAAATAGGACCTTCTTCGAGTCAAATACTACCTGAGTCTGAGATGGAAGATGTGGTTGCTGGCCTGAAGTCCTTAGCAGCAAGTCAGTAGATTATGCAAGAGAAATTTGTAGCTCTTAGCCAAAACATATTGAGACCACCCGGAGTTTCACCGGAGATGATTACTTCGGCAGCATCTCTAGGGTAGCATGAGGCCAGGAGACCACCCCAGGCGTGATGTAAAGACTTGCCACCTCAATAACGATGGAGGGATGTTGCTGACCCCCGGCGCCTACGCCTGGGGACTCAAGGAAACCCTTGCTCAGAGGATAGATACAATGATGTGGAAGGGGACGAGGCTCTGATAGAATGATGGGAGCCGTATGAGGTCTCCAATAATACTATGCGACCTATTCAGGAAAGCAGAGGCAAGTGTGGAAGGAAAAATCCCGACGATCGCCCGAGGGGCTCTTCTTTCGATCATCTGAGTAGGGGGGTCGACCTTTGAGAGGTTGGGCCCAGTAAATGACCTATGGGAAATGTTTTCCAGATCTAGAAGTATTACGAGGTCCAGAAGAGAGGCAAAAGATGGCTAAATCCATGAGGGTCGACTCCACGGATGAGATGACGGTTAGCGGGAAGTGAATAGTTGACACAGACCTACCGCAGCAGAACCCTCAGTTCACCCTAAAGAAGCGGAAGGGGATAACATCGGTCAAGCCGACCCTACGAGGCCCTGTAACAACTCAATCCAAAGGCTGGAGGATAAAATTGGTGATATCCTGAGAATCAGGGACCCCCTTCAAAGAGGATACTCCATAGGCTCATTTCATGTGGCGAAGATAGTCAACTTTCCAATGCCATCCAAGTTTAATCTATCTGTGTTCACCCCAAGGTATGACGGGAGTACCAACCATGTCCATCATATTGAGATTTACCAATCAGCGACAGACATATACTCTATCTCAGATGAGATGAGGTGTCATAGCTTTTTCGGCACTCTGATTGGGGCCGCACATGTCTGTTATATATCTCTTCCAAAGAACTCCATTAAAAGCTTTAAGCAGTTAGCAGACCGGTTTATCCATAACTTTTGATTTAGAGTGAGACCACAGAAGAAGACTACACACCTGCTCTATGTTAAGTAGGGGAGGAACGAGAGCCTAAGAGACTACATAGGCAGATTTTATAAAGAAAAGTTAGAGGTCGAAGATTACGAAGAGAGTATAGCCATGACAGCCCTCATTGGAGGACTCCATAAGGGGAGGCTTTTATGGAAGCTTGCTGAAGACCCCCCGAAGATGATGGTTGAGTTACTGGCAACAGTGGAAAGGTTATGAACGCTAAAGAGGCGAAGGACACAAAATATGAAGATGAAAAAGGAGGCACTAGTGGGGTTAAGTACCAGAAAAAGAATAAGGAGGGGAAAAATAGGCTAGCAGATGAAAAATTTATTGATTATACCCCTCTAACAGTCAGCTGCGAGCATATTTTGAATGAGATCAAGAGCAATTGATCCTTAAAATGGCCCTAGAAGTTAAGGGCACCTTCTCACAAGAGGAACAAAAACTTATGGTGTGAGTTTCACCAAGACCACTGCCACGTGACTGGCAAGTTTTTTGCCTTCAAAGATGAAATTGAAAAAATGCTAAAAAAAGGGAAGTTAAGGAAATACGTCGATAAGGGTGCCTTCAAGAGGGTATGAGGGGATGACACTGGGAAGAAGAGAGGTGATACGTACAGAGAAGATCCTCCAAACATAAGGGACGACCCTTCGGATGATGGGGACAACCCTGACCTCCCACCGAGAGACGACCACGACCCTGTAAAAAGGCTTAATATGATCTCATTCGGTGTTGGGATGATCTCTGATGGATTAGCAAGAGGAGTATAAGAGGTTGCTGACAAGAAGGCACATATAGCTGAAGCCAAGGCAGTAACAAAAGCTGTACACTCTACCTTTATTGAAGAAAAGGAAAAAAAAGGAAAAAAGTTGATATGGATACTCTGATAGTGGGTTTTTCAAGAATGGACTTCAAGGGCCTCTTAGCCCTACATGATGACCCTCTTGTCATCACCACCAGGGTACACAAATGTGAGGTGCTGAGGAACTTGGTGGATGGGTGTAGTTCTGTAGATGTGATGTTCTGGTCATGCTTTAAAGCCTTAAGACTCAGTCGTGATAGGCTTATCCCATACCATCACCCCTTGATTGGTTTTAGTGGGGAAAAAGTTCATCCCCTAGGAGTGTATGAGGCTGATGTTAGGATGGGGGATGATTGGCTGAGATGGCTTACTAAGAAGGTTAACTTTTTTATAATGGATGAACAAGTCTTCTCAGCCTACAACATTATACTGGGGTGAGTGGCCCTCAAGGAATTTGAGGTCGTGTCTTATAGGGTTCATCAGATAGTAAAATTCCTGACCCCTTATGGGGTAGGGGAAGTTCAGGGAGACCAAACGACGGCATATGAATGCTATTTCAACTCCGCCAAAGAAAGACAGGTGCATAAGAAAGTAACCACCACTTACAATATTGATACCCTCGACCCCAGGGATGAGATAAAACTGAAAAAAGGAGAAGCAGCGAAAGTGGTAGAATCCATCTTTCTCAATGAGGATGAGCTGAAAAAAATTATCCAAATTGGAAAAGCTTTAAAGACATAAATAAAAGAAGTTCTCTTCAAGCTGCTAAGGAGGAGACAAAGTGCCTTTGCATGGAGTTATGCATACATGTCGGGGATCGACCCCGGAATCATATGTCATAATCTCAACGTGGTAGTGGACGTAAATCCAGTGAAGAAAAAGATGAGGATTTATTCTTGAGAAAAGTATGAGGTCATTAAGAATGAGGTCAAGAAGCTGGAAGAGGTCGAGTTCATCAGGGAGGTCATCTATCACGAATGGCTATCTAACGCAGTCATAGTCTCCAAAGATAACGAGAAATGGAGAATGTATGTAGACTTCACCGACCTCAATAACATTGTCCCAAAGACAGTTTTCCTCTCCCCGTATTAATCAAATGGTAGATGCTACCGCGGGCCATGACTTAATAAGCTTTATGGATGCCTATTTAGGCTACAACCAGATCTTTATGAGCCTTGAGGACTCAGAAAAAATAGCTTTCATTATCGACAAGGGGACATACTGTCATAGGGTCATGCCCTTTAGCCTAAAGAATGCGGGGGCAACGAATTAGCTCCTTGTGAATAAAATGCTCGAAGACGAAATAGGGAAGTCTATGGAGGTTTATGTAGGAGAAATGTTGACCAAGAGTTTGAAGGTCTAAGAACATGTGTCCGACCTCGAGAGGACCTTTAACACGATGGATAAGTACCGAATGAAGCTCAACCCTGCCAAATGTGTCTTCGGGGTCGGAGCAGGGAAGTTCTTGGAGTTCATCGTTAATTAAAGAGGCATTGAGGCCAAATCTGAGAAGAGAACGGCCCTCCTAGAAATGAAGACCCCAGGACCATTAAAGACGTTTAGAGGCTCACAGGCGAGTGGGTTCTTTGAATAGGTTCGTATCCAGAGCCACAAATAAGTGTCTACCATTCTTTAAAATTCTAAGAAAAGACTTTGAATAGAACGAAGAGTGTGACTAGCATTTCAAAGAACTAAAGTCATACCTAGGGTCTCCCTTGCTGTTGTCACGACCTATGCAGGGCGAACAATTATATGTGTACCTAGACATCTCAGAGTCATCCATCAGCGCAGCCATTGAGAGAGAAGAAGATGGGGTGCATAAGCCTATGTATTTCAACAATAAAAAAATCTAAGGGGAAGAGCAAAGATACCCTAGGATGGAGAAGTTATCATATGCCTTGATCCATGCATCAAGAAAGATGAATTCATACTTCCAATCCCATATAATGGTCATCCTCACTGATTCTCCTCTTAGGCCGGTCATACACAAGACAGAAAAATCAAGGAGGCTAATGTCCTGGGCTATAGAGCTAGGAGAGTTTAACATTGTGTATTAACCTAGAGTGGACATTAAGGGGAAAGCATTAGCAGATTTCGTGGCGAAATTTACTTGGGAAGAGGATGAGGCTGAAGATGAGAACCTTGAGAAAACAGATACCGCGCAAGTCAAAATTGTTGACACGTCCACTGATAAGGCTGAGACAAGCACCTCTAGAGAAAAAGTTATCGAAAACGAGGAGGGAATATATATTTTTAGACAGGATCCCTCACAGAGGGAAATTTCTCAAAAGAACAGGTCGTGTGGAACCTCTTTATTGATGGGTCCTCTTGCGAGAGCGAAAGTGTGGCTGGATTAATAGTATCAGCGCCTAATGGCATAGCTATTCAGTATGCCCTGAGGTTCAACTTCAAAGACTCCAATAACGAGTCTGAATATGAGGCCCTGATAGCAGGCCTCTCCTTGTCTAGGTCTCTTAGTGTCGGCCAGATCTTGGTCCATGATGATTCAAGACTGGTAGTGAATCAGATACTAGGAGAATACGAGGCTAAAGATGAGAGAATGGCCAAATATCTTGACAAAGTGAAGTCACTATTGAAGAGCCCCAGAGAAGTAAAGTTAAAGAGGATACCTAGGCTTCATAATGGCCGAGACGATGCACTTGCTAGGCTGGCCTCAGCAACTAGGACAGATATCAGGAGGACAGTCCCAATGGAAATTTTACATCGACCAACGATTGAAGATGCAGATGGAACACTTAGCTCTTACTTTAATATTAGCAGGGAAGCTTCATGGATGGACCCTCTAATTAGATACATTAAATAGGGGGAGATTCTAGAAGAACAACAAGAAAGGAAGAAGTTGAGATATAGAGCTGTGAAGTTCATTGTCATCGGAGACACTTTGTACAAAAAGGGATTCTTGCTCCTTTTACTCAGATGTGTGCACCCGACTGAAGTTCCACACATATTACAAGATGTGCACGAGGGGTCTTGTTCGATCCATATTGGGGGTAGGACGTTAGCAAAGAGGATAGTCACCCAGGGATACTAGGGGCCGACCTTGGGGAAGGATGCTACGACATACATTAAGAAGTGCGATAAATGTCACAGGTTTGCTACTATCCCTCATCAGCCCCATTAGCCTCTTACCTCCATTCCGTCCCTATGGCCATTCTTATTATGGGGAATCAATTTGGTTGGATCCTTGCCCAGGGCCGTCAATAACTATTGGTACTTGATCATAGCAATTGACTATTTCTCAAAGTGGGTGGAAGCGGAGCCGCTGGTCACGATTACCGAGTAAAAGACCTTCCAGTTCATCTAAAAAATCATTATATGCATATATGGTCTCCCCAACACCCTCATCTCAGATAACGAGACTCAATTTAAGAATGTATCCCTGGAGAAATAATGCGAAATAGTAGGGCTCAAATAGTTTTTCTCTACCCTAGGATGACCTCAGGCTAATAGGCAAACTGAAGTTACAAACAGAACAATCCTAGACAGGATCAAGAAAAAACTCGAGGATGCAAAAGGAAGATGGGTTGAGGAATTATACGTTGTACTGTGGGCTTATAAGATGACGGCCAAGACTTCTACCGGGGAAACCCCGCTCATGCTGGCATATGGCTCAAAAGCCGTCATCCCCACCAAGATTGTGTTTCTTACTCACAGAGTCCAAATGTATGACCCCTATAGATATATGGAAGAAAGGAGACTTGATCTACACTTGGTCGAGGAGAGAAGAGAAGAGAAGACACTGAGATAAGACAAGCAGTCTATCAATAGAGGACTGCCAGGTTTTATAACCAGAGGGCGAAGTAAAGACCAATCGTTTTGGGGGACCTAATCCTCAAAAAGACATGGAAGAAACCTAACAAGTTCCACCCAAATTGGCATGGCCCATATAGGGTCATTAATGAAGTTGTCCCTGGAACCTATAGACTAGAGAACCTTGAAGGGGAACCCTTTTTGAACCCTTAGAATGCATATCATTTGAAGAAATACTATCAATAATGTTGTAACGTCCTATCAGACCACAGTTGTAGTGAATGTGTTGCTCCACGAGAACACTTTAAATGTTAATAAGAATATTAGCCCTTCATCTTATGTTTTTCAATCTAGATACATTGGGGAAATTCTTGCTAAACCACCCTCGGCTATAATGAGGGTGAATGGTAGGGACGACCCTCCATTCACTCTCAAGAAAGACGAGGCGGCTTTAATGAGGGTGAATGGTAGGGATGACACTCCATTCACTCTCAAGAAGACGAAGGAGGAATTCAAATTGAAAACCATTAATTTGGTGGTAGCCACCCTCGGCTATAACGAGGGTGAATGGTATGGACGACCCTCCATTCACTCTCAAGAAAGACAAGGGGGGACTTAAAATTAAAAACCATTAATTTGGTGATAGCCACCCTCGGCTATAATGAGGGTGAATGGTAGGGGCGACCCTCCATTCACTCTTAAGAAAAACGAGGGAGGACTTGAAATTGAAAACATCCTTAATTTGATAGATACCCACCCTATGCTATAATGAGGGTGAATGGTAGGGACGACCCTCCATTCACTCTCAAGAAAGACGAGGGAGGAATTCAAATTGAAAACCATTAATTTGGTGGTAGCCACCCTCGGCTAAATGGTATGGACGACCCTCCATTCACTCTCAAGAAAGACGAGGGGGGACTTAAAATTAAAAACCATTAATTTGGTGATACCCACCCTCTGCTATAATGAGGGTGAATCGTAGGGGCGACCCTCCATTCACTCTTAAGAAAAACGAGGGAGGACATGAAATTAAAAGCATCATTAATTTGGTAGATACCCACCCTCGGCTATAATGAGGGTGAATGGTAGGGAAGACCCTCCATTCTCTCTCAAGAAAGACAAAGGGGGACTTAAAATTTAAAACCATTAATTTGGTGATAGCCAACCTCGGCTATAATGAGGGTGAATGGTAGGGACGACCCTCCATTCACTCTCAAGAAAGACGAGGGGGACTTAAAATTGAAAACCGTTAATTTGGTGATAGCCACCCTCGGTTATAATGAGGGTGAATGGTAGGGACGACACTCCATTCACTCTCAAGAAAGACGAGGGGGGAGTTAAAATTAAAAACATCATTAATTTGGTGGATGTCCACTATCGGCTATAATGAGGGTGAATGGTAGGGGCGGACCTCCATTCACTCTCAAGAAATATAAGGGAGGACTTGCATTTTAAAAACATCATTAGTTTGGTGGATAGCCACCCTCGGCTATAATGAGGGCTAATGGCAGGGACGACCCTCCATTCACCCTCTAGAAAGACGATGGAGGACTTGAAGATGATTAACACAAAATATCATAGCCAAGACAAACCATAAAAGAGGCAAATATAGAAGACAGGAAGAGAGCAATTCCATTATAAAATAAAGTTTTACAATATTTGTCCAAAAGAAAGTAAAATACATAAGGTTTACAAGAAGAGGGTATAGGCCACAGACGTCCACCCTATTGAGCAACATCGGAAGGCAGGGCTTCAACATCAACAAGAGGAGTCTCTTCGATAACCAAAATAGGAGGCCGATCCTGAGATGTGTCGGTGCCTTCGACGTGCACTTGAGATTCTACATGGGCTAGAGCATCAGCTATCAGGGGGTCATCCAGCTCCACATATTCTAAAGAAGGGCGAATAGATGACACGACTTCAGTAAATTTTAAGATGACCCATCGATAAGCCGTCTTGATTCCCCGCTCTAAGTACTCAAGACCGAAGCCCTGGAACTCGTTGAAAAGTTTGTAAGCCTCCACAGCATCAATCTTGGACCTCTTGACTGCTTCATCAAGTTCATTCTTGAATTAGTCCCCTGGTTGGTCAGAGCCTCGTATTTATCTTTTATGAGGTTGTCCTTCAACTTCAGGTCCGCCTCACGCTGCCTCACAAGCTCATTTAGAACCATTTCATACTTAGTCCTCGCACTCTCCAGCTCGGCTCTGGCAGTCTCCAACTCAGTCCTCAGCTCGGCCTCATTCTGAATAGCTCTCTTGGCCTCATAAAACTTTTATTGGTTTACAGCCATCCACTTGGTGGCAGATGTGAAGGCGCAGACAGACTGTACATGACAAGGTCATATTAAAGGGCCGAGGGAATAGTTTATAAAATATTGGTGAATCAAAAGATGAGTTGAAGGAAATACTTGAGCTAGAGTGTGAAGAACGTAGTCATATACCTTGGCCGGGGGCATCTTTAATAGGAATTCATAGTCTGCGATCGAAGGCGTCGAAAACATGGAGGCCTTAGCTGCCCTCAAGTTGGCTATGGGGGATGAGGGTTCGACCTTCAGGAAGGTCAGACTTTGAGACCAATAGGTGCCCCTACTTGAGGAGATGGTCCCCTAAGTGTGTGTTTGAGGAACCTCTACCCTTGCCCTCATCCAAGAGTCAGGACGAGAGCCATTAGGGACTTCTGGCTCCTTACATTTTCTAATGTCGGTGATCGGCTCTACCGGTGTAGGGCCCCATGGACTTTGTCTTTTTATGAGGCTGCTGAGGCTCCTTGGCTTTCTTCTTGACTAGGCCAGGCATTAAGCTGGGAGAAGTTATTTCCTAAAGCTAATCAGACACATTTGCAGGCCAACCTGAAAAATTGATGATACATCAGAAACAAGCATTAATAACGAGGAAACACTTGGAAAGAAATGGAGTAAAAATCAACTCACATAATTATGTCAAGGGGGAGACCCTCAGATCAGCTTCTTTGAGGAAATGAGAGGTCATCGAATCTTCAAATTTGGCAAGTCCACCCTCTTTCCCTTGTTCCCTCAGATAGTTAACAATATCCCTCTCATCCAAGCTGAGTCCGGGGTCTGACTGTTCTTTCATTGAGGGGTTGGACCATGGACTCGGGACCCTTGGAATGTCTTCTAAAGGATCAACCCCGACGGGTAATTACCAATCCCAAGATATGAAGAAGAACCTCTTCTTCCAATCATGGTTAGAAGTTTGTGCTATATGAGGAGTTTTTTATCGGACTTCCTCGCTCCTAGATGAAAATACCCGATTATTTGGATGAAAAAGTTATATTGTAGCACGCTATGAACAAATCGGCTGAGGGATCATCGGTAAAAGTGTTCTTCCAAAGGGAGACATAGCCGAGGTTGGTCCTCTAGGAGTTAGGATGAAGTTGAGAAGGATCAACCCCAAGGGCATAAAGTATATCAACTATTGTAGGGTGCAGAGGGAACCTAATGCCTACTCTGAGCATCTCCTTGTAAACAGCTACTTCCCATTCATTCCCCTGGAAGACCCTCCCATACTCATTCGAGACCCTCATACTGACATTTGGTTGTATACCGAAGAGGTGCCTCCACAGTAGGAGGTCATAATCCCTAACAGATAAGACTTAGGCTGAGGCACTAGAAGTGTTAACTTGATCAGTCTCAGAATTCTCACTATCATCCTCAGCCCTCTCATCCCCAGATCTCTTAACCTCATCACCTGTCGGTGGTCCATCAGGAAAGGCCACTTGAAAAGAAAGAGCGGATAGGGATATCATAGGGAAAACCTCATAATGAACTGTCCCCTCGGCCTATCGGAATTGGCTAAGTGTTGATGTCTCTCCTCTCCCAGAAGGCCCAACACCCATTGGTGACGATGCTCTCTCGTTCATTTCTCCCTCGCATGTCTGACACTTGACTGGATGACAGGAAGGCCCAAAGGGCTCAGATGGTAAAATTGTGGCTAGAATGGGGAAGATGGGTCGTACCCAATTAGGGTCGGCCCCTCATCTTTGCTCGTTCTGTTCCTCTACTCGCCTAATCTCTATAAAGAATTTTTCCCTCAAAGTTGGAAACTCATCGGCTAAACCATAGAGTCTTTTGAGCATTAAGAGGGAGACCCTACACTTGTGTGTATTTTCTCAAAGTGACCTACAAACAAATTAAACAAGTTGACCAAGTTGACTTATGGATCAAACCTAAAGAAATGGAAGCTTTTTGTGGATGAACACTGAAGAATAAGGGGAACACAGTTCACCGAAGAAGAACGCCGAGGAACTATTAGAGAACCTAAAAAAGTCACGAATAGGCACTAAACGTCCACAAAAAGGTGGAGGGGGAGCCCGGGAAAGCCTGAAACCTAATATTTATCCCTATAACCACCACAGGAGGGCGGGTTCTCATGCCAGAAAAATAAAATAACCATGAAAATGGAAAAGAAACCCCAAAGAAATAAACAAGTGAAAATGGAAGATGAAAAGGGAATCTAGGGAACAAAAAATACTTGAGGATGAAGACGAAGACTGAACGAAGTTTGAAACACGAAAGAAAAGGCTGAAAGTGCAGAAATGGCGTTTGAACTGCTAAGGAGATAGAGAGAGAGAGAGCTTACACGCTAAGAAGAAGAAGAAGAAAAGGAATGATTATTTGAAAAATAATTTAAATAGTTTGTTGTTAGTGGGCCCATTATTCAAAGTAGTGCACAGCCCACGAGGAGAAGTATCATTAGGGCACAAAGTCCCATGAGTGGTGTGCAGCCGTCGCACTTGGGAAACATAAACAATGATGGACACCTGATAAGATGTCAATCAACTTGAAAAATGTCACTCATCAACGTAACCACTCAGTTGGAATTCAAAGGCAACATTATCCCTTAGCCATCTCAACAACATCAATGGCTAAGGGCTTGGGGTGATTGATATAGAAAAATACACCCTCGGCCAGGCCAAGGGTATCCCCATCTCATATGAGGGCTTAAGTCCAGGATGAGGGGTCCAACTATAGTTCCATTGAAGAAAAGGTCGTCCATAACGACCCCTCATCCTAGATCGGATGATAGGGAGACATGTCGACCACAGAGCATAGATCAGACGACCCTATAAGAGGTTGATCCCCTCATCATAGGTCAGGTGACCCTATAAGGGGCCAACCCTTCATAACAGGCCGGATGACCCTATGAGGGGATGACAGTACGAGGACCACATCCAACCTGACCCAATGCCAGCATGAACTTTAGCCTCGGCCTGGCATCCTAGGCCGAGGTTGACATCATCACAACGCTGATTTGGGAGACACATGGAATAGTGCGCGTGGGACTCATATAGCATGTGGACTAGACCGTTATAATAATATCATTCCCTCAGTTGAGGGAATATTATGTCATCATTGATCACAAGTGGCACATCTCGGTGTCAGCACAAAATTGGCTAGATCATTATTCACATGCTCAATGCACGCTTGGGGGCTACACTACACCACTAAAGCCTTATATATATTTGTCATCTTCAACCTTAAAAAAGGATCGATAATTGTGACCCTAGCTAAAACTCTTCTTGTGTACAGAGTAAAGTGAGAATGAGCTTATGAGCATTGTATCCAAGGTCATTAGTGCCCATATTTAGTAGATCACACACACAGTGGATGTAGGCCTGATTGGTTGAACCACTATACATCATTGTCTTTATTTCTCTTATACTCATCCCCTTCGATATACTTATACACATACAACTCTATTTATGCCATTGTTATTACTGTTTGAGCTCATCATCTGTTATCTGGTGGAGCTAAATCTTAGCATCATCATACCTCATCCTGGAACTGATGACCTCGCTGATGAGATGGATATGATAACCTAACGTGATGACATTGGAGGAACTGATGTTAAGACAATATACCGAATGTTCGTGACGCAGACAATCCCAATATCAGTAACTTTCTTATGAATCTTTCTTCAAACCTTTGTTGAGTATGTCACATTTTCTTTAGCTACCACCTAATTAACAAGCCTTGTAATTTTTGTAATTTTCAATTCTTATTTGACATACATGTTTATGAAGGATCAATTGGTATATTTAGTATATGTGCACCTTTTATGCATACAATTGCCTAGTTTTAAGTAGATCACGTTATTTTTTAAGCTTTAAAAAATTTTCTGGCAAACAATTACAATTAAATCCTTAATAAACTCTTGTTTGAACTATAATAAAGATACATGTGAAATATAAAAATTCATTGCGTTAGTTTACTTTATGTCCTGAAGTTTGGAATTGTGTGAGAAATAACATTTTTTACAATAATTAATGCAATTTCTCATCGTGAAAATTTTTATAAAGAAACTTTGTTATTTATATTACAATATAGTTATTTGCCTCCTTTTTAAAACTTACATCCACATGAACCTATTTGGCAACGTAATCGTTTAAAAACTAAATATTACATTAAATGGGTGAATATAATAACAAATATTGTGTTATGAATAATTGTTTCTTCATAAGAGTGAATTTTTAAAGACTTTAGAATTTCATTTTATTCATGAATTCTTCTTATATATAAATTTTTTGAGACCTTTCTATTTTTATAGATATTTAATATCAAAGTATGTACACAAAATAGTTGATCGTTATTTAGAATTTGTTATACACCGCTTAGATGGCCTTGAAATCACTTATATTTAATGGATCGCTTCTATTGATCTTATTGAGAAATTGGAAACATATTCATATGTATTAATGGAATTATATTTTAAGATATTTCAAATATTAGTGTGTATAAAAAATGATTTTTAAGAGATCGGGCACAAATATTTTTGTTATTTTATTCTTGCCAATGCTTAAAATTTTTAAAAGATTAATTTATATCTTATTGCTCCCACAACCTCAAAAGAGAGGGTTTCCACAATACAATTATTAAGAATATAAGGATGGTCACACAATTTTTGTAAAGGTTAAAGTAGATTTTGATTTCTAAAGTACATAATAGATTACTTTTTACTCTAATTCTTCGTTAACTATAAACTCAACGGAATTCATTATGAAACTCAAACATATAAATTTTTCGTCTATTAAATATGACATGAAACTCTTATTCTCTCCAAAAATTGCAATCAACCATTGAAGAACCACTACAAAAGAAACTACTTTTTGAGAGGGGGATCCAACGACCTCAAAAAGGTACTTTAATCGTCCCAAATACGTTTTGGGATGATATTTGGGATGAGGGGGGTCTTATTAGACCCCCATTTTAAATAATATTTGCAATGGCAATAGCAGTCCCGGAAGTATTTTTTGATACGGGAACTAAGCTGTCTCAAAAGGTCATCATTTATGGGATCCTTTTGAGACGGTAAGCAAGTCCTCTTTATAACTATTTTTAGACGATAACAACAATCCCAAAAAGCTTTTTGAGATAGGAACTAATCCATCTCAAAAGCTCATCGTTTATGGGATCTCTATGAGATGGCAAGGAAGTTGTCTTTAATAATTTTGGTGTCAAAGTTAGAATTACATCCATTCTAATATAAAATACATTCCAAAATACATTAAAAAATAAAATACAATCATTACTTTACATTCATTACATCATATATTCTATATAATCATAAAGAAAACCTTTTTAAAATAATATATAATATTTTTGGCACCCATTTTAACATATATAGCATACAATTTTCCATTCAATTGTAATTAGAGTTCATCCAAGTTAAATCTTTCTACATAATAAAAAATTACCACATCATGTCCACCAACCTAAATCAAAGTTCCTTCAATAAAAACATTACTGAAAATAATAAGTTTTTTCAAATATTTCAACAATCTCATCAGAAAGAATAGATAAAAATCCATCTACTCCTACCGTAAATGATACTAGTAAAGTAAACATGAGATCTTGAAGCATAAGACCTCTAATAAAATGACTTCAATGATCTCCTCGTCGATGAAAATTCTCCACCTATAATATAATTTATTTAGTGTCAATTACCATAAACAATGAAGAATGTTTTTAATAGTTCCTAGAGATGACAGTCTTTAAAAACATTATCAAATTTGTATATCTTTATATTAATTACCTTTAACAACATTTAATTATTTTTTTAAAAAATTGACAGAGTCTCCTTTGTTTATTTATGAAAACCAACTTATTTAAACATAAAATTTAACTCAAAAATAACTACAGGAATAGTCACAACACTATAAACAAGTAATTTGAAAAGGGATAATTTTCAGCCCATAAAGTATTAAAATATATACAATATATCCTAAGGGCAGAAAACCTCGATAAATGTATCCTACCTAACACTCCTTCACATACATATAAAAAAATAAAATAAATATGTTGTAGGTAAAATATATGTGTAATTAGAAAAATATCTCTCTATACACAATAAGTAATGTTTACAATCTCATAATGATAAAGATGTATTATTACCTAGTCGGTATGTGTCGTCGAAGAAGCATGATGATGAATAATACTCTGAAGTAATTTTAGAATTTAAATGAATATCAAACATAAATTTGTAATTGGGTAGACAAATATATCATCACCAAGTCTAATGAAACATGCTCAGCATAGTCAAATGAAGATTAAAATATAATTAAAACCATATAAAGATCGCAAAATGCATAAAACATATGTAAACAAAGATTTATATTAGTGTTGCATTCAACAAAATGCATTAAATCCAGACTAAAAATTAAATTTGAATTGATGAACTTTTGTATGTAGACATAATTTAAAATAAATCAATTGAGAATCTTGACATTTATGCTTAACATTTATACTTATGCTTCAAATGTATGCATGTCACAAATTTAGAACCAATTGTGAAACCCAATGGAGTGGAATCTGTCTTGGAAGAATAAAAGAGCTCGTATGTGTTTAAAAGATTTCACAGGGTTGAGTAGTAGCATAAAACATAACCACCACTACACCAAAAGGCTACATTGTCACCTTTGAGATGGCTAGACTTGTCACGGCCGCTGATCGTGATTAAAAAATACGCATTTTTTGTCACTGTCAATGACCGTGATAAGTACAGTTGTCACGGACTTATCAAGGTCAAAGACTATTACAAGTCCTTGACAGCTCTGTTAACTAAAAAACCCTACCGCCTCTTTTTCCCACGTTTTATTTCCCTTATTTTGATATAACCGTGATAAGTACTGTTGTCACGGAATTCTCTCTCTCTCTCTCTCTCTCTCTCTCTCTCTCTCTCTCTCTCTCTCTCTCTCTCTCTCTCCCCATCTCTTTCCCTCTATGTATCTATCTATCTCATGTATATTTCTCTCTCTCTCTCTCTATCTCTCTCTCTTTCCTTTGTGCATGTATGTGTGTGTGTGTGTGTATATGCGTGTGTGTGTGCGTGTGTTATTTTTCTGTATATGTGTGTGTGATTTTGTGTGTTTACAAGAAGTGAGCATAAATATGAATTAAACCCCTTTGTGTAAATATGAAATTGGACCCTTTTATTGTGTAAATATGAAATTAAAATTGGTTGGACATCTAAAATTAGGCATATTGCTGTGTAAATGTGAAATGAATATTGAAATTGGGTATAAAATAAAAATTAGGTATATTGTTCTGTAAATCTGAAATTGAACCCTTTTGTTGTGTAAATATGAAATTTAAATTAGATATAGATTTGAAATTTGGCATATTGTTGTGTAAATGTGAAAGTAAAATTAAATTTTGATTTAAAACGAAAATTGAGTATAGTTTCGTGTAAATCTGAAATTGGGAAATGCAAAATGACAAATAACTATGTATAATATAAATAATACATAATTAAATGAAACATACTATATGGGTCAAAGCGTCTAAACAGTAGTGTGGATGACTTAGTTGCTCCGACCGGGTATCAATCCATTTTTTATGATAACCCGAATTTCAAATAATTTTTAGATTTGTAATAAGTATTCAAATTATTTGTAATGACCAGTGGTTTTATTATTATAGTTCTTTATTATTATCGGACGACAATTTAATGCTTTTTACTTATTTGTACTTGATCAGTTTAATGCTAGTAATAACCAGTGGGTGTATTCTTCTAGTCCTTTGTTATTATCGGATTTGAATCAAAATTAGTTTTATGGTTAGTGAATATGTTAATGTAGTTTTTTAATCAATTGAAGCATTAATTCAAAGTCCATGACATGACTCGATATTGAAACAATATATAGATTTATAATGTCGTTAACTTGTATTATTCTAGTGCTTTGTTAGTATCATATTTGAGCATTAATTCAAATTCCATATATATGTTTGTATTAATAATAATAATTTTTGCAAAAAAATTCTTCATCCAAGCGCGGTAGCGAAGGCGACGAGGGCTCTTCGGCCAGAAGGACCCAAAAATGGGGAAAATTGGGGTGCGTCATCGAGAATAAGACAAAATTATTGGCTAGATCCCTAGAGTTGCTAAAGGCGATCGTCGGGTCGGGATACACTAATTGGAGGGTCATGCCTAATGAGCTCAAGATGGGCATCTGGGGGCACTACAGGTAGTGTATTTATATTTATATTTATAAGCAACTAACACTTACCCTTTTTTGGTTTGTATTTGTTTGACATGACCAATTCAGCCAGCCCCCACATATCCGTGACTCCACGTTGGAACAATTGAGGGATCAATATAAGACATGGAGGAAAAATATTCGAGCACGGTACTTTGTGAAGACCCGGGAGTCCATTATGAGAGTGCATGAAACCGTCCCCTCGAAGGAGCCGATCTCATTGGAATAGTGGCAAAAGTTTTTCGACAATGAGATCGTGGAGCGAGAATTAACATCTCGTCAATCGGGGAGGCAAAACTGGGTGACAAAGTTGGACGTGCACTACTCCGGGTGGATGTCTTATACCGAGGTGGAGCACATTACGGTAAGTTTTTATTTTTCTTTAATTTTAGTTTTATGTTATTCTAATTTAGCATTACTATGTGTTACTTACTAATTCTGCATTATTTTATTTGAGGATATGGGGAGTGGACCTGGGGGTAGGCCACAAAGGCTCGATGCTTATGTGGCAATTCAGACGAAGAAGGGAAAGGACAAGGATGTGTCCCCGAGCGTTGTAGCCATGATTGTAAGTTATAAATGTTAAAAATTTTCAATTATGTTATAATTTTTATATTTACTTAAATTAACTAATCGTGTACTTTTTGTCATTTCAGGAAAAGCTTAAGGAAGTGCATGAGTCACAGTCTGATGTCGATAAAGCATATTTAGCTACGGACGCACTCGACCAAGTGCTCAGGATGGATCACAAGGGGAGGACTAGGGGGTGAGCTTGTGAGTGAGGAAGTCGAGGATCATCAGAATGGAGATGAACATTGTTTTTTAAATTCTACCTAGACATGTCACGGTCAAAGTGCGTGACAATTTTTTATTTGTCATGGACTTGTCACGGTCCAAAATCGTGACAAGTTTAGTTTTTGTCACGGTCTTTGATCGTGACGAATTTGTCAAGGTCAAAGACCGTGATAAGTCCGTGAAAACTCTAATGAACTTGTCACGGTATTTGACCATGACAAGGTGATTTGTCACCCCAACCATTTCAAGGTTTTTTACCGAGACAAGTTTACAGTTTTGGTGTAATGCACCATTTAGCAGCCATATAGCTACCCAGTGTTGTACCTCCAACCCACCCTCTTTTCACACCACATTAACACAGTCATATAGCTGACTGTGTATGCTGATTTTATGGATCCCTATCGATGTATTTGTTATACACGTAGCAATTTTTGTTGCCTAATGATGTATTTATGTTTTGTTTAGTCATCATCATCATCATCATCATCATCATCATCATCATCAACATCATCATCATCATCATTATTATTATTATTATTATTATTATTATTATTATTATTATTATTATTATTATTATTATTATTATTATTATTATTATTATTATTATTATTATTATGAGATATAATTAAATATTTTTTCTTATTGTCAGTAATGTTACCTTTGGGATTAGGCAACTCAATCTTAGGTCCACAAGTAATATAATTGTATTACTATTATGGTAATAAAAAAACTTATAAGTAAAAAAGGATGCGAGTATGAGGCCTAAAGGGTTAAAATCTTCTTCATCCCACAATATCAAGTTATCCTAAATATTCTCCATCTCTTTATTGAGTTTAGCATCATCGGTGGCCGATAATGTTAAGTGTGATCTTCTGTCGTGGGTCGGGAGCATCACTACTCTTTATTCAATAATTTGGCATGGACTGATTCTCACTTCCAAGTGATTTTTTATTAGGCCTTGTATTTAAATTTCTTTATCATTATGTTATATTAGGCTAAAGACTAGGTTAAAAATAATATAATAGGTATGTTGTCATTCTAAAATTATTGATGGTTGCTTGTAATGGTTGTAATGAAGTACTGAAGTACAAACTATAAAAATATATGAAGTTAAGATGATGTGTATATATTGCACATGTTAAAATTGAGGAGCTAATGTGGAACCACTTTTTAGACTAATAAAACCATTATACCTATATCCACTATTCAAAGACTTGTAAAAAGATGGGGGGGGGGGGGGGGCAAGCCCCCCTCTGGTCCCTATGTGACTTTCTCTATGATCATACACATGAGGGAAGGGTGATCTATGGTCCATGAAAAAAAAGAAGTTATAGTTAATTGGGACATTCTTATGGTGTTATCCTACCCAACTATGCTTGGCGGTACATCATTTGAGTGAAGTGTGAAGTGTATGCAATAGTCATTCTAGATTATAACATGAGAACTTATCGATTTAAATATTTCTTATTTAGACATACACTAAACTTAAAAATTACAAAATTATGGTACACAAAGCATAACTGAGAACTTCAATTAACTAATATGTACATAGTAGTGAAAATTGGTCATTTTCACTTCGCGTCAAACGAATGAATAAGAATCATTATATGCCAAGTGTAAGGATGATGAGTGTACCAAGTGAAAGGTGAGTTTTCCTTTCCTAAATAAATTTAATTTTCTTTCCTATGGTGTTGATATGTCACCACTCAGAAGTAATGCTACTTGTTAATGCTATTGAGACTTCACCCACATCTTGTTTTGTTTATGTGAAAACAATGGTCTTCCCACCCTTTGCAAAGGCCTAAAAATCAATTAAAAGAATCCATTTTTTTTATATTTACTCATTCTCTTCTTCCATTGCAACTCCCCTAATGAAGCATTTGATTGTTCTTGTTATTTACATTCACCAAAATGGCTTTCAAGTACGGCATGACATCATTATAGTACTTTTGGAAATGCTCGTGTATATCATAACCATCGTTATATTCAGAAAATTTATGAAGAATAAAATGGAAAATTATGAATCACTCTAATACATGTGATGAATAAATAACTAATGCCAAAGCTATCTAAGACACATCATGTACCATTTTGTTTCCATTATTGATATAACACACATTAAAATTTGCTTTCCATTCTCAAAAAGACATTTTTTTAGAACAAATGTAATTTTCTTGCCTTTCCAGTGGTGGTTATGAATGGGGAGAGATTGTCTTGTGGTGAAATTTTTATGAGGTGCAGATGATCATTTAAGGATTCAAATTTTCGATAATAGTTTACTCAATTACTTATTGGAGAAAACTGACCAACGAAGTCGAAGTCTTAAATACTTATTGGAGTAGCGAGTTACCATGCCGAAGAAATAAAATGGATCATAAAATTTCTCGGATTTTAGTACGAAATCACTTATAAATCTGAAGCACAAAATCCCCATAGCAGATGTACTGTCCCACCACCATGATCCTCCCATGGTACTTGTAATAATTTTCCCGAGTTTTATATTCCTTGATGAGCTATGAAGTGTCAATTCCTATGACCCATATTTGATGAAGCTACATCAACAACGGGAATTCTTTGTCAAATTCACAAGGGATGCTTAAACTAATGTTTTAAGGGTTCAAGTTCTCGAAATATTTATCTGATACAAAAGATTCATTGGTTGTCTCTTTAATTACATTTTGTTTATTGTACTGCCTGACTAGCAGGTACCCCGCGCGATGTGCGTTCATTTTATAATTATTCTAATTTTTATAAAAATGTTACTATATATTTACGATTGAGGATTAATTTATATTTACACTTATAATACTATCCTATTAGAGATATAATATAGACATTATAGATTGATCATTGCATTTGCTTAATTTTTAAAACACTTTAAGAGGCACTTTCTTTCGAATGCGGTGGTTAGGTATGATGAATTGACTGCTACTATGGATGGCAATGCATCGAGTAAGGGACGATTTTCCATAATCCTACCCCACCCTGCCCTGCAAATAAATAATTTACCTGAATTCGACCTGCGACTCGCCAAGTTTTTTTATAGACAAGCCCATTTAAATATAAACCCCCTCCCGCTCCGTACGGGTTAAAATCGACATAAATTTTGCATTTTGAATTCTTGTTAAAACATATAAAAATGTCAGAATAAATGTATGTCAATTTCTATTAAAAGAGATGAAAAAAACTAACAACAAATATTAGTATGTGATACATAAATCAACTAATGAAGAAAAATATGCTTTGACAGGTATAGTCAACTGGGTATAAAAAGAAAATAATTCTCACTCCAAAAAATAAAGATGCTTTGATTTCTTACCCAACCAAAAAAAGAATTGAATGATATCAAATATCATACAAAAAAGTAGAAAATATAAAAAACTAGTGGGTCTCGTACAAAAAAAAGGTTATCGGCAATGGATGCTTGTCCAAGGAGGGATGAGCTCATGAGTTCCGATGGAGGTTTGGATGAGATCTTGTCCAAAAAAACCCAATAAAGCTCATGAAATATCCATCCAAATGTCAAAAGTTCCCATGAGTCTTACAGATTGGAAACAAAACTCTCTTTTATGAAATAACAAACTCAGTTACTCAAATACACGGGTATATGGATATAAACAAAAAAGGATGAAAAAGAAATACCCGAGATGAGAAGACAATCAAATCTGAAAACTTATAACCTGTAAAAAAAGTTAAAAACAACACAAAAACCCAAGTTATGTATAATAGATACAAGATTCTAACTACTAAAAAAATCACTGAATATTCAAAACCCATAACAATACATGAATATTCATGCAAGAGATGATAAAACAATAAAAAAAAAGCTTATACCTTTGTGGGGAATGGGGAATAAAGGAGTCTATAGATGGGTTTTTGATAAGGATGAAAAAATCAAAATGGTTTTTGTTTTGTTTTTAGGATAAAAAAGATTATAGAGAGGAAAAGTGAAGAGAAATAACCTAATGAATATATGATAGGAGCCGCTGGGGGAGCAGGGATGGATTTCTGAGATTGAGAATGGAGAGAGACAGAGGTGGAGGGCATGTGAATTAAAATGGAGAGATGTGGAGTTCTCAAAGAGAAAAGATAAGTGGGGAATACAAAGGGTTTACGAGTATGAACAACAATTACATATCTTAAGCGAAAAATACAAAGGGTTTAATAATTATTAAAACTCTATTAAAGAGCATGCGTTAAAGGATATTAAACATCTAATACTAGTGTATTAGAGGTATAATATAGATGTGAACTATTCGACCTCAAATGACATCTATTAACACATAGTCAATGGTTAGTCATTACTTATAGGGGTGTAACATAACAATGAGTGGAACCAATGCAAAATGTAATTATAAATGGAGTAGAAACTTAATGATGTGAAAAGACTTTTTCAAGAAGCTATTTGTAGACAGATAATAAATTTCTCAAAAATCAAGTTAACAAGAATAATTATGTTTAAAATAAATGGTTCACTTGTAATTTCTAGAGACTAAAAGATAATTTGAATTGAGAATATTTTCCACTTAAAACTAAGGAAGCATATAAGATCAAGTTCATATGAATTCATGGTATGGTAGGCATGATAATAAATAGTACAAAAAAATGAAAAGGCAGCACGTAAACTATTTTGAAGAATTATGCAGAGGAAAAAGAAAACCTTCGTGCTTTTCTCTCAATCAAACTTTGCTTCAAATCATATATCAAATAGATGATAATGAGAAAACTTCTATGCAACCTTTATAAATGAGATTCCAATGAATATCAGTAAGAGAAATATAAATACCAGCAACGCAATAGCATAATAGACAGTTTTTGTAGTTTATCTTGTAAAATAACTTTTAATAACACAATAATATTAATCAATAATACATTAATTTGAGTAAATTTTTCCGTACAAATGTTCTTAATAAAAGGATCTTGGATCTTCATGATTATCACATATAAGCATTATATGAACATAAATGGTGTTAAAATAACATACCTCCATAATTGTCACAACTATAAATATTGATAGAGTAGTTAAACTTAACGATGTCTGATATGGCAGAATTTTGGAACACGGCTTCATGCTCTATATGAAAAGAACATACTCCAATTTCAACGCATTTCAATGGTTAGATCTCCCAGTATAGCCAAAACAGTATTTCAAAATTTACTCTCCTTGAGAAATTAAATTTCTCTCCCTTTCCTATAAGTTCATTATATTACCTTTCAGTGTTTGAATGATGAGAATCAATCACTTATTAATAGGTAGGGATAGGACCTAAATATACAACATTCATTTAATATCAATCGTCCATCAAGATAGATGCCCAAGAGTCCTTTTGAATCTTAGTATTTAGAGTCCACTTTCATTAACCAAAGTGACTCTTAGTATTAATATAATTATGGAGCACCTAATGTAGAATTATATAAAATAATTCTAATAGTCTCCCACGTGATCCATAATTATCATAAAGTATGCAATAATCTTTGAGTCATCCTTAAATAGTTTTCCATAAACACGTTCATCAAACAACTCATTAATCCGAGTCATGGCGCTCACACACTAATTCAAGAGCATGGTTTCTTCCATGTACCACAACATTAACAATTCATCCAATAAGGTATATAAATAGGGTTATTCAATAATAGTCCAATAATGTCTTTGTGAAAGACTATTTCTGTCACATTCTTTTATTCGCATGCATGTGTACAGTAATGACATAAATAAATGATTCTGAAACGCTCTATAATAGCATATGGTAGTGTCAAAATAAGCACTAAAAAATCCACCACATCAAGATTATTTTGGCTATACTTTAAGACTCGTATCTTAAGCATGCTTCATTAATTTCTTTCATGATATCCTAATCATGTGAATTTTCCATGTTAACACTTGTACAAATGTGTTAAATGACACTTGTTTCATAATTTCTTCTTTAAAAGGTATTTACAAATAATGTGATTAGTTACTCACTTAATACCTAATATATCTTAATAAAGAAGATTGCAACAATAGTATCATAATATTTCAGCAACTTGGCAATAGCGTCAACAACTCCAAGTCCCAAAATATAAATTACGTTAACATAATCAATAAGTTTTAGCATCAAAGCATGCTACATATTCAGATTTCCATAATAGTCAATGGATTGTGTTGCACTCCTTCATTATATCGATCGTTAAACCAAAATAAACATAAATAGATAAGAGTGAACTTCATATTTTCCTAAAAATAGTAAATCTGAGTTGTAATAACTGATCGTACAAAAATGAACAGTCAACTTTAATGTGAGCATATTATCTTTTAGTATCTCATAACTTCATCCATTATATATTGAAAATTCATGTAATATTTTGTTTCTCTACTTTACAATTCATTGAATATATAAACTTACTCCCACTGATTATAAGTTGTATAAATTGAATATATAATGATTAGAAAATACATAATGGTATTACTTCTAAAAATACCATAGGTGGTAAACTTAATTAAGTTTATACAATCATTTCTATATAACATGCATAAAATATCATAAGCATAATAGTTTTCACATACACTAAATGTAACTCTCTTCATAATGAGTTACTCATATCATAAGAATTTTATGTCCTTGAAAAAAAAATGACGTACTTGGAAAAGGTGAGAAGGTTAATTTATAACCTTTTCTAGTTATACATAAAATATTTTACTACAATTTAATTGTATTCATTTAATTACAATTAACATTGTTTTTGGTCTTGATGACCTCTTCATGCTCAGCTTAAATGAAATTCAATGAGATCTCATAGTCTAGTAAGTTTACTTCTTATGATTTGTGAAAACAAAACCAAATATTTATTTATCCTTATACCAAATTCATATTCATTTAGATACACCACGTAATCATTTAGGATAGTAGACTCTATTTAGGATCTTCTTAATACTATTCCTTATGATTTTATCTACATTTGTCTTATAATTTAGTGGTTGATCATTTATTTGTTCTTTGTTGTTTAAGAAATACAACAACTAAAAGAATAAGTATTCAAGAAAGTTATCGTTAATGGGATAAGTACCCTACCTTCCTTTATAACCATATTTGATAATTTTTAACTCCCACTAATTTCATCATTCATAATGAATTTGACATTTGGTTTTCAATAATGTAAAAAGTACATGTCAGTGATGTTTATATGATCCATGTAGGTTAACTTTAAGGGAATTTTCTCATAATCTCCCACTTGGGCCACATAAGTCAACCTTATATTAGATATTGTAAAACTTTAATGGCATCACTCGAGTATTGATATTTATAAGAGATGTTCCAAAAATCTAGTCCATAAAAATTATCAAAACGAGTGTAGATTTAATTTGGTAGAAGATTAAAGAGTTTCATCAATAATACTATGCTTATGATGTGGGATTAAACGAATATCTAAAAGTAATATATCCAAATGTTGTTTTATACAAAACATCAAAGGAAAATCATAACTTTTGAGAAGGACTCAAAAATGCTTTAAATAAATATCCCACACAATCAAGTCTAGACAAATATTTTTCAAGAAGATTGGAAGCATTGAGGCTTTATGAAAAAACAAATGACTTAATTCCCCAAGAATAAAAGAGAAGAAATTTTATTTTCATTTCTAGTTTATTTTGTAAACAATCCTTTCATCAAAAATATTTTCTATAACACGGTAAGTTTAATTTGCAAACTCTACTAAGATGGAAAATCGTTTCAAATAATAAAAGAGACATATTATTTCTATCATTATTAGTTCGAGTGTGCAACATGTAAACAAACTTAATTTGGTTAATTTCTTCAAACTTTATATAGAGTGTTCCACACAATATTGATCATCAACAGTAGGCTAAAAAATCCAGCATAATAATCGAGAGAAATAAAATCAGATCATAATTTGTTAAAGATATCAGATAAATTGCTCACTACATTAATGCTTTGATTTGACAACACATACGTTAATATCTCTTCAATACCTACTGTGCATTTTATTTTTCTCATTAGTAACCACTTATTAGAAATTATATGATGCTTGTAGATACTGGAGTATGAAATATACATGATATATAGAGTTCATTCAATCGGTCAAAATCAATTCCCTCTAAGGAGTAATATTAGTTGATAATTTAATTAAATATACTCCACAGTATAAGCATAAGAGGTTACCACTACTATCATATTTACATTTAATATTCCTTTTCATTATAGTTGGGTCACTGTGGTGACTACAAAATATTTCAAATTATGAATAGTACATTAAGTAAATACTTACATACATAAGTAAAAAAAATCATTTATGTTCATTAATTAATATCGCATGAGCAGTGAACTAATATATTCATGTTTGCATTTCATAAACTTAATTAGTGATATTATGATGAAAGAAACAATGACATCTGCATTTGATGACCATTATTGCCTTCCCAAAATATATATCACCACTTAATTTTTTCTCAATAATTGTAATTGGACATGTAGGCTACCGTATCACAACAATTGAATAATCAATAATATGTATGCAACATCATAAATCTTAGCGTTTAATATCATACATGGAATGGTAGGCAACCAAAATATGCATGATATGAATGCATTAGTTCAATATTTATGTGTTATGGAAAGGAGTACTTTAACGAACACAAATTCTTACATTATATAAATATTAGAGATAAGAATACATGTGTAAAATACCCGTAATACATGAATAAATTATATAATTGTCTATTTCTTAATTTGAAATTCACAAAAAACTAGACATTATATGAAAATCAAATAGACAAGGAGTTTGCATGAGATATTACGCGAATAATAGTAAATGAAAAACATGAATCATTTACACTGCATCACTTATGTATGAGTAACAAATCATAAATATTGTCCTAACTCATTTATAGTCAGACTAATGCACAATACGATTATAAAATTAAGATGTTGGTGTTTGATATTTAATTCAACTAGTATTAGAATAAACAATAATTCTGATATTCAACTACATGAATTGTTGGCCTCGAGACTCATTAAAACAAGAATATCATAATATTCAATAATATGAATCATTTGACTGTGTTTGGCACGAGACTCATCAAAATATGAATATGAATAATAACATAATATTCAATAATATGAATCATTGGCCCGTGTTTGGTACGAGACTCATCAAAATATGAACATAATATTCAACAATATGAATCATTAGCTTGTGTTTGACACGAGACTCATCAAAATATGAATATAAATAATAACATAATGTTCAATAATATGAATCATTAGCCTGTGTTTGGCACGAGACTCATCAAAATATGAACATAATATTCAATAATATGAATCATTTGCTGTGTTTGGCACGAGACTCATTAAAATATGAATATTAATAATAAAATAATATTCAATAATATGAATCGTTAGCATGCTTTTTGCACGAGAATCATAAAAATATGAATATTAACAGTAACAGTAACACAAGTCTAATATCCTACCATATGAAATATGTTTTCGTGTGTTTGGCACGAATATTCAACTAAAATATGATAATTAGAACAATGTTTTATAATAGTTCTAGATAAAACATACATGAAATATGGGGAAACTTAATTTTTTTAAAACCAAAAAATATGAGTTAACATCATGGAACTGTAGAAAATTACTCCAGAATCTCAAAATATTCGACGGAATTCAAAAATAATTTTTCTGAAAGTCGTAAACATTATTTATGAAAAATCAATGCCCCCAAAAATATTATACTCCAAACTTAATGTATAATTAAGGTTCTAGGTATAGATGAATACACAATAATCTAATATTGTACAATTATAAATTAATCCACTTTTGTGTTCCCCATCTAACATCATTCAAATATTAGTGTCGAAACATTAATAATATTAGGACCTTTGGACTACCAAATATAGATTATGCATAATAAACTAATTTACCGAAATGTTATTGTCAAATGCATAGTCATACATCTAATATTCAAATTGTTATATTGAACATTTTGGTCAATACAAATAATACATAACATGAATATTAGAACAACCATTTAATACGAAATATATGTAGTGATTTATACAATAAAATATGGAAAAATAATTTATTTTTTAAAAAATAAAAAAATTTGAGTTATCACTACAATAACCTAAATAATATTTTCATGATCACTCTTCAATTTGCGGAATCATAAAATTAAATTTTAAACGAGAGTTATAAGCATTGACATTATTACCAAAAATGGCAAAAACGCATTTTAAAGGTCTAAACAACGTCAAAATGCAAAACTAGGTTGGGGCCTATTATATACAATGGGCTTTGTTTATGTTGACGTTTTCAGTCGATCATGTGAGTTTCAGAAAATTCCGATCAAATTTTGACCTTTCACATTTTGACTAGTGAGTATAGGCGACAAAAGAAAAAATGTCACAAAAAAAAATCCCAGGCTCACACAAAAATTGATTCAATGTAGACTCCATTATAGACGAACATAAATAAAGGAAAATCATGAGATCTTAAACTTTAGCTATGATACCACATGTAAAATCATTTTTAGGAACACCATAATATTAATCAATAATACATTATATTGATTAAATTTTTCCATACAAATGTTATTAATAAAAGGATTTTGGATCTTCATGATTATCAATAAATGGTGTTAAAATAATATAACTTCATAATTGTGACAACTAGAAATATTGACAGAGCAGTCAACCTTAACTGTGTCTGATCGAGATGAATTTTGGAACACAGCTTCATATTTTATATGAAAAGAACATACTCCAATTTCAATGGATTCCAACAGTCATATCTCCCAGTATAGCCAAAATACTATTTCAAAATTTACTCTCCTTCAGAATTTAGATTTCTCTCCCTTTCCTTTAAGTTCATTAAGTTGTCTTTCAGTGTCTTAATGATGAAAATCAGTCACTTATTTATAGGCAAGGACATGACCTAAATCTCCAACACTGACTTAATATCAACCGTTCAGCAAGGTAGATACCCAAAAGTCCTTTTGACTCTTGATATTTGGAGTACCCTTTCATTAACCAAAGTGACTCTTGGTATTAATATAATTATAGAGCACGTAATGTTAGAATTATAAAATAATTCTAGGATATCTAAGCGTAACAGTTATTTAATAACAATAATGGAGAAACTTGATTCTTTATAATTCAATGAAGTGTGTAATAAATTGTATAAAGGAGTAATAAACCATCTTGAGTAGATATATATAACATAATAATAAACCCTTAGTTCACGTATAACTCATGATCTGTCGGCGCTTTATAGTTACCTTTATAGAACTAGTATAATAAAGATTTAGATTTGTCAACACATGTGTACATCAACAACTCACTGAAAGTATAGATATGTGTCACAAAAAATGAAAACGATCTCAAAGCGCAAATACGTAGACCTTCGACCCCTGTAGAAAAAAATATGCAAAACTATTGAATTTCAAAATGCCTATAGTCTCATACCACCTTGAACTTATTCTTTAGTGAAGTATTGCTGCTTCACGAAACCAAGCACTGCTGCTTCACGAAACCAAGCACTGCTGTTTCATGAAACCAAGCACAAATTTTAGATAAAAACACAAGAGAATAAAGAAATTTGAATATATGGCTAGTCTCATACTACCATAAACTGTGATGCTCCCATCAGACCTCAAAAATAAAATATTTGTAGTCACATTGGTCAAACCATCAACCTCTACCTCTACATTACTATCATTAAAACAACCATTAACATCAACGTCAGTTTCCACCTGGTGGTTGGACTAAGAACTGGGTGAAATGGAATGCCAAACAATTTTAGTAAATACTACATTTATGTAAAAACAAATATAGTATTTACGTGAAAGAAATTTATATATCCTCTCCTACACACACACCATTATAAAATGTTCAAACCGTAAAATGGCATGGTTTGTTTTTTCAACCATGGATTCAAAAAACTCTCATTCTTGTTGGAGGGACTAGACGCTGCTAACTTTCACCAATAATATTTCCAGGACCTTGGGTATCAATGAGTCAAGAAAAAAATGCAAAAATAATAATGCACCCACAACACAAGAGATTTACATGGTTCACCAATTTGGCTACGTCCACAGCTCACACCCACTTTCACTATAGAAAATTATGGGAAAACATTTAAACACTCTCTTGTATTCACTCTTGCACTCACTGTTTTTATGGAAGCTAACACTGCCTTCTACACACTCTGACAAGTGCTACCAATGCACTATTTTTCTCCCTAACTATTCTCTATTCTTTGCTCTCTAATTTCTCTCAAGCTTGAGATTTTTGGTATGATTACAATGACAAAATTCAAGGCCTATTTAAAGTTTTTTTTATGTCACCATGTCCATCGGATCAAAACAATATTGGATGGTTGAGATTAATGGTGTGCCACCAACCATGTGTTAATTATGGACACGCATGGTAATTACCCCAAAAATCTCCATTTTTATTAACAATCTCCCAATAGGAGATTTTTCATCCAGCGCATCTATTAATGAATTTGGTGTGAGGCTTTCATATCTTCTATCCTAGAAGACCCACAGAAGATGAGCACAATTCCAGTTTCTCTATAGTAACTGCCTTTGTTAATATGTCATCTGGGTTCTTGCTGCCTTAGATCTTCTCAAGTGTTAACATCCCATCTTCTAATAAAGATATGACGAAGTGATAACGAAGTCCGACATGCTTGGTCCTCGAATGAAATGTTGAATTCTTTACCAAATGTATAGCACTCTGGCTGTCACTATGCAAAACATTCTTTACCTGTTTGAATCCAAATTCGTCCAACAGTCCTTGTAACTAGATCATCTCCTTGCTGGCTTCTGTCACATCTGTGTATTCTACCTCTGTAGTGGATAATGCGACTATCTTTTATAGCTGCGAAACCCAACTGACTATAGTAGTTCCTACTGTGAAAACGTAACCAGTAGTGCTCCTCATGCGATCTACCTCACTAGAAAAATCTGAGTCTACAAAACCTTGTAGTACCAATTCACTTGTTCTAAAATATAGGCATTTATTAGTAGTACCTTGCAGATACCTTACTATCCATTTGACTGCTTCCCAGTGTTGTTTTCTTAGATTAGTCATAATCCTGCTCACAGCTCCTACTGTATGAGCAATATCTGGTCTAGTGCAAATCATAGCATATATGAGACTTCCCATTGTTGAGGCATATGGAACCTTAGCTATGAAGTTTATCGATTCCTTCGTCTTGGGTGACTGTTCCTTAAATAGCCGAAAGTGACTAGCCAATGGCGTGCTAATAGCTTGAGCATCACCCATATTGAACATTCGCAAGATACAAATGATTTACTCTTCTTGAGAGAACTCCAAATTACCTTTTTGCTTGTCTCTGTTGATTCTCATCCCAAGAATGTGCTTCACTGCTCCCAGATCCTTCATGTCAAACTCGCCCGATAACTGCCTCTTTATTTTCTTGACTTTGCCCATATCTGAATCGACCACTAACATGTCATCAACATAAAGTAGAAAAATAATGTAGCTAGACTCAAATCTCTTAAAGTAGCAACAATGATCAGCGTTGCACCTGTAATAACCATTTTTCTGTATAAAACCATCAAACATCTTGTACCACTACCTTGGAACTTATTTCAAACCATGCAAGCTCTTCTTCAATTTACACACGAGTTTATCTTTTTCATGCTCCGAGAAACCCTCCGGTTGCTGCATATATATATATCCTCCTCAAGGTCATTATGGAAGAAAGTAGTTTTCACATCTAATTACTCAAGATGAAAGTCTTCTGCTTCAAGTCTTACCTTGTACCTCTTGGAACCGTCATGTTCCTCGTTGACTCGATACACCCATTTGTTGTGTAAAGCCTTCTTTCCTATGGGTAACTCAACTAGTTCCCATGTTTTGTTAGAGATAAGGGACGTTATATCATCTTTCATTGCGAGCTCCCACTTGCTAGCATCTTCTACCCGATATGCTGCATCATAGCATTCCTGTTCACCACCATTAATGAGCAACATATAGTTCATATAATTCCTACTTGGTACATGTGGTCGGGAGGATCTTCTTAGTATAGGATATGGAGATGGAGACTGTGGTTCCTCCATCTTCTCTTAGCTGTTATGCGGTATGGATTCCTCTACTTGAGGACTCTCATTTGACTGATTTGCTACACTGCTATCTGTAATATTATCTGGATCAACGTACATAAGGTCACCCTATGTTTCACCACTAGATTGTAGTGCATCTCTGTCCTTGTACATCATCCTCTCATTAAAAATCGCATCCTGACTTCTGATTATCTTCCTAGTTTTTTCATTCCAGAAATTGTATGCAAACTCATCTCCACCATATCCGATGAAGGTACATTTTTGTTATTTAGGTTTAAGTTTATACCTAGCATGATCACTAATATGAACATAAGCAATACAACCGAAGACTTTCAAATAAGAAAGTTTTACCTCCTTTTAGCTACACACCTCCTCTGGTATTTTGTGCTCTAGCGGTACTAATGGTCCTCTATATATTACGTAAGCTGCTGTGTTGACTGCCTCTGCCCAAAACTATTTAGGTAATCCTATATGTATACGCAAGATTCTGCTCTCTCTATCAATGTTCGGTTCATCCGTTCTGCTACGCCATTCTATTATGGTGTCCCTTGCACAGTCCTCTCTAGTTTGATGCCATTTTTATTACAGAACTTTTTGAACTCAATTTCGTCATACTCTCCACCGTTATTAGATATCAACTTCTTTATCTTTAGTCCTATCTCATTCTCCACCACGGCCTTCCATTTCTTGAACACCTCGTACACCTCGAACTTGTGTCGCAATAAGTAAACCCGCGCCTTTCTAGAATGGTCATCAATGAAAGTCACAAAGTAAGACTTTTCATCGATGGATGAGACAGTAGCTAGACCCCAAACATCTGTGTGAAACAGCTCTAACTTTCTTGATTTAGTAGTCTTCCACTCTTTATAAAGCTAACTTTCTTCTGCTTCCCAAAGATTCAGCTTTCACATAGGTCAGTGTCAACTAACTGTAGATCTGGTAGTTTCCCCGTATAGTGCATGATCTTGAGACCATTGTCACTCATGTGACCAAGTCTATGGTGCCATAGGTTTGGATCACCTCTGTTGTCTGCAACTATAATTGACCCATAAGTGTTACCCGTCATATATAGTGTACCACTCTTCTTGCCATGAGTGACTGTCATTACTCCTCTGTAAACTTTCCATGAATTTCCATTGAAGGTTATGACATAACCTTCAGTTGCTAACTAGCCCACCGAGATCAGATTCTTTCGTAAATCAGGTATGTGTCTCATATCATTTAGTTTCCATACAAACCCGTTCAATTTGATCTCTACATCTCCCTTGCCAATCACGTTATAGGGTTGATCATAACCAAGGTACACCTTGCCAAGGTTTCCTGAAGAATAACTCACTAAGAGTTCTTTGTTGGAGGTCGCATGAAACGAAGCTCCAGAGTTTAGAACCCATGACTCCGACTTTCTCTTCAAAGTGCATATCAGTGCATCGTCTGTCACTTCTTCTATGATGTTTTCTTCCATCTTCTCTTTTTCTTTCTTTGAGGATCTACACTAATTTTTTTAGTGCTCGGTCTTTTCGCAGTTCCAACATTCGATCACCTTTTGATTCTGATTTTGGTTGTTGGAATTTCTATGATTTCGAGACTGCGGCCTTCCATTTTTGGATGTGAATCTGTTGCGCCCTTTTCTCCTATTTGAATCTACGCCTTCTCTTTCTACATTCAAGGCTTACGTTGAGGTGGAAGCACCATTTGATCGAAATCTAATTTCTTCTGTCATAATTGTGTTAACTACATCATCGAACTTCGATTTTGTCTTTCCGACATATTCGGTGATTGCAATAATCGTGCCTTTCCAACTATCTGGCAACTGCCCAAGAATTAGACATGATCTTATCTCATTAGCAAAAGACATGTCCATCGCCACTAACTGGTCTGTCACTTCTTTAAACTCGCTGAGATGTTCTCTGAATTGCACTCCTTCTGACATCGTCATAGTAAATAACTTTTTTATTAAAAAGATTTTATTTGTTACAGAATTTTTTTCATACATACTGGAGAGGTATGCCATGAGAGATGAAGTTGTCTTCTCATTTTTTATGTTGTAGGCTACTGACTTTGACAGTGATAGCCTTATGGTTCCGAGAGCTTTTCGGTCCAGCAGCTCCCATTTTGAATCTTTCATTTTCGTTGGTTTTTCCCCCAAAGTTAAATAAAAATCCTTTTAGTACAAGTTGTCTTCTATTTGCATTTTCCAGAATACCAAATTTGTGCCGTCAAACTAGGAAATTTTGGATCCTTTTCTAACGTCAATGCTCCCACTCAAACAAATAAGATGGATACAAAAAATTACTTTGCCGAGTAATTTTTAGTAAGCACCTGTTGTGCCTTTGGTTCACCAACCAATAGCTCTGATACCAATTGTTGGGGGGATTAGATGTTGCTAACTTCCGCCAATAATATTTCCAGGACCTTGGGAATCAATGAGTCAAGAAAAATATAATGCAAAAATAATATTCACACACAACACAAGAGATTTACATGGTTGACCAATTTGGCTACATCCTCAGCTCACACCCACTTTCACTATTGAAAATTATAGGAATACATTTACACACTCTTGTAAGAACTCTTGCACTCACTATTTTTGTGGAAGCTAACACTGCCTTCTACACACTCTGACAAGTGCTAACAATGCACTCTTTTTCTCCCTGACTATTCTCTCTTCTTTTCTCTCTATTTTCTCTCAAGCGTGAGAGTTTTGGGGTGACTACAATGAGAGAATTCAAGGCCTATAAATAGTTGTTTTGAAGTCACCTTAGCCATTGGATCAAAACAAGATTGGATGGTTGAGATTAATAGTATGCCACCAACCATTCCTATTCATTTGCTAGGCTACCATGTGTGTTAACTATTCATTTGGTAGTCTAACATGTGTGTTAACTATTCATTTGGTAGGCTTCCATGTGTTAATTATGGATACACATAGTAATTACGCCCAAAATCTCCATTCTTATTAACAATTCTCATATCAGTTTCTATATTGTGCATCACACAGAAAGAAGATAGTTTCTTAGATCAATTTCTTGGCCATTCTCCTTTTCAAACTATTCTCTTTGTCGTACTAAATATTTTGACTCTAAGGTCTAAAAGTTTTCATCTTTATAGTTTGAAGTCCATATGCGTTAAGAGTACGAAAAAAAACATAGGAAATGATTCTCAAGAATGATGATTACCTTTCGACATCATCTACTTCACCTAAACATATAATTGAAGGATCATTGTTGACAACTTCACTTGATTTGATTTGGAAGTGTAAAACAAATCATCATTCATTATGTTGTTTACATAAATGCAATTAATATTCTACTATAATATTCTACTGCAATTAATATAAAGTTGAAGTAAAAAGAAAAAGGGAAAACACCTTCAGAAGCATATGCTTCGGACGGGCCATTGTTCAATGCTAGATAAAGCATCCACACATATTCTAATTTACACTTAGGTTGAACTACCACTAATATAGGAACTGCAACATCATGACGTGTAATGAGATCATTACTCCTCTCCTTTTACTGTACTTAAAGAACCCCGAGTTTAGCTCAATTTATTTCTTTAGTAGAAAAATATAATACGAGATTATCTAAAGTTTATACAAAAATTTCTTATACCACCCCCACCCCACCATCCCACCATGATATTATGAAATACTTTTCCTCTAAATATGTTTCACCCAAAACCCAACAAGGCCTAAATAAAGAAGGTGGAATAGTAACAAAGTGTGAAAATATTTACTTATTCAGTATTTCAATAAACAGGGAGAGAGATCCACTTCTACCACGAACTATATTAGCCATTTATTGAGCAAACATTTGCAATTATCAACACACACTCAAATACTAAAGTTATAACACCCGCCTCGATATTTTGATCATACTCATGTGCTTTGGAGACTTTGTATGACCCATTTGGTCTTTAGCCTTGGCAGGATGGATTATGGGTCAAACTTGGGCAATGTAGTGGCCCTGGTGCGATGCAACGAGATTTAATGGCTAAAAGTTGATATGTAGAATTGTGGTTGTCATTTGAATGAGTGACTAAATCGTTTGAATAAGGAAGTTCTTGTCATTCGAACGAGGTTCGAATAACAATCTAAATACAATGACCTGAATGATTTTCATCGTTCTCTGGAATCTTATTAGAATGCCCTTGTTCCAATGAGGTGACTTATCGTTCGAACAAGGGGTAGTTTTTCATTCGAACGGGTTGATGTTTGACCCAATTTTAGCCTACGTTTGACTCTCGTTAGAACTCTTGTTCGAATGATAGGGGATCTCATTTGAACGTGGTCCGAAATCATTCGAATGATCGAACATAAATTAGATTTTGTATCTACACATTTTAATGTGCTATCACGATGTGGATTGTTAGATTGGATGACGTGTAGATCTCTCATCGGCTCATATAAAAATGTGGGTTAAAGGCTTGATGGACCAATGAATAAAGGGTTGAGTTTAGGGGCATTTTTCGAAACCCTTAAGGTTTGGGGGGGGTATTTAAAGTGGGATTTCGCTCATTTGGGCATTCCAATCAGATTTGGTCTCTTTCTCTCTCTAGTTCTTGGAGCTCCTTCACCCTCCATCTCCCTAACACCGTCATTCCTCCACTCGAAACCACCATAGATTAATAATTCAGTTCCATATTTGAGCTTATAAAACCCATATACAACACAAGTTTGAGCAATATGAGATTTCATGGAGATGTTATGGGGATTTTTAGGGAAGAAAAAAAAAGAAGACTAAGGGACTTGGAAGGGGCTTTTGTTTGGAGATTTTGTGCAGCAAACTTATGTGGAGCTAGGCAACCTCCTTGAAGCTACCTTAAAAGGTGGAAAGTTTTTATCACCGTCATCTTCGTCCTACCATTCTTGGAGCTTATTTAAGGTGGAAAACTTTATTATTTAGCTTAAGAACTCTATTTTCCATAGTATTAGTCTTGTAGTTAGAGTTTGTAAGAGTAAAATGCACATATAATTTAAGATGGTTATTTCTTCTGGTTTTGTATAAAATGGTTTATAAATGATTTCAAGAATTTTGAGTAAAAAGATATTTTTTAGGAAAATTTAGTATTTAAAAATTTCCTGGAATAAAATATTTGAAATAGTATTTATCTTAACGAAATATTTTACGAACAACTGTCTCAAGGTTTTCTAATAAATATTGGAATTTTTATAAAGATAGACATTTATTCAAGTTTTGAAGAAACAAAGATGTCTTTGGTCTTAAAAAACATAATTTTGCAAATATTATGAACTTTCTAAAATGAACTATGTGTTAGACCCATTTAATAGGATTTTTAGACTTAAAATCCACCTTCCTATGTATATAAACTTGTAGTAATTTGGTAATGGGCATATAAACAAGTTTAATAAAAGTTCTAAGGGATTTAATACGAATTCAAGAAAAAAGAAATTTCAGCCCTTAAAGTGTGTGAACAAGTGTAGAAATGCGATGGGTGGGTCTTTCAAGATTACATGTGAAAATAAAACAAAAAATGGTGTTTTCTTACAAAGGGGTCTTCAAAATATCGAATGATTTCCTTAGTAAGGAAAGTGATGAAATAAAGGGATTTCTAAATTGAAAAGCATGTTAACTCTAGAGTGTTCAATGAGCGTTAATGAGTGAAAACATTCAAGAAGTTAGTGTGTTTAATATTTTTTGGGAAAATCAACACTTGTGAAAATGAGAGAAAGACGAATTTCGAAATAAAGATAAAAAATGGTAATTTTACGTAAAGTGGAACATTTTTATGAAATAAAATTGTTTGAAAAGGTGTTACACAAATGGTCCTAAATGAAAGTGATTTGGGGAAAAAAATCAAGGCAAGTATTTAAAGGACAAAAAATGGTGATTTTCAAAGTGTAACACAAGGTGGGGTGAAAGCCTCGGGTTTTGGCTTCAACCGATAAAAGTGAAATAATTTGGACATTTGAAAAATATTAAAATACATCAATATGGACTCGGATGAGATTAGAAAATAATTAAAAAGGGCCCGAATCCCTGGGGTGAAAGATCCAAAAGACTAGATATAGCATATGGTAGAGTAGACGATGATGAGGAGCCCGTGAAGCACTTGATTTTGAGAAAAGCGATAATGGAACATGGTAAAGAAATGGGTCGTGTTGTGAATATAAAAAAGACAACCTAACTTGAAATGAAATTGATAAATGTTTTGGTAGAAAGATAATGAGGATAAGTAATATGAGCAATTAGCTAATGTCCAGTGAGAGTGAAAGAATGGTAAAGTGAAGTGAGTAAATGGGTAATTAAGCAACCTATTGAGGTTTTAACCCATAATGAACAAAAGTGTCTCTTGTGGAAGCATTTCAATAAAAAAAAATAAGTATTTTCTAATACGGTGCATGCATGTGTCAAAATGTTATTTTCAAGGAATATATTAAGGAAAATTGAGTGCGAGAAATTGATTGATTTTGGTAAAAGAAGTATCCTGTCAAAATCAATTGTATTTTGTTTAAGTATTTAACTGGGTGCGTTAAATCGAAAAAATTGTGATTCAATCGAAACAAGTAACGTTTTTGGAATAATAGCAGTTTCATGCATTTATGTGTGTGTGTGTGTCTATATATATATATATATATATATATATGTGTGTGTGTGTGTGTGTGTGTGTGTGTGTGTGTGTGTGTGTGGGTGGGTGTGGGTGTGTATTCGCGCGCGCGCATGCGTGCACATAGGTATAATGTGTTAGAGCCTCTTTTCTACCATTCGATTCTATATTTCATTATTGTATTTCTCATTGGGCATTCGGCTCATTCCCTCCTCTTTGTTATGGCAAGTTGGGTGCGGTTTCGTAATTTGAGAGCATTTTGCAGGTAAATATCCTTTTATTTTATGTTAGTAGCTCTAAATGCTCAGACCCCCGCGACGCTTCCCATGAGCCCCACACGTAGCTTGATATGAA
Organism: Sambucus nigra; assembly: GCA_949130495.1. NCBI lineage: Eukaryota > Viridiplantae > Streptophyta > Magnoliopsida > Dipsacales > Adoxaceae > Sambucus > Sambucus nigra. The sequence goes on from OX422209.1 coordinate 554,600,490, forward strand.
TCGAAATTGCATGATAAACAAGGGAAAAGTTAATTAAATAAAACTAAACTAGCAACATTATTTAGATTCTCTCATTGCACTTCACACCTAAGGTTAGTATCGGGCCGGGTTGATTCATGAGTAACCCATAAATTTTGATCGGGGCGTTAGAAATGGTAGTGGATCTTTGACGTCGATGTTAGTTTTGGGTCAATCACATTAGACAGGTGACAATTTCAGTTCGTGTTAACGATTGAGTCAAGAAAATTAGCACGCTGGGGAATTTATTTCCAAGTAGCAAGTGGTCAAGTTAGTCAATTTCCAGTAATAGTTCTAAGAACTTCTGATGTAGATGCATTAGTAAATTGTGAGTGTCTGCGTAAGCCATTAGTGGCGACACTGCATTTTCTAGTGTGGGGTGCCTTTATGAGAGGCCTATTAAGATGTTAATAATGGTAAATGACATCCATTGAATTAGAGACTGCTACTTGGAAATAAATTCAACTGTGGAGACTGCTTTATCACAAAATCAATACTGCTAAGTAATAGTTCTAAGCAGTATTGATTTTATAAATTTTGATCGGGTCAAGTTAGTCAATTTCCAGTAATAGTTCTAAGCAGTATTGATTTTGTAAATTCAACTGTGGAGATTAGGTTAATAGAGTGTCATGTCTAAGCAGTATTGATTTTGTGATAAAGGTGTATTAGGTTCCTTGGATTGGTACCTACAAGTAGTTGATAATGATGATTTGATTAGGCGAGCTTAATCCTTGGTATAGTTTCATGTCATAAGAATTTGACCATTCGATAGGCATGTAGACCCGTGTTGGTCTTTACTTGAGGATGTGTACTCGGGCCTTAACTGATAGGATGCAATCATTATAGGTGAGTTCCTTGGTTATAGTCGATTAAAAGCTATATCTCGTGAGCTACTATGAGAGTTACGGGTCATGGGTAGTGAGCGTGTTACATGTGTAACGACGAGGAGTTGAATTGACATGGGAGAGAACCCTAGGTAGTCTTCTATGAGTTGGTTTTAGAGAATATGATGTGACATTCGAGGAATAGGATCCCTTGGTCAGTCGTGTGGACTTAGAGGTTTTTAGGTTGTAAACGGCATCCTATATCCTGCCAGAATCTTTAGTAGTGTCAGCTTGCAGTTTAATACATAGTATATGACATTAGTTGTTTAAAAGAAAGTCCTTAGAGCATCCTCGGGACTTATTTCATGTGGCATCCTTGGGAATAGGAATCGGCTTGTTGTGGAATCTTAAGGTGTTAAATAATTGTAGTTTGCCATGCGTAAAGTCCTTGTGAGTACCTAATAGTCATGGGATGGATATTGGGAAATCAATAGAGTGTACCTAATAGGATAGGATCACATGTGATGAAATCTTATGAAGAATTTGGTGACAAATTATGTTGGGGTATGCTTAGTGTCCTTAAAGAACCAATTAAGTTCGGTTTTATGGGGTGAAAGTGTTCTATTGATGGTTGTGTTGAGGGTCATGTGATGATCTCAGGTTAATAGTAAGGATCAAGGAATTGATTCGTGTAGTCCTTGGTGAGGTCATTAGATTTAGTACAAATATGTAAGGTAATCTTCAGAAGGAAATTAGAGATTTGTGTAATTATTGGACGAGATGCTTCGTGGTCATAAAATAACTAGAGTGGGAAAAGTCGTACTTAATTTCGATGAATACTAGGTAATTCATTAGATACTTATATTGATTATATCATGATTGAGGTCTTGCAAATATCATCCCAGATGAGATATCAACGGATGACTAGGGCATCGACATGTGTCGACATTGTACCCCTTATAGGGCAAGAATTATTTCTTTGCATGTATTGTCAGACTTGTACGGATTAGTAGGCATAGATCTGTGTAATACTTGTTGTTCTCATAGCGCTAATGACAACCGATGTGCACGTCGCATAAATTCAGTTTGGATACAATTCGGATATATGCACAGTTATAACCTTGTGGTATTGGTGGTGGTAATAAGGTGAGTGTTTTGCCAAATCGGGCCTTGATAAAGGATATATTGGGATACAACCATAGTGAAATGAAGTAGACAATAACCTAGGTGTTTTAGGTTGGTCACGATGTCACGTTGACTAGAGAGATGGATAAGGTCGACGTTGACAGAAGTGTTTGGAATCCATCAGTTAGAATGGTTTGTATTTGTTGAGGATAAAAGGAGGAGACATTACTCCAAAGGAGGGAAGCCCAATGTTGACTTCCCAAGGGAAAATAGATTCGTATATTACCTTCATCTCGAGAAAGATGGTTCATAATTTGATTCTTCGCGATTGTCGATCCAAGACAGGGTGTGTGGCTAGGCTAAGATCGGATGAGGATGTTTAGGAGGAGTCGTAGACTTCAAAGCATACGACGTAGGTTCACACTCGTGAATCGTAGTTCATTTTATACTGGTGGGATTCTCTAGTAATTATAATTTGTCTAGTCTGATTCGTCATGTTCTTTTGGTTTCAATAGTCAAGGATTTTATTCTGTCGGTGGCAGTAGTTCAGTATGGTATTGTGTTATGGTTTTGGCATGGTTTGGCTCAGTGAGAGTGTGGTTGGACTTGGCATTATCAATAAAGCTCGGCAACTAAGTGTGCCCTTATTTTAAGTATCCTTTGTTTGGCATAAGTTCCGTGTGCGTGCGGATGCTTGTTCTGCTACACGATTTGTTCATAGTATTTTCTTTCATTAAGATTAATGATCTTATAGATTGGCTAGTATGGCAATTAGAGTTTCTAGTTGCAAAGAGAAGGATTATGATCCAAGGATATTCCAAAGTGTTAGATTTCATCGAAACATAACACATAGTGTTGTTTTGCCACAGTGAGTGGATCGGTGTAGTACTCAGAGGAGCGTTAAATAATTGGACACCTAGAGTGACTTTAAGCTCATTGAAGGATCATGTGTGAGGTATTAGTCAGACGTATGACTTGTGACTTAGTTTGTATGTCGCTCCTCGGAGTCAGTGACTAGAGATATGAGGCTAGTATCAAGTTTAATTGAACTTATGTGATCAGGATGACCTGAGAATTTGAGGAGATTCAGGATGTGTAGTCCTAAGAATTGAAATAATTTATGATGGTGGATGGGAATTTATCCATGTTTCGATTTGCATTTGGGTAAATGTCGATCACTTGGGAGTGTTTATCTGTTAAATGTGCCAGTATGGTTTGGACGTTATCAAATAAGCCTTGGGACTTGATTGATTATAATAACCACGTAAATAGAGACTTGAGGATTATTATGTGACTTGATCATTGGGGTGATGGTGAGCATTAGGACATGGTTAATTTCAAGTTATTTGGTGACATCCACTTGTGAAAGGACGTATGATGACTTATCAGTGATTGAGGGCTTTTATAGAACGGCCTTGAAAGATCCATATGACTTAGAATAAGAATTGATAGCCTCTAGGAAGTTAGGAATTGATGGATTAAGAATTTTGAGGAAAAAATCCCCTAAAAAGGGAATAATGTAACACCCACCCCGATGATTTTGATAATACCCGGGTGATTTGGTGACTTGGTATGCCCCATTTGGGATTTAGACTTGGTAAGATGGATTATGGATCCAATTTGGGTAATTTAGTGGCCCTAGTGTGATTAAATGAGATTTTGTGACTTAAAGTTGATATGTAGAATTATTGATGTCATTTGAATGAGTGGCTAAGTCGTCCAAATGAAGAAGGGCCCGTCATTCGAACGATCGTCTAATGAAAAGGACCTGAATGATTTCTATTATTCTCTGGAATCTTGTTGGAATGTCCTCGCTCGAATGAGGTCATTGTCATTCAAATAATGGTAGTTTTTCACTCAAATTAATTGATGTTTGACCTAATTTTAGCCTAAGTTTGACTCTCTTTAGAACTCTCATTCGAATGAGAGGGGATCTCGTTCTAATAAGGTCCAAAGTCGTTCAAAAGATCAGACGAAAATCATATTTTCTGCATATTTTGATGTGTTTTCGTGATGTGGATCATCGGATTAGATGACGTGTCGAGCTCTCAACAACTCAGATTGAAACCTGCGTTAAAGGCTTGATTGACCAATGGATAAAGGGTTGAATTTAAGATTATTTTTAGGATTTAAACCTTAGGGTTTGTGGGGTATTTAAAGTGGGTTTTGTCCCATTTGGGCATTCTAATTAGATTTGGTATCTTTCTCTAGCTCTTGGAGCTCCACCGCTTTCCACCACCCTAACACCACCATTACTCCACCCAAAAACATAATAGATTAACCATTTTCTTCCATAGTTGAGCTTATAAAACCCATATAAACCACACGTTTGAGCAAGATGAGATTTTATGGAGATGTTATGGGGATTTTTAAAGAAGAAAAAGAATAATAAGGGATCTAGAAGGGGGTTTTGTTTGAAGATTTTGTGTAGCAAACTTTTGTGGAGATAGGCAACCTCCTTGAGTCCACCTTAGTAGGTGGGAGGTTTCCATCACCATCATCTCCATCCTAACATTATTGGAGCTTCTTTGCGGTGGAAAACTCTACTCTTTAGGTTAAGAACTCTATTGTCTATAGTATTGTTCTTGTAGTTATAGTTTGTAAGAGTCTAATGAATATATAATTTAATAAGGTTATTTTTTAATGGTTTTTTGTATAATGGTTTACAAATAGTTTCAAGAGTTTTGAGTAAAATGATATATTTAAAAAAACCTAGTATTTAAACAATTTATGGAATGAAATGTTTGAAATAGTATATATCTCATTGAAAATATTTTATGAACAAATGTCTCATGATTTTTTTGATAAAAATTAGGATATATATATATATATATATATATTCAAGTTTTTAAGAAACAAATATGTCTTTGATCTATGTCTTTGAAAATACTATGAAGTTTCTATAACGAACCATCTATTACACCCATTTAATGGGATTTTTGGACTTAAAATCCATCTGCATATGTATATTAACTTGAAGTAATTTGGTAATGAGTATATAAACAAGTTTAATGAAGGTTTTAAGGGGTTTAACAAGAACTCATGAAAATAGAATTTTCAGCCCTTAAAGTGTATGAACAAGTGTAGAAATATGATGAGTGGGTATTTCAGGACTACGTATGAAAATAAGAGGGAAAAAATGTGTTTTCTTGCAAAGTGGTCTTCAAAATGTCAAATGATTCCCCTAGTAAGAAAATAGATGAAATAATGGGATTTCTAACTTCAAAGTGTGTTAACCCCAAAGAGTTCAATGAGTATTAATGAGTGAAAACATTCAAGAAGTTAGTGTGTATAACATAATAATATTTTTTTGAGAAATCAACACTTGTAAAAGTAAAGAAACATACGAGTTTGGAAATAAATGTGTAAAATGGTAGTTTTACGTAAAGTGGAACATTAACATTTTTATGAAATACAAATGTTTGAAATTTTTTTACACAAATGGTCCTAAATTAAAGTGATTTTGGTGTAAAAATCATTACAAGTATGTAAAGGACAAGACATGGTGATGTTTAAAGTGTAACACAAGGTGGGGTGAAATCCTTGGGTCTTGGCTTCAGCTAGTAAAAGTGGAATAATGTGGATATTTTAAAAATGTTAAAACACATTAATATGGGCTTGGATAAGATTGGGAAATAATTAATAAGGGTTCGGATCCCTAGGGTGAAAGACCCAAAACACTGGCCAGAGCATATGGTAATGTAGCCGGTAGTGAAGAGCCTATGAAGTAATTATTTGGAGGATTATGAGAAAAGAGATAATGGAACATGGTAAAGAAATTGTTTGTGTTGTGAATATATGAAAAGATAACCTAATTTGAAATGGAATTGATAAATGTTCTGGTTGAAAGATAATGTGGACAAGTAATATGAAAAATTGGCTAATGTCCAGATAGAGTCAAAGAATGATAAAATAAAGTGATTGAATGGGTAATTATGCAACCTATGGAGGTTTTAACCTATAATTAACACAAGTTTATGTTGGGGAAGCCTTTCAACAAAAAACAAGTATTTTCTAATACGGTGTGTGTGTGTTAAAAGATTATTTTCAAGAAAAATACTAAGGTAAATTTGGTGTGAGTAAATGAATAATTTGGATAAAACAAGTATCCTCTCTAAACAAATGATATTTTGTGTAAGTATTTAATCGGGTGAGTTAAATTGGGAAAATTGGTAAGTTAAGCAAAAAGGTCGGAACAAGTAACATCTTTTAAATAAGAACGATTTCATTCATTAATGTGTGTATGTGTGTGTGTGTGTATCGTGGTTGCATGGGCATGTAGGTATAACGTGTTAGAATATCTTTTCTACTATTCGATTCTATATTGCATTATTATATTTCCCATTGGACATTCGGTTCATTCCTTCCTCTTTTTTACGACAGGTTGCAAGTGATTTCGTATTTTGAGAGCGTTGCATAGGTAAGTATACTTTTATTTTATATTAGTAGATTTGAATACTCGAACACCGGGGATGTTTTCCACAGGCCCCACACGTAGCTTAATATGAATCGAAATTACATGCAAAATAAGTGAAAAGTTAACTAAATAAAACTGGACTAGCAACATTATTTAGGCTGTCTCATTTCACTTCACACCTAACGTTCAAGCCGAATTAGGTTGACTCACGAGTAACCTATAAATTTGGTCCAGGGCATTTTAAAATTATCTCCTAGTAAACACATCCACCTTTATAATTACAAAGTAGAGAAGCTCATCGGCTGTTATATAAATTCAGTAATCAACACTTAAACCCATCTCTAAGTTTGTTTTAAACCCATCGCTATGTTTATTTCATGATTATTCTCATTTTAAGGAGGCCAAATTCATTGATATCACCTTGATTTCTATGCCCAAGTCACACTGAATGCATAAACCTTGTGGTAAATATCCAAACTCGCATGTTAAGCAAGATAATTTTTGATGATACGAGAAATCGTCCACTTGTCGTTCTCATACCAGCAAATCAAGAGTAAAATGCATAATAAGTAAATAGAGCAAGTAAGAGAGATAAAAGACAAGATATAAAATGGTTAGGCTATAATAATGAGCCTACAATCACTTTTGTTCCATGCACTCATTATATATGTTGTTTGGTACATAATTGTTGTGCCTAAAGAGGTATATAAGCATGTGAATAGAAGAGAATACATGGTTATGAGGATTCTGGTGTGTCAGAGAGATAGCTATGATGCTGGAGGGTAGCCCCCAAGCTGTATCGTCAGGTGTCAAGAGTCTTGTGATCTCTGATCTCTCTCTCCCAGCACTAGAAGTGAACCTGCCTCCCCTATCTCGAAGTGTAGACCTCTATTTATATGAGGTATGTATGCAGTGTCACGTGCCCTGAGCACGTGACATAAAGTCAGTCTGGAGATGCTATAAAACAAGAGGGGGGATGCGGCCTGTAAGGTAAACTCATGAAGCACTACATCCTGTAGCATAAGGCTGCATCCTGTATGAGGCCGGAGCTATGTGTGCCGCACCCTAAACTGTAGAAGACTGTGACCTGTTAGTGAGGCTAAAGATATAGGTGTTGCACACTGTGTATGAGGAAAGAGATGTAGGTTGATGAGCACCCAAAAGTGTACATTTTATACCCCGAATAAACGTATTTTATTTCTCAATTCTCGATAATAATGGTCTTATGCGTGTAAATGTTCAATATGTAGGCTTAATTGTAGTTGCGGTGTCAAAAGCTATATTTTGAGGCAATTTGCAGTTAAAATGGACATAACTCCCTCTCCCGTAACTTTACTCGAGCCTAAACCTACCCCACACTCCACGTGTGTTTAGTTTGTGCCATTTTATATTTTTCTTAGATTTTTAGTTTGAGTCATTTTATTTTATATTTAATTAGAATTTCTAAGTTTATTTTCTATTTTTCGATTTTATTTTTATGATTTTATTTTATTTTTGATTTTTATTAGTTTTTAGTTTAGTCTTATTTTATTAGGATTAGTTTTTAGGAGTTTATTTTTAGTTTATTAGATTTTATATTTTTTAGGACTTTTTGTTTTCAATTTTTATTAGATTTTTCAATTTTTGTTTCTTTTTTTTTTATTTTTTTAGTTTTTAATAGCTTAGGATTTTATTTTCCTAATTTTTAATATTTTTACTTTTATTTTTGTTTAGTTAGTTAGATTTTGTTTTATTATTTTTTTAATTAGTTAGTGTTATTTTTAGGTGTCCAAATTAAACACACACACATAACTTATAACCCTCAAATAACACACACTCACACCATACACACAAACACCCCCCCCCCCCCCACAACCACACACCTATTCCCCTACACCCCACCCATCTATAATGAATTTTTATATTTTTAGCAATTATTTCATAATAGATTGATGTAGTTGAATTCATCTATTATTATCTAGATTTTTGTAGAGAGAATTCTAGAGAGAGATAGTTAGAGGATCTCAATTTAGTTTTTTGAAACTCTTGTGTGATAAATTTCTCTACACCCCTCTATAAAGGGTATTTGCATTTTCAGCAAATATCTAAATATAGAGGTGTGTAGTGAAAATTATCTCTAGGATGAATTCCACCCCACCCATCTATAATGAATTTTTGCATTTTTAGAAAATTCATCCTAGGCTAGCTCCGACTACGAGTGCTCACCATTTTCCCGAGATAGAATCCGTGATAGTTTCTACTTATCCGGATATGGATGATGTCCCCCATGCATGGCTCCCTTTGAGCCCGATATTTTTCGTGAATCCTCTATCTTAGATCTTGGTGACTCGCCTTACCCACCCACCACATTCACCGACGATATTCTTGTGGCGAACCTGACCACTCCATCTTTAGATACAACACTTCCTCCTGCGAGTGCCCTCGAGGATCACTCCTTACCTCATGAGGAGTGTGTGTCTCCCACGCTTGAGTTGGATCATCTTCCTCCACCATTTATTCCACCCGACCCACCATTTATCCCATCCGACCCACCCATTATCCCTTCCTCCACATCACCTAGTTTGGATCTAGATCTTGTACCTTGCATGTTCCCAACCTTATCTTTAGATCCTAACCTCAAACCATCCTCCACCATTCACGAGAGTATTTTTTATGCTACTCTCCACTTCCGTGACACCGAGCTTGTTACTCTATCAACACCACTCTCTTGTGGTGTTGATTTTTTCCCTCGACAGCTCCCAGGCGTGTCACGGCGCGACTATTATCATTGTCCATTTATACAACGGTCGTGTCATTTCTATAAGCCCCACCCCATCACTATTTCCACACCATTTCGCCTCCCTCAACAACTAGAGCACCATGCTTATAGGGCCCTTGTTTCCCTCACATTTTGGCTCAATAAGGCCTGTGGCCGATACCTCTTCACTCTTTTCACCCTCACCTTTACCCTAACCCCCACCCGCCCATGGTCCACCGATGCTTTGCATCGTGTGAGGCACTTTTCCATACAAGTGGATTGACCATTTTAGCCTTTATCCAACAAGACTGACGCTTCAGTCTTGTTTGGGGGTGATTTACATCACCCAATTTTTCTGTCGCCCCGCACTTTCATAGATCTTATCTTTAGGGTGAGATTCCCTTCGGGCTGGCTGAAGACATTAAACTTAGCGCTCCTGGGAGGCAACCAATCATTTCTTGTCCAAGTTTCATCATGTTTTGGGGTAGTGTTTCACACTACCCAATGCTTATCAGGTTTTTAGACTTGTACAATTTTCTTATCTTCTCCTTTATTCAGGTTCATTTTGGCTACATCTGCCCACATCATTAGTGGTTGATTCTAGTAATATTTTTCCTACCCTTTTGCTCTCAATTTTATAAATCATTTTACCTAACATCGAGGGCGATGTTCCTTTTTGTTTTGGGGGTGGGGAATTTTATCAAAATCGTGCCTCTTTTGAAATTGTTTTATTTTTTAAACCTGATTTTTAAATTTTCGTGCAATTTCTTTAATCTCACTCATAGACATGAATTTTCTATCATCCATCTTTTTGAGTTTAGGAATCAAGATACAGAATATTTTTTATAAATAGCTTATGTAATACTTCCTAAGGCAAGTTGCACCATTTCTAGACTCAACAAAAGTTGCGCACTAATCATGTCACTGCAGTTTAGAGTTGAAGAGTATTACAATTCTAAAAAGAACCTTAAGGATCACTAGTGGAGACTTTAACTTGTGAGATTTGTGCCCTCACCCTTTCAGAGTGTTTTACGTAATATTCGAGTTACAAGTTGATTCAACTTCCTTTGGGCCCGCACTAAATCGTTGTATAATCTCATTATTCTTCATTAAATTTTGGCTTGATCACTGAGAATGACATCACTTTCGAGTTGTAATAAATATGTGTCTTGAAATTTGTCCCGATCACTAGATTTTCACCCATTCACTTCACCCATTACACTCCCATGCTCTTCCATATTTCCACATATTCTCCACACCCTCACCTATCATCTTCATTTATATTTCATCCATCATTTTTTGAGAAAAAGAGTGTTTCCAAATTAAAATGTCTTTAGTGTTGAGAGTATAAAAAAAAAAAAGAGAGAGAAAAATAAAAATAATAGAAAAATTGAAAAAATATAAAAAGAAAAGAAAAGAATATAGAGAAAAAGAAAAGAAAAAGAGAAAAAAGAGAAAAAGGAAAAAAAAAGTTTGTAGTTTGTGTGTTGTGTGTTGTGTAATAAATATATTTATTCCTCATGTGTACATTCTTCTCAAACATCCATCACTCATCCATTATCCATCCACCGCCATCATACTTCACCTCACATCATCCTTCCCATCTCATTTACCCTCACCCATTATCACCCATTTTTCCCTAGGTGTTCGGGCAAATGAAAGTCAACGTGGTGAATAACTCGACGTTCTCACTATAGTGATTAACATTCTTTCATGAGATCATTTTCTTTGTTAATGTACGTTCTTTCTTATGTGCGTGTGAGACGTTTGAACTTGCTTACATTTACTTACCTCCTCACACACAAGAGCGATACACTAACCCTAATCTCGAGAGTTCGTTTGAGAGAGATATATCCGTGAGATTTGAAGTTGAAGCATTGATTCCAAGAGGTAAACTAGGAGTTACTCTTGTGATGCTCGACCCGTTTTGAATGATTCACACTACACACATCTTCTAGGAAGGATGTGCCTATAGTATTTACTTAGCTAAACTTTTTACAAATTCTAGCTTGTATTTCTGAAATAATTTCTCTCATGATAGATTGTGCGATCATTCTATGTCTAATAAGAGATTGACTGAATTTCAATAAATCATTTTAAATAAAGAATTTTGTGGGTAAATTCCCTGCAAACTGTTATGAGACACAACTCGTCCTGTAGGGAAATCTATAGGTTCAAAGGCTCGTTGCACATTCTAAGTGAAATCGCAAGTGCCCGCGAAAGTGGTACACTTTTGGATTCTTATCTTTCTCTTTCTCTCTCTTATTGCTCGAGGACTAGCAACGCTCTGTTTGGGGGTGGTGTGATAAGAACCCAAAAGTGTACATTTTATACCCCGAATAGACGTATTTTAGTTGCTAATTCTCGACAATAATGGTCTTATGCGTGTAAATGTTCTATATGCAGGCTTAATTGTAGTTGCGGTGTCAAAAGCTATATTTCAAGGTAATTTGTAGTTAAAATTGAGCTAATCCCCTCCCCCGTAACCTTACCCGAGCCTAAACCTACCCCACGTGTGTTTAGTTTGTGCCCTTTTATATTTTTCTTAGATTTTTAGTTTGAGTCGTTTTATTTTTAGGTTTTATTTTAGATTTATTTAGAATTTTTAAGTTTATTTTCTATTTTTCTATTTTATTTTTATAATTTTATTTTATTTTGATTTTTATTAGTTTTTAGTTTAGTCTTATTTTATTAGGATTAGTTTTTAGGAGTTTTTTTTTTAGTTTATTAGATTTTATATTTTCCAGGACTTTTTTCTTAGATTTTTCATTTTTTATTTCTTTTGTTTTATGATTTTAGTTTTTAATAGATTAGGATTTTATTTTCTTAAGTTTTAATATTTTTATTTTTATTTTTTTAGTTAGTTAGATTTTAGTTCGTTATTTTTATTTTTAATTAGTTAGTGTTATTTTTAGGTGTCCAAATTAAACACATACACATACATAACCTATACCCTAAAATAACACACACTCATACCATACACACAAACACCCTCCCCCCCAACCACACACCTATTCCCCTACACTCCACCCATCTATAATGAATTTTTGCATTTTTATCAATTATTTCATAATAGATTGATGTAGTTGATTTCATCTATTATTATCTAGATTTTTGTAGAGAGAATTCTAGAGAGAGATAGTTAGAGGATCTCAATTTAATTTTTTTAAACTCTTATATGATAAATTTCTCTACACCCCTCTATAGAGGGTATTTGCATTTTTAGCAAATATCTAAATATAGAGGTGTGTGGTCAAATTTATCTCTAGGGTGAATTCCACCCCACCCATTTATAATGAATTTTTGCATTTTTAGCAATTATTTCATAATAGATTGATGTAGTTAAATTCATCCATTATCATGTAAATAGAGAGAGAAGATTCTAGTGAAAAGTAGAGAGATAGGTTAGATTAAAAAATAAATTAGGAAAATATTTTGTAAATAGTTTTTATTTTTTTAGAGATTTATGAGGATAAATTGTGATTAATTCAACTGAGTATTGTAATGAGTTGATTATTGTTGGATGCTCATATTGGATGGATGGTGCTTGATTTCAAGGAAATAAGAGTTCAATTTCACTTCAAGCCATTGGGTTTTCTTGTTGTCTTCTCTTTTCATTTATTTTATGCCTTTGATTATTAATTTGTCAAAATTCATACCATGTTAGGCTAAAATCCCTTTCAAGGGGAGAAAATCGAAATTCTAAGTTATAATACCCATTTTAGATTCGAACTAGAGATAAGGGTTTCTTAAGTGTGATATTATTCCTTAAATTTCAACTTTAATTTCATTTTCTGTGATTTATACAAATTTTAATCGGTCGATCCTAGAGGGTGATTAATTAAGAGGAGTGTATATCTATTTTCTAGAGTTGGGGGGGGGGGGGGCACTACACCAAAATGGGAGATTTGTGAGTGCTCTTAGCAGTCACAAATGACCTTTATAACTGCTATTTACCGTCATAATTTAGGGGGTGACAAAAGAAAAATTATAACTCCTAACAGCAGTCACAAATTTTTATAACCCCTATAGGGGTTATAACTGATGACCCCAATTCGTAACTGCTGTCAGCAATTATGAATATAATATTTATAACTGTTGTTAGCAGTTACAAATCTAATATTTATAACGGCTCTCAGCAGTTACGAATCTTATATTTTTAACTGCTATTAGAGGTTAGAAAATTGACAATAGTGATAAATTTGTGACTGTTATTAGCAGTTACAAAAGTTGAATTTGTTAAATGTAGAAGAGTTAGTACAAATGTCTTTATGTTTTCACAAAATAATGAAATGATGAGAGTAGAATAAATATCATGAACATGTAACAAGTCTAAAATAATTAAAAACATTTCATTTATATTTCTGATATTCCAAATATCTGGTACATATAAAACTTGTTTAAACTTAATTTAACATCAAGCAAACTCTTCTTGGGCGCCAAGTACAAAGTGAACATTGAATAAAAAATAAACTAAAAAAAATAACAACACAACACTTCGATGACATGAAATGTCATGACATGTAAAAAAATCTATCTAAACCTAGACCCAGGGTCACCACGCGGTGGATACGATTCGTGAATTCTAGGTATATCAATCGTGGGGGGTATTGATATCTTCCATCGTGTACTCGAAGTACGCCTACTAAGCATGTTCGATGGACTCAAATTTTTTGAATGCGGTGCCTCAGTATCAATTGAATTGTGCTTGTGTTGCTTGCCACGAAGTGTAAACACATGGATTTAGGCCTTTGAATGCTACGTATGCCGGATATGTCATGTGTATATCTGCAAACAATAAAATATAACTATTTTAATAATTAACCACGCTATGTATAAAATTAGAAGAAACAAATAAAACATGAACATATTTTAACAAGTGGATATTCAAAACTGGATCAGCTTAAGATGAATATGAATGATATTTGTGACACTATCCACAATTATATACTGACAAAGATGCCACCTTAGTTATGACACTATTAAATTGGTTGTAATTATCAACTATAATAACTTAACATTTTTAAAAAATTGGGCAGAGTTTTCTTTGTTTATAGGACTATCCACCACCCTGTTTAAGAAATAAAAATAGTACAACAATATAAACAGTAGCAACAACACTAAAACACATTCAAACAATGACCTAATAAAAATCTTTCATACAAGTATAGTACCAATAAGTATAGTCAAATTACCTATTAAGAAATGTTGGGGTCAAAAAGTATATTTTGGGGACACATCATCAGCATATAATCCAATCATAATTCTCCAAGAAAGCTTTCCCACCTAATTTTCAGTTCTTATACCAAAATATAATTTGTTGATTACTTTTGATCGTGTAGCTTCCTGAATACTAGACCTAACCAATCCATAATTTTTCCTCTCAGCAGAGCGATATCTATTACCTGATATTAATAAACACACATGATATTAATAAATTCAAAAAATAAAAGTTTAAGTACTCCATGTATACATGTTTACCTTTAATAACATCAAAAGCTTGAATCGGTGTTACTAATGCATCAAGGGCAGCATAATTTCTCAGATCTCAGTGTTTCGCAGAGGATATGCCTATGTCGTGAAGGACCTAAAATATGCTCCGAGTTTCCAAAGAAGCTAAAAAATAAGACTTAAATTCCTTTAAGAGATTCCTCTCCACGACGGCCAAACTCCCTAACACGTCCGCAGCTGCTTTCCTTGTAGCCCAATCTTCACTGCTCATAAAATCAACCAGACACAGAACCAAAAAACTTAATACATTTAAATTATATGCGGCATTAGTAGTAACAATGCTGCCAATCAGAGTTAAGAAAGCAGGTTTGCGCTTGAAACAATTAGTATTCAACAATATACAAAATTTGGGGAGGAGAGTTTTTAAGTGTTAGGGTTCAGGATCCGGGGAGGCATCTATTGCGACAGAGAGACAGCGCATAATTGATCTGAAAGTTGTAGTCTTGCTCAACCAAAAGTGCATCAACGAGGGGTTGTCGGTGGAAAAAGGGGAAAAGGGGGAAAAAGTCCTAAAAACAACAGGAAAACCCGAAATAAAGAGATCTTTCTTACCTGAGCTGCGTCGGACAGAGAGGAAGGCTGTCGGTGATGGAGTACGGAGACATTTAGCCTAAGGGTAATCGAATTCTCTGAAGCACCAGCCTGTCAAAAATAAAATACAAAACCACATTATTTCCTATCTTATTATTATATTCTGCAATGAATGTTCACACATTTAACAAGATTACCTCAAGACTATAAAAATTCAGAATATGTACCCCGAATATCTAGCAATGAACCATATATAGATATACAAAGAGAGAAGAAAAAGAAAACCACACAACTTCATGTAATAGAATGGGTAATGAGGGAACAAAAATAAAACTAGAAAAATCCAATAGACAAACATACCATATTTCTTAACTCTGTCAAAGAGTTTCACGCTATCTTTTTTTGTTGTGTCGGTCTGCAATAAAAAAAATGTGAATTGAAACCACATTAAATTGAATTTAAATTTGATCATATGATCTGATAAAGCTTGTTCTGGGAATAGTGTGAATATACACAAAAGAAAAAGAAAAAGTAAAGAAAGTCCTTGCTAAAAAACAAATGTTTTTCGTAACCTTCCTAGGAAGTATGACAATACTGCAATAATGGAATCCGAATATGTAAAGCACGAATATCAGCTATTGTACCCCCCCCCCCCCCCCCACACACACACACGTGTTAAAATTCATAGGTTTAACTCTTCACTCCTTTCATAAAATACAAGAGCAACAACATTAAATATCAAGGAATTTGATAACATGACACAATTGGATGCTTGGAAGACAATTGGATGCTTGATAACATGATAACATGTGCTTATATACAGAGTAATAGATGAACATTATGTTAGGATCTATATATATGTATGTATATCATATGGACCATTTGATATCGAGAGATATGATATACAATATTTTGAGGTAAAAAGAGTGAGAAAGTTGCATGATGAAGCATTTTAACTTCAGGGGTACGCAAGTTCATCCACGATAAATAATGCAAAAAGTCAATACACTAAATTACTTATGAAACTTCCCTTGAGATTACTTAGTATGCTAGGTTCATACATACAAGTAATCACTCAATTTTAGTCCTAACTGTTCATGCGCTGAGAAGAGTGAATGGTGTAAGGAACTGTGAAGCATGGACGCAAACATGGGAAGGGGCACGATGTGACACGAACATGGCCTTTATACATAAATAAGTATTGAAATAATATACATATATTAAAAAATTATGTCTTTCTTACTTTATACACAGTAACATAAAAATATAACTAAACGGATTGTTCCAATATATATATATATAAGTAATTCAAATAAAAAAAGGTAGACAATGTCGTTCAGAATGGTCCATTAATGTCAAATTTGGCTCCAATTTCGACTGATATATCAAATTCCTATCAAAACACAGTATCAAATCCGAGTACCTCATATCATATAACTATAAGAAAACAAAAAAAATAACCATTCATTCTATATAAGACAAAAACTTAAAAAAATAATTATCATAATTATGATTACAATTTGCATATAGGTATGCTTTTGGGGACTTCAGGATTGTGTTCTTGATCTTCAAATAATTCATCGAAATAGCGTGGACTTCTTATTGTAAAAGTCCACGCTAGTGGCATAATAACCTTAGAGGGCATGACTAACAAACACCAAAAGCACCAATGCACATTCCTCCAAAGCAAGCTGCAGTGGGTATGTAGCGGTTCAATTCCTTCTGCAAGTTCGAATCACGGTGACCAGGCATCACCATTTGTTATTCCTTAAGCTTCTTGGCCACATATTTAGCAGAAGATCCATAAACTTTAAACCAAGTTTTTGAGAATAGTGCACAAAGTGATAGCATAAACACTAAATAGAAACGAGCATGAAAGGGATTGGCTGCCATATCTTCCAAGCTTGATGGTGCAGTAACATAGTAAGCAATACCACCAATGGGGACGGATTGACCTGAATATTCGAATTCCTTCCACCTGTCCAACAGATTAATAAGAAAATTTCCACTAAATCTCTTGTGCAACAACTGAGACATAAAGCAAATGTTGGATATGAGTGCAGACTGAAGAATGATGGGCATGTTGGAGTGTAGAATAACTTTATTGGGTATGATCCATGTTGTCCACTGGTATTCTTCAATCTAACAGTTAAAACCACACGAAAACCTTGGAAGTAGATTACAATAAGGAAGATTAGAATGGTAGCAAGCAGTTTTGTAACATTTGGAAGATTCTGTTGGTAAAATACTTCCCGGAGAGCGCGAACTTTGTTGGTCCTAGTTATCAGCAAGTGGAATAGTGCAATAATAGCACCATCAAATTCAGTACCACACCCACTGTTAATAGTTGTGGGGCTAAATGCTTTCCAGATAATGCTTTCATAGATATTGATTATTGTTGGATCATTCGTATCGATTTAAGTGTGAACTTTGGTAAAAAAAAAGAACACGAATAGAGTCACCACAGGATCATTCTTAACGCCATAAATTGACAAAGATGAAATAGTACAGGGTCGCCAATTAACTTTGATAGATAATACGAGAATGATAAATCTTAGTATACTCGTAATTCCCTTTATAATAAATTATCACACATTATCCTCTCCTAACACGTATATTAGGGAAGTACAAATCTTGGAAGCAGGGGTCAGACGCACATAAACATACAATTGATAAACATACAAAAACCAAATAATTTTATAGAATTAAGAGATTAGTGTTGATTTCTGAGAACATATTCGAACAATTCAAAAGATAGTTTAAGATAAGCGATGAGGACCTTACCTGTCATGGGAGGACCATTGATGTTGATGCTGGTTTGGGAATCAGAGGCTTACCTTAAAATGTACAGATCAGTATCACCATCAAGTGCCTCTGATTCTATCTTTACTTTAATTTTATCCTCCCCAGATGAAACTCTCCCCCATGTATCATTGTCTATTGTGAACTTGTAAAACATATAATTACCTTGCTCGACCACTCTGGATTGACTTCCCAAACAGTAGAGGTCTCAATACCTGCTGCTTTGTTCTCTCCAGATCTAAATCAGGACCCACAATGTCAACCTCTATATCCATTTCTAGGATAGATATACTTAAGCGTAAATGGTATTTCATTGACCATGGTTGACTGTGAGCACATCATCTTAAGAGAGAGTTGTGTTATGGCAAAGGTTTATCTCGAGGACGACCTTATAATTAGGTATGTCCGAGAAGCCAAATTCTTCTGGTTGTAGTTTAGCGTAAGTTTCTTTTGGCAGCCAAACATAATGCACTTCAATCAAGGGAGGATTTGGAGGGTTTAAGAGGAGTAAGTTACTGCATATATGAGGCATCCCGGTAGAACCTTCTCCGGTAGTTAATTCGAAGACTCCACCATTTGTTGTACTACGATGTTGTTTAGCGAACTTCGAGTCTAAAGGAACCTCCTCTTGATGAATTGCTGATGAGTGGAAGTGCAAGGGCACCTTGATCAGATAATTTTATGAAGCATGAAGGTGGTACTTTGATCTTCTCGCCATTACCCGAGTAAGGTACAACTTTTAATACACGATAAAAGACGACTCCTCTCCGAGCAAGGACATTTTCTTCCAGTTTGTAATAGACGACAGAGGAAAAAAAGCATTGTAAACATTCATCACATCTTGCATACCCTTCAATAATATGTCTGAGCAAAATGATATTAAAATCAACTATGGTAAATCAATGATAATGTATATGTAGTCACACGATGATTGATGGCGGGCATTGATGATGATATTTGTACAAATGATGGTTGTGGGATGAAGGTTTTATCATACAAAAGATTTAAGATTTTTAATTGAGTCATTGGCAAAGAATACCCAACCAAAATCCATCAACTAAACACTGTAATAGTTGTCAGAGGTATAAACTGTTTTCATTTTCATATAATGCACTTGGACTTCCCCCTCTTTTAACACTATTTTAAATGCTTTTACTTTGAAAAAAAACTATAAAACCTTGTAGATACTATTAGTATAGTTTGTGGTAAAAAGAACAAGGCGAGGAAAAAAACAAGATATCAAACATTATTAGAATAGTATTTTAGTTCATGGTGAAGACATAAATTTGGGAAGATATGGAAAAAGGAACATATAACTTCAGGTATGTGCTTTCACACATACCTGTCATTGAAATACAAGCCAGAGACATATCGATCTATATCAAAACAGGACTAGCATGTATAGCAAACACCATGAAAGATAACAGTAACCACTAGTTCATTAAGAATACTAAGATTTAGCCATTACACCACCCGTGTTCTTTCAAAAACATACAAGACCAATATCATCCTACTTAAGTTTCAGCAAATGCCAATGTACCATCATTCAAAAGCATTAATAGTCTAAATAGATATACTAGAAAAAAAACAAGCCACCCTAGTATTCGAGAAACATCTTGGAAAACATGTAGTGAAGTTTAGAGTGCTTAATGACATCAAACTATTTTTCATTGGGGCTTCCCATCGGAAGGGGACAACCCCAAAATTCTTAATTTTAGACGGGAGAACGAGGGAGTATAATAATGGTAGTGGTTGTTTGGAGTCCTTTTTTTGCCCCCATACTCGCATTCCCCTTTACCCGTTAAAGATTTTTTCAAAAAAATCTTAGCAAGACCCCATCTTTAAAGATTACATTTGATCATCATAAGAAAGCTAAAACAATATTACTTGGGCACAAGAGTATACAATTAGCATTAGTAGTCCTACACACCACCCGATTAGTCTAGAACTTAATTGAAAAAGTCATCAAAATAACTAGTCATCAACAAAAATTAAAGGGAAACAAGGATTTCCTATAGGTATGGAGATAAATTATAATTATCAACGTATGTCATACGTTTTAAACTTTGAAAAGCACCAAGGTCAAGTTGATTTCTTCAATTCTTAGTTGTGAATTCAATTAAGTTCAAGCCAATATGTAAAGTTGACAATTAAATATAAATAAGAATCCTATATATAGAAAAAGTAACATGCCCAAACGATATCAAATTAAGACTCAATGTAGATCATGATCTTATACTTTATTTTCTCAAAAAACAAATGTAACATTTAGATCTCCCCTCCCAAAAAAAAACATTTACATAAAAAAAACTCCAAACACTTACATCAAAAACCACAAAAAATTGTTACAAAATAATTTCTTACTCACTTGAGGAACAATAACAACCAATTAAGCAGTTGAATATTTACATAAAAAAAAACTCCAAACATTTAATCATATGGATACACTTTGACAATGTGATGAATCAGTCAGTAGTTAGTTTAAACCACAAGATATTTTTCTGTCAAATATTTTCTTTTAAATAAACAAATATTTACAACTACATATGATCTTGTTAAAACATATATATCACGAGACCCTGGAAACATTTACATCACAAAACACCAAAACGTAAAATGAAAATTAAACCTAAGACAAGTTTTGTGGCTATGAAACCTAAGAAAAATTAAATTCGCTTTGGGTCAGACTCGAATTGGTCCGAGCAAGACGAATTTGGGTAAACCATTTTTTATTTAAAATAAAAAAATAAATAACACTCCAACAACAACAATCTAAAAACTTTCCAATAATTAAAAAAAAAATCCTCAAAGATATTCAATAATAGTATCTTGTTACAAAAAACTAAAATCCTAGAAAAGATCTACATAATTTATACCTCAATCCCATTAAAATCATCCACAAAAATTTAAAAAGCACGCTACGCACTAAGTCAAAGACAAAAATCTACAACATACAACAGTTGAATAATGAATTAAGAAATCAAATGGTCAAATGGTTCCAAAAAAAATATTTTTCTTTGGTAGATTCTCGACAACTAAAATGGGTGAATAATGGGATCGAGATAGAGAAACTTACAATAGAGTTGAATAACGATTTCCAACGTGAAGAGCTTGGAGAGAGGAGAGAGGAGAAAGAAGAAGAAGAAGCTTTTTGACCAAAATGTTGTCGACGAGGGAGCGGTAGATTGAAGAGTACCTGGGAGAGAAAAGAGAGAAATTAAAACCAGGCTAAAATTTTGGTGACCCCTAATAGCGGTCACAAATTAACTCTTACACCAAAATTTGTGACCTCTACGAGCACTCATAAATTGGTGACCGCTCACAGCGGTCACAAATTAAGTCTTCAGTTAAAATTTATGACGGCTACGAGCAGTCACAATTTTGTGACTGATAATAGCGATCAGAAACCTAAAATTTGTGACTGTTCATAGCAGTTACAATTTTGTGACTGCTTCTAAGAGTCATAACTTAAGCCTAGTGATAAATTTGTGACTCCTTGTGGCAGTTATAAACGTGTGACTCCTTATAGCAGTCACAAATTAATTATATGGTAAGATTTGTGATTGTCATGAGCAGTGACAGATCAATTGACTTAAATTTTTCATTACCCAAATATTATATGACTCCTAATGGCAGTTACAAATAATGTTGTGACTCCTAATGGCAGTGATAAAGTTGTCACTCCCATTAGCAGTTACAAGAAGGCAGTCACAAAATTAGTATTTTGGTGTAGTGGGGGGTTAAACTTAATTTTCTAAAAGGCTACTATTAAAATTACATTTGCAACGAGAGTTGATTTGTAATTTTGATATTAATTTGGGAGAATTCAATTAATTAAAATTAACTAGTTAGAATAGCTAAAATTTGTGGTGTAATCCCACTCCTTGATTGTTCTCACATTTATTTACTTAATTTATCTCATATTTTGTGTTAGAATTTATTTTTCATTTTAGTCACTTTTTAGTTTGTAATTTGATCTTTCATTTTAGTTTAGTGTTATTTCCCTTTTTCTCACAAAAAAATGTTTTAATATTTGAAAAGCTAAAAAAAAATAAAAAAAGAAAAATTCCAAAAAGAAAATAAAAATTGAATTACAATTGAGTTTGTCTCTAGCTTACTCCCTTGATGTGGATTGACTTCCTTACTTACCACTCTACACTTGAGTTTGATATATATTTGTAGTTATTTTGAGGATTTTGACTAACTTGGATTTCAACAACGACTACACACAAAAGCAAAGTTATCATAGGTACCGCACACTGGGTGGTTTAAAGATGCGGCATTCACCAAGTGCCTGGGAGGACACTTCCGCGGCAGGGTATTATATTAGTCATCAACAAGTCCCCAAGTCGTAGTTCCAAGAGGTGGCGATTGGGGCTGCGGCTGAGTAGTCTCGTAATCTTCAAAATCTGTTGTGTCCACTGTGTAATATATCGGACATATTGGTGAGTTTGGGATGCGACTTGCATGAAATGGTTTCTCCAAAGGTGCCCTAAACCTTTAACGCTTCTGCAGTCATATCAGCCTGACGATTTGTCTTCCCATGGTTTATTATATAAATAGATCCGGCCGTAACCTTCAGTACGTTTCCTAAACCTTTGAGAGCAAATCGAGAGCAAACTCTTGCCCGTTCTTCTTTCGAGCTTTTCGGTGACCTTTCAAAGTGATGCATATTAAACTTATTGATTAAAAATCACACAAACACATGATACATGTAGCTTTAATTCAATTGGTCGACCATTGAAAAGTTTTGGAGTTTCAGAGAAAAAGTTTGTGGAAGGCTAGGGAGGGAAAGTTCATGCAATTCTAGAGTTCCAATTTTTCTTCACACTCATAGTCTTAGTCAGTTTCATGTAATTGGGGAAATGCATTTTGACAACTTACTGCTCTATGTGATACAACCTGAATTGACACAATATTACCACTAAATGGTTGACACTCGATGGGTTCGTGCCTGTGTTACTTTGTTAAATACACGATGGTTACCAAAATTTATGCACCTCGATCCAAGATGACCCACCAGAAACATGGTGGATAAGTGATTTGGAACTCCAAAAGTGATATCCACAATACTAAGAATTATTAGTTTAGTTGTTATTAGCAATAATGGAACTTTTGATTACAAGAATGAAATAAATTAAGGAAGAAGAGACTCGTTATCCCAAACAAATGAATGCATACAATAATGGTATGTATATTTTAATGGATTACATAGATTATACACTAACTACAGTCTTAGTGAATCTTTATATATTTGTAGGGTACATGTATTCTTAACAATATACTCATAGTTTTAAAACTATTAAGCTAAGCCCAACATACTTTTGATACATCTTATAATCAGAATTCGTAAACTAACTATGCCTATCTACGTGTTATTTACCATTTAATGAAATGTAACAACATGAATGTACTCGTACCATGTACTAAGAGAAGCCAACGTTTTAGGTGATATTGAGACACTAGTTGGTTATAAGAACTTTCCCACACACAACTGTAATTCGTCATGTACAACAAACACAAGATTAAAATATGATTAGATCGGAAAACACTTGTCGGAATGCCCATTTACCCATATCAAACCTTAATAATTGGAGTAAGGCTAAGTTGGTTTCTCTATCAAGGGTTGTAAATAGGATAGCTAATAAATAACTTATAGGTATATGTGTGTTGATTATAGATTAATAGATAATTAGAAGATTTTTCTTCATTTAATAATAAAATCCTAAATAACAAAGATGGATCAATGCACGATGGAGATGGAGATGGAACGAGCGACGCGGGAAGGAAGCTTAGTCTCTCAAAATAGGGCTTTTTTAGAGAGGGAAAAAGAATGGGAGGATGTGCTAAAGTTTTTTTTTTTTTGATAAAAATGTGAAGAGGGTTGAAAACAAGTGGAGTGTAAAGCTAAGGAAGAACCATATATTTTTAGCAATCTCAAATGGTTCTAGTATTTGAGATAGTAGCTAATAATTCGTCCCAATAACATTATTTGTACCTACTTTATAAGATGGGTAACCATAAGGCTTTCAAAGAGTATTAATTTTTAAGATGGATAATTACATTCATCTTAAAAAATATCCTTTAGAGATTAATATTTTAGTTGTCTCAAAAGCTTCAGTCACAAAACTACTTTTTTTAGTGAACTCATATGAATGATAACAACAACATAAAGAATCAAAAGTAATCCTTAAGACTCCTTCAATAACCATACCTTTATTATCCAAGAATTAGATCTTAATTTTAGATAATCGATTTGATTGTTTTAGGTCTTGTGTGCCTTTGTTAGAAATTAGGTTTCTTTTGATAGTATGTTTAGAACTTACCATGTATTCGCGAATATGTTTGTGTATTGTTTAGTTTGTAGTTGTGATCATTTGGTTGGTTACCTTTGATAATTATTGTGCCCCAAGTCTGCGTTATTGTATAATCTCTTGTTTTTTTCTCTTTTTAGTAATAAAATTTACATCAAACCAAAAATTTAACTATAGACTCAAACGAGGCCAAAATATGGTAACCGTCTTAATTATGAGTGATAGTATAAAGAATTTTTGGTGAGAGGGAGCACAAATACATGTGTATCATGTTAAAAAGACGTGATAAAAAATTTCCTAGTAAACCTCTCGCTATTTATGTTTTAGACTATATTCATTTTAAGCCTTAACAGAATTACAAATTGTGACAAATTTATTTAACAATATAATTATCAAAGACAAATTATGGTAGAATCACACTAGTAGATAATATCGGAATGATTTTTAGAATTTTTAAATAGAAAATATGTTTATCATGGACATAAAGTATTACGAAATAAAAAAATAACGATACACATATAGAAATCTAAAAAATTAGTGCCCCTTTGAACCCACATAAATCTGCCCTTGCTAATTGTTGTACACTAGGGCTTAGTTGCGATTGAAATGAAATATTTTGTAATTGAGTAAAATGTAAAATGGTAGAATAATCACGTATCATGAGTTGTTTTTAATATATATATATATATATATATATATATATATATATATATATATATAATTCCCTCCCTTTTTAATAATGTCGTATTTTGACATAATTCTGGAATATGAAAAATTAGATTTAATCTCACAAAATGTGATAGACGTAAATTAGTTGCGATTGAAATGAAATATTTTGTAATTGAGTAAAATGTAAAATGGTAGAATAATCACGTATCATGAGTTGTTTTTAATATATATATATATATATATATATATATATATATATATATATATATATATATATATATATATATATATAATTCCCTCCCTTTTTAATAATGTCGTATTTTGACATAATTCTGGAATATGAAAAATTAGATTTAATCTCACAAAATGTGATAGACGTAAATCTCTGTTAAAAAGGCCATCAATTCGTACTTGACTTAACCCCTGCTATATTTTAGAGGAAAATATTTATTTATTTCAGGAGATTATGTCAAAATATGACATTATTATAGGAATATGTAAAAAAAAAAAATCTCTAAAAAAAATTATGCATGTTTTTAGTTTAAAAATACTATTTTAGAGTATCATATGTAATGAGTGAGTATTGAATCATGCTAGATAGGTAAATAAATTTAGGGTTATTGGTACTTTAGTAACCCGAAGTTTAATTACTTTTGCACTTCAAACCCAATGTATCAAAACTGACACATAAAATTCCAAAGTTTCCACATTGCTACAATTCAAACACTATCATTATATTAACTAATATAAATAGTAAAATGTGAGGGTAAATGTATAAAAATGATCTTTCTCATCAAATTTTGGAGTTTATATGTCAATCCTAATACATTGGGGTTAATAATCCTTTTATTAACTATATAAATTATTTAAATTTATTTTAAAATTTTATCATTTTTAACTCTTAATTTTTGTACTTTTAATTAATAGCTATTTGTAATATATACAATATATGTTCAATTGTTTATTTTATAGGTCAAGACATACACTTGAAGAATAAAATATTAATTCAATGTTAAATGCGTAAAAATTGTACTTAAAGTGTGTCAAGTAAATATATTTAAATCAAATATAAAAGACCGTGAATGACAATTAAAACCAATCTCACTGTCATATTCAAAATACCCAAACAAATTTAGTATCATCATATATAAAGTAGCAAAATTTAAAATGAAAAGTCGGTGAAGTGTAAAGTCAGAAAGTCGTAGACCATGCATCTCCATCAAGTTTGGCTGTAAAATTAAAATTTTTTACTATTTAAAAAAATGTGATTAATTTTTATGTACATTAATAAAGGTCCACAGTTGAAGAACTGTCTTCCTATATATAGACGAGTTAAATCCCAAATAAATAAAAATAGATAAATAGAAAGATATATTGTACAGGAGTTAGGTGAGATGACGCTTTCGACTATAATGTTTGGAAACGGGAAGAATGTCGTTGAGAAAAGAGAAAAGAGCTCATGAAATTTGACCTTATTTATCCACAAATGATACTTAATTATGCGTTAAAATATTACTTGCGTACATTGACATACAAATTCAACTATTACAGATACAAGTAAATAATTGTACATATATTACATATATTACAAATTTCTAGTAATTAAAAGTACAATAATTAAGAGTTATAAACGATAGTTCTTTATAATAAATTTAAATAAATAATATAGTTAATAAGAAAATATAATTTGTACTTTACTACCCTGAAGATTAATCACTTTTGTATTTCAAATCCCAATATATCAAGATTAGCACTTAAAACCCAAAATTTGACGAGAAATAAAATTTTTCCTCATTTTATATTATTTTCGTTAGTCAATTTAACAGGAGGATTAAATTGCAGCAATGTGAAAATTTTAAAGTTGTATGTGCCAATTTTAATATATTGATATTTAAAGTATGAAAAATGATAATATATATCTTTAGGGTACATGTTTTGACCATTGAAATAATAAATATTAAAATTTCACATGAGCATATATTCTCTATTAAATTTAGGTGAAAATTTTGCTTTTATTATTTTTTTAACCCTTTGAACAATTATTAAACCATGTGCCAAAAGCCATGAATATATATGGTACGAAATTTCAGATAAAGAAACAAAATCTTACGTGGAACAAGTAAAAATATTTTTTGTCGTTATTATCATTTTAGAATGGAATGGAACCTTAAATGCAGATTGATTAGTTAGTTACCATATACTCCTATCAGCAGTTATGATGTGTGGCAAGTGGCTGCCTGTTTCCTATTACCATAACCTGGTACGGCTTTTCATTCTCTCGTTTGCCTTTTTATTATCCAACCAACACCGTTACCAATTATCACAACACCGACACAACAGCATGAAGATTACTCACACCTTTTTTCTACTTATTCTTGGTCTTGCTTTCATATCAATAATCACCAAAGCACCTGATTATAAAGTTAACTTATACGAGGTTCGCGTAATCAATGGGTTCAGCAACAATTCATCGGAGCCGTTGGTTATATGGTGCAGCTCTGAAGATGGTGACGATATGGGTGGGCGGGCACTTCAGGAGGGTGACGATTATGGTTGGACTGTTGAGATTTCTGGGTTTTGGAAAAGTAATAAGGGTGTGTTTGTTTGCACCGTGAAATGGGCTCAAAAGAGGAAGAGGTTTGAAGCGTTTAAAGATAGCCAGAGGTGTGGAGATCTTGGGAAGTGCTCTTGGTTGGTGAAAGAGGATGGCTTTTACTTCAGCAATGATGAGCTTGTTTGGTACAAAGATTTTTCATGGCCTTACTAGTTCTTTTTCATCTCTCTCTCTCTCTCTCTCTCTCTCTACATATATAATATATAGTAAGATTGGTTTTTCAATCTATAAATCGGGGAAGATTTAACGACCATTATAGTTTTTTTTTTGAAGTGGCGTTAGTTCAATCTTTGCATTGCTGGCTTATTTTTGTAATTTTGTTACATAGCAAGAATTCTTTTAGATATGACTAGTTTTTGAAAATTGGCTTGTTTGAGGCATGTCCACCACCAAAAAACTACAAATATATCGAGGCTGACCGCTCATGGTTATTGTCGGAAGTAGTATCATAACTTTGAATGTTTTTCGATGTTCTTAAAAAAAAAAAGAAAAAAAAAGGGTCTTTGATTATGTGCCCATCAAGTCAATTTACCCATATGCGATTGTTCATCAATCACAAGTCAATAAAAATCAAACTGTTTAAAAAAAGAAAAATGTTAGAGAGACCAATTTTGTAGATACATTTCATGAACACACTGCATTAAAAGTTTATACTTTATTGTTTTGGATCTTGTCAGGGTATTATACATATTTTTATCTTATTCATGGGCCACGAAATGTGTTCACGAAGTAGATCTCCCTAGCATTACTTTTAAAAAAATATTATAGTAATCTAGGGTACAGATCTCATATCACTACAAGAATTTGCACCATTAGCAACATACAAATTATGTTGCTAAAGTTAGAAATATGTTGCTAAAAGCTTTTGGCAACATATTTTGCTATGTTGCCAGCTTGTTGCCCATTGCCTGTCTAGGAAACCCTTTGGCAACACAGCAGATATGTGTTGCTGAATGTATACTTTTGGCAACACGCAATTGTGTTGCCAAAAGTATTTTATAATTTGTCAAATTTATAATAAAAAATATTATTTGTGTTGCCAAAAGTCACTCAACAGCAACAAAAATAATTGTGTTGTCAAAAGCTATACATTTTGGCAACATGAGAGTTGTGTTGCCAAAAGGCTATACATTGCCAAAAGTCACTCAGCAACAACAAAAATAATTGTGTTGCCAAAGGTATAACTTTTGGCAACACAAGACCTGGGTTGCCAAAAGGGTATACCTTTGGCAACACAGGTCTTGTGTTGCCAAAAGCTATACATTTGGCAACACAAGAGCTAGGTTGCTAAAAGAATAGCCTTTTGGCAACCCACGGCTTGTGTTGCCAAAAGCTATACCTTTGGCAACACAAGAGTTGGGTTGCCAAAAGTTATCTTTTCGCAACCAAATATTTATTGCCATATTCAAAGTGATAGATGTAGATAATAACTTTCGGCGACAAAAAATTGTGTTGCCAAAAGTACTAGATTTTTATTTATCACCTATTATTTTTTTCGCAATTGAAAACATTTTTAAAATTGCACTTTTTTCATCAAACATACAACCTTATAATCCAAAATAACATTGCAAATTTGTCATACAATCACAAGTAATACAAAATTCCACAATTTTCAACCAAATCTCACAAATATGAATCACAAAATAATATTTCATCACATTCCAAGTATAAAAGTACAAAATAAATGCGTCCCAAATACGAACATAACAAATCCCAACACATCAAAAGATGTTAAAAAAGTCCACGCAGACTAAAATGACGGCGATAATATGGCTCCCCTACACATAAGAAACCCCAGCTCCAAGCCACGACGAACATATTAACTCCAAGCAAAATCCATCATCAACCTGCACAAAATAAAAAAATAAATGACTACATGAGTTTTTATAACTTCAAATGCATGTATGTTTGACTTAATCAATTTAAAACACTCTTTAATTTCAGAAAATTTCGGCAGAGTTTCCTTTGTTTATTTATGAAATCCAACCTGTTTTTAACATTAAAATAAATCCAACAGCAAAAAACACCGCTAAACCACCATTAAATCCCTTTCACCGATTTAATATCTAAAAATAGTATCCGAGTAGCTACATAAACTTAAATAAGTATCCGAGTAGCTACATAAACTTAAATAAGTATCCGAGTAGCTACGTACCTCGATCCTCCGTATCCATTGACTTTTCCATGTGTCGCAAATCCATTTTTATTCTACACAAAATACAAAATAAATTATAATCTATCCGACTTCAAAAGATAATAATAATTTATAACTATTATAGTTATATATAAATAGTTAGATATAACTGTTATAGAAACAGTTATAATTGTTTTTATATATATAAACTGTTTATATATTTATCTATATAAACGGTTGTTCATATTTTTTTTCATATATATATATATACTAACAGGTGTATATATATATACATAACAGTATATATAGGTGTACTAAATACTAACAGGTGTATATATATATATATTTACATACTGTTATACATATATACATAACAGTATATATAGGTGTACTAACAGGTGTATATATATATACTGTTATACATATATACATAACTGTATATATAGGTGTACTAACAGGTGTATATATATATATATACATAACAATATATATATATACATAACTGTATGTACTGTTATGTATATGTATATATAGGTGTATATATATATATATATATGTGTGTGTGTGTATATATATACATAACAGTATATATATGTATAGGTGTATATATATATATATATATATATATATATACTGAGTATATATACTAACACGTGTATATTGTTAGTATATACATCGAGTATAGTATGTATATATATACATACTGAGATAAATATGTATATATAACAGTATAGTCAAACCGGAATTCCCATGACTGGGATCGGTTACTACGAGTTACATTAGTCCCGTTCGAGGTGTTCGTGCCTCTTCGGGACAATTTTATGGCTGTTTTACGTTTTCACCCTTCAGTGTCACATTTTTATTCTTAAGTCTCACTTTTTGCAAATTTAAGTCGTACACTCAAATCGGGAGGGCAGTGACTACACGGCCAGTTCCTAAGACTTACATTGGTCCCGTGCGAGGTGTTCGTGACTCTTACGGGACCATTTTGTGGTTGTTTTACGTTTTCACCCTTCGATTGCATGTTTTTATGCTTAAGTCTAATTTTTTACAAATTTACGTCTTACGCTCAAACCGGGAGCCCGGTGACTACGCGGTCGGTTCTTACGAGTCACATTATTACCGTGCGAGTTGTTCGTGACTCTTACGAGACCGTTATGTATTTGTTTTACATTTTCACCCTTCGATGGAATGTTTTTATGCTTAAGTCTAATTTTTGGCCAATTTACGTCGTGCACTCAAACCGGGATCCCCGTGACTACGCGGTCTGTTCCAACTAGTGACATTGGTCCCGTGCGAGGTGTTCGCGACCTTTACGCGACCGTTATGTGGTTGTTTTACGTTTTCACCCTTCGACGGCATGTTTTTATGCTTAAGTCTAATTTCTTACAAATTTATGTCTTACACTCAAATCGGGAGCCTCGGGACTATGCGATCGATTCCTAGGGGTCACATTGGTCCCGTGCGAGGCGTTGGTGACTCTTACGGGTCCGTTATGTGTTTGTTTTACGCTTTAACCCTTCGATGTCATGTTTTTATTCAAAAGTCTCACTTTTGGCAAATTTACGTCGTACACTCAAACCGGGAGCTCCGTGACTACGTGGTCGTTCTAACGAGTCACATTGGTCCCGCGCGAGCTGTTCGTGACTCTTACGCGACCGTTCTGTGTTTGTTTAATGTTTTCACCCTTCGATGGCATGTTTTTATGATTAAGTCTAATTTTTTGCAAATTTAGGTCGTACACTCAAACCGGGAGCCCCGTGACTACTCGGTTGGTTCCTACGAGTCACATTGGTCCCATGCGAGGTGTTCGTGACTCTCACGGGACCGTTTTGTTGCTATTTTACGTTTTCACCCTTCGATGGCATGTTTTTATGATTAAGTATAATTTTTTGAAAATTTAGGTCGTACACTCAAACCGGGAGCCCCGTGACTACGCGGTCGGTTCCTACGAGTCACATTGGTGCCGTCTCAGGTGTTCGTGACTCTCACGGGACCGTTTTGTTGTTGTTTTATGTTTTCACCCTTCGATGGCATGTTTTTATGGTTAAGTCTAATTTTTTGCAAATTTAGGTCGTACACTCAAACCGGGAGCCCCGTGACTACGCGGTCGGTTCCTACGAGTCACATTGGTTCCGTGTGAGGTGTTCGTGACTCTCACGGGACCGTTTTGTTGCTATTTTACGTTTTCACCCTTCGATGGCATGTTTTTATGATTAAGTCTAATTTTTTGAAAATTTAGGTCGTATACTCAAATCGGGACTCCCGTGACTACGCGGTCGGTTCCTACGAGTCACATTGGTCCCGTGCGAGGTGTTCGTGACTCTCACGGGACCGTTTTGTTGTTGTTTTACGTTTTCACCCTTCGATGGCAAGTTTTTATGGTTAAGTTTATTTTTTTGCAAATTTACGTCGTACACTCAAACCGGGAGCCCCGTGACTACGCGGTCGGTTCCTACGAGTCACATTGGTCCCAATAGAGGTGTTCATGACTCTTACGGGACCATTTTGTGGTTGTTTTATAATTTCACCCTCGATGGCATGTTTTTATTCTTAAGTCTAATTTTTTGCAAATTTATGTCGTACACTCAAATCGGGATTCCCGTGACTACGTGGTCGGTTCCAACGAGTGACATTGGTCCCGTGCTAGGTGTTCGTGACTCTTACGCGACTGTTCTTGGCTGCTTTACATTTTCACCCTTCGATGGTATGTTTTTATGCTTAAGTCTAATATTTTGCAAATTTACGTCATACACTCAAACCTGGAGCACCGTGACTACGCGATCGGTTCCTACGAGTCACATTGGTCCCGTGCGAAGTGTTCGTGACTCTTACCCGACCATTTTCTGGCTGTTTTACGTTTACACCCTCGATGGCATGTTTTTATGCTTAAGTCTAATTTTTTGCAAATTTACGTCATGCACTCAAATCGGGATCCCCGTGATTACGCGGTCGGTTCTTACGAGTCACATTGGTCCCGTGCGAGGTGTTCGTGACTCTTACGCGACCGTTTTGTGTTTGTTTTACATTTTCACCCTTCGATGGCATGTTTTTATGCTCAAGTCTAATTTTTTGCAAATTTAAGTCTTACACTCAAACCGGGAGCCGCGGGACTACGCGGTCGATTCCTAGGGGTCACATTTATCCTGTGCAAGGCGTTGGTGACTCTTAAGGGGCCGTTATGTGTTTGTTTTACGCTTTAACCCTTGGATGTCACATTTTTATTCAAAAGTCTCACTTTTGGCAAATTTACGTCGTACACTCAAATCGGGAGCTCCGTGACTACGCGGTCGGTTCCAACGAGTGACATTGGTCCCGTGCGAGCTGTTCGTGACTCTTACGCGATCGTTCTGTGTTTGTTTTTATGATTAAGTCCATTTTTTTGCAAATTTAGGTCGTACACTCAAACCGGGAGCCCCGTGACTACGCGGTCGGTTCCTACGAGTCACATTGGTCCCGTGCGAGGTGTTTATGACTCTTACGCGATCGTTTTGTTGCTGTTTTACGTTTTCACCCTTCGATGGCATATTTTTATGGTTAAGTCTAATTTTTTGCAAATTTAGGTCGTACACCCATACCGGGAGTCCCGTGACTACGCGGTCGGTTCCTACGAGTCACATTGGTCCCGTGCGAGGTGTTCGTGACTCTCACGGGACCGTTTTGTTGCTATTTTACGTTTTCACCCTTCGATGGCATGTTTTTATGATTAAGTCTAATTTTTTGAAAATTTAGGTCGTATACTCAAATCGGGAGCCCCGTGACTACGGGGTCGGTTCCTACGAGTCACATTGGTCCCATGCGATGTGTTCGTGACTCTCACGAGACCGTTTTCTTGTCGTTTTACGTTTTCACCCTTCGATGGCAAGTTTTTATGGTTAAGTCTAATTTTTTGCAAATTTACGTCGTACACTCAAACTGGGAGCCCCGTGACTACGCGGTCGGTTCCTACGAGTCACATTGGTCCCAATAGAGGTGTTCGTGACTCTTACGGGACCATTTTGTGGCTATTTTACAATTTCACCCTCGATGGCATGTTTTTATTTTTAAGTCTAATTTTTTGCAAATTTATGTCGTACACTCAAACCGGGATTCCCGTGACTACGTGGTCGGTTCCAACGAGTGACATTGGTCCCGTGCAAGGTGTTCGTGACTCTTACGCGACCGTTCTGTGGCTGCTTTACGTTTTCACCCTTCGATGGCATGTTTTTATGCTTAAGTCTAATTTTTTGCAAATTTACGTCATACACCCAAACCGGGAGCCCCGTGACTACGTGGTCGGTTCCTACGAGTCACATTGGTCCCGTGTGAAGTGTTCGTGACTCTTACCCGACCGTTTTGTGGCTGTTTTATGTTTACACCCTCGATGGCTTATTTTTATGCTTAACTCTAATTTTTTGCAAATTTACGTCATACACTCAAACCGGGATCCCCGTGACTACGCGGTCGGTTCCTACGAGTCACATTGGTCCCGTGCGAGGTGTTCGTGACTCTTACGCGACCGTTCTGTGTTTGTTTTATATTTTCACCCTTCGATGGCATGTTTTTATGCTCAAGTCTAATTTTTTGCAAATTTAAGTTTTACACTCAAACCGGGAGCCGCGGGACTACGTGATCGATTCCTAGGGGTCACATTGGTCATGTGCGAGGCGTTGGTGACTCTTACGGGGCCGTTATGCGTTTGTTTTACGCTTTAACCCTTGGATGTCATGTTTTTATTCAAAAGTCTCACTTTTGGCAAATTTACGTCGTACACTCAAACCGGGAGCTCCGTGACTACGCGGTCGGTTCCAACGAGTGACATTGTTCCCGTGCGAGTTGTTCGTGACTCTTACGCGACCGTTTTGTGTTTGTTTTTATGATTAAGTCTAATTTTTTGCAAATTTAGGTCGTACACTCAAATCGGGAGCCCCGTGACTACGCGGTCGGTTCCTACGAGTCACATTGGTCCCGTGCGAGGTGTTCGTGACTCTTACACGACCGTTTTGTTGCTATTTTACGTTTTCACCCTTCGATGGCATATTTTTATGGTTAAGTCTAATTTTTTGCAAATTTAGGTTGTACACTCAAACTGGGAGCCCCGTGACTACGCGGTCGATTCCTACGAGTCACATTGGTCCCGTGCGAGGTGTTCGTGACTCTTATGCGACCGTTTCGTTGTTGTTTTACGTTTTCATCCTTCGATGGCAAGTTTTTATGGTTAAGTCTATTTTTTTGCAAATTTACATCGTACACTCAAACCGGGAGCCCCGTGACTACGCGGTCGGTTCGTACGAGTCACATTGGTCCCAATAGAGGTGTTCGTGACTCTTACGGGACCATTTTGTGGCTGTTTTACAATTTCACCCTCGATGGCATATTTTTATTCTTAAGTATAATTTTTTGCAAATTTACGTCGTACACTCAAACCGGGATCCCCGTGACTACGTGGTCGGTTCCAACGAGTGACATTGGTCCCGTACAAGGTGTTCGTGACTCTTACGCGACCGTTCTGTGGCTGCTTTACGTTTTCACCCTTCGATGACATGTTTTTATGCTTAAGTCTAATTTTTTGCAAATTTACGTCATACACTCAGACCGAGAGCCCCGTAACTACGCGATCGGTTCCTACGAGTCACATTGGTCCCGTGCGAAGTGTTCGTGACTCTTACCCGACCGTTTTGTGACTGTTTTACGTTTACACCCTCGATGGCATGTTTTATGCTTAACTCTAATTTTTTGCAAATTTACGTCATACACTCAAACCGGGATCCCCGTGACTACGCGGTCGGTTCCTACGAGTCACATTGGTCCCGTGCGAGGTGTTCATGACTCTTACGCGACCGTTCTGTGTTTGTTTTATATTTTCACCCTTCGATGGCATGTTTTTATGCTCAAGTCTAATTTTTTGCAAATTTAAGTCTTACACTCAAACCGGGAGCCGCGGGACTACGCGGTCGATTCCTAGGGGTAACATTGGTCCTGTGAGAGGCGTTGGTGACTCTTACGAGGCCGTTACGTGTTTGTTTTATGCTTTAACCCTTCAATGTCATGTTTTTATTCAAAAGTCTGACTTTTGGCAAATTTACGTCGTACACTCAAACCGGGAGCTCCGTGACTACGCG
Source organism: Sambucus nigra (assembly GCA_949130495.1). NCBI lineage: Eukaryota > Viridiplantae > Streptophyta > Magnoliopsida > Dipsacales > Adoxaceae > Sambucus > Sambucus nigra. The sequence goes on from OX422209.1 coordinate 554,636,287, forward strand.
GTCGATTCCAACGAGTGACATTGGTCCCGTACGAGCTGTTCATGACTCTTACGCGACCGTTATGTGTTTGTTTTACGTTTTCACCCTTCGATGGCATGTTTTTATGATTAAGTCTAATTTTTTGCAAATTTAGGTCGTACACTCAAACCGGGAGCCCCGTGACTACGCGGTCGGTTCCTACGAGTCACATTGGTCCCGTGCGAGGTGTTCGTGACTCTTACGCGACCGTTATGTGGCTGCTTTACGTTTTCACCCTTCTATGGCATGTTTTCATTCTTAAGTCTAATTTTTTGTAAATTTACGTCGTACACTCAAACCGGGAGCCCCGTGACTACGCGGTCAGTTCCTACGAGTCACATTACTCCCGTGCGAGGTGTTCGTCACTCTTACAGGACCGTTTTGTGGCTGTTTTACATTTTCACCCTTCGATGGTATGTTTTTAGGGTTAAGTCTGATTTTTTGCAAATTTACGTCGTACACTCAAACCGGGAGCCCCGTGACTACGCGGTGGGTTCCTACGAGTGACATTGGTCCCGTGCGAGGTGTCCGTGACTCTTATGGGATCGTTCTGTGTTAGTTATACTTTTTTACCTTTCGATGGCATGTTTTTTATGCTTAAGTCTAATTGTTTGCAAATTTACGTCGTACACTCAAACCGGGAGCCCTGTGACTACGCAATCGGTTCCTACGAGTCACATTGGTCCCGTGCGAGGTGTTCGTGACTCGTACAGTAATGAGAAAACAGAACATAGATCCTTACATAATTTATATAAGATAAAGTATGGCTTATAAATCACATATCAACACAAATGTTATATGTTATAGCAGCATATGTTATATATATAGTTGTTATAACATAAATGCATATATAACAACATATATGCTGTTATAACAGCATATATGTTGTTATATATATAACATCATATATGTTATGCATATATAACAACATATAAGTGGTTATAACAACATATATGTTTATGCATATATAACAACATATATGTTGTTATAACAACATATATGTTGTTATATATATAGCAGATTATAACATATATGCTGCATATATGTTATAACAGCATATTATAACATATATGCTGCTATATATATAACAACATAATATGTTGTTATAACATATATGCTGCATATATGTTATAACAGCATATTATAACATATATGTTGTTATATATATAACAACATATATGCTGTTATAACACCATATATGTTGTTATATATGCATAACGGTGTTGTTTTATATGCATAACAACATATTATAACATATATGATGTTATATATTGTTATATATGCATAACGGTGTTGTTTTATATGCATAACAGCATATTATAACATATATGCTGTTATATATATAACAACATATATGTTGTTATAACAGCATATATGTTGTTATATATGCATATATGTTATAACAGCTATATATATAACATATAAATATATATACTTACCAAATTGATTCGAATTTGGAGATCCTCCGGATACGCTCCCTCGTTCTTGATCCTTACGTATTTTCGCAAATATTTGCATCGTGTATTCCTGGAAATCCTCAATTTTTTTTATCTTGGGCCTCTATCTTCTGTTGTTGAGCATCTATCTTCTGTTGTTGGATAGCATTTCTCTCCTCGACTAAAGCCAAATTCTCTCTTATTAGCCTCACCTCCTCATCACACGCCCTCAATTGTCCTATTGTACTTGAAGCTTTAGAGGGCTTCGGGCCTACCCCCCATCCAAAATATGGCCCGATCTTTTTCCAAAAACTTCTATCGACATCTCCTCTTGTGACATGAAGGGTGCATTTGGTTGCGAGGATCTCTCTTTAAGCTCCACAAACTTCTCCTGCCATATTTAAAATAGTATAAGCTCATGTTATAATTAGTCAATAAATTGTAAAATAACAATATAAAGAAGTTAGCAATATGGGATCTTTCGCAATATAATTAATTAATCAAAGATGTACATACATATTTTTCCTTGCACTTTGGATCCACCCAGTCATTATTTTTCTCACTCCAATGAGATGATTTAAAGAAGTCAGTAATATGTGGTCTCTCACCACCCTTTTCTTCAGCCTATTCATAAATGGAACCAATGAGAATATGATTTTACATTGATAAGTAATTAAATTCATAAATTACATAACACATCACCTCGATTGACATGGCAGCTACAAATGATCGTGACCCACAAGTATGATTCCAAGGCAAACTAGCACGTGCTAATTGACCTTTTACTGACCTTGCCTAATTAAAAACATAAAAAAATACTAAATGGATCTCCAATAATGCAATTTTCAAGGAATAGCTAAATTACAAACATAATGAAATACGAATTACTTACCTTGAACTTCTCACCACTCCAAACACCATCTATCATGTACTTCCAATCGCTTGGTGTAACCCTTCCATATGAATTCTTTTTAGGGTCGACTCCGTCCTTCAATAATTTCGTGTAATGTATGTACATTTTACTCCTCCAGCCACTGTACCTCCGTGCACACTTCCTATTAATAGCATGTCTGACAAACTCATCCTCATCATAGTTAACAATATCGAATTTATCCTGCAAATTAACTTTAATTATAAATACACTCAATAACATTGAAAGAATATCTAACTGAAAGAATCAAATATAACTACCCGAATCCTGACGATTACTCCATCTCGTGTCCCAGAATCAATTTCCCTCCAACGAGTCACCCCTTGAAGTGGTGCCGCATTTCGAACCTCAATTCCGATTTGTTGTCCTAGAGAATGAGCATTTACACCCATAGGTTCCCCATCACCTTCCAACACACACACTTCAAGTTTTCCATGTATTTTTACCGTTTTCTCAACCTTCATTCCACGTGTTAATCCTCGAACTCGCTTTTTAGTTCTACTAGCTGTAGAAAAATAAAGTAATATAAATGTCATTGATTGATGCTAAGTATTACATAAAGTAATATAATAAATGTCAAGTATTACATAATAAACTACTAATAAAATAATCAAAATAACTTACATATCAAGGAAACATCTGGAATATCAGCCTGTATATCTTCAACAACATCATTGATTGATGTTCTTTGTTGGAGACGCATCGAGGAGTGACTCGAGCTTCCTGTTTTAATAAAAAATAAAGACAATTATATATACAATAAGTAAATTTAAACAATATAAACAAAAATGACTTGCACATCATGGAAACGTCAGGAACAGTAACTTGTATATCTTCTACGGCATTATCATTTGATGTTCTCTGTTGAAAGTGCACCGAGGAGTGATTCGAACCTCCTGTTTTAATGCGAAAGTAGGATAATTATATATACAAGAAGTAGATTTAAATAATCTAAACAAGATTTCGAAGAAAAATAAATAAGTTTATATATAAACTGTTATATATATAACAGTTTATATATAACTGTTTATATATAAACTGCTATATATAAGCTATTATATATAAGCAGTTTATATATAAACTGGTTATATATAAACTGTTTTATATATAACCAGTTTATATATAAACTACTTATATATAACAGCTTATATATAAACAGTTATATATAAACTGTTACATATATAAACTGTTATATATAAACTGTTATATATAACAGCTTATATATAGCAGTTTATATATAAACTGGTTATATATAAACTGTTTATATAGCAGTATATATATATATATATATATATATATAACTTTATATATATTATGTTACCTGCATTGTTGGTCATTGGTGGTACTCGTGACATATTGATTTGGGGGTTGAGTGTCTCCTCAAATGAGGCTTCTCTCGTCGGGGGGGAGGGAGAACGATGAAATAATCGTCGTACGGGCGCCATGTTCGAGACCTGTCAATACAAAATACAGTTTAATTAGTGATGCAAAAAATGTATAGAATCTATATATGTACTTTAAAGTATATTGAGGTGATGAACATAAACTTAATTTCAATTACACTACCATGCATGCATTACCTTCTCCATTTGAGGATTAGAATACTCATTATTATCATCACTGACATCATCACCACTGGACGAACTAAGATCCACCTCACCATCGGGCAATCTGTACTCATCATCATCTCGTACATTTGCATTAAAATTTTGATTCTTACTGAATCTGATCTCGTTAGGCACCAATGCATTCAGTCGCAATTGATTCTTCTTAATATTATTGAGACTTTCTTTCTCATATGCTAACATCATACGACCCGTATGTCTAGGTTGAAGCCATATTTTTTCCTTTGGAGGCATATTTTTCGACTAAACACAAAAATTAAATAAAATAAAATGAACATCACATTACATAACGAATTACGCTAGATGGAAACATATAACTTGATTAATAATATTTGATAAAACTAATTTGACACAACACGTAACGAAATAGGAACAAACATTTAACATTACATATGAGTATCAATATCATAATCATAATCCATTTTCTTCGTTATCTCCATTCTCTAATTTGATAAAACTAATTTGGCACAACACGTAACGAATTACACTAGATAGAAACATAAAAAGTTTGTCCACATACAAAACAAAATAGGAACAAAACATTTAACATTACATATCGGTATCAATATCATAATCATAATCCATTTTCTCCCCATCTTCTTCGTTATCTCCATTCTCTAGCATTGTTTCATAATCAACGACATCATCATCATCATCATCATCATCATCATCATCATCATCATCATCATCAATGTTTTCCCCCATTGGATGCAGAACCCTATCACTAGGGATAACCTCAGGAATTTCATCATTCCTATGAAATTGAGTAGCAGTATCTCCAACAACGATTGGGATAACATTTGTTATTTCGACTTGTTGGAACACGTCACCAGATCCATGCAATTCTGCTGCCCCGGTATCATCGTCATCCAACTTCGGTACATCCCAGGTTCCCCGATGTTGGACTTTTTGTACGATTTTCCAGTGTGCACCTAACTTTGTATCATTGACATAGAAAACTTGTTGAACCTGACTAGGCAAAACAAATGGATCATCTTTATACCACCGACTCTTGACATCAATACTAATAAAATGTGAATCAGTGCGCATTGTCTTCCTGCTACCGGTGTTGAACCATTCGCATTGGAACAAAATGACTTTATTCCCGTAAATATATGTCATCTCATAAATTTTGCTCAAGTAACCGTAAAAGTCTAGCTCACGACCCTCTTGTTCCCCTTTGGAGACCAACCCACTATTCTGACTCCTACGATGCATGTCTTGGTCCCTAGTATGGAATCGAACTCCATTGCAAATGCAACCCGAATACATATTCACTATCACGTTAGGTCCATTTGCTAATGACCAGAGCTCATCATTTGCTTTGGGGGACCCTTGCGCTCGTAAAAGATTCATCTACATAAACAACATATGAAAGTCGTATTAAATTATTGTTAAAGTGATGCAAAGTAACTTTCTTTATGTATCTTACCCATTCTTTAAACCACTTCGGAAATTTTTGGCGTTGAATTTGAAGTATGTCACGTCCATTTGGAATTTGAAGTAGACTTTTGTGTTCCCTAATTAGAGAAATTTAATTTATTAATAAAATGGATAATCAAACAAAAAGATCATGAATATTATAAATTTGAAACACGTACTCTAGATACGGCTCAACCTCAGCAGTGTTATACAACACAAACCACTTAGCCATATTTAGCTCCTTTTCAGACACATCAGGAGCCCTTGAGATACATCCGAAAGGACAGACATTTTTGTTAAAGACAACTAGCCCCAAGCCACATTCACCACCATCACAATTGCGTTCTTCTCTGTTAAATACGGTTTCAACATGGCTCAAGTACATTGAGCAAAACGTCAAACACTCTTTCACGATGTACGTCTCCGCAATGGAACCTTCAGGCCTGGCTCGGTTAGATACAAATTCTTTCAAAGTTCCAAGAAACCTTGAAATTAATAATAGTTAGATGAATATTACACATTTTACACATTTTTCAAGATATTAAACTAAATTAACATTATAATAGTTTCATTTATCTTTCAATTGGAAACATCCATCGATATTGTACTAGTCCAGCAAGTTTGGCCTCACGTGCCAAATGAACCTCCAAATGAACCATTACATCAAAGAATGTCGGGGGGGAAATCTTCTCCATTTTGCAAAGTATCAGAATTATGCGTTCTTCTAATTTCTCCAAATCTGTTCGCACTAATGTTTTGGAGCACAACTCCTGAAACCATTCACCCAACTCAGCCAGTGTAATACAAATATCTTTATGAAGGTATCCACGCATCCCAATGGTAAGAATTCGTTGTAACGAGACATGACAATCATGGCTTTTAAGGCCCAATTATTTTCCAGCCTTTGTAGTCACACATCTTGAGATGTTTGCAGCATAGCCATCTGGATACTTAACTGATTTCAAAAAATCATAAAAATACTCCTTCTCCTTTGGGGTTAATGTATATATTGCGGGAGGCTTGACATAAGACCCATCAGGACGCTTTTGTAAGTGCAATTCCGCCCTTATTCCCATATCTTCTAGATCAAGGCGTGCTTTTTCTGTGTCCTTGTTCTTCCCATCCATGTTCAATATTGTTCCAAGTAAATTGTCACATATATTTTTCTCAATGTGCATCACATCAAGTTTGTGATGAAGCTTTAGTGTTTTTCAATACGGGAGCTCGTATAAAATGCTTTTCTTTGTCCAGTTCAATTCTGTTGGGCCATGAGGCCTTTTCTTGTTGCTCGGATGCTTTCCAAACTTGGCATTTGACAAGCAATTCAATTAATTTAGTACTTTTTCCACTGGTAACTCCAAGGATCGAGTTTGATTCTCAGACATACCGTTAAATGCCTTACTCCTTCGCAAAGTATGGTCCTCGGGAAGGTAACGTCGATGGCCCAAGTAGCCAATCTTACTTCACAGGCGTTGAGATAATGCATCATCATTACATGGGGGATAAGAAAGATAACCTTTCGTACTCCACCCAGATAAGTTACCATAGGCAGGAAAGTCGTTTATCGTCCACATTACAGCTGCATGCATCCGAAACGTTTGTTGAGTAGAGGCATCATAAGTGAGTACGCCATTTTCCCACAACTCGTTCAACTCATCAATCAATGGTCGCATGTAAACATCAATTTCTTTACCAGGGGCATTAGGCCCAGGAATAAGTAAAGTCATCATGAAAAATGGATCCTCCATGCAGTTCCAGGGTTCCATGTTATATGGCATCATTACCATAGGCCACATGCTATAAGAGGTGCTCATGTTCCCAAAAGGGTTGAACCCATCGGTGGCGAGGCCTAGCCTCACATTACGGGGAGCCTTAGTAAAATTAGGATAACATCGATCAAAGTCCTTCCACTCCTCACTATTAGCTGGATGCCTCAATATCCCATCATCCACGCGCTTATCACTGTGCCATCTCATGCCTGTAGCCGTCTTCCTTGACATAAATAATCTTTGCAACCTAGGTGTCAATGGAAAGTAGCGTAGTACCTTTTGAGGGATCTTCTTACCATTGCCAAAATTGGGCTTGTATCTAGACTCCCCACATATCGGACAATTATCAAGAGATGCATTCTCCTTCCAAAAGAGAACGCAATCATGTTGGCATGCATGGATTGTCTCATATCCCAAGCCCAATTATCGTAGCAGCTTTTTGGCTTCATAAATCAATTTCGGAACCAAATTCCCTGCAGGCAGAAGATCCACTAATACCTCCATCAACATGTCAAATGACTTATTACTCCATTTACCCACAACCTTCAAATGAAACAATGTAATCACAAATTTCAATAGCGTATATGTTTTGCAGCCAGGGTACACCTCACGTTGGGCAGCCTTTAGTATTTTTTCGATATTTTTCACATCATTCATTTTGGTGTTATCATACGCTTCTTTTGTCCCAAAATCCCCTGAATCACGCCCCGTATAAGTCCCCCTACAATAGTCTTCTACTAATTCGGGGAAATCGTCATCCTCGTCTTCATTATCACCAATTTCAACATCCGTGTCATCTTCAGATTCATCGATTTGGTGTTGCAAAATAGATTCCCCATGATGAACCCAGATCTTATAACTTTCCATTATGCCATGTCGTACTAAATGATACATCACAACATGGCCAATGTGCCAATAACGATTACAACAATTATTACACGAGCATTGAATTGTACCATTTTGGCTCACTTTGGCCATTGCTCAGTCAACAAAAGACTTAGCGCCCTCACGATACTGCTCGCCTACTCTATGCTTAAGTGTCATCCAACTCTTGTCCACTTCTTCCATATCTGTTTATTGAGAGATTACATAAACAACAATAGATGAATTAAATTTTACTTAAAAGTTACCTTTTTTCTTCGTATATTTCATACAAAGCAATATAATTTAAACTCTTATTGACCCCCTACATATTCGCTAATTGAGAGAGTACATAAACAGCAAATGATGAATTAACTTTTACTTAGAAGTTACAATTTATTTCCTTGTTCATCTCGTATAAAACCATATAATTGTATCTCCTCTAAAAGGTGAGTGGTCCTATCCCATTCAAGACCGCATATTTCTGTAACACACTTAACAGCTCATCCACATTGTTTCAATCTGAGGAAATTTCGGCAGCATATCCCCATAGTTCTCCAAGTACACGACATAGATTCGCAAGTGTTGGCGTTATTTCAATTGATGTCGATTTATTAATTGAATTAACACTCAACACCACATCAATCTAGTATGTACCCAGAGAACATTAAGAGACGGCAACATAAGTTCCCCCAAAAGTAACAAGTGCACACCACTAAGTACATTATTATACAGAATCTATGCAGTCCCAAACTGTCCAAACGGGACAATTCAAGAGATCTCATTACAGGGATAATGACTCTAGAACGGGTCTAAGGGCTATTGAATGCGTACGCATAAGAACTAGATGGCTAGTATCTATGCGCACTATGTGTAACTTGAGAGGTTTATTACTATTTATAATTTACCCTACTTTTAATTGATGCTTTAAAAGTTATGTTGCTCACCGCATTAAAACCACCAATCAGATAATAGTATTTATACATTACATTTAAATTCTTAGACCACAACTAACCCCTTGCAAAAATACTATTAAAACTATAATTAAAGAGCAATGCACATATCTTCTAAACATTAATTTGAATATTATAAACCGAAAAAAGGGAAATAACATAAATAAATTTGCAGTAGCTATAAAATTGCAGTACAAATTGTAGCTTCCAGCCATTTGATTGTTTTTCAGCAAACAAAAATAAATTTACAGTAGCTATAAAATAGGAATCACAATAATGTTTATCAATCAAAGTCAAGATAGCCCATTTAAAGCCATCATCAGATTTGTAAACAGATTCATGTCCATAACCAACTCTTCCAGAAGACCCAAATATGTAAAGTGAAGAAATAAACAAGGAGATGACCTAAATCAATCATTCTCATCAAAACCAAATCAGCATAAACACTAATTTTTACTATAAAACTAATATAATAAAATATAATATATTTACAAATAAACAAATGAGGTATAGAGTAAGGATTGTCAAACGAATGATGTACCTGAAAAGAAGTGAACAATCGATTTCTGATAAATGTTTTAGAGAAGCATTGATTGTTAAAATCTTGGGGATCTTCACTATGAGCATTCGTTTGAACTCACCGAAATCGATTTCTGATAAATATAAAATCGATTTTTCTTATTGAACGAGGTGGTGGACGAGGATTGAACGAGGGGAAGAGCAGGATGGAGGGATAGCAGGACGGAGGAGAGGGAGAGCAGGAGAGGGAGAGCAGGACGGAGGAAAGGTTAGGGTTCGGTTTCGGTGAGCGGAGAGGGAGAGTTTTTTTTTTTTGGTCTTTTATCTAACTTAATGGCCAACAAAAATTAGTAACAAATAAATAAAATATTTTTGGCATCATAATTTTCTTTGTTGCCAAAAGTATGAGATTTTTCTCAACCCACTCCTATGTTGCCAAAAGTTAAGTCATGTTTGGCAACAAAAAAATATGATGCTAAAAGCTAAAAAATTTCCCTCTTTTATTTTGCTAACTTCCCGCTTAAAATTTTAACTTTTGGCAACAACTTTTATTTTATGTTGTCAAAAGTACAATGTAAAATAGTCTTTTGGCAACATAATTCAAATTTTGTTGCCAAAAGGGTATCTTTGGCAACAAAAATATCTTGTGTTGCTAAATATTGTTACTAATGGTGCAAATTCTTGTAGTGTATGAATATTTCATTATGTAATAGTTTTTTCATTTTTCTAATATTTTTAATGTCGTGACGTGGTGGATATTTTTGTATTTGTGACCATATATCTTGAATACGTATTTATAAAAGAGCAGCCATATAATCATAGTTTTTTTACCAACCCATAGTGCCTCAAACATCTCAAGACGATTAAGCATACCTGCAGAGCTCACTTTTAGGGTATCGCTCGGGTGGTCTTATTGTGGAAATCCAAATACACTAATGGCTTTGTCATCTCTGCGTGCCCAAACTACCAATGGTTATATTTAAAATCTTATACATACTTCGGATTTCGCTTTGACAAGGTAAAATAAGGTTTGATGTGATCCGAAATTATAAGTCAATTAGTGAACTCTTAGGGTGCATTTGATTGTAAACATAGAAAATACTGAAAAATAGTTCATTCAGATGTAAAGGTGGAAATGCATGGAAACATATTTGAGTTTTTGGTCTTACTCTATCTATTTTTCATGAAAACCAATTATTTGGATGGTGGATAAGAAATATTTTTCATTGAAAATGAGGTTTGAGATGGAGCACTTGTTATGTAGATGAGTGTTGTTCTTACATAAATTATTCATAATTAATGTACTACAAAGGCAAAACATGCGTCAAAACAACTATTTTCCATGAAAAAATTTTAACGTCAATCAAACACACCCTTAATGATTTTGGATTATATAAGTGTTAATCCGATAGTACACGATAGTTAACGAGTTCGATTGGTGTCGACCCCTTCACCATTTAATACCTGTTAACACCCACTAATTTTAGTAAATAAGATATATTATCGAGACTTCTAAAACGTTTATGTAGTTAATTTATTGCTTTAATATGTAATTACACTTAGCCCCCCTAAACTTTGACACCCCTCAACACTTTGCCACCCTAACTTTCAGTTTTTTCAATTCACTCCCTAACTTTGAAAACGACTACAATAAACCTCCTACTTTTCAACTCCGTTAATTTTTTTGGGGGAAACATTAGGCATGTGCGTGACATGTGACTTCTTAAAGACTATTTTGATCATTTTGACACATTTTAAACCCCCTCTCTCTCTCTCTTAACCATGGCAGCCCCCCACACCCCCAGCCCTCCTACCACCCCCTCCCCCACAACCCCCCTTCCCAACCCTTAGTGCCCCCACCTACCCCTGCCTAGACCTAACTACCCCCGCCTCGCTTCGTGCTCCCCCCTCCCCGCCCAACCGCTCACACAATTTGTGTTTGTTGGATCTTTTATGTTGGCTTGGATTAGATCTGTGTTGGTTATTGAAAAT